>JANBXA010000303.1:727500-1422500 GCA_030556225.1 Cricetiscus sungorus
ACACACACACACACAAACACACACACGACAACCAGCACCACTGAAATCCTAAAGGTTAAGAGAAACTGGCAGAAAGGACAGAAAGAGACGCAGATAAATAGAAAGCTCAAAAGACAGCCTAAGAGAGGGAAAGGGTCTTTAGTAGGAGAAGGCAGAGCTAAGCACTTCCTGGGGAGCCAAATGGGAAACGCCACAGTTCCCACCCCAGCCTCTGAGCCAGCACCCCTCACCAGTATGGTGTCCCAATGAAAGAGAGGCGCCGGGCCAGCGTCGCCCCAATCTGGGCTGAGATCCCAAAGTCAGCTGGAGGCAGAGAGAGAGCAGAGTGTATCCCCTCCTCAACTCAATCAGCTCCCTGTGTACCCCGCTTCCCCGCTTCGAGCCACACTCACCCAGCTTAACCTCCCCAGAGTCATTGATGAGGATGTTGGCTCCCTGGGGACCAGAGGAGGGATTAGAAGCTGTCAGAGAACGCCTGGACCCCAGGGCTCCCTTGCTCCCGCCCCTGAGACTCCACCCAAAAGCTCAGGTTATCATGAGCCCTAGGTGCCCCCACGACCCTCCCTCATTAACCCTTGTACCCAGTCTACCTTGATGTCTCGGTGTATCTTCTTTTGTGAGTGCAAGTAGGCCAGACCCTGGGGAGAGATTGGGCAATGGGCTGGTGAACCCTGCTCAGTGCAGGGCCCTGCTCACTTTGGGAGCCCCTCGGCCTCGGCTTCTCACCTGGAGCACTTCCCGGCACACATAGCTGATCTGGAGCTCAGAGAGAGAGCCAGTCACTGCAAAAAGCATCCGAGGTGTTGGGAGAGGAACCAGGAACCTCTGCTCTCTGGGTTCCCCAGCTTCCCTCCACCCATGCCATAGGACAGGATGCACAAAGAGGAGGGACCCTAGATGGATGGGACAGCTGGAAAAGGGAGATGAAGGTGGCTGCCTGAAAGGTGAAGAGCCACGCATGGTTACTCTTGCCTGTAATCCGATTACTAGGAAGGCTGAGGCAGGAGGACTGCCCTGAGTTTGAGGTTAGCCTGGGCTATATAGAAATATGGAGGCCAGTACAGGCTACATAGAGAGACCTGTTTCCCAAACAACCAAGAGCACGTGTACACTGTGGGTGAGAGACAGACAGATTAATATGTTGCTATAGTCCAAAGGAGGACAGCCATTCAGCAACAATGACAACGGTCCTATTCGGTGCCAGGGCCTGGAGACACAGCTACAAGCAAGAGAGTCATTCCAAAAGGCCAGGGGCATGGCACAGGAGGAAAGCACTTGCCTGGAATCCCCCAGTGAGGGCTGGGGCGTGGCTCAGTGGTGGAGCCCCTGCCTAGAATCCCCAGTGAGGGGCTGGGGTGTGGCTCAGTGGCAGAGCCCCTGCCTAGCATCCCCCAGTGAGGGGCTGGGGGCCTGGCTCAGCAATAAAGTCTTTTCCTAGCATATGAATGTCCCTGGGTCCCATTACCAGCATGTGCACACACAAACACTACACAAAGATAAAAATTCCTGCTCTCATGGAGAGAAGACTCCAAGAGAAATAAAATACAGAATGGTAACTACCGCTGGAGGGACATCCCAGTGCTGGAGCTCTTGTCTGCCATTTCAAAAACTAATTAACAATAATTGTGGTGATATTTTGTTTATGGTCTAACAAATAAAGCTTGCCTGAAGTTCAGAGTGCAGAGTAGCCACACCAGTTAGCCACAGAGGCCAGGCAGTGGCGGTACACACCTTTAACTGATCTCTGTTAGTTCAAGCCCCCCCTGGGCTACATGAAATTGGTCTAGTCTAAAAGAGGAACAGAGCCAAGCAGTGGTGGCACACACCTTTAATCTCAGTGTTTGGGAGTCACAAGCCTTTAATCCCAGCACTAAGGAGGTGGAGACAGGGAGGGATATGGCTCTGCAGAGGGAGGAATGTAAGGTGGGAGGAGACGGGAGCTCAGTGCCTTCAGTCTGAGGACAGGATCGTCCCTTGGGTCTGAGCATTGGTAGTGGTAAGCACTCTCTAGTGGCTGGCTGCTCTGCTCCTCTAATCCTTCAGCTTTAACCCCCTGATAGCTGACTCCCAGTTTTTATTAGTAAGAGCAATTAGAACTCGTGTTACAAATAATAAATAAGGTTAAGGAAAAACATATCACAGAAGATGTTAATATGCCAACAATTAGTAAGAAAAAACAGAACCAGAAACAACAACAGGAAATATGTGTGGGAAGGGCTATGCCATTTCACTCGTGCTGGTCCACAAGGCTACTTCAAGAAACAGGAAAAAAAGAGCAAGGGAAGGGGACGGACGGGGCAATGGCCGGGGTAATGTGAGTAAGCATCCTGGGAGTTTATGAATGGGGTGATGTGGGGGCAGGCAAGATGAGCAATGGCAGCAATACAGAGACAGACAGACAGACCCAAGGTAGGAGGAGAGAGAGATGAACAGGCACCAAATTGGGGGAGACAGACATATTTTGGAAAAGAGACAATCAGGGTTGGGGAAGGGACAAGAGAAAGAAAGATGACAGATCTTGCACAACGGGTGGGTGACTCACTCCTATCTACGGGCCTCAGTTTCCCATTCTGGGGGAGATTTTGTGTTGCCCAGATAAAACCTGGGACCTTGATCCTACCAGGCATGCATTCTATCATTAAGCTGTAGCTCAACCTTTGAGGGTGTTTTTAAAATAAAGTTTCCCCTTTCCAGACATTTGAGGTCTTGGGCTACAGGGAGTTAGAGAGATAGTAAGACAGATGAACACCATAACTTTATAGAGGGCTGAGGTGTGGGGCCTGGTTGCACAGGCCAGTAGTTGTAGCCACTCACGAAGCTGAGGCAGTAAGATGCCAAGCTCAAGGCAAGGCTGAGAAACTGTCTCAAAATAATAGTAAAAAGAGTGTTGGAATGTCTAGGAGAAGTTTAAAGGGGTGGGTTTAAAAATACACTGTATGCCTGTATGAAATTTGCAAAGAATAGGTAAATTAGTTTAAAAAAGGAAAGGGCATTGGGGATAAAGCTCAAAGTTGAAAACACATTATGGGGAAAAAAGGTGTGTGTGTGTGTGTGTGTGTGTGTGAGTGAGTGAGAGAGAGAGAGAGAGAGAGAGAGAGAGAGATTCAGAGGGGACGAGAGGCCTATCCAACTTTCCCTGAAAGGCGAACTGCAGACCCAGAAATTCATTATTTGATTGACTGCCCAAAAAATCTGAGCAACTGATCTGAGTTAGAAAATGCAGAAATAGGCCAGGTGTGGTAGCACATGCCTTGAATCTCAGCACTAGGGAGGCAGAAGTAGGCAGAGCTCTGTGAGTCGGAGGCCAGTCTGGTCTACACACTGAGGCCTAGGCAAGCCAAGACTACATAATGAAACTCCTGTCTCCAAAATAATAATACTAGTAATGATGATTAAATACACATATAAACAAAAGAAAAGAAAGAAAATGCAGAAACAAAGACTATGTTTTGGCAAGAAAATTTACCCAGACAAAGATGGAGATATGGGAACTGAAGGGATTATTGCCTGGGGAAGGGCAGGCAGGACCCACAGGTGCTGGGGGCTGGGTCATCACAGGATCCCAGCACCATCCCAGCTGGGCCCAGTGGAGGTGCTCCTGGTGTGAAGTGTACACAGTGGAGGCAGTTCCCAGGACACAAGCACAGAGAGACAAGAGAGGTAGACCGGCAGTTGAGGGAGGCTTGGGCCCCTTGTCCTTCCCCTAACCTTGGTAGATGTCCTGGAGAGAACCAGCCCCACAGAATTCCATGCAGATCCAGAGCTTCTGTTGCCTACAGGGTCAAGATAGCAGGGATAACCATGACAGTGACTATACGTTGTCAGAAGTCTCTAGAAGGGGCTCCGAGGCTTCCAGGCTATCTTACTCCCTCTACCCACCAGAGTGTCCCATTCCCACACGAGAGGAGGTTAAGGATGGGCCAGGAAATGCACAGAAATTTGATCAGAACTTGGGTCTTTCGGTTCTAACCCCAGGGCACCCCTCTGCCATCCCGGGCTGACTTAGGGGACAGGACAGAGAGCTCACAGAGAAATAGACAGGACAAAGAGGTTCAGGGTGCAAGGTTTGCGGAATTGATGTCATCGATGGGTGGCTGAGACATTATCTTGGGGGCCAAAGAATTTGGGGTTCATGTTAAGGAAGCCGGGTGAAATGGGGGGGTGCAGGACACAGATTGATATTTGATTAGTCCTTAGGTTGGGGGTATTCAGTAAGAATGGTGTAGTTTCAGATTGGGAATCAGGCTGGGATGTCCTGGTTAAAGTGAGGGTCCTCAGGCTGGAGGTCAAGTTAGGTTATCTGGATCACAAATGGCAGTTTAGGGCCGGGGACCTGGTTAGGGATGCCTGGTCAGAAAGAGGCTGGGGTTGGGGGATGGGCTAAGACATCACCAGAGGTAACTGCCATGGTAAGCCACGATGTTGGCATGCCGGCAAGTTTTCAGCATGAGAATCTCCTTCTGAAGGGTGGAGACATCATCATCTGGGGAGGAAAGGCGCTATGAGCAGTGGCTCAGGGATGTGGTCCCTGCCCTAAGAAGTAGCGGTAGGGGTGGGGAGGTAGTTTCTGGGGGCTCTCTCACCAGGTTCCATCTTCACCATCTTCAAAGCCACCAGGTCCTTAGACACCTTGTCACGAGCCTTGTAAAGGGGAAGTTGACCTTCAGGCAGGCTCCATAGCTTGCCACCCTCAGCATCTCTGAGCCAAGCCCAAGGCCTGGTTTCCTCTTGCACTGCCCACTGTCGGCCTCACCCCAACTATCCCAGGTTTGACAATGAAGGAGGCAGAAGGGCTCTCTCACCTTGAAGACTTCTCCATAGGTTCCACCCCCCAGTCGCTGCAATAGATCGTAGTGTTCTCGAGGGTCCTTGTTAAAGATGTCGGGGTCAACAAGGGCCATCCCTGCAGCCCGTGGCTGGGCCAGTGCCCAGGGCCAGTAGGGCCTCAGGGTTAGAGCTTTCGTATTACCCTGTCTCCACAAGTCCTGGGCCCGCCTTGAAGTCTGCGGGCTGTGGCCTTCCCCCTCCCCACTCTCGCTTCCTGCCCCAGCTGCAAGGCTGTGCAGAGCGCTCCACCCCTGTCCCTAGGGTTCTGAAAGCTTGATTGCCTTGGGTCTGGTGGGACTCCCCTTTACCCCCTGAAGGGTACTATGTAAATAAGATGCAAAAGATCTTCATTGCAACCTGGGGCTGACCTAGCACCCTCTTCCTAGCTCCCCTATTCTGGGAGACACAAGTCACCTTTGAACCTCTTGCTAGGTACTTGAAGATTTGAAGTGGAGCCAGAGGTTGCAGGTCAGCACAAAGCTATCTAAGTGACACACAGGCCTGTTTACTCGTGTCACTTAAGTGACAGCTCCAGCATGCCTGCGAGGTGCACATGTCTTGGGTTCCCGTGTATGCCAATGTGAATGAGCTGAGGGCACCTGCCCCACATTGCACATGCTGGTGCATGGAGCTTAAAGTATATGGACTCCGTTGCAGACTTGGGGCGCTTGTTAGTAGCCCCATCCGGAGCCCGATGGAGACTCCAGGGTGCCACGGCAATCACGCCAGGTGCAGGAGCCATTGGCCTCCCCAGGCTCCCCGAAGAGCACGGTGGCATCACGGACCAGGGATTTAATAGTGAGGGAGTGAGGATACTGGATGCTGTTTCAGGGGCAAGAAGGGCGTCCTAAAGCACCTCGCACCCGACTGAACGCAAAGAGAAGGCCGCGGCGTTCCTTCGCGCGGTTATTAGCCTTTACGGCTGCGCATGCGTCCAGAGGACTCCGTGCCTCTCGCACGTATCTCTGGCGCACGCGCGTCCGGAACTCCACCTTTCAGCACTAGCTTTGCGCGGCCCGGGAAAGGCTTAGCCCCGCCTCCGGCGCCTGCGTAGTAAGGCAGGCTAAACCTTTTCTCACGCCGTTGGGTCCATTCTAGTGGGGCCGAATGAGCATGCAAAAAAAAAAAAAAAAAATGACGGCTGCTGGGAAGAAATCACGTGGTAGCCGGAAAGCGGAAAGATGAGGCGGCTGCCGGAAGCTCCTTTCCCTTTGCCTTCCCCGAAGGAGCCGGAGAGAGGGCGTGACGCTGTTCCGCTTCCGGTACGCCTTTTTCTTCCGGCCCTCGAGTACCGCACGCCGGACCTGGTGTTCGACTCCCGCTGGGGCTGCGGAAGGCGACGGAGATCATGGCGATGTTTGAGCAGATGAGAGCGAACGTGGGCAAGTTGCTCAAGGGCATCGACAGGTCTGAGCTCTGGCCAGGCGGGGTGGAGAAGACGGGGAGCCAGCCCGGGGGGCCTGGGCTCCACGCTCACCCAGAGGTGGAGTTTCTCCAGGTTTCCTCTCCGCCCCTCACCTTTTATTATTACCGCCGCCTCAGACTCTCAGCGTCCCTCAGTCTCCCTCTTCTCTGTTCTTCTGGCCGACCGTCAAGCATAAGGTTCGCTGATGTCTCCTAGGCCAGTGCGAACCGGAGGTGATGGAGACAGCCACGGATCCTGCTTCCCTGGACTTAGTTCCCGTAGTGACAGCAGGGAGCGATCAGTACCAGGCCAGGGCAAGCCATGTATTGACCGAGGCCGGAGAGAATTGAACTGGGTCAGGAGTTCCAGAGGCTGTCAGTAGGTTTGTTCAGGAAGTCACATATACAGACATCGGAGACTGGCTGAGGTTGGAGGCATCCTAAACACGACCCAGGGCTCCCATAGGACTGAGTTGTGAGCAGGATTTATTGGAGAAAGTATAGTTGGTCAGCTCTCTGGGCATATGCACTGGATGGGACTAGCTTTATTATTTATTGTAAAATCGAATGAAAAAGAATTAAAAAGGTAATTAAGGGAGGAATACTCCAGGGCCAGATTTAAAAGTGTAGGAAGGGAGTGGTTACAGGTTACAATGGTAGCCCCTTAGCCCTGTATTGTGACTGGCCTTTCTTTTCTTCTGTTTACCCATATGTGTCTGTCAGGTTATCTCCCTCTTTCCTTTTCAGCAAGTTTTTCACTGTAAAGCCCACCTTCTGTCTAGCAGGACCTCCTGAGCCTCGTCCCGTGTGTCTGTGCACCCCCTCCGGAAAGAAAGTCATGCAATGCCATGCCCGTGGCTCACCCATCATCGCGGTTCCCTTCCAGGTACAATCCGGAGAACTTGGCGACGCTGGAGCGGTACGTGGAGACTCAGGCCAAGGAGAACGCCTACGATCTGGAGGCCAACCTGGCTGTCCTGAAATTGTGAGTGTCTGTCCCCTCTCCACCCTCATGCCAGCAGCTAGCTAGCGGGATGCCACTCTGGATAGGGACCTGGGTGCAGATGTACCCAGGACACGCTGCAGTACGTGGCTTCTCTTTGGTGTGTAAGCTAGGAAGCCAAGAAAGTCAGGGCAGGGGTTTTTGTTGCTAACAATTCTGTTGCTTGACAAATTACTATAAATATCCGTGTTGCTAGTGCCACTGGCCCTTGCCACATGCTTTGCCCTACCAAACCCCCACCTTATGTAACCACTACCCAGCTCTTAGGGTCTGGATTTGGGTACTTGCGTCTAGATCCGCTCACCTCAGACGTGCTTGCTTTGAGCTCGGCTGTAATCACGAGGCACAACCTCTGTTCCTGGCATCTTCCTGTCAGCCCTGGGTTAATGGCCTTTTTCTTTCATTTTTATTTGTGTGTGTATGTATGTACGTGCATGTTTGTGGGAGGAATGTGTGTGTGCACATGCATGTGGAGGCCTGAAGCTGGGGTCAGGGCTCATCTTCAGTCACTCTTGCACCGACCTCCTTGAGTTAGGGTCTCATCGAACCCAGAATCACCGACACAGCTGGTCTTTGCCGACCAGCTTGCTCCTGGGATCTGTTGTTTCCTCCCTCAGAGGCTGGAGTTCCAGACAAGCTGACATAAATATTCATGTTAATTAATCTGTTTATGGATGTGAGTGCACCACTCACTTGCCATGACAGGGCGACTATGGAGGTCCAAGGACAACTGGGAGCAGTCAATTCTTGCTTCCCGCGTTTTTGGTTTGGTTGGCTTTCCTGGAACTCAGAACAGACTAGCCTGAAACTCAGATCCCCCTGCCTCTACCTCCTGAGTGCTGGATTAAAGTTGTAGGCTACCATGCCTGTCACTTTCCAACTTCTAGAAAAGGGTTTCCTTTTTTTTCTTTTTTTGAGACTGGGTTTCTCTATGTAGCTTTGGAGCCTATCCTGGAATTCACTTTGTAGACCAGGCTGGCCTTGAACTCAGAGCTCCACCTGCCTCTGCCTCCCTGATGCTGGAATTAAAGGTCTGTGCCATCACTGCCCGGCCCTCTAGTGTTTTCTTGACACACTAGCAGCTGTATTACTTTGTTTTGATGTCTTGTTTTTTTTGAGCGAGGGTCTCTCGCTGTATAGTTGTTGGCTCCGGGACTTGCTATGAAGACCATTTTGACCTTCAACTCACTGAGGTCCACTTGCCTCTGCTTCTGCCATTAACATGCATCGATTTCTGTGCCTTAGCTTTCAGGTCTGTAAAATGGAGGCATTGCATTTACTGGTGATACTGGCTGCTCCTTGAGTGTTGGTTGGGTGCTGGCCTGCAGGTTGTGTGGTCTGTATGGGAAAGCGTGAACGTAGGCAGCCTGGCTCGCTCCACAATACTGCTTCTAACCTTACTTCTTTGCGAGTTAACTGACAGTGAACACCCTTTTTGGGTGGCTGTGAAGATGAACTGAACTCCCATCCAGAGCAGGGACGTGGACTCGGGGAAGTTAACGTTACACAGAAGATACGGTTGGTGTTGGAGACTGCACACTCCTAGCTTCCAAACCGCAGACTAGAACAGCAGCTCCCTGCCTGTGTTATCGTGGCATACAAGGGCCATCATCTCATCCCTTTGTATAAATACAGCCGAGGTTGGCCTCCAACTTGCAGTCTGCCTGGGTCCCTGGATTGCAGGCACATGCCACTACAGCCAGTTTTGCAAGGTGCCACCGTTGCTCTGTCTTGTTCTCCTCAGGTACCAGTTTAACCCAGCCTTCTTTCAGACCACAGTTACTGCCCAGATCCTGCTCAAAGCCCTCACCAACCTGCCCCACACTGACTTTACTCTGTGCAAGTGTATGATCGACCAGGCCCATGTATCCTTCCTCTCGGTGCCATGGAGAAGGCCGAGGAGCAGGGCAGGCAGAGGGGACTGGGCGTGCCTCATAACACCAGGTGCCTGCTCAGAGCTAGGCTCGATGCTGGGTCAGCCTCAGGTGCTGTGTGATGCTCACGCATCTGATATGGAGGGTGGAGGTCAGCCTGGGGTAGTCAGTTCTCCCCTCCACTGTGGATTGTGAAGATCTGGGCTGATGATCTGGGCTGGTGCTGTGTGGTACTCACTCGTGTGTCTCAGCGTGCGTATGGAGGTCCAAGGACAACTTGGTCTATTAGGCCTGTGCCAAGCATTTTTACCTGCTGGACCATCTTGCTGGCTTAGAATTTTAAGTTTATTTTTATTCATACATTTATTTTGAGTAAGGGTCTTGCAATCTGACCCTAGCGGCCCTGGAACTTGCTGTGTAGAACAGGCTGTTGTTGAACTCACAGAGATCAGCTGCCTCTGTCTCCCAGTGGGTATTGTTTGTGATGTTGAGGATGGAACCCAAACCCTCACACATGTGAGGCAAGTATGCCAACATTGTACTACTGAACTACATCCCTGGTCTTAATTCCCAGTTCTTTTTGTGGTTTTAAAAAGAAAAAGGGCGGCTGGAAGATGGGTGGAGAGGGGTGAGCTAGACCCGCACCGTAACCTCCACAGTTTTCCGCACTGTTTCCTTAATGCCTCCTGACGACAGCAAGAAGAGCGGCCCATCAGACAGATCTTGTACCTTGGGGACCTGCTGGAGACCTGCCACTTTCAAGCATTCTGGGTAATGTCTTTTGGATGCTGGAGTACTTGGTTGGTGTGTGGGGAGGCCTGGGTGCTGTTCCCACCCAGCGTTACATAAACCAAACCTGTATTTTCAGAAGGTGGTAAGGGGGCGGGGGGCATCCTCAGCTGCACAGAGTTTGAGGCCAGTCTGAGCAACGTGAGAACCCGTCTTAAGCACGAAAAAGCAATGGTACCTGCTTGGTCACAGGCCCTGTCCTCTGTCCCCATCTTCACATAGAGCCAGGACTGCCAGATCAGCCCTCAGACTGGCCCTGTCTCCTGGTCCTGTGCCTTCAGATGCAAACAAGCCCTCTGCTTATCCAGTCTGCCTGACCAGCATTCACCTGGGAAGGCTGAGCTGGGCTGGTGGCCCTTGCCTGAGATACCAGTTCTCAGGAGGCTGAGGATAGAGTTCCAGGCCAGGGACTGGAGAGATGGCTTGGCAGTTAGGAGCTCTGCCTCACAACTCTCTGAAACTGGCTCCAGAGGATCCAGCATGTTCTTCAGGCCTCGGTGGTCACTAGCCATGCACATGGTGCACAGACGTGCATGCAGGCAAAACACCCATACCCGTAAAATAATTTATGTGAGTTTTTACAATTAGAAATAAAAAAAAGTAGATATTGTTGCAAAGGACCAGAAGTTTGTTCCCAACCCCCATGTTAGGCAGTCTCTTCTGGCCAGCGTGGGCACCCGCCCACGTGCTCATGCTCACATAGATGCACTCACCTACACATAAAGATGCTACCTTTTGAGATAAACCTATGGACAAAAAAAAGTTGGGGTCAACTTTTGCTATTTAGCAATACTGTTTAAAACACAATAGCAGGAAAGCAGGGGAGGAGAAAAAAATAGAAGCCTACAGCTCTCATGGGCCTCCAGCCTGCCAGGGTCTACAGTGAGCCTGTGTGTGTTCAGTGCTTCTCAGAACAGCTGAGAAGCGGTATGAGGCCCTGCTCTGCATTGTCCAAGGCAAAATATTAGATACTTACGTGTTCAGGACACTCAGGAGTAACACAGAACAGAAAGTCTCACGTCACAAACATTCCTGTTAAATAGTCAAGTCGTGCTGCTCAGTGTCCCTTTCTCCCCGTGTTGACTTGGAAGCCGCTTTATGTGGTTCCCTGAGGGGTTTGTGGAGCCCTCTGCCCAGCCCTCACGACAACTCCTGGTAGATCACAGTTACCTGGGCCTGGCGGCTTCCAGCTTCCACCCTCTTCTGCTCTGTCAGGGTTTCAGCTGAACGGCGGCTCTGCTAGCTTTCCTCCCACCTTAGTGACTGCTTTCAACCAAGCGCGGGCTCTCCCCTCTCCTACTGTTGAAGGGAGCTTCGCTGGGAGCTGAACCGTGGGGATGGGTGAAGGATGAGCTGCAGGGACACAGCGGCACAAAGGGCCTGTGGTGGACTGGGTGTGGCTGATCTGTGTGGGTCATAGAGCCCTGTGATAGCAAAGGCTACTTAGATGTGTGTGTGTGTGTGCGCGTCTGCGTGTGCGCGTGCGCGTGCACACACACGTACATTCTGTGATGTGGTTGTTGGATGTCCCAGCCATGCACATGTTCTGAGTTCTGGGACAAAGGTGCACGCCTTTAGTCCCAGCACTCAGGAGGGAGAGGCAGGTGGATCTCTTAGTTCAAGGCTGGCCAGGTCTACAGAGATAATTCTAGGATATCTAGGGCTACCCAGAGAACCTCTGTCTCTAAACAAAACAAAACAACAAAAGACAGACATCATCTCCTGTGCCCAGGCAGATGAAACATGCTATGTAGCTGAGGGTGGCCTGCAACTCCTGATTCTATCTCAGTGCCAGGGCTACAGGCATTGCCACCATATCCAGCAGTAGGTTGTGTATTTGTTAGGTTTAGAGACATCGTCACCTAGTGGGACCCGGAAGTTGAGATCCTCCTGCCTCAGCTTCCAGAACGTCTGCACTTATTAATGAGAACCCAAAATCGTACTGCTAGTGTTAACACTGGCCATCATTCCTTTTGCAGCAAGCCCTGGATGAAAACATGGACCTCCTGGAAGGCATAACTGGCTTTGAAGACTCTGTCCGGAAATGTGAGTTCTTCTGAGGCTGGCTTCCCCAGGGGCTGGGGGCAGTGTCAGCGGGGTCCTAAGAAATGGCCTCGTCACTGCTCTGTAGCAGTGTGACCCAGGAGCATGGAGCTGGTAAAGGAAGCAGACTCATGCACAGCCAGCTTTATTGGGAGCATCGGACAGTTTATACTCTGAGGTTAAGGAAGCTCACAGGAGGGCAAGCCCTTTACAGCCTCAAGGGTATGCTGCTGGGAAACAGCAGTTTTGTTTTCTTTTGGGTTATATTGAGACAGGGTTTCTCTGTGTGGTCCTGGCTGTCCTGGAACTCGCTCTGTGGACCAGGCTGGCCTCAAACTCACAGAGATCCGCCTGCCTCTGCCTCCGAAGTTAAAGGCCTGTGCCACTACCTCTGGCTTGGGAAATATTTTTTTGAATAACAAAAGTTAGGAGCTATGTGTAATCTAAAGCAAACCCCCTCCTATAAACCATGCCTGAGAGGGGCACAGAAGTACATGCCAAGGACAAACCCACATTATGGAGGAGCAGAAGTGGGGGGGGGGTCACAGGATTCTTGGAATTTTCTCTCCCAGCTCCATTCTTAGACGGTGTTCCGACAGCCTCATCGTCTTGTTTTGATTTCCACAGTTATCTGCCATGTGGTGGGCATCACATACCAGCACATCGACCGCTGGCTGCTTGCTGAGATGCTTGGAGATCTAACTGGTAAGGCTGGTGTTTTTTGTGATACAGATAGTTGGGGCACAGGACCTCAGCCAGGGAGGATCTCTGGGTTATTGCCTGGTCCAGAGAGGGGCTAGCGGTTTGGTGAAGGATGCTGCCCTATGAGTTCCTGTGAGTTCAAGGCCAGCCAGCACCTTATAGTGAGACCCTGGCTCAAAAACAAGGTGCTGCCCCCACCAGGTGTGGTCCACCGGTAATCCCGGCAATAGGACGCTGGGCCAGGAGGATTGTCACGCTCCAGCCCAGCACGGACTGTAGGCTCAGACACTTGAATGGCAGCTGTGTCAGGCAGTGGTCCTGATGCTGACTGGGTAGCGACTACAAGAGCTCAGGCCTTTTTCATAGATGCAGCAAAATGGATAAGTTGTTCACATTGACATGGTGCTGCAAAGGGTCGTGAGGCCACGTTAGAGGGACAGTGTTTGGCAGGGGCCTCGGTGCCTTGAGCCGGGCACCCTGAGAAGAATGTGGAGAGCCTACGGCAGGGGCCTGCCTGTCATGTGTGCTGGCCTGTGCTGTGGAACCAGAGAGGCGGGAGTGGGTGAGAAAGCCACTTTCCGTGCAGCCGTGTGGGAGTGTTGAAAACTTCCAGTAGCCTTTGCTCTGGAGTGACAAGGGGACATAGGAAGGCTCTAGAAAAGAAGTGTGGGGCTGCAGAAGGTCTAGCAGTTAAGAACATTGGCGTCCATCGTGTGAAGTTCACAAGTGCCAAGAAATCCAGTGTCTCTGGCCCTGGGAGCACCTGTGCATTCACACTGTACACACACATAAATAAAGTAAATGGGTTTTTTGTTGTTTTGCGTTTAATAAGTAGGAACATTGAGAAACTAAGGGAAACTGGACATGGGGCAACAGTCTATAATCCCAGTATTTGGGAGAGAGGAGGATTAGGGGTTTAGTTTAAGTCGTACTTAGCCACATGGTGAGTTCTAGGCCACCTTGGCTACAAGAAACCCTATGTGACTAAGATAACAGGCTAGTGGCAGGCCAGGCAGTGGTGGCACATGCCTTTAATCCCAGCACCTGAGGGGCAGAAGTGGTGAATCTCTGTGAGTATGAGGCCAACCTGTCTACAGAGTTCTGGGACAGGCTCCAAAGCTATACAGAGAAACCCTGACCCTAGAATTTAAAAAAAAGAAAAAGAAACCAAAAAGAGGCTAGTGGCACCCCCTGGTGGCCAAGTGGAGAATACACCCCCAGAAGGCAGGCTTTGCTGTAAAGGCAGGAGTTGCCTAGAGCACTCAGTCTAAGGAGGCCTGGCTTGGTGATCCCTGATTTCCCTGCCTCCAAAGCCGCTGGGATTTAGAGTTCAGGCAGCCAACACCTCTGCCCTGCCCTTGTCACCTGCAGATAACCAGCTCAAGGTGTGGATGAGCAAATACGGCTGGAGTGCGGACGAGTCAGGGCAGATTTTCATCTGCAGCCAGGAAGAGAGCATAAAACCCAAGAACATCGTGGAGAAGATCGACTTCGACAGTGAGTGGTGGGGCCCCAGGTTGGGTGTGCAGAGCTCTAGGTGGAGCCCTTCCTTCCTGGACTGGGAACTGCATCTGACAGAGTCCTAAGGACCTGGGAGAATCAGTGAGGGATGCTGGGAGAATCCGTGAGGGATGCTGGGTGGCCTGGCAGGGTGTTCCCATCCCTGCTTCATGGCTGCCTACACCGGTCTAGTCTCCTTTTAAAAAGGGAAGTGACTGCCGGGCGGTGGTGGTGCATGCCTTTAAGCCCAGCACTCAGGAGGCAGAGGCAGGCGGATCTCTGTGAGTTCAAGACCAGCCTGGTCTACAGATTGAGTTCCATCCAGGATAGCCAGGACTGTTTCACAGAGAAACCCTGTCTCCAAAAAAAAAAAAAAAGGCAAGTGACAAAAGAAGATGTAGCCAGTGGTTCGTTATGAGTCATTTGGTCCTACACAAGATAGTTGCTCATTGTAATGTGGAAAGTATAAAAATGGCACTGTGCCTGCCTCCCAGAAGGGTCAGGGTGAAGGGCCAGAGCTCAGTGAATGTGGGTGACATCATGCTTTGAATAAACAGATTTGGCCAGAGAGAACAGGTGTGGCAGCTTACGTCTTTAGCCTCAGCGCGGGGGAGGCCGGCCTGGACCGTGGTTAACTAAATAAGAACTAAGATTTTAAAGTGATGCAGGCAGGTGGCTAGGTACCCTGCCTCACTCTGCTGCCCTGTGAGCAAATGTCGTCACATAGGAAAGAAAGGCAGGGACAGCACGTGCGCACACACACACACACACACACACACACACACACACACACACACACACACACACACACACACACACAGAGAGAGGGACAGCACGCGCGCGCGCACACATTCCCTCCAGTCCCCTGGCTTTTACTCTAGTGATCGACACCAGTGGCCAAGCTGAGCAGCAGGGAGCTGTGTCGTTTCCACACTGGGCAGCCTCACCTCTACAGGCCGTGCTCACGTCTGGGCCTCAGAATTCCATGGACGGTTCTGTCTGCAGTGCAGAGCTACGGGCTAGGCCAGTGTCTAGCAAGAAGCGTGTGAAAGAAAGGCCAGGGTTGGAGGCACAGGACACTTAGTTCCAATTGCGTTCAAGCACTTCATTTGACTCTAAGATAGATGACTTATACAGATGGGGGACACAGAGCTATCAAGTGACGTGTCCAAGACCACTAACTACGCAGCACCGAACTGCTTTTTTTTTTGTGGTTGTGACCTGGCCCTGAAGGACATTGTCTCCCTGGGGAGTAGCTCTCCCCCTTTTTCCCAAATTTTCCACTCTTTTCTTCTCAACAGGTGTGTCCAGCATCATGGCCTCCTCCCAGTAACTGCCTGTAATAAAGACTTGTTCACTCTGCCCTGCTGTCTCCTGCGCCTGCCCTCAACAGCCAACTGTGGCCTGAGCTGAGGCCCCCCTCTTCTTGGGCGTCCCCGTGCCTTTCCCCTTGACTTCCTCCTTTGCCCCACCCTGCAGCCTTTCCCTGCCCCTCCTTCCTGACCTGTGAGTCAGCCTAGGATGAGGTAGGCTGAGGAGGGTGAACGGCTTGGGGAGTTGCCACCCTGGGGCCCTGGAGAGCGAGCGGCCTCTGTGTCCTTGACAAGTCATCAGTGTCCTCATCTAGAAAGAAGAAAGAGTGGCACTTCCTGAGCTGGCAGGGGTGGGGCTGGGGGTGGCATCTGGCCAGTGCCGGGCTGGGAGTGGTAGTCCGCCAGTCCTAGCACTTGAGGATGCAGGCAGGAAGGTCAAGGGTTAAAAGCTACTGTTAGCTAAACCAGACTCTTGCCTTTAAAGGCAGGCGGAGGGGTCCAGTCCATAAACCGCTTGCTGCGCAGAAAGATGTCAAGGCGTGCACCTGTAACCCCCACTGGCAGGCTCGGACAGGAGGCTCCCTGTTTGCTGGCCAAAGTGGCGAGCTCCGGGCTACGGGAGAAACCCTGGCTTGATGGGACCACAGCTGCAGTTCAGTGGGGTCAGTCCCCGGCATCACAAAGCGCACAGCTGTGATCCCAGCCTTGGGAGGCTCACCTCCACATACACATGCGTGCACAGCTGCCATGCTTGGCAGCTTGGAGTGCTTTGTCCCTGTTCCTCTAACAGCCCTTTAGCTGGGTTTTTCGGGAATCAATCCAGAACTCCTTAACCCACCAAAGAGACCTTTTGGACTGAAGAGCTGTCACCTAGGTTGTTGGCTGGCCTTTGGTGCTGTCCTAGTCTGAAAGATCACCAGAGTGCTTGCCGAGTCAGCTAACCAGCCGCCCAGTTCATGTCACACCCAATACATTCCAGGTATTCTGGCCAAGTGACCTTGAACAGGTGATTTCAGCGTGCACAGGGTCAGGGGTGAAGTCAATGGAGATAAAGTGACCCAGTAAATGTTCTGCCTTGGCCACGCCCATCTCCCTTGGGGCCCTGGCTGTCATACCAACCAGTGGATCGATTGCCTGTTCAACCTTCGCTAGCACTCACCCAGCATTCCTAGGACGATCCTGTCCTGGTGGACCAGGGTGGGGCACACACCCTTTGCTCTGGCCTCCAGACCTACCTGAGCAAGCACCGGGAACTAGAACTCTCCTAACCCTGGGGACAGAACAAATAAATGCTGTTCGAGAAAGCTCTGAGGTGCTAAAGAAGGGAGGCCTGGCATGCTGCCCCACCCAATAACCATCTTGTAGAAACCAAGGAGACATCTCTGGGTGGGGATGACAACCAGGCATCCACTTGGCAGGCACAGGCTTGTGTAGGATGCAGCTGGCCACAGCTGTTCAGTAGGAGAAATGACCTTCTGTCCTTTGACAGCCACGTCTTACTTTCAGTCTGGCTGACGGCTTGTGAGCTTTAGTTCACTTCTGCAGTCACCTGTGCCAGTCCACTGTCTGCTGTCACCCAGGAAGACAGTCCTCAGTAGATTTCTCTTTCAGTGTTACCAGGATACAAGGGCCAGCCCAGCCGTGGTTTCCTGGCATTCTGGAGGCTGAGGCAGGAGTACTGCTTGGAATTCCTCATCAGCCCAGGATACTGAGGGAGACCTCAGGTGGAAAGCTGACAGGCATAACAGCCATTCCTGACTTGAGGCCTAGAGTAGTTTTGTCTTGGGTGTGGTGGCGGGGCTAGGTGTGGCCGTGGGGTGGCAGAGGTAGGTGCAAATGTATGAGTTCCAGGCCAGCCACAGGTCAAAGAAAAAATGTTGGGTTGGAGTGATTAAGGACACGTGTTGCCCTTGTAGAGAGAGAATCCGAATCCTAGCTGGGTGGTGGTGCACGTTTTAATCCCAGTACTAGGGAGGCAGAGGCAGGCAGTTTGAGGCCTACAGAGCGAGTTTTAGGACAGCTAGGGCTACACAGAGAAACCCTGTCTCTAAAAAAAGAGAGAACCTGACTCCAGTTCTTAGAACCCAGATGGTAGCTCAAAGTCCTCTATTACTAGTTCCAGGGTGAGGGCACCTGGGCATGTACTTGGTACATGTAAGTGTATGTAGGCAAACATATAACACAAGGTAGTCTCAAGTCAGCTATGTTTACAAGAGACCCTCAAGGTTTGGCCCCTATCAGTCCTGGGAGTGGGAGAAGGTGCGTGAGGGCCCTGTCCCCCTCGTTCTCACTCAACGACCATCTCATTCAAACATCACTGTCTGGGTTGTTGCTTCCACTTCTGAGCTTTTCGGGGCCGGGGACATCCCTGCATCCCTGAGCTCCTGGTCCTGGGTTCTATAAGAAAGTAGTCTGAGCAAGCCATGAGGAGCAAGCCAGTAAGCAGAACCCTCCATGGCCTCTGCATCAGCTCCTGCCTCCGGGATCCTGCCCTGAACAATCGGACAATCATAGAAGTACAAGCCAATTAAAACACTTTCCTCCTCAAGCTGGGCAGTAGTGGTGCCTGCCTTTAAGCCCAGCACTTAGGAGGCAGAGACAGGTGGACCTCTGTGAGTTCAAGGCCAGCCTGGTCTACAAACTGAGTTTTAGGATAGGCTCCAAAGCTACAGAGAAACCCTGTCTGAAAGAAAAAGAAAAAGAAATTCTCAACTTTTTTTTTTTTTTTTTTTTTTGGTCATGGTGTTTCCATGCAGCCATAGAAACCCTAAGACATCAGGCTTGGCATTAATTATCTTTACCTGCTGAGCTTTCTCACCAGCCCCTAACTGCAGTATTTTGGGATTTGTTGTTTGCTTTGTTAAACAAGGTTGCCTTGTAGCCCAGGCTGACCTTGAGCTGGAAGACCTCATGCCCCATCCTCTCAAGTGTTGGAGCTTCAGGCCTGAGTTACCACACCTGGCTCTCCTGTGGTTTTGAGCCTATTCATTCATTCACTTAGGATTTAATAAGTTCCCTCTGTGCCAGACACGGCTTCAGAGGCCAGGACTGAAACGGAATCTGAAGCAAAGGTCCCCTTCCCTCCCTTGTGGGTTGCTATTTTGGGGGAAGAAACAGCCAAGACATAGAACAGCAACGAATCAACAATGTAAATGGTGGAAAGTATTATGGACAAAGTGCAGGGGGCAGTTTTTGTTTAGCCAATATCTGGCTGGACCCTAGGCACCTCAGGCAAGCATTCCACCAGCAGGCCACGCCCCCAGACCCTCACTGGCAGATCTTTTAATTAAGCACTGAGCCATGCTCTCAAACCTTCACTCCTGGATTCCAGGCAAATGTTCCCCCACTGAGGCACACCCCAATCCCTCTCTGGTGAACGCCAACAAAACACTCCTCCACTCTTCCATCCCGGAATGCTATTTTAAATAAAGCGGTCAGGGACAGGCTCTTGCGAGAGCAGAGATTTGCAGGAGAGGAGGCCATGAGTCATGGAGATTCGGAATGTGGGGAAAGTACTGCAAACTGAGACAGCACTCACTGTGTGCAAAAGGCCTTGGAGGCTTAGGATCATTCGGTCACCAGGCAGGAGTAAGGAGGCCAGCAAGCTAGGGAGAGAGCGGCAGGTAAGCCAGAGGAAAACGGACCCCGATGTGGAGGACCTTCTGTGTCTGGCCGAAACCCCAGGGCTAACACGTTTACTAAATATAAACTCTTAGCTTACTTTTTAAAGGCTATGCTGGCGTAAAGAACAAAAATTCCACCTGCAAGAAGACATGTGGAGTGGAAGTCATCATGTTAAGTGAAATAAGCCAGACGGGGAAAGACAAATGTGTATTTTCTAAAGGGGAAGCCTGGTGGTGCAGGCAGTGATCCCAGCTACTCTGTGAGGCTGCAGAGACTATCACAAGTGCCAGGCCAGAGTGGCAACTTAATGAGGCTGCCTCAAAATACGACAAAGTGAAAAGGGGTTGGGGATGTACCTCATTGTCACAGTGTTTGTCCGGCGGGGCCCTAACTTTAAATTACACCAGAGAAGGAAGTAGCAGGTCACATGGCCCAGCCCAAAGGTCCAACCCAGAATTCCCAGTGGTGGAAGGGGAGAACTGACTCCCAAGAACAAAACTTACTGAAGTTAGAGAGGGAATTAAGGCCTGGGCAGTGGTGGCGCCCACCTTTAATCTCAGAGGCAGAGGCAGGAGAATATCTGTGAGTCTGAGGCCAGCCTGGCCTGCAGAGCAAGTTCCAGGACAGGCTCCAAAGATACACAGAGAAATGAGAAACTGTCTGGAAAAACAAAACCAAACCAACTCCCCAAGAGATCCTGTTAGGAAAGGGGAAAAAAGAAAAAAAAAAAAAAAAAAAAAAGCCAGGGAGGGGAAGGGAGGAAAGAAAGAGAGAGGAGGCATCAGAATTTGGGAGGTGTATATAGGTGTATAGGTGTATTGGTTGATGGTTAAAGGTCTTGCGCTACATAGTGAGTTAGTGGCCAAATGGGGCTACATAAGACCCTGTCTCCAACAAAACAAAACCAACACCTCAAAATGTTCCCGCTGGTAAAGGCACTTGCAGCCGAGCCAGACAGTTTGAGTTTGATCCCCAGAACCCGCAGTGGTAGAAGCAGAGGACCAACCTTGACCTCCATGTGTAAGGTCACCCAGCCCCGAACAATAAATACATGTAAATTAAAACAACCCCAAACAACAGCAAACTGTGGGGCTGGAGGCAGAAGGAAGTGGGAGGCAGGGAGAAGGCTGTTGGCCTGGCTTGGCAGATGCTGACTGCCTCTTTTGAAGAAATCCTATAGAGAGAAAATGATGGATCTATGAGGAGGAATCAGGAAACTGCGCTTAAAGATGGAGATGGCCTGTACAGCCTGTTTGGATATCAGACTTCAGATGCCTACTAATGCCGCACTATTGCTTTTCTAAGTGTGTTTCTTTTCTTTCTGTTTTGGTTTTTTGGAGATGGGGTTTCTCTGTGTAGCCCTGGCAGTCCTGGAACTGCCCTGCCTGCCTCTACCTCCCGGTGCTGGGATTAAAAGTGTGCATGAGCCTCAATGCCTGGTTTCCTTGTCTCTTATTGTTGTCCATCTGCACTGCAAGGTTAGTCATTTGGTACTTGACCCGGCTTATCTTCCTGTCCCTAGATGTCTGGTGCCTGCACATAGTAGGCATTCAGTGTTTGTTGAATAAAGATAGACAAGTCCAGAGGAAACTGGGATTGGAATGTAAAATGAGATTTTTTTAAAATTTAAATAATAATTAACTAAAAAACACACAGAGAAATTCAAAAAAGATCCTCTACTTTCCCAGCTAGCTACTATCTACTCCAGTCTAACTTAACTCTATGTTGGAAAGTTTCTACACCCCAATAAGCCTCCCAGCCTAATGGATACAATGCTCCCTATAGCCTTCCAGTCCCCCCAGATAGAGGAGACCAGAAAGGGAGACGGGAAAAACCACCAGTCTGGTTTCTTGAGGGGGCAGTTGAAATACCCTGTGGGAGTGGTCTTGAGCATCTCTGGTGGGCTTTCTGAGATGCAGCAGGGTTTGGAGGGAGATAGGGGGGGGGGCTTGGGTGGAACCTCCACCATAACACATGTCTATTTTGTGAATCTTTTCAGATTTTCTTTAAACCTCTCTCTCTCTCTCTCTCTCTCTCTCTCTCTCTCTCCCTCCCTCCCTCCCTCCCTCCCTCCCTCCCTCTCTCTCTCTCTCTCTCTCTTTCTTTTGGTTTTTTGAGACGGGGTTTCTTTGTGTGGCTTTGGAGCCTGTCCTGGCACTTGCTCTTTAAACCAGGCTGGCCTCGAACTTACAGAGATCCGTCTACCTCTGCCTCTCGAGTGCTGGGATTAAAGACATGTGCAACCACCACCTAGCTCTAAACATCTCTTTTCCATAAACTTACTCTGAAGACTTTATAGTCCAGCCCATTATAGTTTATTACTATTATTTATTATCATTTAGTTTAGTTTTTTTGAGACAGGGTTTCTCTGTGGAACAGTCCTGGCTGTCCTGGAATTCACTCTTTAGTCCAGGCTGGCCTCGAACTCACAGAGATTCGCCTGTCTCTGGGATTAAAGGTATGCACCACTACCGCCGGGCATCTTTTATTATTATTTTTAGACATGGTCCTCAAGTAGCCCAGGCTAGATTCAAACTTGCTATATGCCAAGTCTGGCCTTGAATTTCTGACCCTCCTGCCCACACCTCCCAAGTGCTGGAATCACAGGTATTTGTCACCTGCCCTTAAGCTTGAATTTGAGACCGGAGTCTCCCTGTGTAACCCAGGCTGGCCCCAAACAAGCCATGTGTCCTTCAGTCTCAGCTGCCTGTACTCGTTTCATGGGGGGCGTAGAACGCGGTCTCGCACACAGCTGGCAGCAAATAAATCTCGATTATGTCTGAATGGCTGATTGGGAACGCAAACCACCCCGAAACAGGTTAAAGCCGGATGACGGGCCCCGCCTTATGAATCATTCATGATTGGGCCCCGCCCACCCCCGGGGAGGGCGGGCGACGCGCGCGTTCACGCGAGAGAGGCGCCTAGGCTCCCACGCTAGGCGGGCGGCCCGAGGAGCGTTCTGCGCAGGCGCCGGGCGAACGGGGTCGGGCCGGGCTCCTCGGGCGCGCGCGGCGGGAGGGCGGCGGCGGCGGCGCAGTGCGCAGTGCGCAGGCGTCGCGAGTGTACTGCGCAGGCGGCACGCTTGGGCGGGCTAAAAGCAGCCGAAGCGGCGTCCGAGTCGGAGGCTCCGGCACAGGGGCGGGAGCTGAGGCGGCAGCGGAGCGGCTGGCGGGATAGCGAGAGGCGGCGGTATGGTGGACTACCACGCAGCGAACCAGGCGTACCAGTACGGCCCGAGCAGCGGCGGCAATGGCGCGGGCGGCGGCGGCGGCATGGGCGACTACATGGCCCAGGAGGATGACTGGGACCGGGACCTGCTGTTGGACCCGGCCTGGGAGAAGCAGCAGCGCAAGGTGCGTGGCCTCGCGGGCCGGCCTGGGTGGCGTCCTGCGGGGGGGGCGCGGGGAGGTGCTGGAGCGGGGGCTCCGGAACAGTTGGCGGGACCGGGAAGGGATTTGGAGGCTCGGAGAGGGATAGCAGAGGTTGAGGAAGCAATTGGCAATCTGGAGGGGGGGGGGAAGTGGCGGCCAGGTATGAGATACAGGAAACCTGTCGAAGGCTGTGGAAGGCTGGGCGGGGAACTGGGGCAACAGATGATTCGGGAGATTGGAATAGAACTGGGTTTTATGGCGGGATTGCAGGGTCAGAGGAAGGATTGGTTGGGCCCAGGCAAGCAGCGGGGTCCAAGAATTGGGGAGCCCGGATAGTATTGGGGAATTTGGAACCCCAGTGTGGAGGAGACAGTCTGGAGGTCAGAGGGAAAAGTTTCTAAGCCCGGATAAGTCTCTCCACCGATTCAACAATCCAAATCAGACCAAATCAAACCGAATTAGGAAAAGCCCATGTTTAATGGATACAACACTCCCAGATGGCCTTCCAGCACCCTAGAGAGACGGGAAAGGGAGACCGGAAAAACCACAAGTCTGGTTCCTGGGGGGGCAGTTTAAATACCCTGTGGGAGTGGTCTTGAGCATCTCTGGGGGAGGGGTCATCATTTGGCGGGCTTTCTGAGATGCAGTAGGGTTTGGAAGGAGATGGGGGAGGGGGCTTGGGTGGAACCGTCACAGTAACATCCCAGACTGTTTGGGTATATATGGATGCCAGCGACTGGGGTGAAGGTTCCGCCTTAACATCCATCCCATGGACGCCGGTTTATGTCTGGCTTCTTCCTGCTGACAGGAGACGTGGGGGGGGGGGAGAGTCAAGAGTTGGGTTCACACTCTGTGGAAGGTGTGGGTGAAGAAACATCTGGTTAGCTGCCATTCTGTAGACCTCAGGCACCTGTTCCTTGGCGTGGACAAGACAGGTTGCTAGGGAAAAAAAATAGGTTTTCATCATTGGCCCTAATTGTACTGACAAAGGTGAATGTGTCAGGAAAAAGAGCAAATAGGCCCTTGATTGTGGCATCTTGGAAACCCGGAGGGTGGAGGGTCCCAGCTCTTGGACAGGTGCCCACTTAAGGCTGGAGAGGTGTTACCAATGGTGGGAGTCCCAGGAGCTGGTGCAGGTGTTATCTGGAGGACCCTCTGTGGATTGACCTTGGCCCAGGCATGAGGAATGAATCTCCAAGATATGCCTGAAAATGGGTGGGGTAAAAATGGGTTCTGGAGACTGCTTTTTATCAGACCAAATTTCTTGATATCGAAGAACTTCTCCCAGGAAATTGCAGGTATCTGTAAGACAGCTGGAACAGATTTACATCTTGGTGTCCTAGCAAAAGGCTAGTGTAAAAGGGAAGCCACAGTAGCAAGGGGAGGTCAGGGTGGTGATGTGTTGGGGACTGATCCTATGCAGTTGAGAGGGAGACTGATGAGACAGGGTATGAGTGTATGCAGGAAGAGCTGAAGAAGGCTGTGTTGAGTGGGTGAGTATGTAGGGGTGGTTCACAATGTGTGAAGAGGGTAGGAGGAAATTGAAATTAGAAGCAGTTTCATGCATTCTAGAGGCAGAGACTTTCTTCCAGGTTTGTAACTTACCAGTGGGCACTGTAGCTTTGACAAGACCCTTGATCTCTTAGGACAATGTCATGTATAAAATGGGAGGGTTTCAGAAAGGCCATTTTTGGTGACTGCAAAGGGGATTTGCATGGAGTTGGGACCAGGACCCTGAGGACATTGGAGAGAGCCGGTTTGGTGACTTTTCCCAGATCCCCCTGGGGGCAGACTCCAGGAAGTTGGTGATCTGTGGCTGGGCCTAGTCACCCAGTCTGGAGGGGCAATGTTGGAAGGAGCTATTGTGCCTGGGGAGCCTAAGGTGGGGCCTGGTGTAACCGTGGCTCAGTCACCAATGTCAGCTTGAATGTTCTGAGCAGTCCTAACGGGTGTAAGGGTGGTGTCTTACACCTTCATACCAAACAGTGGGTGTGTTGATACAGCTAATGAATGAATGCATTTTGAATGGAAGGGGAGATCTAGTCTGGATCCCAACAATAATTTATTGCCTAAGGCCATGCCAGATTGGAAAATGTTGAAAGTTGCCAAAAGACTTGGAAAGTTGAAAGGAAACTGGGTTACAGCAGTTGCAGCATCGGCTTTGAGAATGTCTTAGATATTCCAATGTTTAGGAAAATGTGCCCCCCCTTTTTTCTTAATTGATAGGAGTAGGACACCCACCTTTCGGGTCTTCTACCAAGCTCTGCTGCCTCTTTTTCTGCCCCACTCTTCAGAGAGCAAGGGTGTGTGCTTAAAGAGCCCACGTGGTGAGGTTGGTGTGCTTCTGGGCCCTGGCGGTAACCAGAACTCAACCAGAACTCAGTGCTGCCTGTGTCATTCTTCCCTGCTCCTTCCTGGTTCCTTCCTTCCCATCCGGGAAAGGTTTATGACCAGGGTGGCTTATAGTGTCCTGTGACTGGTTGCTTCAACAGCTCTGTAAGGGCCTGGCTCTAGTGAGCTTGCTTTATAACCCACTCCAGCAAATATTTACACTTAGCTGTCCTTTAGGGGCAAAGCATTGCTTCACGTCCGCACCCTGTCCTGCATGGGTGCTGTGGGGGAAGGAGTCTTATATCAGTAGGCTCCTTCTTACAAGAGCCCCCAGCCCAACCCCCAGCAAGATTGCTAGGACTTTCCTCTCTTGTTTTATGGCTGTGCCTTTCCCATGTTCCGGTGCAGTTTTTCTGATTGTGAATGACAGATTGCCTTCCTTGCCTCTGCAAGGCAGGTAGACCCCTCCTGGCACAAGGAGAGTGACTGTCTTGGACATACCTGCTCACATACTCTAAAAGTCTGTGGCCAGAGAGCTGAAGCAGTAGTTGGCTCAAGTCAAGGGTGTGTCTCTCTTACCCGGAAGGCATTTGCTCTGAATTCTAGGGACCCTATACCCAAGGCATTATAAGGTGGAGGTCATACAACAGGTGTTCATGGGGCAGCCTTGCACGCTCTGGGATGATGGGGGACTGATCTGGTCTTTAAACAAGTTTTAGTATAATTGTTGTAGTCTAGGTTTATGTCCAGGCTGTCCCTAAATCCTGGGTGCAGGTGATCCATGTGTGTCAGTCTCCTGAATAGCTTGGAACTACAGGCCTGTAAGCAAACTCTTGAGCAATTAAGAGTGTCCCTAAACTGGGTGTTGGTGGCGCATGCCTTTAGTTACCCAGCACTAGGGAGTCAGAGACAAGTGGATCTCAGTGAGTTCGAGGCTAGCCTAGTCTTCAGAGTATGTTCCAGGACAGGCTCCAAAGCAATACAGAGGAAAACCCTGTCTTCAAAAACAAAAAAAGTGTCCCTCGTTCCTTTGCTTAAGTGGCTTTGGTAACATCCCCTGCTTCCATGGAAAGGGTGAGTTCTCGTGAGAGTTTCCCCCAAACCTCTCCTCACAGCAAGAGGAAACGCCTTGTTCTGAGCTTGAGTGTTCATTGGCACGGCACGCCATTGTTTATGGACCTTGGGGTTAGACCCTGACCTTTGGCTCGGCCTGTATTAAATGTGAGTTAATTATTTGAAAGTTCTGATAGTGCTTTTGTTTTTCTGTAAGTCAGCCTCTCCCCCTCCATTTTTCTTTTGGACCCCAAAGTCGCCATCTGGTATTTTGCTCCATCAGTCTAATTGCTCCTCTCTATGGAGCTGGCTAAGACTAACCACTCCTTAGCAGCTTTAAAAATGGAGTAACATACTTACAAAAATAAGTAACCAAACTGGGTTGCCCTCTGGAAACAAGAGTAAGTATGTGAGCTGGGTGAGTATATACTCTCCACCCTGTTGGGAGAAGAGGAAGAAGCGACCTCAGCTGCCAGGATCCTCCGGTTCCTTCTGCCCTCCTGGAAAATGTGTGTTCTCCTCTAAGCCCAGCACTCAGGATATTGAGTCAGACAGATCTCAAGTTTAGGGCCAGCCTGCATGGGCAATATGGCGTGATCCGATTTTAAAAGCAAGCAAGAGAAACAAGAAGTTGCTAGGAAGGACGGCTCCTTCACACTTAGTTGAGAGTTGGCCTTGGTTGTGGCCCTGGAGTGGCATCTGCCACTTCACCTAATCCTAGGCAGTCTGGGGTGTGGACCAGGGGTTGCCTTTTACCTTTTACAACACCCTCTCTGGTTCCAGCTCCGAGACCAACTGGGAGGCTTCTTTGGCAGCAGGAACTGACTCATTCTCCAGTTAGAAGTCATGCTAAAAGGCTCTCATTTAGTGGCAGCCAGTTGCTTGGCCTTGCGGGGAAAGTTGGGCGAAAGTGTTAGTGGGAAAGAGTTAGTTAGGAGAGTACAGCACCATAGCACATGCTTGTAATGCCAGCATTTGGAATGCTGAGGCAAGAGGATAATTGACAGTTGGAAGTCAGCTTGGGTTATTTAGTTAAGACTCCGGCTAGGCATGGTAGCACACATTTGTAATATCAGCTCACTGGAGGCAGAGTCAGGAGGACTATAAATGTGTTCAAGGCCAGTCTACATAGTGTCAGGACTGTTGTGGCTACATAGCAAGACCCTGTCTTTAAAAAAAAAAAAAAAAAAAGCAACAAAAAGCCCACCAAGAAGTCAGGCTGTGATACTTGGTCTTCCCATGCAAGGCAGAGGCCAGCAGGGAGGTCAGTTAAAGCGCATCCTCACACTTAACATACCCACTTCATCATCCGCAGCGAAGCGGGGCCTAGTCTCGGATTCCAAGTCTAAACCTAACAGGCAGGTAAAGAGAGCTCTGCCATTTCAACATAGACTCAACTCGTGGCCAAGTTTGGCCAGACAGCAAGCCTTTCCAGAGTTAAGTGAGTGTGTAGTACAGGTTATCTGGCAGTGCTGTCTAACAGATGACAGCCAGGAGGAGGGAGCCAAAAAACATCAGTCTGGGAAGGCCCAAGGAATTTGGGGCTGTTGAGATGAACACTCTAGGCTTCTGCCATCTGATTTATAGTGTGCTGGGAATTGCACAAGCCTTTGACCAGATCTTTTTAAAAAAAAAAAAAAAATTGCCTTGTTGCTGCTGCTACTGGTATGTTGAAGGGGAGAAAGAGAGCCAGCAGCTGTCTGCTGTGGTCCACTTACTCATTCAGGGTTTCTGAATAGCCAGAGTATCAAAATGCTGATCTCACCTGCTTATCCTTGTCCGAGTCCCTGTTCCCAGCATTCAGCTCCGGTCCACCAGTTTCCTTCCGCTGCCTTTGTTTATGTGTTTAGTTTTACAGAATAACAAAAACACTCATGTTACCTTGTTAAAGATTTCTTTTCTCTCCCTTTCTCATGGAAATGAGAGGCTGGTGATGATAGCAAGTTGTCAATTCAGTGGCCCAGGTAACTGAAACACTGACCTATTAAAGTGGAGATGGAGGCAGATGCAAAGCCGTCCTCCCTGGACCAGAGAAAGAAGCCTTTCTTTACTGGGTAGTTTGAGAGCTCAAGATTAGAGTCCCTTTGGCTTGGTCCAAACATCAAAGAAGAGTTCTAAGGAAATGTAGTTACAGTGTTGGCAATGTAGCCTGCTGGCTTTGTTATAAAATATCCGAAAGTGGCAGAACAGCACTTAACACTTCTTCAAGAAGGTTCACCAGTAACATTTTAGTCTGTTGCCCAGGTATCTGGAGTCTAAATTCAATGACCCAAAGAGAAAGGATATTTTTTTAATTGTAGCCTCTTTTTAAAAGAGGAGGTGGGGCAGACCATCTGGGAGGGACACTCCGGCAGAAAGGGCCATCCCTGTATGGATGAACAAACCTGGTGCCCTGATGTGAGTGCCTAGTGTTAGTTAGCTCACAAGGGTTCTCCCTGTGATTGGAAAAGCCCCTGTAACGTTTATTTAGATACTACACTCCCCCCCCCATTTTTTTGGTTGTGCTTTTTATTTTGATTTTTCTCACACCCTTTCTTGTAAACAGCAGAGGCATTAACTTGGATTGTCCACAGAAAGCCCTCAGAAGCTGGTTGATGGGGCTTGGTTGTCTTCTCTTTAGTTTGAACCACAGTTGCTGGAGAGCCAGTGTCCTTTTCCTTAGCTATGATGTATTGAGATGTTACCTGAAAAGCTGCTGGCTGACCTTACAGGGTCTAGCTTTGCAGCCACAGGTGGACTAGAATTTCAGAGATCCACCTGTCTCTGCCTCCTGAGTGCAGGGATTAAAGGTATGCGCCACCATGCTTGGGACCAAAAACCCTTTTTTAAAAGGGGGAGTTAACTATGGTGCCTAATAGATTTGGTTTCCCTAGTCATAAATAAAAGGAAACTGTAAAAATTAATTCATGAAGAACAAAAGAATGTTAGGTTCCAGCAAGGTCCTATTCCGGCCCATGGCCCTGGCCCAAGGCCAGCTCCCTTTGTGCAGAGGGTGTTATTGAAGGCCCATACGGCAAGAACCCTTCTCTGGTCATCAGATTAACTTCCATGTGGTTCAAGGCTGCACAGAGGATGTGGACAATCCTGAACATCTCTGTGTGCCTGCCACAGGCACTCGGAAAGACTTTTCCGGAAGTGGGCAGAGCAGTGACTCACCCAGGAATACTCAGGCCCTTGACTGTCCCACCAGATTTGCTCGGGGTTGGACAGCCTTGATTCATCCTTGCTCAACTCCCCTCTTCCCATTTTCTTTTCTGTTTTTCTTCTTGAGACAGGTTCTGATGTAGCCCAGGCTGTCTCAAATTCAATATGTAGCTAAAGATGAGCTCAGACGGATTCTCCTGTCTCCTCCCTCCCTGGTGCTGGATATTATAGGCATGTGCCACCATGCCCGGTTTATGCCATGCTGGTGCTGAAGTCCACGGCATTGTGCTTGTCACACAAATTTGCTACCACTAAACTCCATCCCCCTCCTGGGCTTTTGAGCTAGGGTTATGATGTGTAACTGGAATTACAAACTGGTCATTCTCTAGCATCTGCTTTCCGAGTGCTCCGAGTTCAGATCCTACTATAAATATAAGATTGTGAGTTGTCTGGGGCCTGAGAGATGGCTAAGCGCGCTGGCTGCTCTTCCAGAGGACCATGTTCACTTCCCAGCACCCACATGGCAGCTCACAACTGTAACTCCAGTCCAGGGCTTCTGACACTCTCACACAGACATACAGGCGGGCAAAACACCAGTGCACATAAAATAAAAATAAGTTAAAAAAAAAATGTGAGCTGTCACTTGCCCCCCACATAGCTTCTCTTCAAGGCCCCATTTTTCTTAGACATCTGCTGGGTGCCTGGCCGCTGCCATCAGTAAAGCATACTGCTGTTCCACCTAAAAGGGAAGCGATGCTCTCCTGTGGAGTTAAGAGACCCTTACCAAAATGTTTTTCTTCCAAATATCTGAGTAGAACAGATTCTTTGTCTTCTAGTAGAGGCATGGACGTGGGGCAGCACGTTGGAAGTGGCGGTTACTGCCTTGAGGAACACAGTGAAGTCATCTTGGGAAATATCCTTGTGATGGTGTGGCCGTGGCTGAATGGGGTGCTGGGACACCAGCAGTACAATAGCATTTGTGTCTTTGCTGAAGACAGAAAGAAAGGCGACATTGTGGTTTGTTTTATGCTTTTTAAATTTTCCCCTCAAAGGTGTGGGGCTGAGTGATGTCTGTCACTGGCTTTCTAGTTAGTGGGTTTTCTTTCTGAGTAGGTGGATCATAGGTAACCGGTCTTGCTGCTCCTCCTGAATCCCAGTTACACAAGGTATAGAGTTGCTCTACAGTGTAGCTTTTAAAATGTCTCTAACAGCAGCGTGAGGGACAGCAACTGGTGAATACTGTGTCCCTCGCTCCCCGCCATGGTAGAGGAAGCCAATTTGAGGTTAGACAACATCATGGAAGGAAGCTTACAAAAGTGATTCAGCATCCAGCCATGGCCAGCGGGGCCGGCAGGGTTGCTAGAGGGAGCGTCACAGGCAGGAAGGGTTGTGGGTCTTCTGTTCAGGCGTCAGAATGACAGACCTTTGATCACTATAGGCCAAAGGCAGTGCTGTAAACTAGCTTCACTCCAGTCAGTGTCATCAGGGTGTGTGTGTGTGTGTGTGTGTGTGTGTGTGTGTGTGTGTGTGTAAGGTTGGCACATTAGCACTCTTGTCTGACTCAGTCTGCTGTGGATAGGAGATATTTAATTGCTCTCACCATGGAAACCTAGTCTGCTTACTATTTGGGAGAGTGCCACACCCAACCCAGGGGGCCCTGGGCAGAAAAGACACTACCAGGTGGTCACAAGAAGAGGCCACATGCCGTGTTCAGTGGCCATCCCCAGTAGGGACATGAGTGGCTGTTCTCTGACAAGAAAAGAGAAGCTGGGCCTGTGTACTCTGTTGATAAGGGGTGTGCACAGCAGTGGTGGTTTTGTAGCCACTCCGGGGTCTGCGTGATTTTCTCTAGGCATTTAGACTTGGAATCCCAGCTATGTGGCCTTTTGTTGTCCCAGTGCTGTGTGTCGAACCCAGGACTTCATGTTCGGCGCCTGCTCTGTCTACCCTGAGCTGCCCCCACCCCTGCCTGCTGTGTGTCTTCATCTTTTGCCTGCTTTCGCAAACACAAATTAAAAAACTTAAAGGTCCCATCAAACCCCAAGAGCAAATAAAGAGCACTATTTAAAAAAACAAAACAAACACCCAAAACCTCCATCCTTCCAGCTCTGAGAACGCCTCCCCCCTCGCCTTTAAGATGCATGGCTCATTAAACTCCTGACAAAGCTAGAATGCTGAGGGGCGAGCGCTGCTCCGGCTGTTGCCGACATGGCTTGCTTTGGAAAGGGTCGGCTTTCTTTGTTGTTCCTTTTTTTTGAGACTTAACATGATCTTCTAGTTTGGGCCTATGAAGTAAACCCAGTTTCAAAATTCAAAATGTCTGGGAGCAGTGACTTCCCAGGCTGGTTCAAGGGCAGTCTGATGAATTGGCCCTTCTTACAGGCTGTCTGTGAAGCAGTCATGATTCAGATTTTCAAGTCCTGGAAGGTGTCCAGACAGTAAACATCACCAGGATTGTGAGGCAGTTACTTTTTCTTTTTCTTTCTTTTCTTTTTTTTTTTTTTTTTTTTTTTTTTTTGGTGGATCATTTGAACTATGCTGCCAAGACTGTGGTAGATTTGACGCTCTGTAAAACAGAACAGCCTGTATCAAGATGTCTTTCTCAGAGATGTTGGCTTTAGTCGACCAGCCCTGTGGCTCTTGGTGGGGTGGTCAGGAAATACCTACACCAGTGAGGAGAGGGCCTTCTTAGCCACTTCTCCCCACCCCCTTTTCAGACAGGGTCTCACTGTGTAGTCCAACTAGTCTGGAACTCGCTATGTGGACCAGGCTGACAAATAACTCAGAGATCTGCCCACTTTCAAAGTATTTAGAATGAAAGATGTGTGGAGACAGACACACACACACACACACACACACACACAGTCTCTAGCATGCCAGCTTCTTCTCCTCACTCTAACTCTGCCAGTCCTTCTGTCTATGTGCTGGGATTGTAGGCCACCATGCCCAGCTTCCATAAGTCATTGGTGAAGGCGGTCAGCTGGTGGAAGAAAGTTCAGTCCATCAAGAACTGTCAAACAGTTTCTGGAAGCCTGGTTAATGGATCTTGGCTCAAAACAGGAAGGTGTGGAAAAGAGACACTTGGCTTCTGCTGCCACACAGGGCCCTACACTCAGCGGAGAGCAAGCTTCTTTGACTGTAAGGATAGAAAGCAAACAGGTCACTGGTATTGCTTTAGACTTGAGAAAATTCTGAGCCTTTTTGATAAACAAGTCCATGGCAGTCTTGGCCAAATACGGCCTGTTCTGTAGGGTTAGCTTAGAAGACAACTTTTTTTGCCTAAAAATAAATGCTTGTTCCTATCAAACATTCCAAGCATAGTTGAAACATGAGATTTCTGAGGCATAGCAGTTCAGGCTCTAATGGGTTCAATTTTGTCAAAAGTCCAGGGCCTTTGGGGACTGCTTTGGGTTTGGTCTGTGACCACTAACGCTATCAGAAGACCAATTGCAGGCCATTTCCCATCTCATTCTATATGTTCTTAATTACCTTGGAGATTGGTGGAGAAGGACACTAAGCATGTAAATGAAAAGGGCCTGGGGACATGAGTCAGTGAGCCAAATGCCTGCTGCATGAGCACCTGATTTGGGGTCCCTTGTACACATACATGTAAAAGCCAGCCATGGAGCCAGGCGGATGCAGAGGCAGAGGCAGAGGCAGGCAGATCTCTGAGTTTGAGACCAGCCTGGTCTACAGAGCAAGTCCTGGGACAGGCTCCAAAGCTAACCCTGTCTCAAAAAAGCAAACAAACAAAAGTTAGCCATGGTAGCATATATGCCTGTAATCACAAGGTACATGCGCACAGGGTGACAGACATCTCACTGGCCAGTGGTTATAGTCAAACCAATGAGACAGCCAAGGTGGTTTGGTGGTTAAGAGCATGTACTTCTCTAGCATAGGACCAGAGTTCCATTGCCAGCGCCCACTTAGCAGTTCAAAACTGCGGGTGACTCCAGCTCCATGGAACTCAGCACACCCTCTTCTGGCCGTGGGCATTCAGGCACAAGGTGAGCTAACTCTCTCTCTCTCTCTCTCTCTCTCTCTCTCTCTCTCTCTCTCTCTCTCTCTCTCTCTCACACACACACACACACACACACACACACACACACACACACACACACACACACCATAGATTAGTGTGGACACAGAACAGACAATTGACTTCAGGTTGGTGTGCTGTAAATGAATGGCAGCTAACATTTCACTTGGTACACTGGACCAACCGCACACAATCCTGAAGTAGATTTTAACCTCACAGCACTCGTGCAGCAGTGACAGCTCTTTAATCCAAACATTGAGGGATTTAAAGCAGAAGAATCATAAGTTCAACACCAGCCTAGGCTAAGAGAGACTGTCTCATAAAAGGAAATGGAAACAATGTGTTTAGCTCAAATAAACAGTAACAAATTCAGGAAAGCATTCATGGAGTTCAAGCCTGGTGTAGCCCAGTGTTGAGCAGAGGTTTGGCTGGCTGGGTTATGTTCTTGTTTCTAAACTCTCCTGTCCTCCAGGGATTGGGAGGATGGTAAGGACAGGTGCTGCTTTTGCTGGAGCTGGAGGGAAGGTCTCTGAAGAGAGCCTTGTAGCAGCTCTTACAGTGGGAGGCGACCCCCTTCCCTCCCCCCCCCACAGGAGGAAGGCCAGGGTGTCAGAGTCAGCTTGGGCATGGCAGATCTCAGAGCTTTGGCAGCCCCCCACCCCCACTCCCCTGGACAAGCCACACCAGAGCTGACTTCTGAAGCAGGAACCCCCAACTGCAGGGCAGTGAAGTGAACAAAGGCTTTAATTGTGTCTCTGATCACTGCTGCAGTAGGCACCTGTGTTGGGGTAAGGCCTGGGTGACTTTGGAGTCTGGAGTTTTATGGCACTGTGTGCTCATTTGCTTTGTAGTATGACTCTAACCGTCTACCATGTGAACAGGTCCAGTCCCCTTCCCTTCAAGAGCCGTTTATACCTGACAAGATGCCATAAAGCATCTTTTCCTCTATTACAGTCTACAGTCTTTCTAGAAGCCTGAAGCCTCTTTGCTTGTTTGTTGTTGTTATACTATTGGCTTTTTGAGTCAGGATCTTACTGTGTCCTCTCCACTGCCCTGGAAGTCACCCCTGGGTTCTGAGGGTCAGGTCATCAAGCTTGGCGACTCTCTTTACCCATCTTGCAAGTCCATGGAGCCTCATCTTTAAGAAAGCCCTGGGCCCTTTCCCACCCACTCCGTGTCTTCCTGTTTCCTTTGGTCAGCTGGCTCTAGGACTCCTCCAACTCGCAGAAAGAGACGGGCTTGGGTGATTCCATCTCTGCTCTTTGCTTTTCTCCCTGTGCTGTCAGAAGCCAGCACAGGGCCCGTGGCTCTATATTTAAAGACTCAGCTTGTCTGACTGGTTGTGTGGCTTTTACTGTGGAGGGAGGAGCAGAGACAGCTTGGTGAGCACACTGTACCAGAGGGAGAAGGTAAACTCTGGATACTCTGAGCATGGGTCTAGATTCGCCCTGCCCTCCAAGGAGACCCTACAGCAGACATCTCCCTGTCAACAGAAGCCAAAGGAGTGGTGGAGTCCCATGGTGTCTTAGTGGCTCAGGCAGCTGGCTGCTTCAGGCAGACAGAAGACAGTGCAGTTAGTTCTTGCTCTGTTGGCAGAGTACCTACCCATGTGACTTGTTAAATCTTTTAGTAGCTACATGGGAGAGTAGGGGGTGGGGAAGAGAGAATTTTCATTCCTTCAATTGTGAAAATAAAATTTCCTCCAGATAAAATTGATTCAGAGTGTGCGAAAAAGGGTATGGCAAGTGTGAGAGTCCACTGTGCCCTCCCGTAGTGCAGGCTGCAGCTACAGCGTCTGTGCTGGGTGCTATACATTTATGCTCTCTGAGCCTGTCCACATTGCTGTACAGGTAGAAAAGGCTTTGTTCGGGTTTTGGGTTGGGGTGGAAAGCTGTGTTTCTATTATATTGTAAAGTGACGAAGGGTTTTTGGAAGAGGCCACTGACGATAGAGTAGGTCTATATTTTATAGCCAACCAGCTTCTTGTGTAACATGAGTTGGGGCTTCATGGGCCCTGGAGTCCAGTACTCAGGTAGAAACATGACCGCCAGGGCCAGACAACAGCCCTTGCTGGGCCTCTCTGCCGAGTGGAGCTCCATCAGAGCCTTTGGGGTAGGAGAGAAACCGGAGACCCGGCCCATGCTCTCGAGGAGCTCACAGTGTAGCTGGGGAGAGAGCAAGGCTACATGAGACTGCAGGAGGCCACGTAACTGCCATCCGACAAGCCCGCAGCACTCTAGCCGTGCCCTGGGAAAGGCAGGGGTGACTAAGGGCAGGTGGGGTGAGTCATGGACTCGTTCATAAAGGAGGTGAGTGTGTGGAGTGGGGGCTGTATCACAGCTTTGGACAGTGCTTCTCCTGATGAACATTGTCTTTGGGGGAGCTTCCTCTTCCTGTGTGAGGTGCAGTGACGTGCTTGCTTCAGCTCAGCTGTGTTTGGAGCCCTCTGGTTAGCAAGACCCTAAACTCTGGATTCAAGTGGAGTGTTATAGGTGGCCAAACCCAGGTAGGGATCTTCTGGCTGCCTGTGCTTTTACACAGCTAGACTAACTTTATTCTGAAATTCACTATGTAGTTGGGGCTGGCTTCAAACTTGTAGGGGTCATCCTTCACCGGTGTCAGCAAAGCCAGGCAAGATGATGAACACGTTATCTGGTGCTTAGAAGATGTAGGAAGATTAGGTCATACTCTGCCTCATAGTGAGATCACTATAGTGAGCTTGGACTACATGTGACACTATTTCAGAAAAATGAAATAAAAAACTGGGTGCCCCACATGGTGGTGCACACCTTTAACCCCAGCACTCAGGAGGCTGAGGCTGGCGGATCTCTGAATCTGATCTACAGAGTGAGTTCCAGGACAGCCAGGGCTACACAGAGAAACCCAGTCTCTATAACCAAAAAAAAAAAAAAAAAAAAAAAAGCAGTTGTTTATGGCCAAATGTGTGACTCAGATAGTGCAGTGCCCTTGATGAGCCTTCATAAACTGACATCTTTAGGCTGTGCTCTGGCCCAGTGTAAGATAGGGCCAGTGCCACTAGCTGTCCTTTGTCCAAGTAGCATCTTCCCCCTGCAGATGATGCAACACCCATACACCAGTTATCCAGAAGTGCCTGTGTCCTTTTCTTCCTCTACCTGGGATTAGTAGGTTTGCTGTAGAGCAATCCAGCAGGGGTGGGGACGTGGCAAGTCCCCTGCTCTGAGAGGCTCTGTGGCCTGCCCATGAGGTCTGGAGGGTGGAGCTGTTCCGCAGTTCCTGTTTTCTTTTCCACCTGTTCAGGTGTCTGGTCGAAGCTGCCTAACAGTCTTTATAGGCACCCCTTCTCCCCTTCATGAAAGTCAGAGAAATTAGGGAGGTGACTATTCTATCAAAAACACTTTTAGTTGGGGAATATGTTGTTTAGCCCCCATTTTGAAAGAAGTTCCTGGGGCGTAAATTGCAAAATATTTTTGCATGAGGCAGGCAGCTGGTGGAGGGGGAGTTGTCCCAAGTTTAAGGCTAGCCAAAAAGAAATATTTATTGGATGGACCCAGACTCCTGTGGGTATGTTAGTCCATAACTCCCAGTTCCTCGATAGACATTAAGAGGCAGCTCAGTTAGTACCTGGATTCAAACTATCTCCTGGCCCCACAGCATTTGCACCCTGGGAGGCATCGTTGAGTTGAGCCCCCCTTGGGAGGGCACCTCTCATACCCAGTCCACGCTTCATCCTGGCATTGAGGCAGGAGGCAGTGAGAGCGGTGTGTGGTGTGTGTGCGTGCACACTGTAGAGTTGTTGGAAGAAGGCAGATCTGAACTCCACGCCCACTCCTGCTATTTGTCCTTGGGCAGGGATCAGTGGTAAGCTTCGGTGGAGGAAAGGGCCACGCTTTACTTACCTCGGGGTTCTTATGGTTAAGCAGGGTAAGGAGTGATCAGAAGCAGGTGTGACTGCTGCATCCAGGTAGTGTCTGCTGTTGTGGCCTCCTCTTCTCCCCAGGGAGCCCTAGAGCCTAAACCCTTGTGGCAACTTCAAATGAGCACCCGCCATCCAGTGGTAACACACACACTGGGCTTCAAGTGACACAGCTCCCCCCACCCCCCAGCCCTCTGCTCATCTGGGCCTCATTATCTGGGAGGTGGCTGCTTATTTCAGAGTTTCAAGTCCTGAACAGTTTTGTGCCTGGGTGGACTACATACACAGCACCATCAAGACTCCTTCCTCCATGGCAGCGCAGCTTGCCAAGTTCGCTATCAACACCGAGTGTCTTTCTCCAGGTTCTCCTGCCCCCTTTCTCTAAAGAAAATAAATAAAGCCCCATGGCCTCTGGTAGAAGCCAGCCCCCACCCACCCCTCACAGTCAGCTGCAATTCCTTCTAAGGGATGTTGAGACAGGAAGGCTTCCCACTGATAACCCCCCCCCCCAAGTAACAGCCCAGAAAGGCTGGCACACGGGGCCATGAGGCACACAGGAGCCTGTGCCCAGATAACAGCCCTAAGCAAGGGACTCTAGAGGGCTTAGTATAATTGTGTCTCTCCAACGTTCCCCCAGCGAGAAATTTCTCATGCTTGTTGCTCATCTCCTTTCCTCCTTCCTCCCAACCCCCCTTTTCCTGGGGTCACTTCCTGATGCCATTCCTCAACTTAGCCCCTATCCCCCCCAAAAGCAATCAAATCCACAACCTAATAAGGCAAAAGAATGAGGAGAATGTCCGCCTCCCAGCCTCTCCCCTAACAGGGAGCAGGCCCACAGCAAATTTGGAAAATGTTACAGCAGAGTGACAACTGACTGAGGGCTGGAGGTGGGGGTGTAACAGGCACAGCCATTCTCAGGGGCTCCCATTGTTGGCAGCAGACTGGACCCTGAGGGAGGGCCACCCTGCTGCTTGCACTTTCCAAATCAGGCTGTACACACAGGCACACGGAAAGTAACAGCCTGAGTCAGCCCCACCTCCAGTGGTGGGGCTTGCACGTCAGAACACTAAGTACAAACTTAGAATACAGTGGGAGCAAGTATGTCCTCTGCATGATGGGGACCATGCAGATCCAAATGCTTCTTACCTCTGAGATGAGTGGTTTTCTTACCCTTTACTGTGCCAGGGTTAAATTATCTTCAGCGTTAATTAAAACTTGTTAGCATTTAGAGTGGGGCCCTTCAGAAATCTGTCACCTCTCCTGCATCATTATCCCAAGCAAGTCACACCTTCCTGAAGCTGAATCCATTTTGGGCTGGGTTGGGAGGGCCATGCCTCTCTGGCAGGATCCTTTGGGGAGGGGCCCCCTGGACCAGAGCCGCTTGTTTTGGGAGGTCAAGCTTCCTAATTACCCTGAACTGGGGTGGGGGAGGAGAAGGAACCTTGTAGGGATATGCCAGCTCTTTTCACATTGCTAATTACAGCAAGTATGAGGTCATCCGTAAATATATCTGATTCTTCAGTGTGTAATTAAGGTACTCATTAAAAGTACGGGGAAGTGTGTGTGTGTGTGTGTGTGTGTGTGTGTGTGTGTGTGTTTTAAGGGAAAAACACAAAAAGTCTTTGTTTTGCCGGGACAGGATGGCAAAGATCAGGCAAGGGACGGAGGCACAGAGCTGGTTTCCTGTCTTCAGAGCCTTTGCAGGAAACTCAGTGTGAATAATATTGGTGATCCTTGCCAAGGGCCCAAAACCTGAGTGAGAGCATTGTTCTAGGTTGTCACTGGCCTGGGATGGGGTATGTGTCTGTGTGGCAGAGGCAGGCAGATCGCTTTTAAGTTTGAGGCCAGCCTGGTCTGCAGAGTGAGTTCCAGGACATCCAGGGCTACATGGAGAAACCCTAGCTCCAAAACAAACAAACAAACAAAAAAAAAAAAAAACCAGTTTCTATTCTTACTCCTCAGAGTGCTGCATTTTCAGAGACAAGCCTTTTCCGACCCGACCCCCATTGGGTGCTTTGGGTAACTGGTAGTTCCCCTATGGGATTGTGGCTGCCTAGAGAAGCACTAGGTAGCCGCTCCCTCCTGCATTAGGAAGGATGGAACCTGACACAAAACTTGATTGATGTATCCGCTTCCTCCACACAGAGCATTTATTTCAGAAGACTACACAGTGCCAGAGAGTTGGCACCCTTAAGTTGTTAATCTTCCATGTGCTTCCAGGAACCGTCTGGATTGTCTCTTAGCAAAGGACAAGCCTTGCTTCTTGTCATTTTCCCCTGGCTGTAAGTCTAACAGAGAGACACAAACATGGCCTTAAAATGAAAGCAACAAAAATAAACTCAAAGCAGGCTTGTGTGGAGACATTAATGCAACACATGCAAGCTAGAGAACTATTTATATGGCAGGAGCAGTCGTAAGAAGAGTAGGCCTGGCTGAGGAGAGTTATGTCTCTTGAAGTGCCTGCTTCCTTTGAATTCCAGACCATGGGCAGTCACTCAGATGGCTGTGATATGGTGTCTCCTTTCATGCTTTGCATAGTCTACTTCTGGATAGAATTGGACCTCTGAAGCTAATGCACGTTCCGGATACAATTAGAGCACGTCCCTCCTAAAGCCTTAGAAGAAAGTATGAGGATTAAACAAGAGAGCGTGCGTGTGTGCATTCGTTCCAATTGAGCTCACATTTACTCAGCAGCCATGTTAGGACTGGAGAGATTGGGAGGGAGGAGAGGGAAGAGAACTAACCTAGATACAGCTTTAAAGCAGTTAAATTCACACACACCGATGCTGAGAAAACCTGGGCATGCTAGGCAGGCACTCTGCCACCAGTCCCACCCTAGTAGTGGGTTTTAGGCAAGCCTTCATGAGCCCCCACTGCGATAGCAGTTAGATTTAAAAAGGAACCAGTGAGTTACAGGATTAGTGTTGGGTTGTGAGATTTGAACTTAAGCTTTGGCTTAGCACATGCTAACTGATGTGTGTGGTGCCATTAATGCTGCCTCCCTGGGTTTGGAAAGGATCTTAGGTGTTCAGGGTTACCATCCTTATAAATGATCTGTAGGTGGCCCTGAGGGTCTGGGGCTCAGTGTGTGGTTTCACTTTGGGACCTGACCTTTTAGTTCCTGCTTTGGGTTGCTAGAGAAAAATGAAAGATCTAGATAAGGAAGTGTGAGTTGATAGGTGTCCCTCATCCGAGCCATCAGTAGAGTTTATACAAGGAAAGGCCTAGTGGAGTGGATCGTTAGGGAACTAGACCTAGTTGGAACTAGCTTTGACTACCACAGTGTGGTGGTGAGTGCTTGGGCTGCTGCTAGCTTCTTGTTCTGTCTTGGTGCAACTGGGGGCATGTTTCTAAGGTGACTGCCAGGAGCCTGAGCCCAGTGTGGCCTCAGGAAGCTGGTGAGGTTAGCACCATTTCAATGGGCTGGAAGCGGTAGCAGGGCTGACACTGTCGTGGTCGGAGCCTTGGGAGTCTGTTCTTTGGGGCCACTTTGGAAAGTCTTGGAGAATTGACTTACTAGTCCAGCACGAAGACTCAGCGGGCAGCTTGAATGGAGGAAGAGGCGGTTACGCCAGGACGCTGCTCATGAGGTCTTCAGTATATGGGGACGTAGGGCTTCTCTGGTCTCTGTGGAAAGCGTTCTCTCGGAACACAAGCTGGAAAGTGTTGGAGCTGAAGGGGGCATCACTCGAGCCTGCTGAGCCAGGATATCTGGTGTTTGTAACATTTTCCTAACCTTACCTTTGTCCCCTGTTTCAGTCTCAGCCAGAGTCCCACTGTTTGGACAGGGTGTCTGGAATGTCTCTTACATCCCTGAGGAAACGCAGTCTTTCCTCTCAGAGTTAAAAGATCACATAGCACCCTCCGTTCCTCCCTGGGCTTCTGGGCATCTGCATGAGGCAGGAGCATAGTGTCATAGAGGTCAAAGGACACTGGAAGCAGAGCTCAGCTTACTCTTCCCTCAGTCCCCTTTCAAACACAGGACAGATGCCTTTCCATCTTGGACTTTGTCACTAAGTCAGTAGGTAGCAGGTCATTTGGGACACCCTTGGGGGAATAGATGTGAGCTCCCTTGTGTGCGAGGGTCTTTTGTCCTAGATTGTGTAGGACAGGTGACTCGCAAAAAGGTGGACTGGCTTTTGCAGTCCCAGGTCAGCCTCACTGATTGAGAGCTGGATGTCATTTTCCGAGAGGCTTGAAGTGCAGTTCATAGGACAATGAATTCAACTCTTAACCAAAAAATGCCACAGGAATATTCTGTGGGCCACATGTCACCGCTTGCCACCTCTGGCCTTATGCTCTTGGCCCTGATGCTGCCTGTCCTTTAGTGTTTTTTGTTTTTGTTTTTGTTTTTCTCCTGTAAATTTCTGCTTCAGAACCCTCTTAGCAGAGGGAGAGAATCTGTATCTCGTGCTCCTTAGCAGCAGTCCTGATTAAAGGGGAGGGCAGAACTGCGCCTCCTTATAGTGTGGGCTCTGCCTCAGGTGACTGACTGGATTCCAGATCCTTTTCTCATACAAATATGCATACTTCTGCTCTGACCCTAGGTTTGTTCTGTTTGCTTGTCCTAGAACGGCCTAAAATACACACGCACCCACAGTAGCCTAGGGTTTGTGTGCCAGCCTTTACACACAAGTGACATGTGGGCAAAATTAATTTGTTTAGGAGTGATCATTTAATTCCAACCTCTGGAAGATGCTGGAGAGCCATGTTTTGTGAGGGCCACTTGAACACAGTGTTTTCTACCGATGAGAATTGATAAATCTCAGCAAAGAGGGTTATACAGGACGTGTGTGACAGAGTGACTTGACTCTTGATAATGGACACGATTCCTTAGGAATAGTTTTTTCCCCCTAAACTCTTAATTGAATCCTGCGCTAATTGTGTTAGCTGGATCTACTGTCTGCATCAGACTTTGCTTGGAGCTGCTTGTGAAAAGCCAGGAAATGTCCCCATAGAAGCAAAGCCCTCAACTTTTGACTTTTTTTGGTCTCTGTTGCCTTTGAGCTGGTCAAGTATTTCCTGATTTGATTGTTTTCTCAGGCTGGCCTTGAGTCCTTAAATGTTCTTTGTGCCTAGAAATAGCTGGAGGAGAAATGGTTGCGATGCTTTGCATTGCTCACCACTTCCCTGTGCGTGGAAACTGCCTGGGGAAAGGGCTGTGCATCCAGGAGAAGCAGTCCTGTGGACGGGACTTCATCAGCCCCTGGCTTGACATAGAATCCTATAAAGAGGCATTTCTAGTTCCCCATTGATTTGCAACTCGAAGCATTGGATTAGAACGCATGTGCTGGGCTTCTTATGGTAACCTTTGAACCAGCTGTGTGGATCACATAGCAGGATTTGTTATGTGAGGTTTTTGGGGGGGCAGGGGGAAGGGGGTATTTTTGACAGAGTCTCACTGGTCCTGGCTGGTCTGGAAACTGCTATGTATGTCAGGGCCACATTCAAATTTTAGGTCCTTCTGCCTTAGCTTCCTAGGTGCCAAGGTTTCAGATATTCACCCAGCACATCTAGTTTTATAAGGGTCTGTACCCCCAAATGTATCCTTTTTGGATTCACAATGAATGGAGAAAGGGCAGCAGTGGACAGCGGCGGGGGGAGAGGGGGCTATGTTAGCAGCCTCAAATTTTATTTTGTTTTGTTAAAGTGATGGAAACAAGATAGGCCTGCTGTTCTCGTGCTGACAGTGCAGCCCACTGCACAACACTCGGATAGCGTAGTGTTCTAAGATGTGCCCTCTGAGGTGAAATGAGGCGAGGAAGGTGAGACGGACACAACCTGGGCGTCTCCTAGGACAGTTCAGGGAGGCCGTGGGAGGACGTAGTCCAGGGGCTACAGGTAGACAGAGCAGACAGAAGCAGGCTCCTGTGAGGGGCTTTGCAGAATGCAAAAAGCATCTAGTCCAGAAACTTTGATTGAGCCGGGGTTTAGGCACTGAGTGTGCAGTGGAGAAAAGACCAGAATGAGCCCTGCCCTTGGGAGGCGCCCAGGCAAGAGGCACAGCACAGAAACTTGTGTGCTGTGATGCTCAGGCAGGTCACACACTCGCTCATGGAAGGCTGGTGATGGCTGGGTCCCACGGCCCACTTTCACCATCCCCTAGGCCTCGTAGGGAGAAGGGCATTTTGTGTTGGAGAACCTAATTGCGTGGTGGGAACTGGAGAGTTGAGTTAGACGTCTGAATTTGGCTGCCTATATATGGCTTGGTCTCAAGGAACAGGTGATGGCAGTGGGAGTTGTTTTCTGTGTTGCTAGTGGGAGGTGCCCAGTAACATTCCTTTGTAGACAAGCACAAACTAGATGGTTTTGAAATTGAAGGTTTGAAACCAGCCAAAGAATTAATCCTGGTCTGAGAAGCACATGGTGAGAGCACAGCCAACCTGGGTTGGGTGTGGCTCGCTTGGCTGTTGCTTTTTAATAAGCCCAGAAATATCTTTCGAGAAGGAGGATCTGTGTGAGCATCTCACTGCATTCTTCCGAGCTGACCTGGGAGCCCCAGCTATCTGAAGGGCTCAAGTCCATGTTGCAATCACAAGCAGTCTGGCCGATGAGGCGCCGGGTAGAAAGTTCAGCCGAGAGCCCAGTGACAGGCCTGACCACAGGGTCAAACCCCCGTGAGCCTGTGTGGCCAGGTTCTGAGTGCTGCTTCTCCCTTGAGCTTGGTTTCCAGGGATACAGGCTGCCAGCTAGAGAGTACCAGATTCTCTTCCTGACCCCACTTCTTGCCTGAAGGACTTTGGCCAAAGAAGCCTCAGTTTCCTCATTTACAAAATCATGGCCAAGAATCTTCTCCCCAGGGTAGTCAGGATTGGGGCGGGGGCGGAGAGACTCAACTGGAAACTCAACTAGAGCACTCCAGCAGTAGAGATCCATGGTGCCGCTTTAGAAGCCAGCTCTTTATGGAAGGCTGAGTTCCAGTCTGTTCAGCTGCTAGATGGTGAGCCACTCTTGTCTCGCCATCTTGGAGGCGCTTGTGGGTGAAGGCAAGAGAGGACGGCACCCTGGTTAGCAGTCTCCTCGTGCGTCTCTCTAAGCATATGCTGAGCTAGTGCGCATCATGCAGAATGCTACATGTATGTAGCCGCTTCCTGGGGAGCCACAGGCCAGTGTGGTCTGTAGAGCAGATAGGAGGCACACACACACAGCCGTGGACAGGCCCCGGGAAAGTTGCCGCTTTTCATCCCAGGAAGCCCCAAGGACCTACCAGTTCTGAAGCAGCCTCTTTGTCCCATTGTAAGAGCACAGCCCACCACTCAGGTCCTGGCACCAACTGGAAGTAGGTTGGCCTGAGCACTGCCCAGGGCCCCATGGGCTGTCCTCATGAGGGCTGCTTGTCGTCCTGCTTGGACTCCTCTTGGGCCCTGTGGAGCCTGTGCTTGGTCCACTAGCCTTTCCAATCTCAGTCACTTTGGCTCAGACACAGCTGTCTCTGTCGTGTTCCCTCTGCCTGGCACCTCTGCCCCAGCCTCTTTCCACTCCAAATCCCTCCTCCTCCTCCAGACCTCAGTTTCACTGCCCTACTTGTAGAGTATCTGTAACTATCACCTTTTCCTATTTATTATTTATTTGTTTACTTATTTACACACATTGGTGTGTCTGTGAGGATGTTGAATCCCCTGGACTTGGGGTCACGGACAGTTGTGAGATGCCATGTGGGTTCTGGGAATCTAGAGAACCCAGGTCCTCTGGAAGAGCAGTGCCCTTAGTGGCTCAGCCATCTCTCTACCCCTTACTTCTGCTTTTCTCTACATGTATTGTTAGTGTGGTGCGTGTGTGCAGGCACAGGCATGGGGGCCCCAGGACAGTGCAGGAGTTAGTGCTCTGATTGCACTGCGGTATCCAGGGATTGAACTCATGTGGGACATGCCGTCTCGCTGCCTGTCTTCTACTTTACCTTCAGCCCTCGCTGCTCTTCACCTTCATGAGATGGTGAGCATCACAAGAGCAGAGGTCCTGTCTGTGTGTCCTCTGCTGTGCCCCTAGCATGTAGTTTGACATGTGCTCAGTAAGTCCGCACAGTCAGACCAGTGGAGGGAAATGCTACTTATCTGTCCGACCTTCTTCCACTGGGTGGAGGTCGGTCTACCCTTGGCCTGCCCTCTGAGAAAGAGCTTCTGTTACCATCACCTGCCATGCCCAGCGCACTCCCTCAGGCCTGCTATGACAGAACATCTAAAAGCCAGTCCTGTGTCTAGCCATGTGCTGCGAAAGTCATAAGACGTCAACCTCCCTGGGACACTTTTACACCCAATATGGCAGCCAGCTGTGCCTGCAGAGCTCTGCACACATGTCTGCAATTGTGAGACAAGCAGAATGCTTTCCCAGCAGGCAGAGCAGAGGGCCATGCTTTCATCTAGAGAGGTAGCGATTTTGTCTTGTTTTGCCCAATTGTCTGCTGAGGGGTAGGTACTTGGATGAGGGAATCTGAAGGCCCTCACCTCAGAGGTGACACGTGACTTTATTGCTGTTATTGTTCCTTTGAAAAACTTTTCCTTTGATACAGGAATTGCTGCCTCTAAGTAAAATTAACCTACATAGGGACAGCTAAAAAATGTTAAAAGCATAGTCCTGTGGTTAGCTGGCTGACCACTTTCCTGAAAGCTGGCCCTCCAGTGCCTCGGGTTCCGGCCCCCCACCCAGCCTTGAAATGTGCAGCACAGGAAAGGAGGAGCAGGCGGCTGTGTTTGCCGACCATTGTTATCCATGGGGCACTGGCAGAGAAGCTGGTGCATGGAAAAAGGAGAGAGATAGCAGCCACGTGGTGTGGCCGACCAGAATCTGATAGCGCCACAGCTCTTCCAGGGCCATGGGATCCCTTTTCTTTCTCTGCTGTCTGGCTTGGGCTGGGGCTTTGTCTCCCATGTCTGTCTACACCTTCTTCGCAGTCAGAGATGACCCATCCTGGGGAACTTGCTGCTTTGTTCCCCTGGCCCTTGCCCCTGGGGCCTTCACTGTTCGGGAGACAAAACCCTTTTAAATGTAACCTTGCTCTGCAGGAAAGGCAAAGAAAGAGGTGGCTTGTTGTGTGACCATGGTGGGTGTGCTCCAGTCCGCCTTTGTAAAGGGCACCGCCTTACCCTAGCATCCTTTGCTGGGAATGAATGCCAGGAGGAGAGAGAATGGACACAGAGAGTTGAGTATTTGAAGCTGGAGTATGAGCTGGGAGAGCCCAGCCTGTACCTGCGGGCATTTGAAAATAGCTCGGTACAGCGGGGCCATAAGCTGGGTTAGATAGATAGACCCATCCGGAGGACAAAGCCTGCACTTGGAGATTGCCTTTGCTCAGTGTGCTTTTAAAATGTCAGCCTTCGCCAGTGGGACCCGCCTTTTCTGAGTGCTTCTTACCCCCAGGGTCCACCAAGGCTGGCTGCAGAAGTACCTGTGGCCCTTTGGCAGTCAACCAGGATACAAGACAACATCCTGGCTTTGCTCTCCTCAACGTCTCTGTAGATTAGGAGACTTAAAGACCACACATGCATATGCACACATACAGACATGCTGATCTTTGAAGTAGTTATCAAAATGGGGAGATAATCATGTACCCATCAGCGATATCAGTGTTTTTCCAGACTCAACACCCCCCCAACACACACACACACCACTGCCTGCAGTATGTTTATCAAATAACTATGGGTCCTGTTTGGGTTTTGTTCTAGGGGTGGAATACGGGGCTACACATCTGAGTTGGGTAAGCATTGTGCCACTGAGTTGCACCCCCAGCCCCTCGGATGTGTGTACTTTATCTTAGACCACAGTTACTATATTTGACACTTTCACTGTCAACCCAAAGTGCTCATCCTCTGAGTTTCTTGATGTGTTCTTTATTTCTGTGACTATTCCTGCTCATCCTCTATCCTTTCCTTCCTCTTGGACGTGGGCATTTCATATGCTTTTCCCTGGAGGTCTGAGGTTTTCTTCCCTTGGCCCCAAAGGTCTCATGCGTGGGGTCGCCATTTCTCTGATGTTTCGGGTCCAGGTCTCCCCTGTTAGATGCGAAAGGCTTTCGCTTCCCTGCGTCCGTGGTCCAGCAGCACAGCAGGATGCACTTGGGTGAGTGTGGGATGAAAGCATTTGTGAGCAGATGCTCTTCTAGTTTTAGACAGAAGTTTCCGCGTGCCTGCTGGCCGTGTGACACTTTGATTTTGGCATTCTCCAGCTGATGTTCCTGGGTTCTCCACGCCCACATTTTAGATCGTCCTTCACAATCCATTCCTGTCAGAAGCCTCAGAGCCTTGTTTTAGGCACTGAATTTTGTGTCTTTCTCTAGTCTAGTGGTTCTCAACCTGTGAGTCATGACCCATTTTGGGGTGGGAGGGGGTCCAATGACCTTTTCAACTAAAACCATTGGAAAATAGATATTAACATTGTAATTTATAACAGCAAAATTACAGTCATGAAGTAGCAATGGAAATAATTTTATGGTTGGGGGTCACCATAACAGGAGGAACTGGATTAAAGGGTCACAGCACTACTACTCTAGACTATTCTAGAACCCTGGTCTTCTTCCTGTTCTAGACTGTTCCTTCCATTGCCTTAATAACTCAGGACACATGGTGGGTGGTAGAAAGTGCAGATTCTACAGTGACAACGGCCCCCAGGGTGAGAGTCAGCTACTCTGACTGCCTGGTGCTTGGAGCACTCTACACCGCTGGGCTCACTGTCCTGTTTTCCTTCTGCGGTGGCGGCGCTCTAACTGGCCTGAAGTTCTCCGCACTTCAGCGAACATTATCTTCCTGAGACTCTTTGGTGTCTAATCAGGTCACTCTGAGTTAACCTGCTCTGCCCCCTCTGCAGACTCAGCGGCTAGTGTCTTATAGTAAGCGGCACTGCGCCCTGCTAGTGCTCTCTGGGGTCCTTAACGACTGCTCTGTTTTTGAGTTTTCCTCTCAGGGGAATGACCCTCTTCCCAGGTCACCATGCCCCAGAACAGTGCTTCTCTTTCAAGACCCAGATCCGGTGTCGTCTCGCCTTTGTTCTTGCATCACACTGCCTCGCAGTGACTGGCTTACAGGTGTCCCTCTCCAACTGGACCACGAACTAGACCATGCTCTTCTTGAGTTCACAGCTGTTGGATTCCACTCGGACCCTTGGTTGTAACTCTCCTTCTGTGTCCTGAATCTCGGTTCTGGGCAGTGGGGCATCTGACTGCGAGCTCCTCTTGGCAGGTGTTAGTTACTGCCCAGGATGCTTCTCTTCCTCTCACTTTGGGTTCTTTGAGGTGATGGTGTTGGGTTGGAGAGGTAGTTGTAGCCAGGCGTTTTCTACAGGGATGAAGGGCAGCCCTGCGGTAGAGCCTGGCTGCTGCCTCCCGTCTCCTGTCAGGTCCCGGCAGAGAGAGCGGTGGGAGAGGGAGGAGAACCTGATGTCACTCTGCTCTTCCATTGACTCAGCCCAGGCCTCACCTCCCCAGTCACCCACAACCATTCGGATTAGCTTTTATATAGAGAACTTAAGATTTAAAGCACAGATACCTTACAACAACAGCTGCTTTTCAAATTGAGTCTCCTGTGGGTCTGCCATGTTACAGATTAGACAGAAGGCTGGAAATATACTGTGATAGAGTGCTTGCCTAGTATGGGTGAGACCCTGGGCGCAATCCCTAGCATTGCCAAAACAAACAAGAAGAAGAAGGAAAAGAAGAAAAACCACTGAAACAAAAAGCTGCTGAGGTTAAAGTTTGAGTGTGGAGCACCATGAATGACCCTGTACGTCGTTGTTAGGACTCTGTCACTGCTATGATTTCATTCTGCTGCCGCTGTTGCTCTTGGCCCATTGTAAAGTCGCTGGTTGGATGGAAGTGAGGCCTGTGTCTCTAAAGCTATGATATGGCAGGATGGGTGGTCTTGTGGCCAGCCACTGGGTGTAGTGTTTGCAGAGTCGCACAGAAGTCTGCTTGTGGTCCCTCGCTCTTGTGGGGACAATTCTGTAGAAGGAGTCTCTGAAGGGCAGGAAGTGTGTGCATTCGGTCTGTGTCTACAGAATGTACTCAGATCTTCCAGTGTTCCATCCTCTTCCGGAACTCTGGTCCAAGATATCCTGCTTTGCTCCACCCAACATGGGGCGGGGGAACGACGGACGGACTCGTATGCCATACATCTGCTCCTGTTCTTCCCTGGCCGACTTTTAACCCTGGGATCAAACAAACCGTGGTGTGAACCAGTGCCTGGTTCTCCCTTTCTATTCCTGCTTCCAGTGGTGGATGCCAGGCCGCTTGGAGTGGTCTTCCTCCGACTGTGGGTTTCTTTCTTTGTGCCGGGGGGTGGGGAAGTGAGAACGGTTTCTGCTTCAAGAGGGCAGGGGTATTTGACAACACACTAATGCACATATATAAATGCATGTGTGCACATACACAAGCCACCTAGGGAAGTAGTCAGCACACAGTAGATGTTCAGTACCTCTGTAAATAGAAACCAACGAAGTCTGGCAGAGACTCAGCCGTGGGGCCCAGGGCTGCTGGGAAGGCCCGCGTTCTGGGATGACTTTGGGAATTCCTGTAGGGCACAGCTGGTTTCTTTGGCTCTCACAAAACACCCCTGTTTGTTTTTGTGTTTTTCGATTTTTTCTACATTGGTGATTTGCCTGCATGTATGTCTAGCGAGGGTGTTAGGTCCCTTGGAACTGAGGTTACAGAAAACTGTGAGCTGTCATGTGGGTGCTGGGGATTAAGCACAAGTCTTGGAAGATCAGCCGCTGAGCTATGTATTCAGCCACCCCCCCCTTTTTTTTTTTTTTTTATTATCAAAGCAAAGCCCAGGAGGGTCTCTATGTAGCCCAGACTGGCACACATAGTCCACCTGCCTCAGCTTTTTGAATACCGGGGTTTCTCACAAAGGAGCCCATTTTGTTCATTGGCCTAAAGAGCTGTGCCTTCCAGCAGCCTCTGCTTGTTTTGGCCCTTCTGGAGGAAAGCGGGTGCGGGGACCAGGTCTCCAGAACCCAGACAGGACTGCTGTTCAGCTGTAGCCTGAAGTGGGTTCCTTCCAGGTGTGGGTGGGGAATGATAGATAGGCCACCAGCCCTCCCCTGTCTAAAAGTCACACAGAAGCATTTGGATTGTACCTTTGTTTTGTGAGTCACTGGTCATGGCCTGTCATAAGTTGTTATTTCCTATACTTTGAGAGCAGCTTTATCGGGTGTCGCCCGAGTAACCTGGACTAGATTTGATATGGGGTCAGTTAACACATTGTGTTGCAATCTGTCATTGTGCCCATATAAGGCAAACTCCTTGGGTTACTTTTTACCTTGGCAGAATCACAGGAATGTCAAGGTAACCAGGCTACCTCAGGAGCTCTGATTCTCACCTGGTCACCTGACTTGCCCGCCTGTCCTCCCTCCCTCCCTCTCTCTCTCCCTCTACCGTGACTCACCCTGCATTGCAGGCACCACACACCACATCACAGGTGGGTACCACACACCATTAGGGTCTGACTGGGACTGCCATTGGGCTAGTGTCTTCTGGGGATCAGATGAGAAGCACTGTGGAAAGCCTAATGGGGAACAGAGCAGGCAGCACAAGTTGTAAAGGCGGTCTCGGCTAGTTAGCGGGACTCCAGCATTGGGAACCTTACCTGTAAAACCAAAGCACAGAGAGCTAAGCCAGTCCCTATGCACCGTGCGTCATTTGTATAATTATGTTAGGGTCAGCTTACGACTCCACCCAATCACGAAAACGCCTCTTGTTTGTTGGCTTCCTGAGGCTCAGCGCCTCAGTAGCTGTGAGGGTGGTCGAGAGGGTACAATGCCGACACCCACACGTCCTCCCGTGTTAAAAATCTAATCTGCACCTTACCATGCCCATTGCCCTGTCTGCTCCTCCCAGAGTACCTGAACCCCTTCTGCGCGTACTCTAGGCCCAGGCTGGGAAAGTGTGTAGGCAGCACAAGCCAGGGTGAGAGCTTGCCCTGTCACTCGGCCAGCACAAACGGTTTCACCATTTTTAGTGGAGCAGCTATGAGTCAGAGGTTTCAGTCGCTCCCTGCTGGTCCCTCCTAGTCCTATAATTACTGACTATAGAATTTGGTTTTGGTTTTTCTTTTTAAAAATTTTCCCCAGACACCATTCTATTGTCAGTCATAGTTTTATATCCTTAGAGTCTAAGACAGAGTGAATATGTGTGCAGAGGTGAGGAGATCTTTAAGTCTAGAGTGTTTAACCCACAAATTGTCTATCTCACAGCATTTCCAAACCAGAGATCAGCCAACACCCATTCACACAAAGCTGGGCAAGATTGGATAATTCCTAACTGACCAGTTGCCTCTTGGCAAACTGCACTGGAGTCTGGGGTTTCTGGCCAGAGGCCTCTCCCAGGTTGAATGGGTTTCTCTGCTCACCACATGCTCTCTGAGGCCCTGCAGGGTGCCAGCCTGAGGAGAGGTGTGCTGGTTAGCACCCTAGGCTCCTGCCCGTTGACTTTGGACTCAGAGGCAGGGGAATTAGGATGCAGCTATGGAGCCTTGCATTCTCTTGATGCTTCTGAAATGGACCTTCTAACCCCAGGCCCAGAGAACAGGAAGCCAGTGGAAGCAGTTTTTGGGAGACATCTGGACTTGACTCTTGTGTCCTGTGAGGGAGTCAAGACCACAGATTTTCTAGATGGGTTTTTTTCTGCCCTGGGCTGTATGGGCCCACCTTCCTGGCCTCAGCTGCTAGAGAATGCTGTGAACTGGAATCAGCATAACCCAAAAGAGGGAAGGGTCTCTGAAACTGCAGGCACAAAGGTGAAAACTGCTCAGTTAGCAGTTCCTCTTCGCCTGCTTGGCCCCTGCTAGTTGGGAGCCCAGACTCCGGTGCTATGAGCACCGGCAGAAAACAAGCCTCCTGTGGGCGTCTGGATGGACAGGGAGAAGGAAATGCTTGCTCTGGGCCCTGATGCCCTGATGCCTTGGCCTGTGGCACTGAAGTCTGTGGGGTGGCCCTGGTGGCCTGGAACAGGTGCGGGGCCTGCCTAGACCACAGCCCGTCAGTATCCATCTGAATTTACCCTCCCTGTCATCTGGATGAACAAGGCCTTAGGGAGCTTGGTCCACAATAAAACCTTAATTTTAACCCTGGGTCTCTGGTATGGGTTAGGGTGGCAAGCCAGTCTCCAGGTCAGAATCAGCTGCCTTGTCTATCTTTGTGAAGGATCAAAGTTTAACCAGATATTTAGTCCTCCGCCCCCAGCAGGAAGACTGGGCTTAGCTCTCAGCATTGAAGATAAATGGACTTTTTGTCCTTGGAGTTAGTTCCCCGTCTTCCAGGTGAGAAGGGCCCAGCCTGAGGACCTCCCGAGCACAATGCCAGGGGGAGCGGGCAGAGTTCTTATTTTAAAACTCTCCTTTGGGAGTGAAGTTTCAACTTTTAAGAGTGGCTATCAAGGTAGGCCTCACCCATTTCCTTCCTGCTGAGAAAAAGCTCAGCGGGGAGGGCTAAACCTGCCTCCTCCCTGCCTTCTGTCTCCCCTGCTGGCTTTCGGTCCGGCCAGTTTCTTCCTAGACAGGTGGACTTTGCTTTGAAAGGTTGGACCCAGCTCTTTGGCTTGTAACCTGAGTAGCTTTTGGTTGGGCTAGTTCCTGAGCAGGAGGTGGCTCCGGGCAAGTGTGTGACTGGACAGGGACAGTTGGAGCGCCTTCCAACCCCAGGCTGCCTGCCCCTTAGCTCAAAGGGGGTCATCTGTTCTAACATAAGCTCTTTGCTGAGCCTCAAACCCCGGTGTCTGGTAAGAGCTAGAATGGCCCCCAACCCCAACTTCCTGTGTTGCCTGATGAGTGTTGTGAATGTCGTCTTGGATCCACCTCCAGGGAATCTGACTCATTTGGCCTTTGGTAAAATTTCGGTGCTCTTTTTTTTTTTTTTTTTAATTAAATTTATTTAGTATGTGTGCACATGCTATGGCATACATGTGAAGCCCAGAGAAGAACTTGGGAGCCACCTCTGTCCCTCCACCACATGGGTCATTAAGCTTGGTGGCAAGTGTCTTTGCCTACTGAGACATCTCTCCCCAGGCCAGTTCTGGCATTCTTAAAGAGCAAAGCTTGCCCGGCACTGCAGGCACATGCTTTTACTTGGCGGAGGCAGGTGGCTCTAGCCTGGTCTACAGTGTGAATTCCAGGACAGCTGGGACTACACAGAGAAACCCTGTCTGAAAACAAGTATGGGAGCAAAGCTCCCCAAGCTCCCAAATTCTATGTATATTGCCAATCGATTTTAACTGAGGATGCAAGACAATTTTATTAAGGAAGAGAATGGTCATCTCAACAGACAGTGCCTGCCTGATGGTTCAGCACATGCAGAGTGGAGGAGCATACTTCACCATATGCCAGGGGCAACTTTCAGTGGCCCAGAAATTTCCAGAAGCAAACCCCAACTCTACAGATACAGAAGAAAACACACATCCAAATTCTCATGATCAGGAGTTAGAGGGTGGCTTCTTAAAAATGTCAGCAAAAATACAAGCTAGTTAAGTATTGGTATTGTACAGCTGAGCCATTAAAATGAAATGACAATCCACACAGATATTTGGAAATGCTATTTCTGATAACGGTGTAATGTCCTGCAAATACAAAGAACTCCTACAACTTAGCAATAAAAAGAAAAATTTAAAATGTCAGAACAGGAGGTGTGGGGGTGGTTAGCCTCAAATCAGGTGCTTGCCCAGCACGCACCAGGCCTTTGGGTTAGATCCCCTGTACCACAGAAACAAACAAACGCCCATGGTAAGGTATGAATTTACACTCACTGTAGTAAAAAGGTCAGGCAGGAACATGGCAAAGAGATGAAGGGACTGAAGTTCTTGTGCTGCTGGTGAGAATGAGATGTCACAGCCTCTGGTTAAACAGTTCAAGTATTGAAAATCGTAGCTATCTATCATCCAACCTCCAAGTATACCCATCCACACAAAATTCACAAGTCTTCATAACAGCCAAAAGGTAGAAGCAAGAATGGGCTTATAAAAGGGAAGTAATAATCAGACACATGCATGACTGACTCAACATGGCTGATTCTTGAAGACATACTGTACTGTGGGAAAAAAGCTAGCCTGGAAAGGCTACATGCTCTCTGTATGGAATGTCCAGAAGAGGCAACTCCACAGAGATGGGAAATGGGTCACTGTGACTAGGAGCTAAGAGTTTTCAACGGTGCAGATGTCCTGGCAGTAGATAGTAGAGGTCATTGGACATTGTGAGTATACCCAAACTTTTTTTTATTATTTTCACTGTATCCTGTGTGTGGATATGTGCACCTGAGTGCAGGGGCTGGCAAGGCCCAGGAGTGTGACATCCCACTAGAGCTGCGGTGGCTAGAGTGAGCTGCCTTCCTTTCCTTTTCCTGCTCCTGTTCCTTTTCAGGGTTTTTTGTTTGTTTTATTTGTTTGTTTGTTTATTGTTGTTGTTGTTTTGTTTTCCTTCTTCCTCCAGACAGGGTTTCTCTGTGTAGTCCTGGCTGTCCTGAGCTCTGTAGACCAGGCTGGCCTTGAACTCACAGAGATCCACCTGTCTGCCTCCTGAGTGTCGGGATTAAAGGTGTGTGCCACCACACCCAGCTAAGGACTATTCTTAATTTATGTGAATTACATCCCCACTGACTCTGCTGACCATGCATTTTAAGAAGAGTACAGAAGGCCAGGTATGGTAGCACTCTGCTTGAGGCCTGTCTCTGTGGTCTACAGAACAAACTTTGGGGGTCTGGGAGGAAGAAGAGATCTAAAAACCTCCTTCATCCAAATGATAGTGCCCCGTAGTCTTTGTAACCCTGATCTGGGAGGACGGGAGAAGAGCTTCCCAGTGCTTCTCACATGCAGCCACACTGCTGGAATTGAAGGATCTCAATTTCTGAATTTTTACTCTGGCCCAGAGTTCATCCTCCTGCATCTATGTCACAGGTGCCTGAGTTACAGCCCCAGCCGGTGAATATAAGAAGCAGACACTCCTAACTCCTTTTGTCTGCGTTTGTGTGAGCTTTCATGGAACTCAGGCGCACTCCCTGCATGGCCAGGGGACCTTGAGCTCTCGCTCTTCCTCCTGCCTCCACTCCCAGGTGTCAGGTATATAGACCCGAGCCACCGTGCAGGCTCCTTTGTGTGATTGTACAGTCGGCAACTTGGCAAACTCCAGAAGGCCTGGCTTCACCTGTGCTGCTGGTGCTGAGGCGTGGCCTGCTCTAAGTGCGGCTGCTGGAGCAATGAATAGCACCTCTATTGATCTCTGCCAGGAGGTGGAGGGTGTTGGGTTTTGTTTTTTGTTTTGTTTTGTTTCCCCAAACAGTCTTACTCTGGCCTCTCCCATTGGAGGGACAAACCAGCATTTTCCCCTGGCCTGCTTCAGAGCACACACAGTTCCAGGGTTGTTTCTTGTGACTATCTGAAGGAGCAATTGTGTCCCCCACCAACTGTGAAGTCCAGCCTGATGTGCTGGGGCCGTTTGGAAGTCTGAGGCAGGAGGTTCTGTGAGACCTGTACCAAACCAAAGAACAAAAGAAACCATTAGGTGCTGAATTGGCTGAATGTGAAAAGCCCCAACCCTGATCATTCTTCCCAGGAGGGCGCCCAGACCAGACTCATCAGCTCCGTGTTAGCTACTGTTCTACTGTTGCTGTGGGGACTGCTTGTGAACACAGACTGTAATTTCTGATCATAAGTGTTGTGGATAAAACAGAGTGAAGCTGTAGATTGGTGGTGGTGGTCCTCAGGGAAGGCCTCCAGGGATGGTGACATTTGAAGGGATTTCTGACTGATGACACACAGCCAGCACTGTGACAAGCTAGAAGAAAGCCCTAGGCCAGCATTTCTCATGAGGAAAGACAGTTCACTCCAAAGTCCGTAGGGGCGTGTGTGCTCTCTGACACCCTTGAAAGAGATTGGCCCTGGCTGGAACACCCGTTGGGGGGGGGGGGGCTGGTTCTAAGGCAGACACGAAGGACCTTTGGAATGCTCGAGACTGCAATCTGCAGTATTTATACCTCTCCTCCAGAGGGGAAGTCAGCTTTTTCATGTAGGCTGAGAAAACGCCGAATAAGGCAACTTTAGACAGACCATGAGAAAGAAGCACACCATATTTCACTGTAATTGCTTTCAAGTTAGCTATGTCATCATGGTGCTGTCTTACCGAAGTCCATTCTGCCCCTGGCCTAGGCTGGGCTCAGTGTCCTGGCAATGCCATAGTGGCAGTCCTGGCTCCCTGTGCTGCCATGTCCTCCCCTCCCATGAGTGACTGAGCTTGCTGTGACCAGTTCATTTGCTCTGTCACGGTGGTGCCTGGGTCCATCGCCTCCAGGATCTAGTGCAGTAAGGGATCTTCAGGGTATCACTCACAGGTACAAACTCACAACCTGTCCTGTTTCGGAGGCCTCAGAAACTAGCCAAAGCGATCATCTGTGCCTGGCAGCAAGTAACCTAGATTCCAGAGGCCTGAGCCCTGAAAGCACCTTTATAGTTAGTGATGAGGCCCAGGGCCCCACGAGCTCTCTGCTTTCAGGGACTGAAAAGCTCTCACTGGGTCCAGCCTGGCCTGAGGCCTGGCAGATCAGTGATAAGGGACGGTGGTTCTTCACCTTAGAAATAAATAGCTGTGCCTCTCTCATGTCCAAGCCCTGGATGTCCCTCCCGAGGACCCATGGAAGCAGCAGCCATGGGCACTGTCAGAGGCCACAGCAGACAAGGTGGGAGTTCAGGAGGTGGGATGTCGCCTCCCCGGAGCCGCAGACCCAACACACCCAACACGGTATTTCAGAGATGAGGTTTGGAACTCTAGGACCCTAGGGTACTGTGCCTGGGCCTAGGGGAAATGCAGCCCAGGCTTTTAGGTCAGCCAGTAGATTGGCCTGCTGAGTGGGTGGCAGTGCACACAGCAGAAGGGGTGGACCTCGAGGTATTGAACAGTTTTTCCTAAAATCGTGTCAAGTGAGAGGTTGATGGAATCCACATGGGTGGTTTGTTGGATAGGCCCAAACCCCTTTGGGCCTTAGAGTCAGAACCAGAGTGTGTGCCTTAGCCTTGGGACACATCACACACAGCCTGTCTCTAAGTCCAGACAGACATTGCAAGGCTTCTTGTCCTGTGCTGAGTGCAAAGAATGAGTTTGTATTGGAAAGTCAGAAAGAAAATGTAAGGGACACATCCAGCTGGGCCATCCTTGTATTTGTCGTGTTTGCTTCTTGAGAGTTCACCTCTCTGGGTTGGGGGAGGTGGCAAGGCTCATTAAAGCCCTCTGCTGCCACATTCCTGGCCGCTTAAATCACCTCCCAAACAGAACAATGTCCATCATTCATTCACGCAGTCACCCCACATCCTGGTGGCTGGGAGGGTCCCTGTGACACAGGAAGGACTTTATGACCTGTGATGCCAAGCCTTCTCCCTTCCCCCAACACCGAAGCATGACGATGCAGAAAGCCCTCTCTAGGGTCCCCATGGAGGCTGCTCACCTCGCCCAGCCCCCACTGCCTAGCACCCGAGGCAGTGCCAGCCACACACGCTTCTCTTTTCCATTCCTGCCTCCAGCCCTCCTGCAGTTAGAGAAGGTTCCAGCTCGCTCCAGGCAGGGCAGGCTCTGAAGATTCATCCTGTGGGTTTCCATGGACGTCCTCAAAAGCGTGCAGCCCACATCCTTTCCCAAGTTAGTCCAGAGGCCGGGAAAGGCTACCTTCATGGGGTGGTTCCCTCTGTGGGTAGTTCTGACAGGCTGAGGGCAGGATGGCTTTGTCAGGGACAGCACCTTCTTGATGCAGTCCCTCTGGTCCTCCCTAATAAGACTGAGGCCATGGGTCTGCATTTCTCAGTCATGCCAGGCGCTCCTGGCATGGCTTCTGGATCTTTCCTTTCTTCTTGTTCATGATGGATGGGCCTCCTGCTCTTTATACACACTGCAGCCCTGGTATTTAGAGGGGCCTCTGAAGCCTACTACAAGTCCAAGCCGGTGGAGCTGACTGTGGGCACTGCCTCAGCCTCATGGTCTCCATTTCCTCCCCTGTCAAAAAGGAGCAATAACAGCCCCTTCATTAAATGGTGTGAGCGTGGAGATGCTAGCATGTGACAGGCATGTGGGGTGGGGCTGGCAGTGGACTGGTTGTGATGACTCCACCGTGGTGGTGGTTCCTCTTAAGGTGTATTCGACGTGGAATGTGCCGGCTTGCCCATGTATTGGCTATTGTATTGGCCCTGCTTAGGGTTAGGGTATGCAACTCAGCTTCCATCAGGTATTGTTGGGTTGGGGGGGGTTGTTTTTGATTGTTTTTTGAGACTTGGAACTCTGTATGGACTAGGCTGGCCTCAAGCTCACAGAGATCCACCTGCCTCTCGAGCCTTGTGATTAAAGCCTCCATGCACATCTTTTCGGTCAGGGTTTGAATTCTGTTTGGCACTGCACAGGCCTGGCCTTGAGACACTTAGTGGATGGCAGACTCTGGGCACCTAGGTTGTTGCAAGCAGGCTTGGGGATTGTGCATAGTGGAGGAAGTTGGGGTGGGCACATGGATTGAGGCCTCCAGCTATAGAAACCGCCCTCTGTGTCATCCACCCCACAGTGCTAGTCTGAACTGGGGAAGGAGAGGAGGATCTGAGCAGAGTGTTATTTTTGTAACCGAGTATAAAAAGCTGTGAATTTTAATGTCCTTTTCCAGCCCTAGCGCCCCTTGCAGGTCTTGATGCACGGAGAGGTGGTGACTACAGTCATCTGTCTCCCATGTGGCTCCCTGAGTGCACACTGTTCCTGCCCTCAGCCCAGGACAGGACAGGACAGGACACACACACACACACACACACACACACACACACACACACACACACACACACACACAAGCAGACAACCCTGGAAGTTCATGGCCAGGAAGGAGCACCTCTGTCCTTTTGCTAGATGACCTCCTGGCACCTGCTCTGTGTTCTGCAGTCAGAAAGACAGATGTGCTCGGCACAGCTACCATTCATCAGAACAGGCCTTTGGCGTGTGCACGACACTGAGAAAGAACCTCATGTGCCAGGCCCAGGGTCGAGTGACTGACTTGCATCACTCTCTTTAACCCTCGTCTTAGCAGAGATTATGGTCCCCATTCAGCTTCCTCATTCACCCAAGGTTATGGCAGTTTGCCTCAGTGACAGAGGCTAGAGTACCTCATTTACTGCCCAGAGGAGATGAGTAAAGGTGGGAGGTGTGTTTCAGGGCCACGTAGTGTGGCAGCCCCTGTGAACACAGGTGGCCTCCACCTGGCTAGTAGGATTTATTCATCATCTCCTGCAATCTCATTTCTCCTCTAAACTGCAGGAGTGAGCCAAGGACCTGTACAGAGGAGAGGGCATCCTACACTTCCTAAGGATTGGCTAGGAAGGAACTGTCAGTGTGTGTGAGTCATTTGGCACAGACTATCTGCCAGGGCCCCTGACAGCTGCTTAATGTGCCTCTCTCCACAGTTAATCCGTAGAGCAGCTACAGGAGGTGGGTTCTGATCAATCCATCTTACAGGACAGGAGACAAGCTGCAGTGGGTGAAGTCAGTTGCACAGAACAAATACCATGCAGCTGGCATTGAGACCCTCATCTGTGCTCCTCCCACAACATGCTGGCCTGGGGACACATGCCGGGCACTGGGCAGTATCAGTACAGGGAGCTGCCCTCCTCCGTGCTCAGGCTGTCAGGTGTGACCTGGTCACTGTGGTTTGTGTAGCCTTTCACACCAGCAAGAGCAGAGACCCAGCATACTCATTTCTGTCTGCTGCTGTACTCAGCCACATTCCTTTGAGCTCTGTTCTTGTAATTAGCAGTGTTAAGGATAGACCCCACGGCCTTTAGTAGGCAGGCACCCATATGCCCCCAGCTCATCCTCTGACTTCTGTACCTGCCCACTGTGTTTTGGGCAATATGAAGGCTGTGAGACACCGTTCTCCTTGGAGTTCATAACAAGAAGGTTGGCTGTGAAAGTTCACACTTCTCACCCCACCACTTGGGAGGTAGAGGCAGGAGGATCAAGAGTTCAAAGCTAAGGCAGGAGAGATGACGGCTCAGTAGTAAAGAGCCCTGGCTGTTCTCCCAGAAGGCTTGTGTTCAGTTTCCAGCACCCACATGGCAGCACTCTATAATTCCAGGAAATTCAAACAAAGCCTGCCTCAGCTACATAGTGAGGGAGGGACCACCCGCACCCCATCCAAGGGGGTGATAAAGGTAGGGAAGCGGGTGGGAAACGCTGCTCGATTGAGTGCTATGGCTGAGCCTACAGTCCTGGGTGGACAGAACTCAGCACTTGTGGAAGGGATACAGCGGATTCCTGAAAGCAGGGAGGGGGAGGCAAGGAGCACTGTTGTGCCCTTAGCATACGGGGTCCTCACCTGCGGTCCTTGTAAGGAGCACACCTTCCTTGCTGTTTCAGGAGAGGAAATGGATGTTAGGAAAGGCTGAGAAACTTGTCTCAGACCCGGTTTGTCTGGATTCAGAACTACAAGGAGGAAGAGAGGGGGATGGGGCTGGAGGTGGGAGGGACCCACAGACAGCTGGCTGAGAACCTGCTCTGGGATCCCTCCCTCAGAGGAACATGCAGCTGGGATGACAGAAGAGACAGCTGTCAACCGAGAAGGTGCTGTGGTGCCTACTGCACAGAGGGCCTGTCTGAGTGGCACTGGATCAGAACTAGACCAGGAGAGCCATACTGTGGGCTGTTTTTGTTGTTACAGAGACAAAGTCTTGCTATGTAGCTCATTGACCTCAAACTATGCCTGCCTCAGGCTCCTGAGTGCTGGCGTTATAATCCTATACCACCATACCTACATGGGCTGCGTTTTGAGTAGTGGGTTAAGTGGTGGTTCCATTGCACGGCCACAAAGTAGGCAGAGGCACCGTAAGTTGAGAAATAGCAGTGTGCAACCAGGAGGGGTCTCTGTCTCCCAAGCAAGGGACTCTGCATGGTTGTGGGGTAGGTGGTTGAGTTTTGCCCTCCTTTGTGGAGTCTTCCCTGTAGATTGATGTATTAATTAGGCAGCATCTTTGTCTGGAAGGCACCTTGTGTGGAGTATCTGAATGAGCAGGCTTGACGGCAGTTGTCAAAACACATGATACTTGGCCAGAGGCTCCATGGAAGCCCTTGGCACCCCGTGTGGCCTTTGCTTACACCCCAGGCGTGGAATGTGCTCTTGCATGTCCCTGGCGGGTTGCCCGTTTCTGTTCTGGGGGCTCCTAGGAGAAGCAGAGGCTTGGGTTTTCCCAGACCGTGCTGTGGGAAGGAGAGGGCCAGTTTCCCCAGAAGACGCCTGGGCTTGTTGGTGTTAACTCATCTGAGTCGCTTCTGTGGCCCAGACAACACGCTCCAGCTTGCAGGCCCCGAGTGGCCCTGCACTTGGGTGTTCTGCCATTGTTGGCAGTGTTGTGGGGTCTGGGGACTACAGCCCTCCATTCTAGAGCACGTGCTTTCACCTTCTACGTGAGCTTCAGAAACTCCTCAGGTGTGGCTGCCTTCCACTTACAGTTAAGGCACATCCAGTTTTCAGGATTTGGAAGAGTGCCATACTGAGGGGCCAGGGTTTTGACAGCAAACTGGGGCCGAATTGGGGCTGAAAGTACTGGCCTTAAATGGGAGGGCTTGGCTGCTAGGGTACCTCAGCTCCGAGAGAGACCAGTGAGCTTTGATGTTTGTGAATGCTTTTAAGATCAGGGGGAAATGTATGTAGCTGACTATGGTACCACCCTTCTATAATCTCAGTTTCGGAAGGTGGGGGGCAGAAGGGCTGAGTTCAGGGCCAGCCTGGGCTATTTGAGACCCGCCTTAAGGTGTGATGTGTTCAGGGGGTGGCTTCAGGGTCAGTGGAAACCCTGATGCTGGCTCACCCTCCATCCCCTCTCTGCTCTCTTCCCTAGACTTTTACAGCCTGGTGCAACTCCCACCTGCGGAAGGCCGGCACTCAGATTGAGAACATCGATGAGGATTTCCGGGACGGGCTCAAACTCATGCTTCTCCTGGAGGTCATTTCAGGTGAGGTTCCGGGAGCTTTGCAGTCACACTGCGCCCAGTCCCCCAGGTGCTGCCGCTGCCCCTCACCCCACTGCAACTGTGCCGCCCTGGGACACTTCGGCCTTTGTGGTAGGGCTGGGGTGGCTTGGGTGGCTATGAAGGCCCCTTCACCGCCTGTCTTCTCAGGGGAGCGGTTGCCTAAACCAGAGCGGGGGAAGATGCGAGTGCACAAGATCAACAATGTGAACAAAGCCCTGGACTTCATCGCCAGCAAGGGCGTCAAGCTAGTGTCCATTGGGGCGGAAGGTAAGCAGGGCTGGCCCCGCAGCTGGGCTCCCGGCAGGACTTCTGTGCTGAACACGGGAAGCTTTGCTGGTAGTGGAACACTTACAGCCCCAGGACCTTCTCAGTAGTGATCAGCAGTGGTCGCTACCCTAGACAGCATGAAGGACCCAGCCTCTACACCCTTAAGCAAAAGCTAATATGCTAGATGTGAGGAGGAACCCTGTACACATGACTTGGTTTCTGTCTGCCAAGAGCATCTCTGCCTAGTCCTTACAGGTGGAAGGAAATACAGTGTGAGAAGGGAGCTGATAACCTGAGCAGGGTGTTGGAACAGGATGTGCAAGGTCAGAGGTCAGCCCCTAGGCTTTGGTCTAGCTGCACAGGCTGAGCACATGGCCCTGGACACCCAAGATCCCTGTCCTGAGTGGACTCCCAAATCTGTGCCACCAACCCCAGAGCATAACAGCAGCTCCTTAGGCCCTGGGATTGGGTTCCCGGGCACCTTTGGGTGAGGCGAGGCCCATGGAGCCCAGAGGCTGCCAGCAGCCGGGACTCCCGACTCTGCTCGTTAGTCAAAGCGGAGTTTCTTGCCCTGACATCCATGTTGTCCCAGCTTTTAGAAAAACAAAGAAAACTAATTGTTAATGACAGGGCCGAGAATTTGGCCAGGACTTTAGGCCAGAATGTGCACCTCTGAGTTCCAAGGTCCTGCCCCAGCCTGGGACCTCTGAAGAGGCGTGCCAAGCCTTGCACGCCACAGTAGAGGTAGTTGGTGTTTGTTTAAAAAACCCAAATTCAGTGAGGCCCAGAGATTTTCTGCCCTCTCATGGATCTTTCCTCCGGGCTCCGCTCCAGCCCGACACTCGCACAGCTGCGTTTGTTGTGTTCGGAGGCCAGTCTGTAAACACAGAAGGCGAAAGAAGGGTCCCCACTCGCCTTCCCGTCTCCACTTCATTTGGGGAAAAGCTTGGTCTGCAAATGTCCCTCCCTTTTTAAGCCCTAGCTGATTCTGTCCCTGTCCCTAGGACTATCACATGCCTAAACAAGGGTAGAGGGCAGCTTCCCAGAGAGAGCATGCTTGAGAACTCTGGCCCTGGTCCTGTTTCCTGTCCCCTCAAATAGTCTGGCAATTGAGGAACATGGCTCCTTCCTGGGGGTTATGAGAGGCACAGTTTGAGGGAAGCACAGCAGTGGTTCACAGAACCAGTGGCTGGATGTGTTGTGCTCGCCCCCCCCCCCCGCCCCCAACTCTGGCCAGCCTGTACCTGTGTCAGCTATGGGAGGGGACGTGTCCCTTGACTGAAGGAACCTCTTGGAACTTAGCTTTTCTGGTGGGAGAGCTGTTTGACTCCGTGCTGTAGCAGAGCAGGTAGTCCTTCTTAGTATCTGGATCTATAACTGTGAATCCTGGGAAGACAAGACAGACATCCCATTCACCTGCCTTCCCTAGAGGGTAAGTGCTAGATGCTTACCTGATACTGTCTGCTGTGACTGAGCTTTAAGGAAAGACACCCACTGTGCAGAGGCAGGCTGTAGGCTTGACAGGAGGCAGCGTTGTCCAGTTGTGCAGGAGAGCTCGTGGGTACTGGCGAGGGAGAAAGGAAGCAGCTGGCCCTTAGTATGCTGTCCAGTGAGCTGCGCAAAGACCTGCTTAGCCCTAAGCACAGGTGGAATTTGGCCACCGTAGTGGACGACAAGTGTGAGGTGAGGACCTTAGGCCTGCCTGGGATAGTCTTGGGAGGAGCAGGCCTATGAGAAAAGGCCTTTGTGGCTAGGAAGCCCGTGTACAGAGAGAGGCCTGGGGAGGGGCGCTGTCTAGAGAATGTTTACTGCATCCTTCTGCTAAGGAAGGCTCAGCCTGGGGGTGAGGCAAGGAGCCTGGCTCTCCTTGACAGCCTTCTTTTCCCGTGTGCAGAGATTGTAGATGGCAATGCAAAGATGACTCTGGGAATGATCTGGACCATCATCCTCAGGTTCGCCATCCAAGACATCTCTGTGGAAGGTAAGCCGTGGAGGAGAGCTGCCCCTTCACTCTCCCAGAGCCTGGTGAATTAAGAAAGAACTCGATGTTTTGTCTCCATGCTTCCATGCTTGCCTGGGGCCCATCTCTCCCACACACAGCCCTTCCTGGCCCCAGGGTCCTCAGGAACTGGTGCTCTGTGGCCTCCAGTTCTTGACCAACCCCATGTTCTCCTTGTGAAGTAGACCAGGATGGCTGCCACCATCGTGTGGCCTGGTGCCCTGAGCAGACGGAGTTGGGCCTGGCTTTTCTCTTTCTGCCCCATACACCCATTGAGGGCGTGCGACCTGGCCTGCCCAGCACCCAGGAATGTCGCTCCTTCCAGCCAGCCACTGTGTGCACGGGAGAATGAATATACTATACTACCCTGAGGCTAGTATATAGTGATGTTCCTGGGCACTGGTCACCATGGTGACCAGGATAGATGTGGTCCTATCTCCATAGGACTCCTAGTTACCCATAAGAAAAGATGGAAACAGCCTGAGGCTAGTCTCCAGGGCTCACACACCATGTGGCCTAATGGCTACTGACAGGCTAGTCAGGGATGGGGAGCAGGTTCAGATCCTGTCCTTACCATTTTCTGGGGGTAGCTTCAGTGACAAGGCTTCTTGGGGCTGGGCTCTGTGTGCTGGCAGGTAGATGGCAGAGATCCATCCACGTCCATGTTGGGAGCAGCTGCCACGGCTGCTGTTACGACGTCTGCTCTCCTTTCTCTGGGCTTTTGTTTGTCCCCAGGCCTGAGGCTAAAGGCCTGTCCAGCTTGAGCCCTGGCTGTGGTTTAACTTTGACCGTACTTTTCTGTCGTCATGTGCTTTGCAGAGACCTCTGCCAAGGAAGGGCTCCTCCTCTGGTGCCAGAGAAAGACGGCCCCATATAAAAACGTCAACGTCCAGAATTTCCATATCAGGTAGGTGCCTGGCAGTACCCTGCGTGTCCTGGGACCCAGGTGCTTCCTCGCGTTTTCAGCCTAGTCTGTGATAGAGCATGCTTCACTAAGTCCCTGCTCTGCTAAGGGCCCCTGTGCCCATTGCAAAGTCTGTTCAGAGAGGAGCCTGAAGTTTTTAAAGCAGCTACGGGCTGTCCATCACTTCTTCCTCAAGTAAGGTGGCTCTCAGAGGCCATAGTCAGACTTTCTTCCTCTGGATGTTGCAAGAAGGACCAGAGCATACATTGCCATTGTGTTTAACTTAAGAGAATGTGTTCTCCATCTGCTAAGGTGGGCAAAACTCAGCCCAGCCAGGGGTCGTCTGCTGTTCCCGAGGTGAGGGAGGCAGGATAGGTGCAGTTACTATGACCTGCAGAGGACAGTTTGTGCCATGTGAGGCCAGAGCACAGAGGACTGTTGTCTGCCTGGGGTGCCCCTGAACTTAGACTCATTCAGTGAGTGACTTTAGCACCTAAGCCTCTGCACAGGACCCACTGGGCCTCTCTGGGGACCCCATGCTGATGTCATAAACTTTCTCCTGCTCTGTCCTTAAAAGCACATGGTCCCCTTGGTGGCTCTGCTAAGTGTATCTCTTCTCTGCTGAGTCAGTAAGTATCTAGCCTGCCTGCTGCTTCTACACATGGGGGCACAGCGGTGGCTCGCCACAGGAGTCACCTGCCCTCCCCTCCAACAGATACAGATGTGTGGGCTGCTCATTTCAGACAGTGAAGAGATGGGAAGTAAGAGAGCCATTCTGAGCAGGTGGCACAGACATCCATCCAGGATCTGGAGACGAAAATGCGCCTAGTGTATCCTGTGACTTTGTAGGAATCATTTTTGCTCCAGGGAACTTCAGGCCACCCAACATCCAGGCACTTAGCCAGCCCCTGGCCTGTGCCTCCATGATTGGGTCAGCCAGGGTTCAGGATCCACCCTCCTACCATAGTGAGCTGTCCCCTGGTACAGGCCTGTCCTGTTTGGTGAGCCCTTGTAGGCAGTGCTAGGCTGCTTAGGCCACCTCACTGATCAGCAGACACCCAGTACTTGTCACATGTAAGGTTCTGTAAAAGCATTAACTCAATCTTCATAGCAACTCTGGCCTAGCTGCTGCCACTGTCCCCACTTTATAGGCATGGAAACTGAGGAAGCAGTTCTGTGACTTGCTCAAAGTCACACTGTCAGTGCCAAAGCAGTCCTTCATCATCCTTTACCCCAGACTGTCTGGCTTCTGAGGCTGTGCTCAAAGCTACTCCGGCATACCATGTCCCTGCAGTGCCTGGTGCACACTGAGCCTGTGTACGTGGGAATTGCTGAAGGCTCACAGGGGCTATCAGGACTCCCAGGGCAGCAAGGACCCGCCCACCTCATAACTTTGCCTTCCCTTACAGCTGGAAAGATGGCCTGGCCTTCAATGCCCTCATCCACCGCCACAGACCTGAGCTGATTGAGTATGACAAACTAAGGAAGGTAAGTGTCCTCATTGCCGCCATTTCCTGTGCAATCTTGCCTTTTCTTCATTATACCAAGCTGAAAGCCTGGCCTCCTGGGGAAGGCAGAGAACATGTCCAAAACAGGACACTGGCCCAGTGTGCACAAGTGGCTGCAAAACAGCAGATGACTGAACCCTGAGCTACTCAGCTTGGGGAAGGACCCTGGAGACGGAGGGGAGCATCTGCACCCAGCCTGCTTGGGTGTAGTGGGGAGAGCAGTTCTGCTGAGGCTGAGAAGTGGTGAGGGGAGTGAAGTAGATAGGGCTTGTTGAGCAGGTGGTCCTGCAGCAGCTGTGGGGCCCTGTATTATAGGCACTGGGGTGTTCTAGAGAGGGAAGCATGTAGGTTCTTTACTTGATCACACACGCACACACACACGCACGCACACGTATGTCTCCCAAGCCCACACCACACCTGCAGCAGGGTTTAGAGCACAGGATTTGACTATGGCTGGCTGACAGTTGTGTGAGAAGTGGTGCCTGCTGGCTTTGGCAGGGGTTGTGCTGTCTGGGAGACCTTTCTCCTTGTGTAGCCCACAGGGATGAGAATTTCTAGGGCACTTTACGCCCTGCTCCTCGGCTCTCCTATCTTAGGCCATCCCCCTTTTTGCAATTACCTGGGTTCTGCTCCTGATGGAATTCTCCATTTCTCCCACCTGCCTCCTCAGGATGATCCAGTCACCAATCTAAACAATGCTTTCGAAGTGGCTGAAAAGTACCTTGATATCCCCAAGATGTTGGATGCTGAGGGTGAGTACCTCGCGTGTTCAGTCAATGCCATGTTCCCTGGTGCCTCATCTGTATGGGCCCTTTGGCTGGGCTCCACAGTTCATGAAGCCTAGGGAAACCCTTGGGGATCTAGCTGGATGAGCCAGGGAGAAAGGTCGGACGAACCCGAGGTGGCCAGTTACATCCAGCATGGTAGAAAGGGCGAGGGCCGTGCTTAAAGAGTCATTCATTTTATGAGACCGTCAGCTGCCCAGACTCGGAGGGCAAGGTGTCTGAAGAGCCGGCCCCTGGCTTCCTGCGAACAGCCCTGGCCTCTCCTGACCAGCTGAAAGCCTGGGGTCTGGAGCCCGCCAGAGTGGAATGTTGTTTTTTCCTTTTCCGGCTTTGCTCCGTTTCCCAGCCCACGCCGCCCCCAGCCGGGACACATGTCTCTGGCCTCTGGTGGCCCTTGGAGTTCACTGTCCTGCTGCCCTTTGAGGCCATTCTCAGAGAAAGGAAGCGGCTTTATTCCATTGAGTTCCCACAGCTCTGGCCTTTCCTGAGACTGTAGGGGGAGGTTAGAATAGTAGCCGAGCCCAACCATCGTCGAATCAGCTTAGAGGGCCTCTCCCCTGGCTTAGTTGTGGCTTTGGGGGCCTGTGGGTCCTAGCAAGTGGCCTCACCCCTGCTTGGGCCGTTTAACCCTTGTTGTTCACTTACAGACATCGTGAACACAGCCCGGCCCGACGAGAAGGCCATAATGACATATGTGTCCAGCTTCTACCATGCCTTTTCAGGAGCGCAGAAGGTACCAGGCAGGGCCAGGCAGCCCTCCTCGCCGCCACCGCCGCCTCTCACGCTCACTTCGTTTCTCTTGCAGACAGCAGTAGCCTCTCTTGGACTAGAAGCCAGTTCCCTCAGTCCTGGGCACGGCCGCCCATCTATCCAGTCCTTGCTCAGCCTATTGAGCATCTGCTGTATACCAGGCTCTGTTCACTCAGGCAGTGAGGACACAGGCAGGTCCTGTGGTGTGAGGAGGAGCCAGTGGAGGCTGGGGGACAAGGTGTGGTAGACTGCTGGCTCCCTCAGCTGGAAGGGGCTTCCGGAGCAGAGGCTGCCAAGTGAAGGCTGTACAGGCAGAGCGAGGCAGTAACTGGGAGGCTGGGGCAAGGACAGGAAAGCGGAGGAGCTAAAGGCAGCCAGCTTTTAGCCGGGGGCAATTGTGCTTCACTCTAGAGCCCAGGAGACCTCTGCTTGGGGGATATTTTTATTTCATGTGTGTGAGCGTGGGTGTGTGTGTGTGTGTGTGTGTGTGTGTGTGTGTGTGTGTGTGTGTGTGTGTGTGTACCACGTGTGTGCTTGCTCCCTAGGGAGGCCAGGTGTGGGACCCTCTGAAACTACAGTTACAGATGGTTGTGGCCGCCATGTGGGTGCTGGCCACTGAGCTCAGTCCTGTGCAAGGGCAGCCAGTGATTTTAGCTGCTGAGACAGACGTCACTCCAATTTTGTTTGCTTGTTGTTGCTATAGCTCAGCTAGCTGTGAAAAGTCCTGATACTCTTTTTGTTCACCTCCCAAGTCCTGGCATGTGCTACCACTTGGGGTTTTTGTTTGTTTTTCAAGACCACTTCTGTGTAGCCTTGGCTGTCCTGGGAACTCTCTGTAGACCAGGGTGCCCTCTAACTCAGAGATCCACCTGCCTCTGCTTCCCGAGTGCTGGGATTAAAGGGGTGCGCCACCACCCAGCCTGTTGTTTTCAATCTTTTGATGTAGCCCAGAATCCTAGGATATTCTATGTAGATCAGGCTAGCCTTGAACTCTCAGTGGTCCTTCCTGTCTTTCCCTCTTGAGTGCTAGGATTGCCATTGTGTGACACTATGCCTGACTCTTTTTGAGACAGAATCTTACTGAGAGCTCTGGCCTGGCCTCAGTCTCCCAAGTGCTAGGATTATAGGTATGTGCTGTGGAGCCCAAAATCATTAGAAGCTTATGCAAAAAATGGTTGGTAGTTCAGGTGACATGATTCTACCTAGGCTTTCAGAAAACAGTCACTTAACTTTTGGCTTTGCTGGTTCCAAATGCAGCTGCTTTCATACAGTCTAGTTAGTTTGTTTCAGTGGCCTGGTTGAAAGGAGACCCCGCCTCCGAGTCTGATGGCCCTTCTGCACACATTGGCAGGGCACGTGCCCAGCTCTGAGCTCCACTGGCTTCCAGTCCAGGGCAAACACTATTCTTCCTGCATGAGCCTTGGGCTGGCTGGTCATCTCCTTTCTGCGTCTTTCACTCTCTCCTGTCTCTCTCTTTCTCTCTCTCTCTCTCTGCGCAGATATTGTGGGCACTCTGAGGCCAGATGAGAAGGCCATCATGACTTACGTGTCCTGCTTCTACCACGCTTTCTCGGGGGCCCAGAAGGTGAGCCAGAGCGGGAGGACCCCTCACTGCTGTGGACTCAGATTTTCCCTTTCTGTCATGCTCAAGTCAGCACTGTAGGCCACGTGTACCCGAGTAGAGCCCCGATGAACTGAACAGCCTTCGGCCATCACGGTCTTGGAACCCTGAGGCTGAATCTGTGCAAAGGCTTCACAGACATTCTTGCATTTGAGCATAGTCACCCGTGGTAGATGGTGACACAGCTCTAACCACAGACTGGGGAATAGAAGTCTGGTGAGATCCCTGGCTTTCCACGACCTCTACTTCAGGGCCACCTACCTGGTGAACCTCCTTTCAGAAAACTTTTCCTGAGAGCAAGCTGCCTCTGGAGCCCGTGTGGGCAGGAGAGGACAGCGTGTCCTTCAGCTCCTGCTGGACACGTTTCCGTGTAGAGGTCTGGGCATTTCTGTGCCCTCCTGCCCTTGAAGAGTGGCTGGACAGCAGTATCACGTTAGTGATCCAGGAGCTAAGGAGGGATGGGTGCTTGTTTTGGGAACATTTACCTCACTGACCCCTCTCAAGGCCTTTACCTGCCTAGGTCCTAACAGCTCCAGACACACCAGGGACTGATGGAAGCCATCAGACCCATCTGAAAGAAAAGGAAATGGAGGCTCAGACACTGCACCTGTTGCCTCCTGTAGACTGCCGCCTTTAGAGTGTTAGCGTCCAGTGGGTGACTCCCCGTGGGCAGGCTGGCCTGCCCCTGCTTAGACTTGGATAGGTTACTTTACCTCCATTTCCCCATTTATAAGATGGGAATCCTATTGCTCCCACAGGATGTTTCTGGGCATGAAATAATGAGCTCCAGGGCGTAAGATAGTCCATGGCCCAGCCAGGCTACCCAGTTCTTTCCAGACCCCTCCCCAAGTGGCCAGCTCTCAGCCCTTTCTCATCTGCCCGGTATGGGTTAGATCTTGCATCGATGTGTTTTGCTGGAGGGTCTGGGGAGGGAGGATGTTCCCCCATCTCCCACGTATGCTGAGTGGGAATAGCCCCAATTAACCGCATGGCTTCCTCTGGGCACTTCCACTTTGGGTCCCCCCAGCCGCGAATTGTGATTGCTTTTCCTTCTGCCTGAAGTGCCCCACACCTGGAGCTCGCCTTGGGTCTGGTGGAGGGAGGCTCTGAGGGAATGGATGATCACTTGCTAGCAGAAGAGTCCAGAGCAGGTGTAAGTTTGAGGACACCCGGGCTCAGAAAGCTTGTGGTTGGCATGCTTTCTAAGGCAGATGTCAGCCTGGCCGTGCAGGGAGGAGAATTACCCTCAGGGCATTTTGATGTTTCTGTCATTTCCCCAGAGGTCAGGTCAGTCTCCTGAAGGTGTTTTCTAGGTGAACGCAGGCCTGGCCCAAGAGAGTTACCCTCCCTGTGTCTAGTCTCCAAAGCATCGTCCCTCCTTTACACACTTAAGCAATTCTGATGCCCCAAGCCACAGCAGAGTAGGTTAGAGCTTGGGGCGCCAGCAGTATGCTCAGTTAGGGTCAGAAGCTGACCCCAACGGCACTTCTGGCATAGGCCCTTGTGAGTCTCAGCCCTGGAACAGGTCCTGGTGTTGGTCCCAGGTGCTTCCTGCCGCATGACGTGTGGTGTGCGCCCCCAAGTTCACACCGCCCATGGCTGCTCTGTTGGCCTCTACCTGCCCGTGTGCCGAGTATGGATGGGAACCGGGCCTGGAGCTGGCTCCCGGGCCCCTGATTCCCTCCTCATCACTCTGTAGACCCTCCTCACTATTTCTGTTCCTGTTCTGTTGCTGTTCCAACTCTTCTTGGACCTTTTCTGTGCTGCCTGAAAGGTACCTGCCTCCCTTCTCCTGTGTGGCGCTTTCCCCTCACCCAGCTTCTCAGAGTTCAGGACCAGGGGCCAGCTCTGTGTCTGCGTGGCCTCCCCATGCTTCCTTCTGCCCCCCTTATTGGGAATTGTGCCTGTATGAGCTCCTCTAGTCAGCCGCACCCCCACCTCCAGCACTGTTCCCGGTCAAGGGAAAACTCTTCTCCAGTTCTTAGGGGCAGTGTAGCCCCACCCATCCCTGGGCACCAGAGACCTGGTTCTAAGCAGGGGCTCAGGTCTTGCCACCCTCCTCAGCAAGGCCCTGAGGACTTGGCCGCTCCAGGCCACCGTCTCCTGAGGACATGGCCGCTCTAGGCCACCGTCTCCTGAAGACATGGCCTCTCCAGGCCACCATCTTCCCGGAGGCTCACTTCCTCTCCTTTCCTCCTTTGGGGAGTTCTCTGTGGGCCCTGCACAAGCTGCTTTCAAGGCACCTGCTTGTTAGGAGGGAGGGTCCCCAGCCCTACGCAGGCCTGACTGTGCTTCCCCGTCCCAGGCTGAGACCGCTGCCAACCGGATCTGCAAGGTGCTGGCTGTGAACCAGGAGAACGAGCACCTGATGGCAGATTATGAGCGTCTGGCCAGTGATGTGAGTGCGCGCCGAGCCCCAGAGTGAATTGGGCAGGGAGGCCGAGTGCTTGCTGCTCTTCAGAGTACCTGAGTGCCGCTTCTGGCCTCTGGGCAAAAGTGGCACATACACATCCAATTAAGAGTGGGGGTCTGGGGCTTTTGTGGTGGGATGTGGTACAGGGGGAGGTGAGAGGGGTGAGTGGAGCCTTACGTAGCCCAGGCTGGCCTTGGAATTTCTGACCCTCCTGCCTTTACCTCCCCAGTACTGGAATGACAGACATGATTTTGTTGCGAAAGTAGATACAGCAATGAGACCTACAAAACATTGAATACAAAACTCTTGGGTTGAAGTCATTGTGTTTGAGTCCAGAACTTGGGTTCTTACCAAGATTTCAGTTCCAACTTCCCAAGAGCACATCCTCCTAGATCTGAGGAGTCTGAGGCGCTGAATGTGAAGCAGGGGCCTTGTGCATGCTAGGCAAGCACTCACCCTCTGAGCCACACCCTCACCCCAGCTGGTCCACTTCCCACCCAGCAGAGGGTTTCATACTGGCAGAGCTAGGGCCGGCCAGTTCCTGGGGCTCTTGCTTAACGTGCTCAAGGCCCTGGCCTTGTCCGGACTAAAAGAACAATAGGCAAAAAATAAAAAACACCACCATCATTCCCGACCGCAAGAGAAGGCAGGAGTCATGTTCTTGGGTACCATTCACCAGATGCATGCCTAGCCTGGTGCCTCTGTCTTTGCCATGAGAAACCACATTGTCCTTATCTGTGCTGGTGATAACTGACTTCACTGTTTTGAGTAATGTTTGAAGAGGAATCTGTTGGCTTGTGGTACTCCTCCTCACCCTGTCAAAAATCAGAGTGGGTCATAATCCATGACGTTTTCTATTTTTAGGGGCCAGGCCTTGTATATGCACTGGCCACCCAACTGGGGCAAAGATATTGTAGGCCCTTACTATTGTGTCAGCCACAGTCACTAAACCTAGGCAGAGCAAGAGTCCCAAGGCCAGCAGTCAAAGTCCTGTGACAGTATTTTGGAAAGGGGTCTTCTGGGAAGGGACAGGAGACTTGAACCCGCCCACTTCATCTGGGCGAGGAAGACTCAGCAGAGGCATGAACAGGAAGTGGGGGTAGCCAGTTCTCCAGGAACATCACACATTCCGAGAACTCTATGCTGTGGGAGAGTTTGGGTTTGGCGGCAAGGCAGCCCTGAGCACAGGGCTCTTGTAAGTCTACGTCCCATGTCCCTATAAGCTGTGGGGAGGCCCCTTCAGCACTCTGAGCACCTCTGTAATGGCCACCATGGCTTCCTGTGGGCCTACAGCTTCTGGAGTGGATCCGACGCACCATCCCCTGGTTGGAGGACCGTGTGCCTCAGAAGACCATCCAGGAGATGCAGCAGAAGCTGGAAGACTTCCGAGACTATCGGCGTGTTCACAAGCCCCCCAAGGTGCAGGAGAAGTGCCAGCTGGAGATCAACTTCAACACACTGCAGACCAAGCTACGGCTCAGCAACCGGCCCGCCTTCATGCCCTCTGAGGGCAGGATGGTCTCGGTGAGTTTACCCCCTCACCCACAGGGCCCAGGACCATTGCCTACGGGACCACATTAGGGCATAATGCTTGCTGGCATCATCTTAAATCAGCCTCCAGAGCAGAGATGGTGAGGGTGCCTCACGGTTATTTCCCTACTGTTTCTTCTGAGGTTTAACACCCAGAATTTTCTGCACTACTACCCCCAGCCATACCAGTTTGTGTGGACCATTTGAACCTGGAGCCCTAGTCTGCCAGAACAGGATTAGCATGCATCTGAGGTCTTTTTAAAGGGAAGGACAGCAGGACAGTTGTCAGTCTCAGCCACATCCATCCATTGATTTGCCTACACACCACTTGTGCTAGAGTCATTCAGTGAGACCAAAGTAATCAGTGTTTGTTCCTAGAGAGATGGTCAGTGGTTAGGCATTTGCCAGAGGGTCTGAGTTCAGTTCACAGTCTCCTGTAATTCCTGCCCCTGGAGGAATCGCACACGCAACACGCACACACACGCAGCAGTCCATGCTGGCCTGTGTAGACAGAACCGCAAGGTAGGGTCAGATAGGCCTCTCCACCAACACCTTGTGAGAGCCCCGCTCTCCCTCTCCTGCCCCACAGGACATCAACAATGGCTGGCAACATCTGGAGCAGGCCGAAAAGGGCTATGAAGAATGGCTACTGAATGAAATCCGCAGGCTGGAGCGACTTGACCACCTGGCAGAAAAGTTCCGGCAGAAGGCCTCCATCCATGAGGCCTGGACCGACGGTATGCTCCGTGTCTGCTTGCCACTGAGGTCTGCAAGCACACGGTCCCTGCCATGTGGCGTTTGCCAAGTCCCTCTCCTGCTGCAGTAATGCTGCTTTCCGTTTATGGTTAAGCATGGCTATGGGTTTTGGTTATGGTTTTGGGGATGTTAAGCAGCAAGGCACTCTGCTGGACAAGCCTCCTTTATGCCTCTTTGCTCTGGCCTAAAATGGCTTATAGGTGAGTGTCCCTTCCTGGATTATACAGGAACATGGCCAACACTCTTCTCTGTACCTGCGCACTTGCCCTGTCTCTTCCAAGAATAGTTCCCAGCCCCGGGTTCGGCCCCACCACGCTGTCTGAGACTAGGTTTCACACCACATTGGCCCAGATGCAAGAGTATCTCTCCAGCCGCCTCATGACTCCACGGGCAGATCTGAAGGTGGTGCTCCCTGACTGGGTCACCACCCTGTCCCCAAGCCTGCTTCCCAGAAGCCCTGCAGCTGCCTAGCTCTGGCTCAGGATGTAGAATTCCATCACGTCCTTGGCCTCTGGTTGAGACCGACTCCATCACTGAGATTCCAGATTCCCAGGAGACATAAAGGCCTCAGGAAATGCCCGTGGGAAGTAAAAACATTCCATGCCACACTCACAGACAGTTGCACTCAGTGGTGGCCCTGGGTTCGATCTCCAATGCCAAAACATTTAAAAAAAAAAAAAAAGCCCTCCGGAAGAAACCACCCCCCCCCTTTCATCACCCCTGCCACTCTACTGGTTTGCAAGGAAACTCTCCTTTTTTCCTTGCCTGCTCTGTGTGGTTTTCCATCCCTCCCACACCAAGTCTTTGCAGGGAGTCCCCTCCTCGGTGGCCATATAATATAGCCCCAACTGTAGCCAGATGCAGAGCCCCCTCTCTGGAGACCCCGGGCAACTGCATAGCCCACATTAAATGAGTCCGCCCAGCCCTGCATTTTTTTTTTTTTTTTTTTTTTGTCCAAAGCCGCCCGGCTTTCCCTTCTCTGCAAGGAGAGAGTATATGATACAGAGGACATGGTGAGCTGAGACAGTTAGGCTAGGCTGGGTGAAGGCACTGCCTCCTGCCTCAGAAATGGTGCCCCTTCAAGGAGGCTGTGATGGCGCCCTCCTTGGCTATGATGCCACACTGAAGGGACTCATTTAATTTATTCACTCACTTATTCAATGCATATCTCTAGCCAGATGTAGCAACTCATGCCTTAATTACTGTACTTGGGAAACTGAGGCAGGAGGTTTGCTGTAAACTCAAGGTCATCCCGGGCTATATAGAGGTTCCAGATTAGTCTAGACTATAATGTGAGATCCACACACCTGAGCCTAGGAAAGCTCTGCCGAGAGGACGCAGGCACATGTGCTTGCAGCTCTTCTGTAAGAGCCCTTAAGTATGTAAGGAATGTCATAACACCTGTGCCCCACACCACGTAGACATTGTCCTAGATTATCCTGTGGCTCTCACCAAATGAGCTGGAGTACCCAGCCCAGGGCTGTCAGCTGGTTTCATGAGGCAGCGGGCGTGGTGATTTCTCTGGGAATGCCTGGGAACAGGCTTGCACTGGAGGGACTTAGGAGCGAGCCCCAGCTGCAGCCAGGCCCAACGCTGGTTGACATCTTCACACACCCACCTGTCTCTTCCACCAGCTCTGAGTCCCCAGGCAGACCTGCCACTCTCCTGAGCTCGGCCTGTATTCTGAATCATTGTAAACCCTGCGGACAGGCTGCCCTACAGCCCATCTTCACTGCTAGGACCTAGACACAACAGCCTGCCCTGGGGGAGAGGGCTCAGTAGTGGCTGGGCCCATGAATATGGATGCTTTCCAAACACCAGTGAGCCCCACATAGATCTTGTGGCTGCCCTGTAGGACACACTTGCCAGCTCCCTACTAAAACAGCTGAGGCCTGAGTTTTTCTCAGCTGCTATTTCTGGTCCCCACCCTTGGGAGAAAGCAGTTTGGAGAAGAGAATTGCAAGCTTGCCTTGTGGTTAGGCCCTCCAGCCTGGGGCAGGGGTGGCAGGCATGTGCAGTCAGTTTTCCAGGCCCACCTCTTGTCTGCTGGTGCCAGCCCTGGCCCAGGGCAGCTGGCAGTTGATAGGCAGAGATGAGCCTGAGCGTGCCTGTGGGGGCCGGCGGGCACCGACTCTACTGTCCAGGCTTAACCATCACCTCACTAAAATTCAAGATGGCTCGAGGTCACATAGGTGCTGTTGCTGGCACTTTCACAAATGAAAGATTGGCCAAGGGTGCCAGCTATTTGTCGGGTGCTTTGGGGCCAGATGTGGGGGGCCCGGAGGCTGGGAAGCAGGGCTCCTTCAGAAGAGCGGAGTCTGACTGCCGTCCTGGCTCGCGATGCCCGCAGTCCCCTGTAGTCCCTTAACTTACATCACAGCTGCCTGGGCTTTTGCTCTGGGCATGTAATTAGCCTGGCTCCGGGACTAATAACAGTGTGCCTCCCTTTGCTCCCTTCAAAGGGTCTGGACAGCCCCACCCACTGTGCTGAGAAAGTGGGAGGGGTGACAAGATTGGGATAGGACCAGCACCCAGGAGAAGGGCTCCAAAGAGCCGACTCAGGCACAGCTCTGGGCTTAGGCTCTGTGCCTGCCCCTTCCTTGATCCCACTGGGCCTGGCCGCAAGCCCGAGGGTTTCTCCCGGTCCCCATCCCCCACAAATGGGTGTCTGTAACTTTCAACTTTCCTTCTCTCTGGGTCTCCCATCCCTATGAAATGCATGGGAGTTACACTAAGATGTCTGTCCCAGGCCCAGAAACACCAGAGTATCCCCTAAGCCTGCACAGAGCCTCTTAGAACATAACTGGGCTTAAGAGCTCCCTGAGGGGCAAGGAAGACGCTTCAAGAGTTTGTAGGCTCCATCCTGGGGTATGAGACGCGCACACACACCATCTTGGATAAGCTCTGTAGCTGCTGGGCTGTTGTTCAGGTGCCTCTCTGCCACATGTGCAGGGAAGGAGGCCATGCTGAAGCACCGGGACTATGAGACAGCCACCCTGTCGGACATCAAAGCTCTGATCCGCAAGCACGAGGCCTTCGAGAGCGACCTGGCCGCACACCAGGACCGAGTGGAGCAGATTGCTGCTATCGCCCAGGAGCTCAAGTATGTGTGCCCCTATGGCAGCATCGCCTGCCCGCTTACGTTTCCATCCCCACTTCGCACCCCTGTGTCCTCACAGGCGCAAGGAGGGCCTTACAGGATGAGACCTGCCAACAGCACCCGTGGGAAGCCTCAGGGGCCTAGGTCTCCGTCACGGGCCGGACTCTGGCTGCTCCTCCTGAGCCCTCAGGCTCTAGGGGTCCCCCTCCCCTGCCTGACATTTGGTGTGGCTCTCCAGTCCCCTCCTGTGTGGGGGGAGTGCTGTACAGTGAGCCCATTGTTCTGCTGCTCCGCCCCCACCCCCTGCTCAGAATACACTCACTGTAAGGGTTTCCGAGTGGCTGGTCCTCCTCCCTCCCTCCCTCCCTCCCCACCCCAGTCAGATATATTTGTGCGTACAGTTAGTACACTGCGCCTCAGGAGCCAGTGAATGGGGCCCTTATTCTACCATTGCAGTGGCTAGCGGCAGCAAGACAAGAACCCAGGGACTGGGAGGCCTAGCCCATTACTTCATGGAAAATCTACAGGCCCTGGAGGAGCTCCCAAAATAGCTGTCTGCTCCAAAATAAGCTCCTTGGCTAGAGCTGCTCTTTCCGCAGACACCCCCACCCACTAGTCACCCCAGACTTGTGCTGTTCTGCAGGGCCTTCCCACCCGAGCCAGTGGGGCCATAGGAGCAGGGCTGACTCCCTCCTTCCTACCACTGCTGGCTATAGGGTGCTCATTTTGCACACCAGAGGACCCTTAGCCTTGTTTGGTACCCCAGAGTTACCCTCCAGAGAACTTGTCCAAACCAAGAAAAGCAATGCAAAAGGCACTTCATATGAGTGACAGGTGGGGTGTCCTGAAACAGACTTGGAGGACACGGTTACTCTGCTCTTCAAACACTTAGGTCCAAGCTACATAAGGCCTAGTCCTCTGAGGAGGGTCAGCCAGCTCCAGAAGCAGCATTTTAGTCCCTATTCCACCATCAGTAAGAATGGTATCAGCCTAACATTTCTCAGTCACGCATGTACCAGGGATACAGAGTAATGATGGGGGTGTGTATGTGTGTGCATGTGTGCATGCATATGACAAAACTACAGGTGGTTCTAACTCCCGAGTCTGCTGTGCTTGTCATAACACTTAGCTCATACACGAACCACAGCAAGGGATCAGCAGCAGTAATAATAGTATACCTGTTTGGTGGTGGTGGTTGTTGCTTTTCCAGACTGGGTTTCTCTGTAGTCTTGGCTGTCCTGGAACTCTGTTGGCCAACCAGGTTGGCCTCAGACTCCAAGATGTGCCTGCGTCTGCCTCCCGAGTGCTAGAATTAAAGGTGTGTGCCACCATGTCTGACTTTAGAATAATTTTGTAATGAACTCAGACATGCCTGTTCTTTTAGGCAGTAACTAATACTATAGAAAGTCAAACTTGGGGTAACTGGACCACTGTGCCACTATTGATTTGCCTTTGTTTTATTTTGAAACAGGGCCTTTAGTTCATAAAGACCTAAAATTCTGTAGCCCAGCTGTTGAAATTGAAAGAGCAGTTGGAGCCTGGAGAATGGCTCTGAGGGTCAAGGCATTTGCCCCTAAGGCTGGAGACCTGAGTTGGATCCTGAGACTCACAGAGTGGAAGAGATAACTCCCACAGATTGTCCTGTGATCTCCACACACACTGGATGGATGGATGGATGGATGGATGGATGGATGGATGGATGGATGGATGGATGGATGGATGGATGGATGGATGGGTAGGTAGGTAGGTAGGTAGGTAGGTAGGTAGGTAGGTAGGTAGGTAGGTAGGTAGAGGTAGGAAGGAGAGCTGGAGACATCAGTGTGTTCTGGGGCCTTCTGTCCTCCGTGAGCACACATGGTCAGATTGCTCAGCTGGTGAAAATGTTTGTCGAACAAGCATGAGAACACATTTGCATCCCAGAGCACATGTAGAAATGGTGATCCGTGTGTGTAATCTCAGCCTTGGTGAGGTAAGACCAGTGCCACATGAGCCTGACAACCTGGGTTCAGTCCCCTAAGCCCACTAAAAGCTGGATGCTGTGTAGCCCTGGCACTCCTGACTTCCCAGAAAGAAGATCTTGTCCAGCTAGCCTGAAGTCTACAGCCCAGCTGCAGGGCAGGCGGCAAAAAACAAATCCTGAAGGTTGTCCTCTGACCTACACACGCCTTTAGTCCCAGCACTCGGGAGGCAGAGGCAGGCGGATCTGTGAGTTTGAGAACAGCCTAGTCTACAAGAGCTGGTTCCAGGACAGGCTCCAAAGCCTCAGAGAAACCCTGTCTCGAAAAATCCAAGGAAAAGGAAAAGGAAATGTAGGAGAAGGAGGCTGGATCTCTTGAGTTCACAGCTAACCTGGTCTACAAATCAAATTCCTGGCCAACAGGGACTTTACAGTAATGCTCTATAAGGGCAGGGGTGGGGTGGAGTGGTGGAAGCAGACTGATCTCCAGCCTCCTGGCTGCCAGGCCTGCTGCCCATGCTGTAGTGAGTGACCTAGAGTGAAAGCAGAGCCAGCCCCCTCGCCCCCCAGTACTGCCCCCTGATACACAGTGGGGTCTGCATAGCCCTGCCACCTGCCGGGTCTCATCACTGTCTGTGCTCCACAGCGAGCTGGACTACTATGACTCCCACAACGTGAATACACGGTGCCAGAAGATCTGTGACCAGTGGGATGCCCTGGGCTCCCTGACGCACAGTCGAAGAGAAGCCTTGGAGGTGAGCAGGGGTGTGGCCTCGGAGAGTGTCTTTAAAGGCCCTCGTGTGTCTCGGCAGCTGACCTGTCTTCCCTCCCCTGTCCCCGTCCCTCCCTGCGCACTGTAGAAAACAGAGAAACAGCTAGAGACCATCGACCAGCTGCACCTGGAGTATGCCAAGCGCGCTGCGCCCTTCAACAACTGGATGGAGAGCGCCATGGAGGACCTACAGGACATGTTCATCGTCCACACCATCGAAGAGATTGAGGGCCTGATCTCAGCCCATGACCAGTTCAAGTCCACCCTGCCGGATGCCGACAGGGAGCGGGAGGCCATACTGGCCATCCACAAAGAGGCCCAAAGGATCGCCGAGAGCAACCATATCAAGCTGTCGGGCAGCAACCCCTACACCACCGTCACCCCCCAGATCATCAACTCCAAGTGGGAGAAGGTGGGCCAGGGCCATCGGACCATGCAAGGGCTGGAGTGTCCAGGGGGGGAAGCTGTCACCTGACCTCTGCTGTTGCCCATCCCCCACAGGTGCAGCAGCTGGTGCCGAAGCGGGACCATGCACTCCTGGAGGAGCAGAGCAAGCAGCAATCCAATGAGCGCCTGCGCCGCCAGTTCGCCAGCCAGGCCAATGTGGTGGGGCCCTGGATCCAGACCAAGATGGAGGTGAGGCTACCTGTCAGCTGAGAGAGCTGGGCGTGGCCCCTGTGGCCTGGGCTGCAGATTTCACAGCAGCCCGGTTGACCTCAGAGGGCTATGCAGATGACAGCAAAAGCCTGGCTGTCAGATCTGAGCCTGGAGCTGATTTGCTTTCCGCTTCTGTGCTTTTGCTCAGCACTGCTAGATCTCTGTGAGGGCTGCAAAGTAGCTGTGAGTGAGGCGGTCCTAGGGCCTCCTGACACGCACGGGAGGGCTTTTGTTCCATGGCTGCTCTGCCTGCCCCCTACAGGTGCTCAGGGTGCCCTCACTGCAGCTCTGCAAACCCTCAGGGCCGTGATGGCGGCTCAAGGCTTGGTACTAGTTTCAGAGCGTGACAGTGGGAGCCATGGGCAGGGGGCTCTGCCAGCGGCCAAGTCCTGATGCGGATGCCTTGCCCTCCTTTGTTTTTGGGCTTTTGTTTGTCACCAAAGACTGAATGGGAGCAGCAAGCCTTCGGGGTGGGGTAGTAGCCAGGGCTGGGGTCACCTGGATGTCTCTGTGCAGGAGATCGGGCGCATCTCCATCGAGATGAACGGGACTCTGGAGGACCAGCTGAGTCACCTGAAGCAGTATGAGTGCAGCATTGTGGACTACAAGCCCAACCTGGACCTGCTGGAGCAGCAGCACCAGCTCATCCAGGAGGCCCTCATCTTTGACAACAAGCACACCAACTTCACCATGGAGGTGCGTCCTCCCCGGGCCCGCAGCGGGCTGCCCCAGCTCTACACCTCTTAAAAGCCTTGTATAGGTTGCTGAAAAGCTGAGCACAATCGTGAGTGGCCCAGATCTCAGCCGTCATGGGCAGAAGCGGGGGCAGTTGGAACATTTCTAGCCAACCTGAAATATATGTGGAGGGGGAGCCTGTCTCAGAACACCGCTTGGGGAAGGAAGACAAAGCAGAAAGCTAGTGTACACAGACATCTGAACAACATGGCTCCCTGAGTTCCGTTCTCGAATTACCTGACAGATTCCCTTCCCCTGGAGGGGTCCCATCCCACCCACCTGTGCCTTGAGCAGCAAGCCCTGGCCACCTGCTGGGCAGCACCCCCCCCCCCAACACTAGAGCCTGAGTGTGTGTCCCACATTCCACTGTGCTACCCACTGCGGGGTTCCACCCGTCAGGGTCAGTTATTGAGCAGCGACCAGCATAACTCTAAGCACCTTGGCCCTTGCTCCCCTGCCACGCCCATAGATGGAGTAGGTGAGGTACCCATAGATGGAGTAGGTGAGGTACCTGTCGGTAAGGGCAGCCAGGAGACAGCAGGATCCTGTGTTCCCTGCCCATAGCTACGGCACAGAGGCCCGTTCCCCCCCGCACCTATCTTGTTGAGAACAGCTGCCCATCCCGTCACACCCTCTTTCTCCCTCAGCATATCCGTGTGGGCTGGGAGCAGCTGCTCACCACCATCGCCCGCACCATCAACGAGGTAGAGAACCAGATCCTCACCCGAGATGCCAAGGGTATCAGCCAGGAGCAGATGCAAGAGTTCCGAGCCTCCTTCAACCACTTTGACAAGGTGCGCCCTCTGCCCACCCCCACCCACTCTCCAGTGCTGGTGTGGCGTGGCCTTTCTTCCCGTTGTTATGTCCTGTCTACCCTCTCTATACATCCAAATATCCACCCATCCATCCAAATATCCACCCACCCACCCACCCATCCATCCATACATGCACACATGCACACATCCATCTGCCACTGTCCACACGGTGGGCAGGACCCTTGCTACTAGGATTGTGTGGCGTACACACAGGGTCAGATGGGCAGGCCCTGCCCTCCAGGCAGAATCCTTTTCAGTCTGACCTAGGACTTGGTCCCTAAAACATTCAGATCCAGATGACCTTACCCAGTACCACAGCTGCTCAGCTTCTGTGGGTACCAGTGTGCAGCCTCTCTCCTGCAGACAGTCTGTGAAGGCAGGGAAAGGTCCCCTGTATCTTTGAGCCCTGGCCTCGGTCCTCCGTGATGCCCATGCTAGCCCCACCGAGGCCGTCCTGGCCACCACCTTGTCTACATCACCGCTAACTGTGTGTTTCCCTTCCCCATGTGCCCTCCCCTGCCCACTGCATGTGACCCGGCCCCTCCCACTTCTGTGGCCTGGTCTCTGCACTGCCCCTGTACACCCGCCCGCCTTCGGTGGCCCCCGGCAGGACCATGGCGGGGCCCTGGGGCCTGAGGAATTCAAGGCCTGCCTCATCAGTCTGGGCTACGACGTGGAGAACGACCGGCAGGTACGCACACCTGGGCCCTGCAGGCTGCGGCATTAACTGCTCTTCTCTTTCTCTCCCCCTCCCCCTCCCCCTCCCTCCCCCTCCCTCCCCCTCCCTCGCACCGTTTCCTCTGCCATCACGCGCTGCCTCCCTGGCTCTCTTGCCTCCTCCTCACGTCTCTGGACACTGTCCCCCTTACCTGGTCTCTCCGGGCCTCCTGTCTCCCTGCTCCCTCCACTGTGCTGTCTGTCCACTGTGCTGGGGCCTACTCTGGGCCTGGCCTCTGCTATGCCTGCGTCCTGGGAGCAGAAGCAGACAGGCAGCATGGACTCAGATGACTTCAGGGCTCTGCTTATCTCCACAGGATACAGCCTGGTATGCAGCCTCTGCCTCCCCTGCCTCTGCTCCTCCCCAGCCCCTTCACTGCCGCCTGAGCTTCCATATCTTCCTGGGGATACTCCTCCACCCTCCAGTGCAGCACGGCCTTGCCTGCCTCCTCCTGCTCTGCTGCACTCGAGGGGCTAGGGTCCTTCCAGTGACCCCCCCAACCCCGCTTCCTACAAATATCCAGGGAACAGTGTTCCAACTCTCTCCCCTTCTTTCTGTTTCTCCCTTTCTTTCCCTACCCACCAGAGCTGGGACAGTGGACCCAAACCCCTGTTTCCCAAAACTTGGGGGGAGGCCAAGGGGCAGGCTCCCCAAGGCCTGGTGCTATCTGGCCAGACTGGCCAACAGGCCGGTGACACGACCTTTCTGTCCTTGCACTCTTCCAAAACCGAATTTGTAAGCAGCCCTGTGAAGTCCTGTATCCCCTCCCTTCCCCCTCCGCAGGGTGATGCTGAGTTCAACCGAATCATGAGTGTGGTTGACCCCAACCATAGCGGCCTGGTGACCTTCCAAGCCTTCATTGACTTCATGTCCAGAGAGACCACAGACACAGACACAGCTGATCAGGTCATTGCCTCCTTCAAGGTCCTGGCTGGCGACAAGGTGAGCAAGACCCTACAGGAGCACTGGGGGCCAGTACCCGAAACCTCAGCCAGCCCGGCCCTGGGTCAGTGGGTGGGGTGGGTGGTTCAGAGTGTGTCCTGTGCCTCCAGAACTTCATCACTGCGGAGGAGCTACGGAGAGAACTGCCCCCCGACCAGGCAGAGTACTGCATCGCCCGCATGGCGCCCTACCAGGGCCCCGATGCTGCTCCTGGTGCCCTCGACTACAAGTCTTTCTCCACAGCCCTCTACGGGGAAAGTGACCTGTGAGGTTCCCCAAGCACCCTGGTCAGACTCCCTTGGCCTCCCGGAGGGGCTGAGGAGCCCTGCCCCAACCCTGACTCCGTATCTATGCAAAGAGCTCTTTGTGGTCCTTCTAGAGGGTCAGGCAGGGAGGGGCTAGGCAGGCCTCTCTGTCTTGTAGGGGAGGGAGGCTTAGAGATCAGCACTTCTGGTCTGCTAAATATATATATGATGCTAAATATATATGATGTGTTGTGGGTTTTTAACCTGTATGGAGGGGACAACGGACCCTTGGGCACCCTTTGTGTCCCAGAGACACCTTTCCAAACCCGGGTCCCCTCCTTACCCCTGAGGCCCCTTCAAGGCCTCTCACATCCAGGCCAAAGCCCCATGTGCCTTGTCCAGGAACCACCTGCCCTGCAAGAGTCCAGCAGAGGGCACCCCAGCTCCCCTGGACCACATGCCAGTGGCTCCTTTCGCCCACCTCCCTGCCTGCCTGCCCTGTGATTACCAGGAGCAGAGGACCCTGCCCTCACCCTCTCTGCCCCGCCCCAAGTGCTGCTAGGGCAGCCAGCCCCAGACCATCTGGCCTTGTTTCATCTGGGCTGTGGGTCTCTGATTTTTAAGGACCAAAACCAACAATAACAAAGAATAGAACAGAAGCAAAACATCTTAAATAAAAATTAAAAAATTAAAAAAAAAACTATAAAAATTAAAAACTTCCAGAGAATTACTATTTACTTTATTAACGTACGGATTTATTATATAAATATATATCCATCTAGGCGCATCTCTGCCACCTCTCTCACTCTATCGTAATGAAGACATAGCTGATTCAGTGCCCTCTCAGCCCCTCCTGGCCTTCCCCTTGTTTGCTGTGGGCAGGGGTCTGGGGACCTCCTGAGGTGGAGGTGGGCTGCTGGCCTGCCTGCCTGGTAGTGAGTGGACGGGTTTCTCCCTTTGAGTTTATTCTGATTGATTTTTATTTTCTTGGTTTCTGGATAAACCACCCTTTGGGGATGGGAGAATAAAACATGTAATATTTTTCAGAAGGATTCTAGTGTCTTCTTCTCCCCGTCTCGTTGTCCACGCCCCAGGAAGCTTGCAGGGCCCACCAGCCCTGTACCCGTATGTGGCTGTGGGCCTCTCTAAGCGGAGACTGCACGTGCACAGGCTTTAAAAGGAAAGGAGGCCTGTGTGGGGGAGCTCCGGCCCATAATCCCAGGGCTCGGGAGACCAGCCCAGCCAGGAGAAAGAGACCATTGCCAGCCACCTGTGCGCTGGTAGGCTGGGCCCCAGCTCCAGGCAGAGCTGCTCGCCCATTCTCCGCTTCCACACTAAGCAGGGCAGCTCAGACCTGGGAGCAGTGGCCTCCCTCGGCTTCTGCCCTAGGAGAAGGTAGCCACCTCCGACCACTGAACAGAAGGAAGAGAAGGGGTGACGTTGAAGCAGAGGCTTCGGGATGGTGCTAGAGCCACCCTGCCCCTCCTGCTGGCTCACCTGTTTGTGGGTCAAGCAGACGACCCCCTCCCCACCATCCAGGTGTTGGCTGCAGTGGCCTGTGTGAGAGGGCAGGGTGAGGGTCCAGCACTGACCCTGAGGTACCCTGCACCATACCCCACCCAGCCAGGAGTGACACTCACGGAAGATGCACGTGAGCCGGGCTGCACAGGACACAAAGCGCTCAAAATCCACGCGGAGCCGACTGTCCCGGTAGCGGCTAGTGAGGGCCTGGGTCAGCTGGTTGTTCAGGTGGAAGCCTAGGAGGAGGCGGTGGTGTTTGTGGTGTTGCTTTTTGTTTAAGGGGGGGGGTAGTATGTATGGGCACGTGTGCCTATGGAAGCCAAAGACTGATGTCTTCCTCAGTCACACTCCTCTGTGAAACAATGTCTCACTGAAACCCAGAACTCAAGCCAGTTTTAGCTAGCCAGCTTCCTCTGGGGGTCACTTGTCATCTCCCCCCAAGTGCTGGGAATTTAGATGGGCCACAATGTCTACCTGGCCTTCACATGGGTGGGGGATCTGGATTCTGGCCCTCACACTTAGGTGTGCAAGTACTTTAAGCCGTATTCTGTTTTGCATTGTGTTTGGGAGAGCCTGGCCTCCAGTTCCTTTTTTGTAGCTAGGGGTGGTCATCAACTGATTCTCCTGCCTCTATCTTCCAGGGGCTGGGGTTCCAGACCTGTGCTTTCTGTGGTCCTCAGTGTAGACCTTCCATGTGCAATGGACTCTGGGCTTTCTGTTACTGTTTTGGAATGTTAAGGGTGGATCCTGGGCCCTGAGCCACGCACACACACAGTCCTTGCCTCTGCCTCTCAAGGAGCCAACAGGTGCAGCTAGGTTGTCCCTTCAGAGGTCGACTTTCTCCCTGCCTAGAGCACTGGAGAACCCTGCCGTGCTGTCCTCCTCTGAAGCCACACCTAGAGTGTAGCCATGGGCTCTGTCTCCTCTGCTGTAGGATCACGATGGGGTTCCAGACTTGTGCCTCCCAGCTTCCATGTGCCCCTGCGGTCCCAACTAAAGATAACTTCATGTTTGCACTGCACCTCTGTGTGCTTGCTCAGACTCCAGATACCACCCCACACACAAAACCCCGAGGGCGAGGGGGCCTGAGGCAGGCCACTCCCTCCAGTCTTCATGTACCCTTGGGTACCGGGATATGCTGGCCCAGGGCTGAAGGGAACCTGACTAGTTGAGGTAGAAGGACCTGAGAGCCCCTCAGCCAACCTGTTAGAATCGCTGAGTGTCCCCAAGAAGACTGTCATGTTCCTTGTGTCCCGAACAATCTCTGCCATGTGTCAGGTACAGAGTAAGTGGGCAGATGGATGGAGAGATGATCCAGTGAACTCCCATCCCCCTCTGTCCTGTGTCTACTTTGGGTTCCACACCCTGGCCCCCTGGTGCCTGGGGATCATGCCTTGCATGTTCCTGGACACTCCGCCACTTTCTCCAGGTCTCATACTTGTGGTCTCTCACTGGTCAATTGTTCCAGCCCCAAAGTCTCCCTGGCTCCTTCCATTTGGAGGTCACAGAGGAACCTGTCTCCCGGAACAGTAATCCCACCTAGGCACGCTGATATACATTCCCCATGGCTTAGGGTCTTGGGTGGGACCCTTCCTCTGCTGTAATACAGCAGCCCGGGAAGGTGCTTTGGGATGATCTGTGGCTTTGGAGAATAAATGTGTTCTTGTACCATGTCCAGTGAGTAGCATTCCACAGGCTCCTTGCCACCCTACACATTAGCTATGTTACAGTTAAAAGCAGAGCCATCACAGAAGGAAGTTAGTGCTGGGCCTTGTGGACAGCCCCACCTTGGGATGGCCACTGATGAGGATGTAGACAAGACTTTGAGGTGTCCCCAAGAGGAGGAGTGGGTGCTGTCCTTAAACCATCCCAGGTCCCCATCCTCACCTGCGGCATTCAGTGCCAGCCTTAGCTCATAGGAGTTCATTGTCCCAGAGGCATCTTCATCAAACTTGTCAAATGTGGCCTGGGGAGTGAAGGGGGGGGTCAGTATCACATTGGCGTTCCCAAGCATCGACGCTTCATGGTGAAGTAGCTGACAGATGACCTCTGAGGCAAGACAGGTTGGGCTCAGGCCCCAGCTCTGCTGGCTCCTGGCTGGGGGTCACTGTTGTGCACATGTACATCTGTGACAAGGGAACAAGCTCCCAGGCCCTTGGGAACCAGTTCAGATCCACCTACCCACGGAGGCTCAGGGGAGGGCTCAAAAGCTGAGGGTTACAGTGATTAGGAGCCTGCAGCTATCCCCCCCCCTTGAAGGGTTACCCATCGGTGGCTAAGCAAGGCTCGTTGGAGGCAAAGTGACCACAGGCCAGTAAGAGCTGAGTTGGGAACCCAGATTCCAACAGGAACCGGGCAGCTCTAGATCAGTCTACTGCTCTCAGAAAGCCACAGCGGGGCGACAAGAACTTTGTATCCATTTCACTCCCAAGTTGGCACGGGAGATCCAGTGCCCCTTTGGTGGCCCAAAGGACATTAGTGCCTAGAGCAGTGGTTCCCAACCTGTGGTTGAGACCCCTTTGGGTATCAAACAACCCTTTTACAGGGCACACCAGATACCCTGAATTATCAGATATTTACATTCTAATTCATAACAGCAGCAACAGTTATGAAGTAGCAATAAAAATACTCTTCTGGTTCGGGGGGTCACCACAACCTGAGGAACTGTATTAAAGAGTCTCGGTATTGTTGAGAACCACTGTTCTAGGAGATAGTGGCTCTCCATCTCACCTTACCTGCCATACCAGGAGATGGCCCCAGAGTTCCTGGAAGTGGTGTAGGGCCAACCTTCGCCCATCCTGCAGATGAGGACATCTAGTTACAATGTTCCCTGAAAGGCGGGGGAAACCCCAACGTCCCTGTCCCCCCTCCCCATAGCCGCCTCTCCTCACATACCCCAAAACAGTGCACAAGCTGCTCGCAAGTCCTAAGCCCAATCTCTCCAGCAGTCCTGGTGTTGACCCTAGCTACAAAAAAGAAATCCAGCACTCCTTGTGTGTAGCTGACATTGCAAGAGGCATGAGGACTAACTACCTGCAGTGGGCATTTTATAGAAACAGGTGCAGAGTTCACACCTGACAAAACCAACACAGCTGGGCTTATATGTCTCTGCACACAGTGCCTCTTGGAGGAAAAGGGCTGGCTGTGAGTGACCATGGTCCTCAGCTGCTACAAGCTTCCCCCTTACATCATGCATAGACTGTTGGTGTAATGCTCCAGTTGCAGGGACCCCACTCCCCTGGCCAAACTCACCAGGCTCCAGAGCGATGCTTATTAAGGTCTGCAGCTGGAGCGCATCGAGTTCCTCCTCCTAATCAGGAAAGAGCTACTTGTGAGGCCACTGGTTCAATCATCTAGTTAACCAACGCTCTGGGCCAGGCCCTGTGCTCCGTGGTGCTGAAGTTCAACTAGATGAGGCAGGTCTGTCTCCAGAATGGTCAGGGATGGTTAGTTAGGGCTCCACACACTGACTGTGGGAGCCCACAGCGGGCAGATAATGGAGCGAGGCACTTGGGAAAGAGGAATGTAAACCTCCAGAGAAAGCAGGTGCAGACAGAGCAAAGCCCTGGGGCAGGGAAGATGGTGGGGCATTCGCGGAACACGAAGAGGAAAGCATCATGGAAGTAACGCCCAGCACAGCGGTTCAGGTCTGGAACCCCAGCATTGGGTTACTTGAAGAAGGCCAACCTGCCCTACAGGATACAGAGTTGTTCCAGGGAGCGTTCCCTGCTCGACAGTTTTGTTTTGGGATTTCATTTAAAAAAAAAAAAAAATAGGGAGAAAGGGGAGCTCAGCATCATTTGGCCGAACACCCCAGTCCCCAAACCCTCCTCACCTCTCCAGCCAGCTCCAAAAACAGCTGTGCCAGGTCCAGCTCCAGGGGCTTGTAGGGGACCTGTGGGGAGGAGGAGTTCATTCCCTTCCCAAAGCTCCGCCCGCTGCGTCCTGTTCCCGCCCACAACAGTCCCGCACCTCGAGGGCTTCCAGATCGGCGCTGATCACGTCATCGATCTCCCTGCAAATTACGGGAGGGGTGGGGTTCAGACGGGGGTCTCAGCAAGGCAGTGGGTGCAGTCAAAGGGCAGCGGGTCTTGTCGGGGTGAGAGTGGGTGGCGGACCCTGGGAGGGCGTGGCTGGGGATGTAAGGGCGGGGCTTTGTGGTCCCAGAGCCGCACTCGGTGCCAGGGGCGGGGCCGGGGTCCACCAGGTGAGGCTGGGGGCGGGGAGCGCGGCTCACACTGCGGTGTGGCTCCGTTCCGAAAAGATGCGCAGTGTGAAGTCGGCTTCGTCGCCCACGCGGGTGGCGCTGGGTACCACCAGGTAGTGGCCGGGCGGCAGGCGGCAGCGGCGGCTCACGTCGCGGCGGGCGCAGAACACCGAGCGGTCGGCGCGCAGCAGTCTCGGCAAGAGCGCGCGGCTGCGCGGGGAGTCCCAGAGGCCCAGCAGCTGCGGGCGGGGCGCCATGACCACCACCCACCCGAGCTCCACACCCACCCCTTTGGTCCTCCCCACACACACCCAGACTGTCTAGCCAGGACCTCCCGTGTCCCCAGTCTCCAGCGATGGTCGACCAAGCCCTGGGGGAGGGGGGGCTGGGGTCGTATCTGAAACCCACCTCCTCGGGAATCTGCAAAAAGGAAAAGCCAGGAGAGGGGGGTGCGTGCAATGTGCAGATCCCCTCCCTGCCCCTCACACCCTCCTCCTTTCTGGACTCTTACTATTTCTCCACCCTAATCTCAGGCCTATCCACTCTGACCCCCTCCCTCCCCAGCGCTTTCCTTCCCACCTAAGCCCTCATCCCTTCTCTGTCACCTCCTGCCCTCTGACCCTCAGCCTTTTTCTATCCTGGTCCCTGAATCCCTCTCTCCAGTTCTCTCAGGACCCCCAGCACCCCCTTCCCGTTACGACGCTCCCGTGAGCCTCCGCCCCTCAACCTGACCTTGGCCTCTCACCTGGAACACGTGGAAGCCCACAGTGAGGTAAGTGAGGCCCTTGGCCCTCAGACACCGGCGGTTGCGCTGGATGAGAGACAGGAGGACAGTGCACTTGGGGATGCGACCTCCCCTCGCTGGGCCCCGCGCCCCTGCTGCTCCCCAACCCCCCCAGGGTCCCTCTTCGTCATCTTCATCCTCTTCCTCATCAGGCTCCAGCAGTGTCAGCCGGAACTGGGGATTGGTCCAGAAGGTTTCTGACAAAAGAGAAAGCGGTGGAGTTCCCAGCCTGCGGCAGCCCCTACCCCATCCCAGGGGCCCCCAGGCCTCACCAGCACTGGGCTGGCTCCCGCCGGAGTTGAAACCTCTCACCCAGCGGCCCTGGAAGGTGTGGATGTGCCAGCCTCCGCCAGCAGGGCTGGGGCCCAGCACCTCGGGGCTCAGTGAACAGATCTGGACCGTGTTGAAGTGCGTGAGGAAGTCCTGAAGTTCCATCCTGGACAGCACCAACCATGAGAGACGCCCGACCACCCCGGATTCCAGCTTGAAGGAGGTCCCCCAGCACAAAGCACCCAGTTCCTTAAATACTGCCAATTAACCTCCAGTCTCCAGAAACCCTGAAGCCCCGAGGCCTTGCCAAGACAGCCAAGTCCTCACAAATGCCCACTTCTGGAGATATTCATAAACTCGGCTCAAGTATCTTCAAATCAACTTCAGAAAATCCTCAAGTAGCGCCAGGAAGATGGCCGCACAGATGGAAGCTATTGTTGCCTGATGTTGTAGAATATGATTTTAACTGTATAAAGGTGTATTGCATTTCTTTCTGCTGTTCTTGTTAACGATGCAAAGATCTGTCACATTTGTTTGATTACGTAAAATGAACCTGGGGTCAGGAGGCTGAGTCAGCAACTAGCTGACAGGAAGTTGTAGGGAGGAGCTAAGTGTAGCCAGGGAGGCTGAGCAGGACTGCCATAGACAAAGAGGTAAAGAAAAAGCTAGGCGGTGCTGGCACACCACTTGAATCCCAGCACTGGAGAGGCAGAGGCAGGCAGATCTCTGTGAGTTCGAGGCCAGCCTGGTCTACAAGAGCTAGTTCCAGGACAGCTTCCAAAGCCACAGAGAAACCCTGTCTCAAAAAACAAAAACAAAACACACACACACAAAGTAAAGAAAGACATATAGAATAGAGAAAGGTAAAAATCCCAGAGGCAAAAGGTAGACAAGATAATTTAAGAAACAAGCCAAGCTAAGGCCTGGCATTCATAAATAAAAGTAAGTCTCTGTGTTTTTATTTGGGAGCTGGATGACAGGCCCCCAAAGAGTAAAGAGTGAAAAATAAACAAACCCAGCTACAGCCTATCAACCTGAGTATCCCAGCATCCCACAGTAGGAGAAAACTGACTCCCAGAGGTGTCCTTTCACCACCATGGATGGCATGCATTTGTGCATGACACAATAAATACAAAGCTAGGAAAATAGTTTTAAATTGTATATCTAAAGCCCAAAACACCCAAATGTCATTCTCCCCCCCCTCTCTGTTTTTTTTTTTGTTTGTTTGTTTGTTTGTTTTTTGAGACGGGGTTTCTGTGTGGCTTTGGAGCCTGGCCTGGAACTCGCTCTGTAGACCAGGCTGGCCTCCAACTCACAGAGATCCTCCTGCCTCTGCCTCCCAAGTGCTGGGACTAAAAGCATGCACCACCAACGGCCGGCTGTCACTAAGCCTTCTCAAGACACCCCAAATATGATTTTGTCTCCTTTCAATCTCCCAAACCAGTGTCTCCCCTAATTCCTCTAGATTCCTTCCATGGGCTAATCATGGTGGTTCATGTCTGCAAGTCCAGCATTGGGGAGACTGAGGTAGAAAGATTGCCATGAGTCTGAGGCTATCCTGGTCTACATAGTGAGTTCTAGGCCAACCTAATCTCAGTGGTTTCCCTCTGAAAACCATATGCATAATAATCCTGTTCCTGCTGCTTCTGCCCTGACTTTGCACATCTGATAGGGGCTGTTTCTCTGAGTCATGACCTGTCCCTCCCATGAGCTTCTCTGTGTCCTTTCAGCCTCGTGTCCCACCCACAGAGTGGGTCCCTAAGAACTCACCAGAACTCGCCATCCTCCTTTTTCACGAGCAGGGCATCTCGCCACTCAGAGGGGAGCATGTCCCAGCGTGGACAGCTGAAGAGACCAATGTGAGATGCAGGCACCAGGGGCTGAGCCACCGCCCACCCTAAGCCCATCCCACCTGTCACTCCAGGGCCCGGACCACTCCACACGGCCCCAGGGGTTCCTCAGCCGCAGCAGCCGCACCTTGGTGAAGCCCAGCGACATCTACAGACAATGTCACCCGTGAGGGTGGTGTGGGGGTATCAGTGAGCATGGTGTGGGAACAGCCTCTTAGACTAGCCCAGCAATGGGTGTGACTCACCTTGTGAGTCCCTGTGACAGAATATGCATGTCCCTTCACCAGGCCCTCATCTGTGCGGATCTCACCCCGGTCACTCTGAAAAGGGGAGGAGACTGAGAAGCTGGGGTGGGGCGCAGGTCAGGTTCTCTCTCTAGCCTCCCAACCCCGCTCCATGCTTTCAACCGGGAGCTGCGCCAAGATGCTTGGTGAGGCTGAGATGAGCCGTAAGTTACAGAAAGGAATGGGAGAAGGCCAGACCCTGGGTCACAGGCCTGTGATCCCAGCTGCACAGAAAGCGGAGGAAGGAGAACAAGTTCAAAGCCAGTGTGGGTAACTTAGACAAACTGTAAAAACCAGGGGTGGAGGCCGAGGCAGGAGGGTCTCTGTGAGTTCAAGGCCAGCCTGATCTACAGAGCGAGTGCCAGGACAGGCTCCAAAGCTACAAAGAAACCTTGTCCTGAAAAAATAAATCAGGGGTGGATGGGTGCAGTTTGTAGAACACTGGCCTAGCATCTACCAGCGAGCATCTGGGGGGCAACAGCCGAGGAGAAAACACCACCCCCCCTCCCCGCCCCTCCCACCACATCCCGGACTACACGGCCGGGTAGAGGTTCACACTCGGGGGCTCCCCTCTCACCAGCGCTGTGGCACCCACAAGGGACTCCTTTGCCAGTGCATGGCGGAGGGCAGCAAAGAGGCCTGGAGTGTTTTGTCTCAGGTAGAGGACCTCGCCCACGCCGCCTGTGAAGTCCACGAAAGCCTCGTTCATGTGGCCGCCTCGCATTACCTCGTAGGAGCCGTGGAGCCTGTTGGAGCAGGTGGGTCTGAGGCACACAGGGACATCTCAGCCCTGGGTCTGGGACTCTGTTGGGGGAGGGGTCCCTAGGAGCCACTCCGGATCATATCATACGTGTATATGTGTGTCAGCTTATTTTTATATGTATGGGTGTTTTGTCTGCGTGTGTGTCTAGGGACCACGCGTGTGCAGTGTCCACAGAGGCATGAGGTCCCTGGTACTGAAGTGACAGACAGTTGTGCCTGGGACTCAAACCCAGAAGATCGGCTACTGCTTCCAACATTGAAACTTCCCTGCTGACCCCACCCCCACACAGAAATCCACCTGCCTCCGCTGTCAGCATACCAGAAATAAAGCTGTTCCCTACCATGCCCAGCTAATTTTTTTTTTTTTTTTTGAGACATGGTATTACTATGCATGCAGTCCAGTCTGACCTCAAACCTGTAATACTCAGAGATGAAACGAGGGAATCTGTGGTCCCTAGGATGGATGTGACTGGAGGCCGAGGAACAAGCTGTACAAGAATTCTCAACCTCTCATGAACCTTCGAGGCTCTGGGAGGCTGTGAAGACAATGCCTGTGGGGGACTTGTTAAGGCTTCCAGAGACTGAGATGGGAACGAATATGCTGTGGATGTCTCAACGGGCGGACCAGGAGAGATGAAGTGAGGTTAAATGCCCTTCAGGGAAAAGGATTTGGCAAATCCAGAGCCTGGTAGATGGATGGGACTTCAGGATCCTTAGGAAATATGGGTATCAGTGGGGTTCTAGGAATGTTTGTAGCAAATGTCAAAAGAGGAAGACCTTTAAGATTTGAAGATTCACAGGCTGAGAGTATGCCTCAGTGGTAGAATATCAACCTAGAGTCCCCCAGTGAGGGGCTGGGGTGTGGCTCAGCATGAACAAGGTCATGGATTCCATCTCCTGCACACACACACACACACACCCTTCCTAAATTAGCCAGGGGTTGTGGTGCATGCCTGAAATCCATGTCTGAAAGAGTCCAACCGAGGAGGATTATGAGTTTGAGGCCGGTGTGGACTACATAATGAGATGCTGACCATAAATAAATAGAGGCTGGGGGTGTAGTTCAGTTGGTACACTGCCTACCTGGCATGTATGGAGCTCTGGATCTAACGTCCCTCCCCCAACACTACATAAAACTGGTGTGGTATGCCCCTGTAACCCAGCACTCCTGAGGGTCACGCAAGCGCGTCAGGTCAACTTAATCCTTGACTACATAGCTAGTCCCAGGGAAGACTGGGCTGTTGAGACCTTTTCTCAATAAAGTATAAAATAAAATTGATGATGTACAGCTTAAGATACATGGTTCTTCAAGGAGACTGTTACGACATGAGGGCCTGGCAGCAAGGACTCGATTTAAGGTCCTCGTTTGTGTCTGGAGGACCCCACATGTCAGTACTCCACAGGGCTTGGGGCATGTTCCCAGAATTTGGAGTTAGAGCTGACAGGGATCGGCGTTCTTACTTGGCATAGGCCTTTTCCAGCAGAGGGGCCCAGAATTCATTCCTTTGTTCTGAGCGCACAAACATCAGCTTCCCCTCACGCACAGGCAGCCTGTCGTCAACCACCACATCCACCCAGCGGCCGAACTGCCAGAGCTAGGGAAAAAGGGGCAGACGTGGGCTCAGCTTCCAGACCCCGCTCGAGTCCTGGACCCTCTGCCCCCAGGGAAGAATGGCCACTGTGAAATCATCACGCTATCACGGCAGAAACTGAGGCATGCAGAGAGGAACTGAGCCCTACCTGAAAGTGGAAGACCCCCGCGTAGCCATCTTGGAAACCTTGTCCAGGAGGTACCACCCGGTACAGGAGTCTGGGGTACAGTGTAAGGGAGGCGGCCGCGGCCAGAAGCCAGCAGTTTCCTGGGAGGAGAGAGGCTCAGATGAGGTGCGGAGGGACCAAGGGTCCAGCAGACTCTCCAAGGTGGGAAAATGGAGGGAAGAAGAGAAAAGGGTGGAGCTGTCCGAGTCCTGGGCCTGGGGGCTCACCCAAGCTTCCCTGACACACATCTGTTCTGCTCATGTCTTCACAGATGAACTGGGGTTCAGCACAAAACTCCTGGAAGATGAGGACTCCAGTGAAACCAGGAAAGGGGGTGGGGGTGGGAGCAACTGAGAAGTCACAGGGCCAGCTCCCTCCTGACACCGGTACCCTAGGTAATGAGGGCCTCGGACCCTGGGCAGGTCTGCTGAGAGGAGCCTGCCCTTCCTGGACCCCTGAACCTCAGGCTGAGCCTGTTGCTATCCATCCAGCCTCCTCCCTCAGACCCAGGAGTCCAGGCCCAGCCTCCTCCCTCGGACCCAGGAATCCAGGCTCAGCCTCCTCCCTCAGACTCAGGAGTCCAGGCCCAGCCTCCTCCCTCAGACCCAGGAGTCCAGGCCCAGTCCTCCCTCAGACCCAGGAGTCCAGGCCCAGCCTCCTCCCTCAGACCCAGGAGTCCAGGCCCAGCCTCCTCCCTCAGACCCAGGTCCCAGTAGTTCAGCCCCACTTTACATGGGGCCTCTTCCATTCCACCCCTTTGGCCTTCTCTGAGTCGGGTCCCAGTTTGTCATAGCCAAGGGCATCAGGACCAGCAGTAAAGCAAGGGTCTCGAAACAGGATCCCAGAATCCAGACAGGCTGCTCGGATGGCTTCGTAGTTCTGGCCTTTAAAGAGCTGTGGGCCTCTGCCTCCAGGCCCGGCCCCGTCCTCCACCAGCTGGATGGTGACTTTCCTGTTGCCACTCGCCATCCGGACACTCTGGACTCACAGATGGACTGAAGCCCTTTAACCTCCTGAGTCACAAGGCGGGGCTTCCGCTCTGTTTGTACCCCGTTGGGGGTCTTTAGGCAGCGAGGAACATTCTGTCTTGTTAATATTAATTGATGGTTTGGGGTGCGAGAGGGCAGGGACGCCTCTTCAGTGGTTTCCTCCCTGGGGCGTGGGGCCTTCAGTTGTGGCCAGTTTAGCAGTTTAATGACCAGCAGCACGACGGGAGGTAGGACGACCTACAAGGACCAGCTGCCACCGCGCCAGTGCCAGGAAGGAGGTCAATGTGGGGGTGTATATCTGCCGGCTTGTTCTGTTGCCACATCTCAGCCCCTCCCAGCCAGTCTCCCTGTTTCCGTATCTGTTTCTTGGGGAGCAGTGCATGCTAAGCTAGCATTCTCTCTGGAACAACATCCCCAGCCCGCCCTTTGCTTCTTATTTCGATACCTGGCCTCACTAAGTTCCTGCGGCTAGCCTTGGACCCCCTGTTCTCCTGCCCCGGGTTCCCAAACCACAGATCTACCAGTGTTGCATTTGTTTTGTTGTTTTAGATCATGTCTTTTGTTTTATTTTTGGTTTTTTGTTTGTTTGTTTGTTTTGTTTTGTTTTTTGAGACAGGGTCTCTCTGTATAACAGCTCTGGCTGTCCTAGAACTCTGTAGACCAGGCTAGACTCAAACTCATAAAGATCTTCTTGCCTCTGCCTCCCTAATGCTGGGATTAAAGGCGAGCGAGCACCACCACCACCAGCACCCAGCTAGAGAGAGTTTTATACATCCTTTGTGCTGGGGACCAAACCCAGGACCTTGCGTGTACTAGGAAAGCACTGTGCCTTTGAGCGAATCCACAGGGAGACAATTTGTGTATGGGTTTTTTCGTCTGTTTTATGTCAGAAACACACACACACACACACACACACACACACACACACACACACACGGTGGCAAGAAGTGACAACACATGCCAGTCCCCTAATGGTTTTCATTTGATTCTCTATGTATCTTGTGTCTTTGTTTATGTTTGTTTTTTTGAGGAGGAGATATTTCGGTTGTTTTCATTTTGTTTTGTTATTTTTGCTTTTGAGACAAGGTTTTACTATGTTGACCAGGCTGGCTTTGAACTCACAGAGATCTGCCTGCCTGGAACCAAAGGCCTGTGCCACCACACCCAGCTTCTGCGTCTGTCTTTGTTGTCCACCTCTGGTCTTATCTGTCAGCTCCAATCTTTGACATTGTAGTCAGCGCGCAGCCCCGCCGCTCACCGTGGGACCATGTTTTCCTTGCAGCCCGCTCTGCTAGCTCTCAGGCAGTGGACCGTGGTCTAAGGTCACCCAGGCAGGACTGCCCATGCTCACCTGTGCCCCAGATGCTGGAGCCCTTCCCCAGGTGAGCAGCGGGTGTGGGAGGATCTTTGCCAAGGCAGAAACCCTTTCAGGAACCTAGTCACCTTAGTGGCACTGAGATGTCACTCAAGCTTTCAGCATCCTTCCATCCAAGCCCCTCCCTCCCTGCACCAAGGCCAGTAACGGCTTGTGTGAGGCAGGGGGATCAGAAGTTCAAGCCTCAGCAAGTAGCAAATTCCAGCCTAGCCTGGACTACAAGAGGCCCTGTAAAAAACAGCAAAGGAAACCCCACGGACTGTTCCTCCTGTTGGGTTGCCAGGATCACACCAGGCCCCCACATGACAGGTATCTGGTTCAGACTCAGCCACTTAGAACCGTGTGTCTGAAAAAGTGTGTGTTCTTCACACCCGTGATTTCAGCTCTTGGGAGGCACAGACCTGAGAAACCCGAAGCCCAGCCCAGCCCAGGCTGAACGGTGGGACAAAGGACTGTGTGCCTTGGGCTGAGCCAAGTGCCTCGGTTTCTTCAAATAGTCGTGGGTGTCTGTAGCTTGTCTTTCTCCCTCCCTTCCTGCCTCTTATTTCTGTTTTTGCCAGGTCTGGGGATGAACGTGGGGCCTCCTACAGGCTAGTGAAGTCTCTTCCCCGCCCCCAACCCCCACTCCACCCCCACCCCCCCGAATCCACAAGCCTGTCATTGTTAGATCCCAGCAGGCGGGGAATCTCTACATTCCCCCCCCCCTGCAATCCGTACAATTAGCATGTTTAGGAATGAGCCTGTCAGTGGCTTATTCTCTAGCCCCGTGGCTTTCCTAAAGGATGGCCCCGCCCCTCAGGCTCAGACCAGCCAATTACAGTGCTGCAGCCTCTGGCCACGTCCAACCACGCCCCCAGTGCTCTCCTTCCAAGGGAATCTTTGCTTAGCCTACGACTCTTCCTGTCCACTGCCACCTCCAGCAGTAGTGAGGATGTTCCTTGGGACGAATTACCTAGTAGTGGAGCTGAGTTGGCCACCTCCTGCTCTTGGTAGCTGCCAGTGCCCACCAGATAGAACTGATGCTTGCATAAGACAATTTTGGCTTAATTCAAGACCTTAAGCCTGTGCTTAGAGGCTGGAGACGAAGCTCAGTAGGTAAAATTCCCGCCCAGCATTGAAGAAGCCCTGGGTTTCGTCCCAATGCAGAATTAACTGGGCGCTGGGTGCACACCTGTAATTCCAGCACTCAGGAGGCAAGGAAGGAGGATCAGCAAGGCCATTTTTGGTTACATATGGAGCTGGCTGCATGGGTTTGGAAATGACGCCTGAATGGTGAGCCGAGATGGGATGAAGCCGCCCCAGGTGACGCAGGCGAGCGGGAGCACAGCCACACAACCTGTTCTGTGAGTTCGCAGCTTTGGGCTCTGAACTCACCTTTAGCTCAAGGTTCATTTGAGGTCAGTTTGACCATGTCCTTGGAAAACCATACTTTGGCAACCCCACACACGGCTTCAGGGACTAGTCCATGAAAGCAAGACAATTTACACCAAGTCCCAAGATCGCTATACTCAGCTCAAAGGTGGGCAGAAGGAGTTAAAATATTTTTCTTTTGATGGGGGATATTCTTCTGTATATATGTTTCTCTTGTTGGTTGATGAATAAAACACTGTTTGACCAATAGAGGCAGGAAGATAGGTGGGACTAGGTAAGGAGAAAAATTCTGGGAAAGGTAGGCAGAGAGAGAGAGAGAGACACCATGTAGCAGAGGAAGGAATAAGAAGTCTGGACAATTTTCCAGTAAGATAAGAACACGTGGAAATACTTAGATTAATAGAAATGGGTTAATAATTAAGGCAGAGCGAACCAATTAAGAAGCCCTAGCCATCAGCCAACAGCTTTATAATTAATGTGCATCTCTGTGTGCCTATTTGGGACAAAGCAGCTGTGGGACTAGGCTGGAAAAAAATTTGAGTACCATTCTTTTTCATTTTGTTTTGTTTTATGTCCATTGGTGTTGCCATGGGTGCCAGGCCCCCTGGAGCTGGAGTTACAGACAGTTGTGAACTGCCATGTGGGTGCTGGGAAATATTTAATTTTGGTTTTTCAAGACAGGATTTCTCTGTGTTCTCTTTGAAGTCTGTCCTGGAACTAGCTTTGTAGATCGGGCTAGCCTCAAACTCACAGAGATCTGCCTGCCTCTGCCTCCCAAGTGCTGAGATTAAGGGTGTGCACCACCAGCACCTGGTGGGTGTTGGGAATTGAACCTGGGTCCTGAGTTCTCTCAACCGCAGAGCCATCTCACCAGCCCTATATCTAAAATACTTTAGACAGCATTACACACCGACTCACGAATGTGAACTCATTTTTAACATTTACTATGCTAATTAATAAGCCATTGAATAAAGAAATAGAAACCCATTTCTAAACTTCCCCATGCTGACTCACTGAGGCTAAGAGTTCTGATAGCCGAGTAGTAGAAGCCCTTGCCATAAACACTCGTTTAGTTTTTTAAAACCTGTTAGTATGAGGAGCTGGAAACGTGGCTCAGGGGTCAAAAGCACTTATTACTCTTCCAGAAGACCTAGATTTTGTTCCTAGCACCCACATGGCAGCTCACAACTGATGGGAGATGTCATTCTATAAATATGCTTCTCGTATTGGTTAATGAATAAAGCCCTATTGGCCAATGGGAAAACTACTCGTAACACACAACTGTCTGTAACTCCACCCAGGGGATCTGACAGGGTCTTCTGGCCTCCTTTAGCACCTGATACAAAAACATACAAGCAGGCAAAACACTCCTACATATAAAATTTTATAAACTTTTTTTAAAAAATTGTCATGTGGGTTAGACTTGGTGGCACACATCTTTAATCCTTGCACTCAGGAGGCAGAGGCAGGAGGATCTCTGTGAATGCAAGGCCAGACTGGTCTACAGAGAGAGTTCCATAGCAGCCAAGGCTACAGAGTGAGAATGTAGAGGCCATGTGAGGTGTCCTTCTTTATCACGAACCACTTTATTCCCTGAGACAGGGTCTCTGGCTGAACCTTGAGCTAGGCTGGCAACTGGCAAGCCCACGAGCCCAAGTGATGATCCTGCCCCTGTCCCTGTCCCTGCAGAGCTGAAGCTGCAGGTGTCTGTCTGCTCAGGATCACGCGCAGCCCTGCACGTGACTCTGGTGACTGTAACTCATGTCCCTTGTTTGTCTTTTGAGACAGGATGCTGCTGTGTAGGTCTTGAGCTTTCCTTCCTCCTGCCTCAGAGCCCTGAGTGCTGGAATGGCACCAACAAGTCCCCTTTCCCATTTGTCTTCTGATGAGTGGCTGGCTGACTTCCCTGGGGATGAGCGTTCCACTCTGGGGGTGGGAGAAAAGATGGCGTCAGATTCTTGTGAGAGATCCTGGTGTGAGCTGGGATGAAGCTCAGCAGAACCCTGCTCAGCATGTGTGAAGCCTGGGTCCGACCCCCAGAACTTGTTCTTCTGGCAGAGCAACAAACGCTCTTACGCAATAAACTCCAGCCTGGAATGGGTTAGTTTTTGAGACTCAGGTAATACAGGCTGACCTGGCCCGCTAGACAGTTGCAATGTCTCAACTTGTGACCCTCTTGCCACCTCCTCCTGGAGTAGACTACAGGTGAGCAGCACCATGCTGGATTCGAGAAGAGCTCTAACCCGGGATCTGTACACCAGACAAGCTCGGGGCCACCTCTCCAGTCCCAGTTTCAACTTCCAATCGCCTCGTAGCGACTACACGTATTCATAAGGCAGAGAATTGCTTCTAGAACCTCAACTCTGCACTCAAGAGCCAGGATTCTAACCAGATCTGGTGGCATGGCACATCTATGATGCCAGCATTAAGAAGACGGAGGCAGAGGGACCAGGAGTCCCAGCCAACCTGGGCTACAGGGTATAACCTTGTCAAAAAATAGAAAGTTGAAAAGAGAGGAAAGGAAAAAAGAAAATACTCAGAAAACCAGACTCAGAGGCATGCCTTTAATCCCAGAGGCAGGCAGATCACTGATTCGAGGCCAGCTTGGTTTACTGAGTGAGTTCCAGGGCACAGGGCAGCCAGGGCTGTTACACAGACAGCCTTGTCTCAAAGAGAAGAAGAAAGAAAGAAAGAAAGAAAGAAAGAAAGAAAGAAAGAAAGAAGGAAAGGAGGAAAGGAGGAAAGGAGAAATCAGAGCACAAGGAACCAGGGTATATTCAAGGACTGACCCTGAGAAGACAGAGGATTATTGTCATATTATTTCAGTGTCTCTCACAGCCAAGACAGTTCCTTTCTTCCCTCCCAATCTCTGGTCAGAATGTCACAACTGACCTTGACCTCCTGGAGGCCCAGTTGCAAGCATTTTTCTGCCTGAGGCTGTGCAGCCTGAGATGCCCCAGGTCCCCTGGGCTCCCTTTGATCAATCACTGCCTAAAGCTCCAGAGGGGTCTGACACCTTCACCCCAAAAGGAAACAAATTAGAAAGTCGTCTGACTGTCCCCTCCAGAAGTTAGGTCTGGTTAAGGCACCTTCTGTTTGAGCACATAGCAGAGGTCACACACAGCTGCTGATCCAGGGTCCAGGGTCCTTGTGAGATGTCACTGGGTCCCTCTGTCTGTGCATGTGTATGACTGTGTGGTGGCCACCCCTGGCTGTCTTCACTGTCTCCCTCTCTCTCCCTCCCTTCCTATTTCCTCTCTTTCTCTCTCCCCTTCCCTCCCTCCCTCCCTCCCTCCCTTCTCTCTCTCTCTCTCTCTCTCTCTCTCTCTCTCTCTCTCTCTCTCTCTCTCTCTCTCTCTCTCTCTCTCTCTCTCTCTCTCTCTCTCTCTCTCTCTCTCTCTCTCGCCTCTCGCGCTCTCTCTCCTCACCCCCATGTTCTTCTGTCAGTTTTTTCCCCTGTATCCACTAGTGGCTTTCTCTGGTGTGAGACCCTTCCCCCACCCCGCTAAGACCTGTGCCCCATCCCACTGGGGACCTAAATTCTTTCGATTCTGCCACATCATCCAGAGAAACCCAAAAACCCTCCACCCATCCCACTCTGGGAGAGGACAATTCCTTGTTTAGTTGCTTGGCTCCTGCTCAGGGTCAGTATTGGTCCCTGTGTGGAGGTGGGGGAGGCCAGGTCTCTCATCCAATCCTCCCTTGCCATCTAAGCTGAATGCACAGGGAGGGGAAACAGTCCCCCAGGTGAGCATTCGCTCTGCTCCCTGCCTGCTCTAAGCAGCCCTGGAGAAGGGGAAAAGTTCCCCTAGGATGTTTCCAAAAGAAAAGAGAGAGTTCCACCTCTCTCTCCCTCATAATTTGTCTTTTTATTGACCAATGATCCCTATAATAGAACAACTCAAAACACACCATTCTCTGAACAAAGTAAAAAAACAAACAAACGAACAAACAAACAAACAAAAGACCCTGCCTCTGGGCTGAGCAGGGGATGGATCTGCCAGACAAGGAAGTAAGCCTGGACAGAACGACTTTCCCTTCTGCCCAGCGCTGATCAGGGAGACTTTAAACAATGTCCACTAGCTCCTTTTTAAAGGATTAAAGGCAGCTGCTATAAAGATGTCCTTTGTCACCCTGTCAGCCCCCAATGTTAGAAAAAAGTTATAAAAGCAAAAAAAGGAAAAATAATTTAAAGGCAGAAATAGGTTGCAGGGGCTGGAGGCCGAGCAAAGATTTTCAACAACAGAGACCTGAATGCGAGAGACCTTTGCATTAACCGAAAGCCACCGCCACCTTCTCTGACGATGAGACACAGTTGGCCTTGCAGATATCCACAAAAAGTTCAGTGTTTCACCTCTTTCAGAAGAACATCTCCCAGCTGGAAGTTCCGTCTCCAATCAAAGGGTACAGTTGGACTACCTCTCAGACTGACAACCAAGATTCCCGGGGGTGTGGACAGAAACCAGCTCCCTCCCCCAGCCCAACACCAAGCTCCTAAAATTGTTCAAGTAACCAGATTAGCTCCCCCATCCAGATTAAACAATACCCGGTGGGCCTAGAAACAAAGGGAAATTGCAGTCCATATTGCCCGGATTGAGGAGGCAGGCATCCTGGCGCCCTGCCAGTCACCCCAGAATACACCTCTCTGCTGGTAAAGAAACCTGGGGCCTCTGATTCTCATGAGTCTGGTTCCTCCAGAGAAACGGGTGCACACTGTCTTGGACCTGAAAGATTCATTCCTCAGCCTCCCATGGGTAGAGGAGAGTTGACCCAAAAAAACATTTTGGGGAAAAAAAAATAGCATTGGTGGCACACACCTTTGATCCCAGCACTCAGGAGGCAGAGGCAGGCAGATCTCTGTGAGTTCGAGGCCAGCCTGGTCTATAGAGCGAGTTCCAGGATGATTAGGGCTGTTACATAGAGAAACCCTGTCTTGAAAAACAAAACAAACAAACAAACAAAAAAAACAACAAACAAACAAAAAAACCCAAGTTAACTCTGGGTAGGATCTTGTAGTCACTATTCTCTGTGACGTGGTTGAAGCCCTCCTCTGATGAGTACCCTGTCATCGGCTGTCTAATATGTGACCCAGTACCAGGCCCTGCTCCTGGCCTACCCTTGGGCCCAGCTTGAGGAACCCACCACCATCATCTTGGCTACTCTTACCTGATGACACAGGTGCTCACTGTCACGAGATGAAAGATGAAATCAGGACATGGGAAGCAGTTTGGGTCCAAACCAGATACTTCAGCCTAGAATTCAGAACTGATTGATCTGACCCAGGCTTTCAGAGGAGGAAAAGAGGATTCCACCACCATATCCACAGACCATCAGTTGGAATGTTCTTACTACTGGGCATGCCCACAGTATGATCTATAGAGAAAGAGGCCATCTCTCTGATGAGGAAAAGGACATTAAAAAACTCCTAGATGCTATTTGGCTTTGCCTCCAAATTGTTGTCCCCCACTACAGGGCCTAAAGTCAATGAATCTTATTGATGTTTTGGTGATATGCCCCACCTCACTTCTGCCTGAGTCTCCATGGTAAAGAAAAACGGACAGCTCAAAGGCACAGGTTGAGGACACCAGAGGTGAAGATCATTGCCCCAGAAACACCTGGCAGAACTCTGGTAACTGACCTTCTCCAGGGTACTCGCTGGGGTCCACAAAACTTTCTGAGTTGCTCAGATCAAGGTATGCTCTACCTAGACAGGACAGCCTAGCACAGGACGTCTCAGCCTGACGCCAGGTTTGTGCTCAAATGAATCAAAACAGAAAACCCTTACCCAGGAAGGGTCCAAAGAGAGACAAGCACCCCAGTGAACTCTGGGAAAACTGACTCCAGCAACATCTGGCCTGGGGGACATGGTGCAGGGACTCACCAGGTGGGTAGATATGTTCACTTCCCAAATCAGTTTCAACTAGTAGCTGAATAGCTCCTCCAGAAACCGGTCCCCTGATTTGGCCTCCCCCTAGCAATGGGATCTGATAGTGCCTGGGTTTCATAGCCAAAACCTATCAATGGCTAAAGCTTTAAAGAGTTACAAAAAACTTTATTGTGCACATAGACCTCAGAGTTTCTGGCCGGTAAAAGAATAAACAGTGCGTTAACAGAAACTCTAACGAACTCTCACTAGAGTCCAGCAAAGGGTGGATAGGCCTCCTTACTTTGCTTCGGGCCCACTGCACCCCTTATAGGGAGACTCACCCTGCTATGAGATTATGTTTGGAAGGCCTCCCCTACTGCTTCCCCGGCTCAGAGGCCAGCAGTTGGCAGGCAGAAGTCTGTAACCATTCCTTTCTCAAGTCACTGCAGGCCCTCCCGTCCCCATACAGGCTCCTCATTGAGCCTTCTGACAGACCCAGCTGACCTCTGACTCTGCCGCCAGTTCCCCCTTGTTCTGGCCCAGTGGTGCTGTCTGGGTCAGGCAGGAAGCCGAAGGGATGCTGGAACTACCCTGGAAAGGGCCCTACAAGGTGACTCTCTCCACTCTGTGAAGGTGGCTGGTGTTACACCATGGATCTACCGTACCCAAGTCAAGACAGTGGAAGCCATCGACACCGCTGCCAAACGGACTGTCTCCGAACTATGGACCCATTGGAAGTAAAGTTTCATTGGCCCCGTGGCTCTTCCATCCCCTGCCCTTTCTACCTCTTCCAGAGTCTTGTGTTTTGCATTATGGGTATGGATACAGGGTGATGGCCCAGCCCCCACTGCCCTCAGGCCTGGACTGGAAACTGAGGAAGACAGGTATGAGGACAGCATCAGCCAGTGTGACTACAGACCAGCTACCCAATCCCATCTCAACCTTTGCTCACTGATGCCCACTCTAAGTGTCTGATTATGAGGAGAAAAGGAAAGATGTAGGAGTTTATCTTCTGAGGTAGGAATACAGAGTTTACAATTTTACACATACCCTGTGGCTGGGCTCCTAGTTGCCAGAACCAGGGGAGTTTCCATTGTAAAAACTCGGGTTATAAAACTGAGGCTTCCTGAAAAATTCCTTTAAAAGATGCTGGACTTTGGAAAACAGGGAAAACCTGGAGAAGCAGACTCTCTGGCACAGGACGGGACCCTGGGGACCGTTAATCATTCCCAGGCAGACATGGGCCAGGATTGCGGTCATGCTTAGACCATCACGGTCCCTGTACTACATGGAGCTGGGAATTAAACAAAGTGTCAGGCCATGACCATCAAAACTCACTGGGGACAGCCCAAGTGAACACTAGAGGACTTGTCTAATATCCAAAAGCTTTAACCTAGACATGTCCCCTTATTCTGACGCCTGCTGTTCTGCCTTGTGGGTTAACTCATGAACAACAATGATATCACTGGGCCCCGAGACTACTTGGTGGGCATGTACTCGTGGTCTGACTAAATGTGCCCCTTCTCGTGCTTTCCAAATAAGTAGACGGGTTGACCAGGACCTGGAGGTATTAGAACAATAGTTAGACTCCCTGCAGAAATGATTCTACGAAACTGATGAGGCTTAGATTTGCTTCTCGTGAGATAAAGGAAACTCTTGGAGAAAAAAAGAAAAAAAAATGTTGTTTCTATGCTAATTGATCTTTCCATGGTTGGGGGAAAAAAAAAACTCAAAAAGAGCAAGTTACAAAGACATAAATCAGATAATTGGCACCCTTGTCTGTTCTCTTGGTCCCTGGCTAACTAACTCTGCTATCAGCAATGACTGGACCTTTAATTCCCGTTCTGATTGGATTAGCAGTGAAGCCCTGCATCTGAAACTATATCGCCAATAAGTTCCGTAAAACTGATGGTCCTGTGTAGAGCGGGGTGAGTCCATCTTTGACTTGAGACCAGTGGGGAAGGAAACGGCCCCGACCTTAGCACAACTGACTCCATGACAGAAGTGCCATTCTGGCCATAAACTCAGCACACGGACAGCACCACCTGCCAAAAGGGAAACAAAGACCCACCCACCCAGGTCTATAGTGTTGGAAAATCTCTAAATGCACCAACCTTGCTTTTTGGTTCTGGTTCCACTTCTGGCTAACAGTTCTTGTTAACTCAAGTTAACAAGGGTCTTTGTAAGAGGCTCAGGGCTACACTGGGATCCCAAACACCCAGTGTAGTCGCCAGGCAGCTAATAAATCATCCTACTGCATCCAGAAAAGAAAATCATCTGTTTCTGTTTTTGTTGTTTTTCAAGACAGGTTTTCTCTGTGTAGCCCTAGCGGTCCTGGAACTGGCTTCGTAGACCAGGCTGGCCTCAAACTCAGAGATCTGCCTGAAAAAAAATATTAAAATAAAAGGACTAGGGACACTGGGGAGATCCTTCGCTGGGTAATATTAATTCTGGGAAAGCAAGAGGATCTGAGTTCAGATCCCAGGAACACGAACACCCCAAAAGCCGAGCTCAGCTGCACTGCCTGGCAGCCCAACACTGGGAGGGCAGGCAGCTCTCCGGGGCTCCGGACAGCCAGTCAGGTCTCAGAAAATATAAATAGGGTTAGTGAGACGGCTCAGTGCGTAAAGATGCTTGCTGCCAAGCCTGATGACTTGGATTTGATCCCTAAGTGTTGGAGAGACCCAGCTCCTGGGTGTTGTATATAGAACAAAAGAAAAAGGGCAGGGAGACTTTAGAAGCAGGCTGGGGGCCTAGTTCACCCCAATGACTGCTCTTCCAAAGGACCCAGGTTCAATTCCCAGCACCCACATGGCAGCTCACAACTGTCTGCAACTCCAAGTCCAGCTGACCTGACTCCCTCACACAGACACACATGCAGGCAAAACACTAATATTCACAAAGTAAAAATAATTTTTAAAAGATGGTACATACTGTAGCCACAAGACAACTTTTTCTTTTCTTTTCTCTTTTAGTTTTTTGAGACAAAGTTTCTGTGTGTAACTGCCCTGGCTGTCCCAGAACTTGCTCTGTAGACCAGGCTGGTCTCAAACTCACAGAGATCCAACTGTCTTATATGCACAGACCTCTGCCTCCCCCAGCACTGGGATTGAAGTCCTCTGCCAACAAAACACACAGGGTGAAAACAACTTTTAAATCGGACATGGTGGTGCATGCCTTTAATCACAACACTCAGGAAGTTGAACCAGGACCATGGAGATTGAGGCCAACCTGGGCTACACAAAAAAAGATCCTTCTCAAAAGGAAAAGCAAAAGACAAACTCAGGTTGTCTGTGGCATCCTGGTCCATGGTGACTGCCCAAGCTGCCGGACAGGCAGTGTTCATCTCCCCAACCACACCGCGGTTGGTAGCGGTGATGGAAAGGCGGGATTACACAAGACCCCACAGCTTCTGCTCAGGGCGGCCTCTGGGGGGACTTGGCCACTTCTTGTGCCAAGTGACATAACGCTTGGGCTCCTGCTAACACTCGTGTCTGAGCGTTTTTTTCGAGGAAGACCCCCAGCTCCAGCCAGGCCTTTGGAAGGCTGAGCACCTTCTCTGTACAGAGCTTGGCTTGAGTGCGCGAGGCATTGTGGGTGATGCAAGCAATGAGGCATTGTGGACGATGCCACAATGTTGCAACGCTGGTAAAGCACCACACCAGCCACTAGATAACGCAAGACAATGAGCGTGGCTGAGTGCCAATAAAACTTTATTTGTGGACACCGAAGTTTGAATTCATTCATATAATTTTCAGTATCAATTAATGGAAGCCTTCTTTGATTTTTTTTTTTTTCTTCTCTAGCTATTTGAGCCTGGAAAACTCATTCTTAGCTTGTGAGCCATAGGCAGTGTGGTGAACTGGCCCCCCCCCCCCCAGTGTGCCACTCTCTCTTTTATATGACTCTACGTTCCACTGGCATGAGCAGTCCTGAGCCACCACCCAGAGAGCCACCTCCGAATTCCTAGCCTCAGATACCAAGTAAGCTAATCAGTGGGGCTAAGTTTTCGGGGTAGCTTGTTACGAAGCAATGGGTAACCAATGCATCCTTAAACAGGATGAGAAAGTCAGAGCAGATATATGTTGTCTACAACATTTCGCTGAATGTGGTGTACACACACAATCTCAGTGCTCAAGAGGCTCGGGTGGGAAGGTTGAAGGGACTACTGTGAGTTTGAGGCCAGCCTGGTGCATACCAGGCAAACACAGGGCTCACATACATTCATGCAGGCAGAGCACTCATACAATATACAATAAAAATAATAACATCTTACAAAATAAAAACACTTGAGGGCTGGAGAGATGGCTCAGCACTTAAGAGCACTGGCTGCTCTTCCAGAGGACCCGGGTTCAATTCCCAGCACCCACATGGTCGCTTACAACTGTGTGTAACTCCAAGATCAGACACCCTCACACAGACATCCATGCAGGCAAAACACTATTGCAAATGAAATTATAGAAATAAATTATTTACAAATGTCTTGAAAGGAATAACAATAGATAGCTGAGGAATGGGACTAAGTAGGTAGAATGAATGCATAAAAGTCGAGGTTCTGTCTCCATCATTGAATAAAACTGGGCATGGTGGCACATACCTGTAACGCCAGGGCTCAGGTGACAGAGGAAGAGGATCAGACGTTCAAGGTCATCTTCAACTGCATGGTGATTCCGGGGCTACTTAAAACCATCTGAAAATAAACAAACAAATAAACAAATAAATAAATAAATAAAAGCAGGGATGCCTCAGAGGTTAAGAGCGCTGGCTGCTCTTCCAAAGGAGCTGGGTTTCATCCCAGCACCAACATGGTGACCCACAATCCCCTGTAACTTCAGTGCCAAGGGATCTGATGACCTCTCTGGCCTCCAAGGACACCAAGCATGCATGTGGTTTACAGACAGGGATACAGGCATAACACCCATCCATGTTAAATCACTCAAAAGATTTTAAATAATAAAAACTTGTTTTCTTTTAAGAACCTTAACGATGAGGAGTAATACATAGTAGCGACTTAAGGATGTTGCGTGACTGGTGTGCTATGGGTTGCTAGGAGCAACAGAGGAACTGACTGCCATGCATCTGGGGAGGCAAAGTTAGAAAATGTGAGTGTGTTTCGAAGTCTACAGATTTGTGGGGAAATACCTCATATAAAAACTGGGATTACAGCGTGTTTTTTGTCTTTATTTATTTATTTATTTATTTATTTATTTATTTATTTATTTATTTTGCAGAGTGTCATTATGTAGCCTAGAATTCACAGACACCCACCTACTTCTGCCTCTCAAGTCCTGGGATTAAAAGCATGGACCACCATGCCCAGCTTATTTTTATTTATTTATTTACTTATTTTGGTTTCTTGAGCCAGGGTTTCTCCGTGTAACAGCCCTGGCTGTCCTAGAACTCACACTGTAGTCCAGGCTGGCCTCAAACTCAAGAGATCCCCCTGCTTCTGCCTTCTGAGTGCTGGGATTAAAGGAGTGCACCATCACTCTCTCTCTCTCTCTCTCTCTCTCTCTCTCTCTCTCTCTCTCTCTGTTTTTTTGGCCTATTTTTATTTTTGAACACGTGTGTGTATGTACACATACATTCATGAGCCATCAGAGGCCAGAAAAGGGCAATGGGAGTTTTGAGCCCACCAATGTGAGTGCCTGGGAAAAGAACGTGGGTTCTCTGCAAGAGCGGTATGCATTTTCAGCCACTGAGACATCTCACCAGCCCCTGACACCAGCCGCCTCCCACCCGTCTACTGCAGCAAAATCACAGCCCCCACTCAGAGATGTGCCAATACTATTATGTAACATTTTATTTTGAATATTTTCTCAAAGGGATATAGTTTTTAATTTTATTATTTATTTGTTTGTTTGAGTTTTTCAAGACAAGATTTCTCTGGGTAGCTCTGGCTGTCCTGGAACTCTCTTTTGTAGATCAGGATGGTCTTGAACTCAAAGATCCACCTGCCTCTGCCTCCCGAGTGCTGGAGTCAAAGGTGTGCACCTCCACATCTGCTTGGGTTATCATTTTTAAAGAATTATTTTTATGGAGTGATGGCTCAGTGTTTAAGAGCACTGGCTGTTCTTCTGGAGGACCTGGGTTCAATTCCCAGTACACACATGGTGACTGTAACCTGCCTGTAACCCTATCACCAGGGGATCCGACATCCTCACACAGACACACATGTATGCAAAATACCAACGCACATGAAAATAAATAAATCACTTAATTTTTATTATCTCTTAATTGTGTGTTTGCGGTGGTGTGTGGGAGGGTATGTCCTAAGTGTACAAATATCCTCGGAGGGCAGAAGCATTAGATATCCTTGGAGCTGCCTGATGTGGATTCTGGTCCTCTGCAAGAGCAGCAAAGGTTCCTAGCCACTGCAATACCCCTACAGTCCCTCTGAGAGATATCTTTACAAAAACTCTTAAAATTAAGTACTTGACACAAGTAAATAGGAATTGACTTGTTGATCTGGGTGTTTATTCCCAGTACTCAGAGGCAAGCAGATCTCTGAGTTCAAGCCCAGACTGATCTATATGGCAGGTTCCACGCCAGCCAGAGGCTATAAGACCCTGCCTCCAAAACAATAAATAAGTGATAATTCACTCATTCTGGGCTGTGGAAGATGACTGAGGGATTAAGTTACCTATATGATGAAGATGATCAGAGGACTGCTTTCCAGAACCCACATAAAAGATGGAAATGTTTGGCAAGCCTCCTATAAAAGGCATATGATACTGGATCCTCAGAGGAAACCGATTAGCCTCCCTCCCCCAAAGAGATCAGCCAGCTGGGGTTTTTCTGAGACCTATTCAATTAACGAACTGAAGAATGATAGAAGAGGATTCTTTTTGCTTTGGTTTGGTTTTTGTTTTTGAGACAAGGTTTTTCTATGTTGCCTTGACTATCCTGGAACTCACTCTGTAGACCAGGCTGGCCTCAAACTCACAGAAATCCACCTGCTTCTGTCTCCTCAGTGCTGGGATTAAAGCTGTGAACTCCTACTGGCCAGCCCGAGGAAGATTCTCAACTTCAAGCTTGGCCTTCATGCCTGCACACACGCGCACCCACACATAGGAAGACACACTCCCGGCACTCAGGAAGGCAGAGGTAGGCGGATCTCTGTGCGTTCGAGTTCAGCCTGTCTACAGAATGAGTTCCAGGACAACTAGAGCTACACTGAGAAACCCTGTCTAAAAAAAAAAAATAAAAATAAATTAACAAATAATTTAATTTAATTCTAAATAAAGAATGACTCAGAACACAGCATCGGTGGACTCAGGGAGTGCCAGAAAATCGTTTCTACCACTAGGGGGCGCCCTCTTTCGTTCGGCCTCCGGGTATTCAGGGCGCGGGCAAGGCGAGGGGTCTCCATCGGAAGATCCCAGGAGCAGAAACCCCGGGTGGGGGAAGAGCAAGGTCCTGGGGATCTGCCTCCAGGTCCCCACGAGGCCGCAGAGACCAGAGTTTCCTGCACTCGGGTTGATCCAGGAGGCGAGGCGGCCGATGGCCGCTAGGGGGGACTGTCGTTTGTGCTCTTGGCTTGGGCACAGACCTCTGGCGCGTGTCTCCAGAAGAATGTTCTGGAAAGAAAGCCGGCTTGGGGCAAGCTCTCCTGGGTCTCCAGTGAGAAGAGGCGTTGGTTCAGGGGCACCGCGTCTAATGAATGCCACCCCGACGGAGCCCGAAAATCAACCCAGGCCGCGCTAGACACCTGGTCCCCGCCGCCCAAACCGCAGGGCCGGGGGTCGGGATCGTCGGGTCAGGACACAGGGCCTGTGCCCAAGGGGCGTACGGCCTGGGCGGGACCCAGGCCTGCCCGCATCGCCCCGCCCAGCCCAGAGTATCGGCTGCTGAAGACATCGCGTCTGCCCCGGGGACGCGCGAGTAGCGACCTGTCCCGACGCTGGGTGTGGCGCCCAGCTGGGTGCCACCCAGAGAGATGCCCGCCCCCGCCTGCCCAGGAGCCTCCAGGGCTCTGAAAGTTTGGGATGCCCAAATTAGAGAGACAAACTCCTTTTTCTGAGTTTTTAATTTTGTGATTTTGTTGTTTTTCTCAGAAGTAACCCAGGCTTGCCGCCAACTCAGGACAATTCTCTTGCCTCAGCCTCCAGAGTACAGACAACAGGCATGAGCCACCATGCCCAGCATTTCCCTCTTTTCAAAAGGAAGCATTTTGGTGACCTTTATAAAGATGACACATGTCACATAGAGGTACCTCCAAATGCCAGCTGTAACACAATGGCTTGCTGTGCAAAAGACGCTTGTGTTAGACCTGAGTTCTGTTCCTAGCACCCACGTCGGGGACCTGGCAATGCTTGTAACAACACCTCCAAAGAATCCCACCCCTTCTCACTCATTCACACGTACTCCACACAGACACAATTACAAAATAGTTACAAGACAACTGATGTGGAAGTGCACTCCTGCAATCTCCGCCTGCCTTTGAGAGGCTGGGGCGAGGGAATGGCTGCAAGTTTGAGGGCAGCCTGGGCTAGGCAGGCTGTTTTTATACCCTTCCCCCACCAAAACCGCCACCACCTGGGAGGTGCTCCCCAATGGTGCTCCCCCTGGGCCTCTGCTCAGCTAACTCCTTCCTTGCCTTGCAGATTGAGGAGCCTCTCAGACACAGGCTCGCTCTGACCCTGTGTCACTATGTTTTTCTCCGAGCCTCAGTTTCTCCAGCCATACATAAAGACACAGACACACAGGAAGTACAGCAACACTTTATTCGTCATCCACAGCCCCCCCTCTACGATCCTTCCCCCAAAGCACCGCCCTTGGTTCAGAAGATATTCACTGAATGCAGCTGCACGTCTCCGCCCACCTCCACCAAGCGCACACTCCCGGGTGACATCCGGTGATGGAAGTGGAGGTACTCATTGTCCCCGACCACTGCCTGCAGGGTTGGTTAGAGCTTACATTAGGCCTGCAGGGAGACCGCGGTCTGTGGCCCTGGAAGATGCTACCCACAGCGAGCCTCCCTCTCCCCTGAGGGAAAATGTGTCTGTTGTTCATAGTAATGGGATACAATGAGTTTAGATCCACACAGAACAAAGGTGTTTCCCGAGTGTGGGTGGCGGATGTCACGACCACTGTTTGAGCACCTATGGCAGCGGGGATTGAAGGTGGTGAACGGTGTGGGTCAGCTGTCTCATCCACGATCTGATATTGGATGTTGGTCTCAGAGCAGCAGGGAGGCGAGTTTGTGTTCACAACACCCTGCTAGGACACCCACCCCTTGGGCACTCAAGTCTTGTCGCTGCAAAAGCCTTGGACCGCGGTCCCAGCACGCCTCCGCCCTCACTCCCGCACCGTCCCCAACACTCTGCTCCAGACCTGGGTCTGACCATTCCCTTTCAAAGACGCACCTTGAAGCCTTCCTCCGTGGTTATGATGAGCACCTCAAAGGGTTGCCCGCGCTGGAAGGGGATGCCAGAGCCGCGCTCCTCTCGGCCCCATTTGCCGTGTTCTTTCGTGTTGAAGACTACCTCAGATGTGTCGAGCCTCGGGTTAAAGTGCAGGGCGGCGTCGGCTCCCTGCTCCTCGCTGCACAGAAGGTTTATATGGAACCTGCCAGGGACAGTAGGCCTCGGAGATCAGCAACCACCATGCCCTGGGCACAAACCCGCCCATGCAGAGTCCCTGGGCTTATAGACGGGATCCTCTCGCTTCCAGATGCTGGAGCTGTCCTGGAGTTCTGGTATGACAGAAGCCCTACTGTTCCTGATTACGGAGAATCCCCCCAGATGAGCAGGGCCAGTAGCATGGACAGCATGGACCCTATTATTCCAGATTATCAATATTCCCACAAAGCCCGAGGTCACAATTTTAGTACACCATGACCTTGATGACCATGTACCCTGGGCATCAAGGTGGTGTCAAGATCCGAGGCAGATTTTCCTGAAAACTGGGACATGGGACTCCCAGGATTTTCCAAGGACTCTTGAGGTTGCCCTAGAACCCTAAATTTTTAGGGAGACCTGGGAACCCACCCACGAAGTCTTGGGAAACATCAATGAATCCATCCAAATTAAGATAGCAACAGGAAATCAAAGACAGAAGGGATCCACTGAGCCAGGAGAGCCCCCACCCTCTCCCCTGGAACCCAGCATGTCACCTGCCAGCCTGTTCAGGGACAACACCTCGAATTCTCATGACAGTGCCTGTGCGGACACCCTGAGGCAGAGGGGTCTTGTGGTCGGTGGCCTGAAAGATTTGGGTGGGACAGGGATAAGAATCAGGCAGACAAAGAAACAGGTGGGTCAGCCCCAGCTAGGAACTCCCGGGATCCGACAGAAGACAAGAGGGAATGCAGGTCAGGGCAGAGGCAGAGCCTGCACGCACGGACAAGTGTGGGACAGACAAAGTTACAAGAAAGGGAAGCCACTGCGGGCTGGCCCACCAGGACCAGCTGGTGAGACCCAGGAGTCAGGCAGCAACGAGCTATCCTGCTGACCAGTTGTTTTGGCTTTGAAGGGGAGGTTGCAGGCAGGCCTGGCCTCCCGACCTGTCCCACCTTGGTCCCAGCTCCCCCAGCCTCAGAATACTTACGCTTCCGGACATGATTAGCACAGCAGTTCAGAAGCAATGAGGCCAGGAGCTGCAGGAGGGGACCTTAAGTAAAGGCCAGGTTGGTTCAGCTCCACCCTTCACATCCAACACCCACACCTGGCACAGACCCCTGCCCTAAGGGCAGATCTGTTAAGGCTGGGCCAGTCTCCTCCTGCCTCGCCCCCACATCAGCTGGGGGTGCGGCTGTCCTCCCCCTTTCCTAGGCTTGTAGAATAGGGACATCCTTCAACACCAAGGCTGCAGAGGCTCTCTCTGTACCATCCCGCCACCCCGTTCCACCCAGCATAAGACTTCTCTGGGCTCAGAAACGCTCACCAAGCCCTAGCCACCACTAACTCTTCTCCCAGAGGGAGTGTCCTCCCAAGAGTCCAGGTTGTTCTGCTTCTCCCAAATAACTCTTCCTCTGCCGTTGGTGGCTGGCATAACAGCTCAACGGTATTTGTTGGAGCCCCCAGGAAACCCATTATTCCTCTTTGTCCTCTGCTGGGCCCCAGGTTACCAGAGTGTTGTGTCTGGCACATTTGAAGTACCCAGTGATGGAGGGTGAGATGAAGAAGGCACACATAACTATGGGCCTGCTGAGGCCTCTGGCTGACTCGGGATATGGCCTGGTGGGTGTCCCAGCCCCTGGTCATCACCCAGGTACAGTAGACATAATGGGACACTGTGTAGAGCGGGGGTTTTAGACTCCAGGACTCTAGAGAGTGTGGGGGAATCAGGAAGAATGAAGAAAGAAGTTTCTAGAAGGCAGTCAGAGGGAAGGTGGGAATTGGAAGCAATTACAGCTCCTAACAGCCAGCCCAGCAGCCTTTCCCATCCCTACCCCCACCACCCTCCTCCTGCCCCACCCTCCAGATGGAAGAGTCCTGGGCCAGATGCATGCTGGGAATAGAAAGTTGGGGTGGAGACTGCTTCCTCTCTTTTCCTCTGTGCCAGAATCCCAGATTCACTGCCTATCCCTAGAACATGTCTCAAGGACTCCCGCGTGGAGGTCCAGAGAGGGAGCAGAAGATGTGGGAAGGTGGGGCCCTGCCATGCTGTGGCAGGTGGCAGCACACCCCTCTTTGTATAGGAGGAAACTGACACGCTGAGCATGATGACCCACACCTGGAAATCCGCACAGGGGTGGAGGCAGGAGTCAGCTCAGGGTCATCCCTGGCTTCATACTGAGTTTGGAGCCAGCATAGGCTGCACAAAACTGTCTCAAAAACAGTAACTGCCGGGCACGGTATCGAACGCCTGTAATCTCAGCACCCAGGAGGCAGAAGCAGGTGGATCTCTGTGAATTAGAGGCCAGCCTGTTTTTTATATATCAGACTCCAAGATAGCCAGAACTACATAGAGAAACCCTGCCTCAAAAGAAACAAAGCAACAATGCAAACAACCGCTGGACAGATTCCTCAGTGGCTAAAATTAAGACTGCTCTTGCAGAAGACCCTAGTTCAGTTCCCAGCACCTACATCAGAGGACCTCAGCACTGCTTGTAACTCCAGGTCCAGGGGATCTGACGCCCTCTTCTGGCCTCTTCAGGTACCCACACATATGTGAACACACACACACACACACACAGATACACAATTTAAATTTTAAAACAAGCAAGAAACCTTGGGTCATAGAGGAACATCTTAGAACTGGTCTTGAAGGTTTTAACCTGGGATTTTACAGGGCAAGGACACATCAGAGGGCTGAGCCAGAGGACATCAGGTTTCATGTTACACCACCATCCACTTGTCACATTTAGCAGAAAATTGTGGCTTCTGTCATTCTAGCTTCATGCTCTGTAGAAATCACTGTCTAACAGCTGTCTGCACCTCACTCTGTTTGTTGTTACTGGTTCCCACGGACCGACCTCTCGTTTCTTCATCAGAGCTGGATACAAGTTCACATACAGCTCTTCACAGGTCTGGGCCTGCTCTTGGTGATTGGCGAAACACTTGCGCCAAATCCTTTATCAGTTCCTATATCTGCTTCCTTTCTGGGAACTGAGGCACTGAGTCCTGGACTGATCCCTGTTTGACTGTTTCTGTGGTCTTTGCGATAAGCGCTGAGTAATATCCCCTTCAACATATCTTTTTTTCACTTCTAATTTATTAGGGAATATATTTATTTGCTAGGACTCATTTTTACAGAAACAACTATGAATTAAGAAAGATTTTAAAGTTGGACAGTGTTGACACATGCCTTTAATCCCAGCACTTGTGAGGCAGAGGCAGGTGGATCTCTGTGAGTTTGAGGCCAGCCTGGTCTACAGAGCGAGTTCCAGGACAGCCAGGGCTACACAGAGAAACCCTGTCTCGAAAATAGGTCCTTGAGGTTTGCTTTTTTTGTTGGTGAGGGATGGTGTTGCTTGTTTGTTTTTATTTTTGAGACAAAATTTCATGTAGCCCAGGCTAGCCTTGAACTTCTTAATGAGCCAAAGGTGGCCTTGCATTCTTGATCCTTCTGCCTCTCTACCTCTGAAGTGCTAGGCATGTGCCACCACAATTCGTTTATGTGATGCTGGGCATTGAACCCAGAGCTTTGTCCTCCCTAGACCAGCACCCTATCAACTGAGTCATATCCCCAGCTCAGCTACGGGAGCTTAAAACCCAAGACACTCCAAGACTCCATCTATCAATGTCAGTCTGTTGGAATTTTTATTATTATTTTTTGTACACAGTGAAAATAATGAAACTGGTTGTGGTGGCCCATACCTTTAATCCCAGCACTCGGGAGGCAGAGACAGGTGGATCTGTGAGTTTGAGGCCAGCCTGGCCTACAGAGGGGGTTCCAGGAAAGCCAAGGCTATACAGAGAAAACATGCCTTGAAAAAAAAAGAAAGAAAAAAAGAAACACAGAAAGAGAAGAATGAGATTATAATGATACTGATGATTTGATGAAAATCTAAACTTTAAAAAGACTTCATTTTGATTTAAGTGTGTGTGTTAGGGGCTTTGTGTATAAGAGTGCAGTTCCTAGGAAGACCAGAGAGGGCATTGGACCCCCTGAGGTTGAAATCACAGGGCGTTGTGAGCCACCTGACATGATTTTTTCTTTTTAGACAGGGATTCTCTGTAGCTTTGGAGCTTGTCCTGGAACTCCCTCTGTAAACTCACAGAGTTCTGCCTGTATCTGTCTCCTGAAGGTTGGGATTAAAGGCATGCTCCAACATGGCTCACCTGACATGCATTTTACTTGTTTTTACTTTATGTGCATGTGATAGGAGATGTTATTCTGTATATATGTTTTTCATACTGGATAATGAATAAAGCACTGTTGGCCAATAGGAAAGCAAGATAGATAGGGCTAGGAGACAAGGAGGAAAGAGAAAGGAGGAAGGAGGAGTCAACATGAAGAGCCTGCAGAGGTAGAAGGCCAGCCGCTCTGGCCGGTAAGATGAGCCACGTGGAAATACTTAGAATAGTAGAAATGGGTTAATCATTAAGACAGAGCTAGCCGGTAAGAAACTATTAACTGGCCAACAGCCTTATATCAAATACAGAGTCTCTGGTGTTATTTGGGGCTGGCGCAGTAGTGGGACCAGGCAGGCTGGCGGAAAACAACTAGCCACATTCATGGATGTTTTGTCTGCATGTATGTATGTGTGCCATGTGTGTGCAGTACCTGAGGAGGTCAGAAGAGGGTGCCAGATCTCCAAGAACTTCAGTTACAGACAGCTGTGAGCCATTTGTGGGTCTTGGGAACAGAACCCCGGTCCTCTGGACAGCCAGTGCTCTTAAGCACTGAGCCATCTCTCTGGCCTCCTTTTTCTTTCTTTTTAGATGAAGTCTCCCTATGTTGTCCAGGCTGGCTCGGGGCTATCAATCCTCTTTTCTCAACCTCTCAACCCCACTGCTGAGATTACAGGTTAGAGCCACTGTGCCTGTGTGAAAGCCACTGATTCTAATGATAACTATAATGAATTGAACACTTGGGTCTCTGCTCAGGGCAAGCCTTTCCTTGTAGTGTTCAGCTCCATTTATGAATTATTAAATTAAGAGCTCTTAATTATTTTTAACTATCAGTATGGCTTTTACAAGGCATTCATTTTTCAGTGTTTTAATTGTTCAATGAGCATTTCTAGGTCATAAAGTAGGTCTTGTAAAATGCTCTGGGTGGTTCTGTCCTCTGACTTCCTGTCCTTTTCCCCCCTTACCAAGTCTCCCTGTGTAGACCAGGCTGGCCCAGAACTCACAGATATCTGCCTGCCTCTGCCTACTGAGTGTTGTGATCAAAGACGTGGACCACCAGATGTGGCAACCCACCTAGGTTTCGGGGTTCTAAGGGTGGATTATGGGAGTCCATGAACACCCAGATAAAAGAATAACGTATTATTTGAGCACTCACACATTGAAGGTAAGATGCTGCCGTGGTCCTCTGGCCCTGGAGGCAGAGGATGCTGCAATGCAGGATGCTCAGACCACCACTCAAGAGAGGGAGCGAGGCCCCTTCTCTTCCTTATAAGGGATCACGTCCACACACTGAAGCCACACCCTATGGCTGATACTTCAAATCTATTGGTAGAACAAGATGCCAGAACAGGTCGCCTAGCTAGCAAACCCCAGGGACCCATCTGTCTCCAAATCTCCAGGGCTGGGATTACGAGCTTACTCTGTCACACCTGGCTTTTTATGTGGTTGCTAAGGATCAAACTCAGTCTCTCGTATTCAGCAAGCTCTTTACCAACTGGGCCATTTACCCAGCCTCCTCAATGACAGCCCGAAGACTATGACATGAGTTGGCCACCACTTGACCCAGACAGAGAGACAGAGCTACCCATCCTGGAGTGACTCACCGAAAGCTGTTTGTTTGGTTTGAGATTATAATATAATTACAATATTTCTCCCTTTCCTTTCTTCCCTCCAAACCTTCCCATATACCCCTCCCTGATATCTTTCAAATTTGTGCCTTTTCCCTAATTTTTATTATATGTATAAATATATATACATGTATATTCGATGATACATATGTATTCTTATGTTCCGTCTATCTAATGTTACTTCATGCCTATTTTCAGGGCTGAGCATTTGGCACTGGAACACTAAGTCATGTACTCTTCTCTGAGGAAGGTCGCTCTTCCACCCTGAGCCGTCCTCGGTTGTCCTTCTGGGCCAGTGTAGGGCTGAGACCTGGTGGGCTTTACCTATCTGCTCTGGCATGTCTGTTAGCATTGTCTTTGTTAGGCTCATATTTGGGTAGTGATGTTGCTAAGACTTCATGGGTATAGCTTCTGATGTTAGTAGGAGACACAATCTCCCAGCAAAACCCCTGATCCTCTGGCTCTTAAAAATCTTTCTACCCCCTTCTTCTGCAATATTCCCTGACCCTCAGGTGCTGGAGTATTTTTGTAGACCTATCCACTGGGGCTGGACCCCGCAAGTGTGCATTTGGACCCCGCAAGTGTGCATTTGGACCCTGCAGGTGTGCATTTGGACCCCGCAAGTGTGCATTTGGGCCCCACAAGTGTGCATTTGGACCCCGCAAGTGTGCATTTGGACTGGTTGTGGTTTTCTGTAGTGAGATGTCCACCCCGCCTGCACCTGTTGCACTGACCACGCCCATCGAGGTGGGGACAGGTTCAGGCATGACCCGCACCTGTCCTGGGGTCCCAGACCCCAGACCTAGTTCCCCAGGGTCACGCCTGCACCAATCAGTGTTTTATTCATCAAGCAATAAGAGAAATATATATGCAGAAGGGCATCTCCCTTCAAGAAACTAATTCTCTCAGCAGTTGGCTGTAGCTTTTGTGTAGAGTGGGACCCATGCAATTTTTTCCCTCTGGTTGGCACATTTATTGCTGCTGCCATTGTTTCAGTCTTCTTTATGAAGCCATTTGTAGGAGAGAGTGGTTTCATGGCAGACTTCTAGCTAGTTTGGCTCTTATAATCCTTCTGCCCCTCTTCTGTGATAACCATATTTATGTATATCCTGGAAGCGAGGTGTGGTAGCACAAGCCTATAATTCCAGCTGAGACAAAAGGATTGTTAAAGGTTCAAGGCCAGGGCTGGAGAGGTGGCTCTGCAGTTAAGAGCACTGGCTTTTCTTCCAGAGGTCCTGAGTTCAATCCCCAGCAACCACATGGCAGCTCACAACCATCTGTAATGGGATCAGATTCCTTCTTCTGGTGTGCGTGGAGACAGTTACTCCATATACATGAAATACATGAATAAATACATCTTTAAAAAAGAGTCCAAGGCCACCCTTTCTCACCAGGCACCCTCTTTAGAGTGATGTCATCCTTATACCCCGTGTGGCAATCCTTGTTGTACTGCTGTGAGGCCTGGGAAGGCAGGGCGAGCTGGAAATGCAACTACTTCACAGGATCGAGCTGTGGAATATTCCTCTGCACTGTGTGAATGTGTGTCACTGTGACTGGCCAATGCTGGGCGAGAGACGGGGCGGGAGAGCAGTGAGGACAGTGAGGCAAAGAAGGGCGGGCCTGGAGTATTGAGCAGAAGCAGAGAGAGGCAAAACGGGCATGCCGCACCAAGCCACAAGACAAAGCATAGGTTAAAAATATGGGTTAATTGAAAATATAAGAGTTAGCTAGTGCCAGGTGGTGGTGCACGCCTTTAATCCCAGCACTTAGGAGGCAGAGGCAGGCGGATCTCTGAGTTCAAAGCCAGCCTTGTCTACAAAGTGAGTCCAAGTCAGCCAGGGCTGTCACACAGAGTCCCTGTCTTGAAAATAAGTGAATGAATGAATAAATAAATAAATTTAAAACAAGAATTAGCTAGTAAGAAGACTAAGCTATTGGCTGAGCATTTGTAATTAACATTAAGACTTTGTGTCGATTACGTGGGATCTGGTGGGTGGGAAAGAAAAGTTCATCTACCCACTACTCAGAAGGCAGAGATAGAGGCAGAGGTGGGTGTGTCCCTGAGAGTTTGAGGCCAGCATGGTCTACTCTCTGTAGACCCTGTCTCAGAGAGAGAGAGAGAGAGAGAGAGAGAGAGAGAGAGAGAGAGAGAGAGAGAGAGAGAGAGAGAGAGAGAGAGAGAGAGAGAGAGAGAGAGAAAGAGAGAGAGAGAGAAAGAGAGAGAGAGAGATCCAGCGTTTAGATGACTACTTAAGATGCTTCGTTGTGCAAGCAGACGTTGTGGCCTCGGAGCAGATCCGCCCATACCCACACGTCCCTGCAGGGGAAGGCTGTGGGGCTGATGGGCATGAACACCAGGGTGCGCAAGGCCATCTGGGACATCTGGAAAACTACTGAGCTCTGGAGAAACTGCTGCCTCATACCCGGGAGAATGCGGGCTTTATGTTCACCAAGGAGGACCTCACCGAGACGAGATTACGGACGTGTTGCTGTCCATGTTGGTGCCGTCATCTTATGTGTGGTCCCCTGTGCCAGCCCAAAACACTGGTCTGAGGTCTGAGAAGCGCTCTTCCTTCCGGACTTTCGGGATCACTGCTGAGTCCTCCCGAGTACCACTGAGATTCTAAGTGATGGGCAGCTGATAACACTGAGACAAAGCAGGAGACTGAAGCCCCTTTGCTGAGCATCTCGCCTGCCTCCTTTGGGCTGGTCGTGCAGCACGTGTTTGACAATAGCAGCATTCACATCCCAGAAGGGCTTGACACCATGGAGCTGACTCTCCACGGTCGGGAGTGTCGCCAGCGTTCGTCTGGGCTGGTTACCCGGCTGTTGCCTTGGTGCTGCACTCTCAACAGTGGGTAATGCGGGTCCTGGTCCACGTTCCCACTGGCTGAGAAGGTTGGTTGACCCTGCATTAGTGGCCGCTGGCTCCACTGTCACACCTGCTGCTGCAGCCCCAAGTAGTGACAAATTCACCTAGTCCGCACCTGTGGCTTAGACCACGCCCATTGGGGGTGGAGACAGGGCCGGATGTGACCTGGGGGAAAAGTCTGAGGAGGGGGTCAGAGGCTCTCTCTTGATTACTGGACGCTGTGAGTATAGGATCCTGTGGAACCCGCCGTGTTCATCTGCCTATGTTGTGAGTTACTTCTCCCTGAATAAACATCTATTCAGCCTAATTGTTTATCCTGATCCTTATTAAACCGCAATAGCCCCACTCAAGCCTAAAGCCTAGGAAGAGTGGGAGGAATCAGATGAGGACGTGGGATTTGATCCCTTTGACCGATCCTCTGGAAGCAACCAACTCAGCCAGCTTAATTTGAGAAACATGGAAATAAAGCCTTACTGAAAAAAAGGAAAAAAAGTCCAAGGCCAGGCAGGGCTATACAGTAAGACCTTTGTCTCACAAATAACAAGGTTTCTTGTGGTGGTGTGTATCTGTAATCCTAGCACTTGGGTGGTGGACGCAGGACGATCAGGAGTTCAAGGCCAGCCTTGGCTACATAACAAGTTTGAGACAGTTGGGACTACATGAAACTCTGTCTCAAAAGACAAAATAACAAACCAACCAGAAAAAAAAAAAAAATTGGAAAAGTCTTACACAGAATATTCATGATCATACTGTAATTATAAGGGAAGATGGATGGAGTGGTTATAAATTCAATTCTCTTTAAGAAATATTTAGCTTAGTGTGTGTGTGTGTGTGTGTGTGTGTGTGTGTGTGTGTGTGTGTGTGTGTGTGTGTGTGTGTGTGGGTGGTGTGTGTGTGTGTGGTGTGTGTGTGTGTGTGTGTGTGTGTGTGTGTGTGTGTGTGTGTGTGGTGTGTGTGTGTGGTGTGTGTGTGTGTGTGTGTGTGTGTGTGTGTGTGTGTGTGTGTGTGTGTGTGTGGTGTGTGTGTGTGTGTGTGTGTGGTGTGTGGTGTGTGTGTGTGTGTGTGTGTGTGTGTGTGTGTGTGTGTGTGTGTGTGGTGGTGTGTGTGTGTGGTGTGTGTGTGTGTGTGTGTGTGTGTGTGTGTGTGTGTGGTGTGTGTGTGTGTGTGTGGTGGTGTGTGTGTGTGTGTGTGTGTGTGTGTGTGGTGTGTGTGTGTGTGTGTGGTGTGTGTGTGTGTGTGTGTGTGTGTGTGTGTGTGTGTGGTGTGTGTGTGTGTGTGCACATGCACAAGCTCCTTCAGGCAAGCATGCCGAGGCCAGAGACCTGAGTGTACTCACTCAGGAACTTTGGTTTTGAAATGGTTCATAGGTTAAGACAGCTTAGCTGGTCATGAAGCCCCATGCCTCCTCCTGTCCCTGTCTCCCCAGGGCTGCTGGGATTACTATGCTATCATGTGCCTAGCTTTGTGTGTGTGTGTGTGTGTGTGTGTGTGTGTGTGTGAGCAGTGGGTATCTGTGCTCTTTAATTAACTCTAAGTAGATAACATAGCTCTTACATTATAATACATAAATATCTATGAACACAATAGGTACATTTTTTTTGGCAGGGATTTTTCTGGAAGATGGATATGGTGAAGTGCACTCAAGGCTTTGAGCATCAGAAGTCGCATAGCGGGGTGCTCTCAGGACTTGGGGACAGAGGTGAATATCCGAAGGCCCGCATACCCTAGATCTCTGCTTTCAGTGCCTGATTGACCGTCTGGATCTGCTGGACAGCCCTCTACTCTTTAAATTCTTCTGACTCGATGTTAATCTCACACATTGCCCCACAGCCTCCTGAGATGTCTGTGACTTTGATAGGTGTGGCTTGAGGAAGCTTTTCTTTGAGAACCTGAGTCACTTTACGCTCCCCCTTAGGCTGGGAGGCAAACATCTGGTGTACACAGTGCAGCAGAGGGAGTCCACGGCTTCCACAGAGCCGAGGCAAAGTGGAACCGGGCCCCATGCTGCCATGCCCGGCGACGCAGCCCGAGGTCATAGGGCAGCTGCTCTTAATTTTTGTTGGTTTGTTTGTTTGTTTTTGACACAAGGTTTCTCGGTCCAGCCTTGGGTGTGCTGGAACTCGCTCTTCCTTCTGCCTCTGCTCTTCTGGAGTGCTGGGATTAAAGTCGAATGCCACCATGCCAGTTTATGCCTAGCTTTTAAAACATTTATTTATTTATTTATTTATTTATTTATTTATTTATTTATTTGTGATTTTCAGGTAGAATTGCACTTTGTAGGCATGACTGGAATGGAACTCGCTGCCTTAAACTCACAAAAATTCACCAGTTTCTTCCTCGCAAGTGCTGGGATTGAAGATATGCTATCACACCACACCTAGAGCCTTTTGGATGGATGCTGGGTATTGAATTCAGGTCCTTGGCTCAATCAGAAATCAGTCTACTGACTGAGACATCTCATCCCTTTCTTTGACATTTATAGCCAGGAGTTGGTGGCGCACACCTTTACTCCCAGCACTGGGGAGGCAGAGGCAGGAGCATCTCTGAGTTTGAGGCCAGCCTGGTCTACAGAGCGAGTTCCAGGACAGGCTCCAAAGCAACACAGGGAACCCTGTCTCAAAAAACAAAACAAAACAAATAAACAAAAAAAACAAAACTAAAACAACAACAACAAAAGACATTTATATTACCACAAACAGGGGCTTAAGCTCAAACCGACATCACTAGTTCCTGCCTAAGTGAGAGGATGGGATCATAGAGATGACTGTGACTGTGACTTCCCAAACCAGGCAAGAAAAGAAGAGGCAGAGCCCCCAGGGAGGCAGGGGGGACTTGCTCGTGGACTCCCTTGCAGCTAGATTGACTTGGCCGGGAGCCACTAAACTGACATTGTACCCCTCAAGAACTGAGAAGGTGGGAGGGAGGCAGTGCACGTAGGAAAACAGAAAAGCATGGACAGGAATGGTGTTTTCCCCCGAGTGTAGTGACAGATCCGGCTTGAATTCTGGAGTATTAGCACCTCGGCTTTAAACTACATTGGTGATTGCTACCTTTTGCTTGAAGTGTTTGATTCTCTCTCTCTCTCTCTCTCTCTCTCTCTCTCTCTCTCTCTCTCCTCCCTCCCTCCCTCCCTCCCTCCCTCCCTCCCTCCCTCTCTCTCTCTCTCTCTCTCTCTCTCTCTCTCTCTCTCTCTCTCTCATTTCTCTGTGTAGTCCTGGCTGTCCTGGAACTCACTTTGTAGACCAGGCTGGCCTCAAACTCACAGAGATCTGCCTGCCTCTGCCTGCTGAGTGCGGGAATTAAAGGTGAGCGACACCACCTCCCGGCTGAAGTGTTTGGTTCTTATCTGAGTTCTTCCTGAAGGATTTCAGAGCCTTTGCAAAACCTAGTTACGAGAGGACCTAGCCCACCAGCAGGGTTCATGGCCCAGAACTGCTCAGGCAAACGTTTCCTTCAAACAACTCCAGAGAAGAGGTTTTGGCATTCAGAAACTGACTTACATAATATAACAATAAAAAGAATTTTTGTGAAGCAATGGACAGACAGTTCACCAGCTGGTTCACCCTGCCTCTTTGCTAAGCCCAAATTCATCCCAGAGTGACTCTAATTGTTCCACGGACAAAACAGAACACCAACAGTTGGCACCCAGCACCATGGGGCCTGGAGAAAGAAGGGATCAGGACACTCCAGGACTGGAGGCAGAAAGTGCGCTCTGGGGTAAGAGGACCTCAGGCTTCTGCAGAGTGACAGGGAATTTAAACTCTGCATCTCAGGAGTAACAAAAAGTACAGGTGCTAAAATGTTTGTTAAAAGAAGAAAGCATTTACTGCACAATTATTCAGATATTCAAGGTACAAATAGAACAGCTCCTGAGACAAAGGCTAGATCAAGGGAGAAGGCCCTTCCCAGTGGAAAAAGGGGAAAGTGTTCAATCAAGAAAAAAGGATTTTCCAGGTTGAAGAAGAGAAAGTGTTTAATGGAGGCCTACAGATAAAAAGGCCCCAGAAACAATAAATTAATAATAAATAAATAAATACAGGAAAGGAAGAAGCTTCTTCCCAGGTAGAGGAAAGAAAAAGGCTCTTTCCAATAAAAAGAAAAAAAAAATAATGGTAGCTGGAACTCAGAGCTCTCTGGCTGCACACTGCCGGTCATCTCTTTAAGCCAAGGACAGACCAGAGCAGAGCCCAGAGCGAGCAGCACCTGAATTCCAGAGAGTGATGGGCGGGACTCCGAGGCTGCAGCATGAGCTGGCACAGCTGACCTGGAACTTAGACTTTTCCTGTTTGTTTGCTTCATTTTGGTTTAAATGCTTTTTATTTTTCCCTACTAGCTGGAATAACTCATTATCAACGGTGCCTACATGGGAGAAAAAGTTGAAACAAGCCAACTTCTGGTACAACAATTGTAATCAAGGCACAAAGCTCTAAGCCGGTGCTGTTTGAATTTCCAGAGGATCAGTCATTCATTGCATGGCGGATGTTCTCTCTGACATCTGATTAATGCTTAAATGAAGGCTTAAGCATTAAACCTTTCATAGTAAATGAACTAAAAGAGCAAAATTCATGACTTTGAACTTGACATTGGGTTTGCTCTTGTCTCTGCTCCTTAAGTTGCTTTCTGGAAATTCTTGGCTAAATTCTATAAAATTTAACACCTGAAACAGAGCAGATTATGCAGGATTTTCCCCTGCCGGCCCGGGCCCACCGCCACGCCAGCCCCAATTAACACAAAGAGACTCTGTATTTGATACAATGCTGTTGGCATGTTACTAGTTTCTTATTGGCTAGCTCTGTCTTAAATATTAACCAATTTCTATTAACCTAAGTATTTCCATGTGGTCCATCTTACCGGAGAGCGGGCCCGGACCTCTGTTCTCTTCAGACTCTACATGTTGACCCCTCCTTCCCACTTCCTCTTTCCTCCTTGTCTTCTAGTCCCTCCTATCTTCCTTTCCTATTGTCCAACAGTGCTTTATTCATTAACCAATACAAGAAACATATTTACAGAATGACATCTCCCATCATATTAGCTTATTAAATAACATGGTTACTAAGCCGAAAGCTTTTAAAAATAATCTCTTACTGATAAAGAGCCTCCCAGATTATTTTGCCACTAAATAAAATGCAGGTAAATTGTTTGTCCCACACAGATAACTGGCAGACCCTATTAATTACTCCATGGGTTTTGCCTAAAGTCACCTCTTAAAATTCTACAGATTGTTTTTAATGCTTCTACAGATGGTTCTTGAAAAGGACAAAGTGTGTTTACACACAAGTTCCACATGCTCCACAAAAAAAGATTGAACCCGCTCCTGGTGATACAGCTCCAAAGTCTGAACTCGGTGTAACCAATCAGCTTTTATTCACTGTTTTATTCACTGTTTCTCAGCCATTGCCTATGACGGCTGACTCTGCTGTTTGTGTAGATTTGGATGATCGTTTGTTGGATGAATGAAGACTGGACACCTTTGGAACTCCATTTGTACATCTTCATCCATGAGAATCCTTGAGGAGAATCCGGGTCGACAATGGGCAAACATCTTACATTATCTCCACTGGGATGTACGCTCCTCTCCCTCCAGGGACAGTAGTGAGAATTTTGGGAAGAAGTAGTTTAACATCTCATGGATTTACCGTATACCCAGGAATTATAGATGAAGGCTTCAAAGGAGAAATTAAAATTATGGCTTATGTATTGAGTTTTAGTAAGGATCAGGAGAAACAAATAGGCTGAATAGATGTTTATTCAGGGAGAAATGACTCACAACATAGACAGATGAACACCAGCAGGTTCCTGGTCCCAAGGATGCCTCTGGATGCTCTCCTTTCCCCGTGCTGCAAGCCAGAGAGCTGGGGGGGGGGGCAGGGAGGGCCTGCTCAGATTTAGTTCCCCCAGGTAATGCCCACCCCTGTCCCCACCCACAATGGGCGTGATCTATGCCACACAACGTGAATATCTCACTACACTTCTGTGAAAAGGACAATGCAGATAGAAGCTGGTGATAGAATTAATCAATTGTTATTACTCCCATATTTTTAAAAGTAAAGCAGCTCCAATATGTAGGACAGGAAGATTTGGAAGTACTGAAAAGAAAGTATACTTGCAAATGGCCATTAATGACGAGAGGCCAAAGTTAAAATTACAAGTAAGTGGCAATGAGATTTCAGGCCTTGGGAACGCTGGGACAGGTGTATCTATAATTTCTCGAGAATCTTGGGATCCCACCTGACCTTTACAGGAAGTCTCCACTCAGATTTTAGGATTGGGACATTATTTCAGGTGAAGCAGTGTATACGATGGATTAAAGGTATAGGATCTGAAGGGCAAATGGGAATATTGAAGCCTCATTGGGTGATATAGCAATGATTTATGGGGGAGAGATTTGTTACAAGAGTGGGGAGCTCAAATTAATATTCCTATAATTTCAGAAACAACTGCTAAATGATGTCAAAATGGGGATACATTCCTGGAAAAGGTATTGGAAAGAATTATCAAGGGCTATATATATTGCTCAGCAGCGGGACACGGGAGGGATTGGCTATCCATATTTGGAGTAGCGGCCACGTTCGAGAAGCCGGACTGCTTTGCCTTTAAAATGACTATACATGTGGAACCGTGGCCCTTAACTAAAGAAAAGCTATAGGCACTTGAATAGCTAGTAAAAAACAGATTCTAAGCACCCAGAGGAAACTACTAATCCTTGAAATTCTCCTGTATTTGCAGTAAAAAAAGAAATCTGGAAAATGGAGAATGTTAGCTGATTTGAGAGCTGTAAATAAAGTAATTCAACCAATGGGATCTTTACAGCCTGGGATATCTTTACCTTCTTTATTACCTAAAGATTGGCCTATTATAGTTATTGATTTACAAGGTTGTTCCTTCACCATCCCTTTATAAAAACAAGATAGAGAAAAATACTTATAACAACACCCAGGCTGCTTCTGAAAAAATATGAGGAGGAGATTCTCTTAATTATTGAGTATTTAAATTGAGTAAACACAGAATCCAGTCACAAAGGGTGCAGATTAAATCAATTTGTACACTCGTAATGATTTTCAAAAGTTATTGGATGAAATTAACTGGTTCCAGCCTACGACTGGACAGACTACTCAAGAAGTAAGGAATTTGTTTCAAATCTTGCAAGGTGACTCCGATTTAAACGGTCCAAGGCAGTTAAAAGCTGAAATACAAAGGGAATTGGCTCCAGGAGAACGCAGATTGCAAGATGCCGATGCAGGTCAATTACATCTTACAACTGAATGTATTTTAGTAGTTTTACCTTCCACTCATTCCCCTACCGGACTCGTTATGCGGAGGGAGGATAGTATTTTTACAATGGAGTTTCCTACTGTAAGGATTCAGGCCTTAGGCGGGCCTGCCCCTGTCACCTGGCAGAATGCACGCAGGCAGTGCTCTGGTCAGCCCAGGTTCCATGCGTTCTAGTCTGCAGGCAGGTGTAAAGGATCCTTTAAAAGTCAGACCCCTCCCTCCCTCCCTCCCTCCCTCCCTCCCTCCCTCCCTCCCTCCCTCCCTCCCTCCCTCCCTCCCTCCCTCCCTCCCTCCCTCCCTCCCTCCCCCCTCCCTCCCTCCCTGCGTGTCTCCCTCCCTCCCCCTCTCTCTTCCTCCCTCCCTCCCTCTCCCCCTCTCCTCTTCTGTCCTGGTACCTCTATGGCTCTTCCCTTCTCCCTCACTCCCCTTTCTAAATAAACTCCTCATTCAAGCCCTATCTGCCTGGCGTGTTATTCCCTCCGCCTCGCCGCCTCGGTCACCCTCACCTGCTATGCTCTCCCGCGCGGTCCCTTACCTAGGGACCCCACTCACTTGGGACTCTCACCCGGGACCACCCCACCCCACCCCTTCTCCAGCCTTTTATTCCTATAACTGTAACAAAAGAACAACACCTAGCTCACAGAGTAAAAAGTTAAAGACCTACATAGAAAAGGTTTCTCAATTAATTCTGAAGGGAAGATTAAGACTTCCTCAATCGTCAGGAATGGATCCAGCTGAGATTGTAGTACTTTATACTAGTCTTGAAATTCTGCACTGATGATTGACAAAGAACTTGAAAAGTTAACAACGATCCTAAAAGTAAGTGGCTTCAGTTTATGAAAAGAATTGAATGGATTCTTCCCCACATCATGAGCAATGTACCCATGTCTGGGGCTCTTACATTTTATACTGATGCAAATATCTGGTTATAGAACAGGAAATATCAGTAAAATAATTCAAAGTCCATAAGCTTCAGTTCAAAAATCAGTTATATGCCATTCTAATAGTTTTATTAGACTTTAATGACTCTCTTAATTACTGTTTCTCAATATGCTGAAGGGGTTGCATATATAAACTGTGAACTTATTCCTGATAATTCAGAATTGACTTTGCTATTCACGCAACTACAACAGTCAATCCGAGAAAGAAATTATCCTTTATATATCATTCATACTCAGTCTCATAGTGGGTTGCCTGGGCCATTAACAAAGGGAATAAAGAAATTGATCAATTACTGGCAGGAAATGTGTTAGAAGCTTTAGAATTTCATTAAAAAAAAATCCTTTACCTGTAGGAAGTAATCCTACAGAGTGAAATTTGGCAAATGGGTGTATTTTATTTAGCGGAATTTGGAAAATTAAAATATGTTCATCAGACCATTGACACATACTCTGGGTTTCAGTGGCATCTGCCTTAAGTTCTCACAAGGCTGATTCTGTAATTACACATTTATTAGAGGCATGGCTACAATGGGCATACATATACAAATGAAAACTGATAGTGCCACTGCTTATCTTTCTCATATAATGAAACAGTTTTTTTCATGTTATAACGTAAAACGCACTACAGGGATACCGTATAAAGCCCCAGGACAAGCGGTTGTTGACAGATCCAATCACACTCCAAAGGAGATGCTTGCTAAACAGAACCCCAGGCATAGACTGCACAACGCTTTGCTAACCTTACATTTTTTAAACGCTAATGAAACAGAGCAGCAGCCGCTGAAAGACACTGGCCTGGGAAAGCCTGCTGAATGGCGTCAGCCTGAGTATCCTAGGCTGTTTTACCGTCAGAACGGAAAGCAGGTGGGCCCAGGGTGTGCTCTTCTCTGCAGGAGACAAAGGGCTGGGGACACCATCAAAACTGACAAAAAAATCCAGCATGAACAAGAGGGGCCTCTTGGAGGCTTTGGCTGATGACATGGGTGATGTGTTTCTGAGAACAAAGAAATGTAAAAAGCCTTTGAAGGGAACTAAGCTGACCCTCCCACCGGGGACAGCTTAAGAATTTGTGTGACAGCCCGGTGTTGGTGGTGCACGCCTTTAGTCCCAGCACTCAGGAGGCACAGGCAGGTGGATCTCTGTGAGTTCGAGGCCAGCCTGGTCTACAGAGCTAGTTCCAGGACAGCCTCCAAAACAATACAGAGAAACCCTGTCTCAAAAAAACAATAACAACAGCAACAAAGAATTTGTGGGACAGGGTTGGAGAGATGGCTCAGCAGTTAAGAGCACTGGTTGTTTTTCCAGAGGACCAGGGTTCAATTCCCAGCACCCACACGACAGCTCACAACTGTCAGTAACTCCTGTTCCAGGGGATCTAATGACCTCATACAGACATACCATACCTGCATGCAAAAGACCAATGTACAGAGAATAAACTAAATAAATAAATAATTAAGAGAGAGAGAGAGAGAGAGAGAGAGAGAGAGAGAGAGAGAGAGAGAGAGAAGAATGTGTGTGACAAAGGGGAGGCAACACTTCCACCGGCTCAGAAACCTCTGGATGCTATAACCCGGTTCCTTGCTATGCTAGCTGTGGTAGCTAAACAGGTACCTGGGCCAACTGTACATATTGGACCTATGTTCCTCATCCTCCAGGTAACATAGGCGTAGGTTGGGGAAGATATGGATCCCTGCAGAAGTAAATGAGTTCTTCTTGGTTACCTGGTCCTCATGACAACAGAAGGCTGCTGAGCCTATGGAGGAGGGTAAGGAAATCATAAATTATACTGTGGGAATGCCAGAAATTTGTTTGTGTGGGTAATGAAATTTATTATCTAAACATAACTTGTCAAGTGTGATTATTTGTAGTTAATACTCCCCAGGATTATCATAATAAGGTTTTTTTTTTTTCACAGTAAGTTTTGTATGCTTGATGCATCTGGTTAACGAGATAGTTGACTTGAGACAAGCTGCTATATTATGGGGAGATCAGTTACAACTATTGAAGGAACAGATAAAGTTGAAATGTGATTGGAAAGCCAGGCATTGATGGTGCATGCCTTTAATCCCAGCACTCGGGAGGCAGAGGCAGGTGGATCTCTGTGAGTTCGACACCAGCCTGGTCTACAGAGTGAGTTCCAGGACAGCCTCCAAAGCCACAGAGAAATCCCATCTTGAAAAAACAAAACAAACACATGTGATTGGAATAGCACATCCTATTGTGCTACACCTTTAAGGTTCAATAATAGCAAGAATGACTGGGGAAAGGTTAAGATGCTTTGATGGGTCGCCCTAATTCTTCTCAAATGATTTATAATTTACGGCAAGAAATTAAGGAAACTCTTTCAAAAGGGTTACCTGATGTGACGGGAGTGGTTGTTACGGAAGGTCTTGCAGATCTGTTAGCCTCATTCAATCCTGTACATCACTTTAACAGACTTCTTGTTTTAGCGATTGTTATCCTTGTATTGGCTTTAAAATGTATTTTGGCTGATCTGCATAAGATTGTGAAACAAAGCGATAGACAAAAGGCTGTATGTACTGTAAGGGTGCATAACTGTGGGCATAATTCATTACAGCTTAAACAGGGTGGGAAATGTAGCAGAGATGCCTGCAGAGCATTGGATCCGGCTTGAATGCCCGAGTGTTAGCACTGGCCTTCGAGCCGCCTTGGTAACTGTTACCTTGTGTTTGATTCTCATCTGAGTTCTTCCTGAAGGGTCCAGAGCCTTTGCAAAACTCAGTTATGAGATGGCTCGGAAAATGGTTCCTTCAAGCAACTGCTGATAGGAGGTTTTGATGGGCAGAAATTGGTTTGCTGCGAGTCATAAATTGTCTAATGATAAAAAGAGGACTTTGTGACGCAACGGCCAGTCCATTCCCCAGAATCTGATTCACCTTGCTGTTTTGCTAAGCCAAATTCATCCTAAAGCAACCCTAATTCTTCCACGGACCCCAGTAAAACAGAACACTGACACCCAAGCCAGCATGGGAAGTCTTGGCGGTAGTATTGGCTCTAAATCAGCTGGGCCTGGTAGCAAATTTCTATAATCTCAGCACACGGAAAACTGGGAAGGAGGGTTGCCATGAACTGGAGGCCAGCCTGGGCTACACCGCAATATCCTTCCTCAAATAAATCACAAAATCAGAATTCATGTTCCTTTTTAGGTGTCTAGGGAGAAAATGAGACAAAAAAGGGGTTGTCGGTTATTGAAGATTAATTTACTCAAATGATCTCAATTAACTAATTAATTAGTTCAAATGGTCTCAGAGTAATCACTAACAAAGTCAATACCAGATGGGATTAGCAGGCTCCAGAGACAAATAGAGAAAAAAACAGCCTCCAAGGGACGCACGCAGACAGAAGAATCTCCCCAATCCTCTAGCTCACTCTACATGGCAAGTTCCAGGCCATTCAAGGCTACCTAGAGGACCCTGACTCTCACAAAGTGGAAAGTAGAACCCACTCCCTCTCTCTTGCTCCCCCCTTTGCTTGGTTGTTTTTGAGGTGTGGTAGATGGCTTTAGAAAGAATCTTAGGGGGCCATGAAATCACATTCAGGCACTGAACTCCCTGTCTTCTTGTCTCCACCTCCCAGGCGCTGTAACAGCATCTAAGCACCACCACCCTTAAACATCCTGCTCTTTCTTTTCTTGTGCTGCTGAAGATGGAACCCGGGGCCCACCCATGATAGGCAAGGCTTTACTATTGGGTGACTTTGCAGCACGCTAGGGGCGTTTGTCTTCAACCGTCAGGAAGCCCACAATGTCTCCACAGCACTGCGACTCCCACCTGAGGTTCTGTCTCTGGGCGGCCATGTGAGGGTCCTTGGGAATATGTAGCTACAGTCTCAGGAGCACTAGGGGAGGATTGTGGGAGCACTGGGAGAGGATTGTGGGAGCACTAGGGGAGGATTGTGGGAGCACTAGGAGAGGATAGTGGGAGCACTAGGAGAGGATAGTGGGAGCACTGGGAGAGGATTGTGGGAGCACTAGGGGAGGATTGTGGGAGCACTAGGGGAGGATTGTGGGAGCACTAGGGGAGGATTGTGGGAGCACTAGAGGATAGTGGGAGCACTAGGAGAGGATAGTGGGAGCACTAGGAGAGGATTGTGGGAGCACTAGGGGAGGATAGTGGGAGCACTAGGGGAGGATTGTGGGAGCACTAGGGGAGGATTGTGGGAGCACTAGGGGAGGATTGTGGGAGCACTAGGGGAGGATTGTGGGGAGCTGATTCTAAATTTGCAGTCTCTGCCTCAATACTCCACTCCCAGAATGCATCTCACCCCTGGGCTCTGCAACCTTCGACGGTGTGAGGGACAGTACGTTTGAAGAGGACTTTTAGTCTGCTAGGAATGGTGTCTGCTCACTCTCCCTTTGTCTGCTTTCCAGGAACTTCTTTTAACACAGAACTTGATTCTCTTCCATCAATCTTCCTCTCAGCTGGCGGGGGAGGCACACACCTGTGATCTCAGCACTCAGGAGGCAAAGTCAGGATGGATCTGTGAGTTCGAGGCCAGCCTGGTCTACAGAGTGAGTTCCAGGACAGCCAGAGTCACACAGAGAAACCCTGTCTTGAAATGAGAGAGAGAGAGAGAGAGAGAGAGAGAGAGAGAGAGAGAGAGAGAGAGAGAGAGAGAGAGAGAGAGAGAGAGAGAGAGAGAGAGAGAGAGAGAGAGAGAGAGAGAGAGAGAGAGAGAGATTCTTCTCCAAGTAAAGAATTGGACCTAGAGATTCATGGGCAATGTTACTATTTTCTATTTCCTCTCTAATTTTTGATCTGGGTGAGCTGGGGACTGGGACACCCTGACCTATATCCCATCTCACCTATCTGCAAATTAAGTGGGAAGGTGGGAATTCAGGGAGGAGCTAGCGACTTAAAGGATCAAAGCAAGAACAGGTGCCTGGAGTCTGAGCTGGAGATGGAGGCGGTCAGGAAAGAGCCCTTGGGAGAGGGGAACTTAGAGGCACTGGTACACTGGCTCCGTGAATGGTTGTGTAGTTTGGGCAAATTGCTCACACCCACTGAGTTAATGCTTCGGGGAGGCTGCTCTCTCTGTGTGTGGCTTCAAGGATGCTGACACATCTGGACACCCAGAGGCCTCAGCCTGGCCGTTGTTAACGTGTGCCTTCTTCATTTCGTCCTCCATCACTGGGTACTTCAAATGTGCCAGACCCTCGGGTTCCCAGCCCTGAACAAGCAGGCACAATACAGCCAGCCCTCGGAGCCCCAGTTTTTTTTAGCACTGACCAATGTCAAAGGTGGATCAGCTTTGCTGAGCAAAGCAGCCTGGGCTCCTGGGCTGAAGCCTGGGAGAAGTTGGAGCCTGCAGCTTGCTGAGCTGGTCTGGATCCAGCAAGTGCGTAGGAAACCCAACAGAGTCCTGTGCAAGGCGGGAGTCAGAGTGTCCTAGAGGGGAGGGCAGGGCAAGCCTCCACAGTCTTGATGTTAAAGACTGTCCCTATTCTATAAGCCTGGGAGAGGGGAGAGCCGCACCCCAGTGAGTGTGGGGGCAGGACAGAAGGAGACTTGTCCGGCCTTGACAGCTTTGCCTCAGGGCCAGGGTCTGTGCCAGGTGTGGGTGATGGTTGGAAGGTGTGAGCTGAGTCACCAAACTTGGCCCCACCTGCCTTTACTTGAGGTCCCTCACCAGCTCCTGTCACACGGTTGCTGGCTGTCTGTGCTCTGGGGCTGAGCTGGGTGGTCTGGATCAGGGTAGGTGCAGATGAGGAGGCTGGGCTTGGAGGTGGTCCATCAAAACAGACAGCGAGCATTGGAAGAGCTGGGCATTGCGTATCTCTCTAGTTTTGTGGCCAGTCCCAGAGGTGGTCTCCCTGCCGGCTTCTCTGTCATGGGACTTTTTGTCTCTGTCCCTGTGTCTTCTTCCTCGATGAGACTCTCTCCCCTTCTTCACATTGTCATATCCCCGCGTTCCTAGCTGGGACCGACCCACCTCTCTGTCTTGGTCTCCCTGCTTCTCATGCCCTGCCCCCCCTAAATCTTGCAGACCATCCCCGATAAGATCTCTGTTCAAAGCTATCTGTATGATCAATGGGATGAGAATTAAGGTACTATCCCTAACCAGTCTGGCAGGTAACATTCCAGATAGCAGAGGAAAAGAGTACAGTGTCTCTGAGATCATCAGATCCTCATTTTTGTAATCAGACATGGTACCCCTGGGGCCTTCTCTGATCACTGGTGTCTTGGGTTCCCTGTTTGCAACTGAATTTTGATGTACTCACTGATGGGAACCTGGGGTCTAAGGCAGCTTTAGACTCTAGTCAGTCCTCAGAACTCCATGCCCAAGCTCCGGGAGTCTGGAATCTGCTGGAGCTCTTGAGTCACTCTTGTTACCTAGGGTTTCCTGATACTGAAACTTCAAGCTTCAAGCTATGTAGGAGTGTGGGTAGAGTCTCCTGGCACTGTTTTGGGTCATCTTGAGACTGGAGATGGGAGACCCCAGAACAACAGGGCCATCGCTCCAAGACAGCTGGGTCATATCAGTGTCTGGAAAAGAAAGGACTCTTGTATTATATAACTTTCCCTGAGGAATAGTGAGCAGATTTCTACTCATTCCAGAAAGCACACTGCAATAGGCCAAAGAAACAACTGTGCAAAAGCCCATCTTAGTAAATGGATGAGTTTTGGGGGTAACTTACAGGAGGACCATGGCTGAGGGATTACTTATCGTACCACAGACTACTCAAAGGCACCCCCATCACCAAAAAGCATACCCCACGAGAAATAAGTATTCAGAGTCTACTCTACCCGCAATTGTTAGTGCTTACATTACCTTCTGGGGTGGGTGGGGCCGTGTGAATCCTGTAAGTTTGAGGAACTCCCTGAGACTTGGAAGTTGTTAACACCTGAGCCTTGTCAGTTTGGAGCTTTCTGAATCTTAAGGAGCCTCCCTCCAAAATGGAACGTTTCAATTCCAAGAAAATGGCTACACGACATCCCACCTCTTCCTCTGGCTCTCATATAGGGATAAATGCTCTGCACAGTGAGGTGTTGAGTAGGAGAACCAGGATGAAACATAAAGAAAATAAGAAATAAGACAAAAGCAAGTTCTGGGGACCAGGAGGTCTTGCATAAGCTGATGACTTATGCCTAGCAAATTTATTAAGGGTACAGTAGCCTATATGCTTTTTGCAAGGGGAGAATGGCCAAGGTCTGCAGGGAGCACAGGATGTCGCAAACACAACTGTCTTCGAACTGATAACCACAGCCCAGTGGCAAGCAAGAGTTGGGTCCCTAGAAGGCCCAGGCTCCAGCCCGAGACCGGCCTTGCCAAGTCCACCCCTAGACAAGGACGCAGAATTGAAGTCTCCTTTTTCCTTTGGTCAAAGCCTCTGAGAAAGTCTTGGCTGGTTCCATTTCCCAGAGCCAACAGCTCCAGTGATCTGTGACTATAAGTAGCAATGTCTAGAGGTGATTGACAGACTAATGACATACATTTAAACAATAGTGGCAAGGTACACACTGGGGCCTAGGACCTGCTCAGTCTCAGACGGGCTTTTGCTCTGGCTTACAGTAGCAGATGTGAATTCCTTCCTGTGCGGTGAGCCTGCCATCCAGCCAGAAAGCAGTCGGTTGCACACCTAACACGTGTGCCGCTATTGTGCATTGGGGCAGCTTGCCTTGCACATTGGAACTATTGCACAGGGCAGAGCGGGATTGCTGGTGAAAATTCTCTCCCAGCAGCCTGATCGATATATTCTAACACTATGAAAGCCAACTAGCAGCCAGGTGTGGTAGTGCACGCCTTTAATCCCAGTACAGAGAGGCAGAGGCAGGTGGATCTTTGTGAGTAAGGCCAAACAAGTGAGTTCCAGGACAGCCAAGGGTTCCAGGACAGCCAAGGCTGTTACAAAGAAATGTCGTCTCAAAAAACAAAACTAAAGGAAGAAAGAAAGCCAGCTGGCATGGAGAGAGCTTCCAGTTCAGTCCCAGCCTGATTTCTCAATATCCTTCAGCCCAATGTGTAGTGTCTTCAGAAAGGAATTTACTGTACGCGCCCAACCTTGACCAGCAAGGAGGACGCTAGTCTGGGAAGATCTCCATGCAGTTTTAATCAGGATCCTTGAACATGCTCTTCTGACCCACAAGAGCCCGGGGAACCCCTGCACAGGCTTAAATCCCCTTGCGCTAACCAACCCCAGTGAGCTACGTGGACCCTGCAGATAGGCTACTCTAACACTGAAGCAGACAGGCTGAACAGACTTAACCAAATAAGGGCTTGTTTATGCCAGAGAGCGCTCACCCTCAGGGAGGTGGAAAGCAGAAGCCAGTGCCATCTTTAAGGTGCGGCACTTTGCAGCTCTCTACAATTTACCATCTAGTTCTGGCATGTAAATGACTCCGGTATCAATGGGCTTCATGGTTTGTGGGATTTCTGGGGCCTCTCTAATGGTTTGAATAAAAACGATCCCCATGGAACGCTCCTCCTTTGCTGGTGGGAATGCAAACTTGTACAGTCGCTGTGGAAATCAGTGTGGCGATTTTTCAGAAAACCAGGGATCATCCTACCTCAAGACCCTGCAACACCACTTTTGGGCATGTACCCAAAGGAGGCACACTCACACTACAAGGACATTTGCTCAATTACATTTATAACAGCCAGACTTGGAAACAACCTAGATGCCCCTCAACTGAAGAATGGATAAAGAAAATGTGGTACATTTGTAAGACCCTCAGAATGAGGAGTCTCCCTGTTTCAGTCGGTATCCCCAAGAACTCAATGTCCAGTCCAGTTGATGCAACACGCAAGAGGCTTTAATGAACGGGAAACGTTTGCGCAAACGGGCCCCCTCAGCATACAGGCTAGAGAGAAGCAACATTCTCTGGGCAAGGGTATTTTTAAAGGAAAAAACGACAAGCTTAGGGAGGGGACTGTGACCCTCTGTCCGTTGAGTACATGACCAGAGTAATGGGTTCTTCCCTTGAGGCCGGATGGTCTCACTGTTCAGGTCAGCAGACCTCAGGGCCTCAGGGTGTGCTAATTGATCTTGTCTAAGCAAACCAGAGTTGCAGCTATCTCTTTGTTTCTTAAGGACCCTATTTACCACCTGCTGACACACTGACCAGAGGGCAGTTTGAATTCTTGGTATCCGGCTATCTTAGGGCCTTGTGAGGGAAAGTTGCAGGTGGTTAGCAAATCCCAGGGAACTGGGTCATAGTGGCCTGGGTTAGCTTTTGGGGTCAGACTGCCCTGCATTCCAATTGGGGGGGGGTTTCCTTAACTGGCCTTTACTTTTTGTCTTTCACATTTACACATGCAGTACTACTCAGAGTTAAGAAACAATGACATTCTAAAATTTGCAGGCAAATGGATGGAAGTAGAAAAAAAAACATCCTGAGTGAAGTCACCCAGACCCAGAAAGACAAATATAGTATGTACTTGCTCATAAGTGGATACCAGATATAAAGCAGAGGTTAACCAGCTATCACAACCCCTAAGAAGCTAGAACCTTCTTCCAGAAACAGACAGCTCCTGGAGTACAATTGAAATGAGGGAGGAGTGATAATATGAACAAAGGAGTCAAGACCACAGGGTGGCTTCTGGGAAACCACAGAAGCAGCTGACCCAAGCTAGTGTGAGATCACTGACTCCAATCTGACAAATGGGGAACCTGCATAAAACCAAACTGGGTCCCCTGAATACAAGTGACAATGGTGTGACTTGGACAGTGTATAAGACCACTGGCAGTAGGTCCAAGATCTAACTCTAATGCACAAACTGACTTAGTGGAGCCCATTCTATATGGAGATAGCTTGCCCAGCCTAGACACAGGGGTGTGGGGGTGGAGAGGTGCCCTGGTCCTGCCTCAACAAGATGATGCTACAGACTTAGTAGACTTCCTAGGGGAAGCCTTACCCTATCCATGGAGCAGGTGGGAAATGGGGTAGGGAGAAGGTGGGGAGAGAGGGAGAAGAGGAGGGGGAACTGGAATTGTAATGTAGAAAATAAAGGAAAAAATGACCCCCGTGGACTCATGTATTTGAATGTTTAGTTATCAAGGCCTGGCACTATTTGAAAGGATTAGAAGGATTAAGAGGGTGTGGCCTTGTTGAAGAAAGTGTATCACTGGGGTAGGCTTTGATGTTTCAGAATGGAGCTCTCAGCTACTGCTCCGGGACCTTCCTGCATGCCACCAAGCTTCCCACCATGATGACAATGAATTAAATTTTTGAAACTGTAGTCAAGTTTCCCATTAAATGCTTCCTCTCATAATAGTTGCCTCGGTCGTGGTATCTCTTCACAGCAATAGAACAATGACTAAGGCAGCCTCTGTTGATTTTTAGCTCTTTGGGGGAGGGCCCACCACCCAGCTCCCAAATAAATCTCACAGAGGCTTATGTAATCAGAGGTTTCTCTCCCACCACCCAGTTCTTCTAATAACCATTCAGAGGCTTAATGTTACTTTTAAATGTTTGGTTGATGGCTCAGGCTTATTATTAGCTAGCTCTTACATTTAAATTAATCCTTATTTCTTATCTATGCTTTGCCACGTAGTTCAAGGCATGTTACTTCAATTTCTGCATGACTTGCTTCCTCAGCAGCTGGCTGCTGTCTCCCTGATTCCACCCTTCTTATCCTGTATTTCTGCTTGGATTTCCTGTCTGGCTCTATCCTGCCTTGCCATAGACCAAAGCAGCGTTATTTATCAACCGATGAGAGCAACATAGTCACAGCATACAGAAGGACATCCACTCCACAGCAGGCTTATTCTTTCTTATGAATGCCCAGCGTTAGCTTGGCTTGTTTCTAGCCAAGTTTCTTAAATTATTCCATCTACCCTTTGCCTCTGGGCTTTTACCTTTCTCTATTTCTACATATCTTTTCTTTCCTTCTTACTCCATGGCTTGCTGTGTAGTTGGGTGGCTGGCCCCGAAGTCTCCTTCTCTGGCTCCTAGATTTCTCCTCCCAGATTCCTTGTCCTCTTTTATTCTCTTTACCTGCCAGCCCCACCTACCCTTTCTCATGACTTGCTATTGGCTATTCAACTCTTTATTAGATCAATCAGGAGTTTTTGACAGGCACAGTAACACAGCTTCACGGAGTTAAACAAATGAGACATAAAGGAATGCAACACATCTTTGCATCCATAAACAAATATTCTACTGCACAAACAAATGTAAATAATATTTTACAACAAGTCTCCTTGGCCAACTACTCATAGGAAGTAGTTCACCCCCAGTCCTGGAATTAGGGCTCCTAGATGTTCCTTCCCAAGTCTGCAAGTTGAACCCTTTACCTTGTGTCTTCCAATACTATGGGGTCCTTTATAAACCTGTAAAACATCCAGGATTGGAATACGTAAAAAAACCCTTTATCAGAGTGTGGGCAGGATCTCTGAAGGGACACCCTCACCCTTTCCACGTCTGTGCTAGTTGGTGTTCAGCAGTAAGAGGACGCTAAAGCTACAACAGAGCAGGCTGGAGATGTGGTTCAGTGGCTGGAAACACTGCTTGCTCTTCCAGAGGACCCTGGTTCAATTCCCAGCACCCATGCAATGGTTTACAGCCATCTGTAACTACAGTTCTGGGGTATCTGACACCCTCCTCTGACCTCTGTGCAATGCATATGCCTGATATACAAACATACATACATGCAAAACACACATATACATGAAATAAAAATTAATACATTTCTTTAAGAATCATCCCAGGAAGCAGTGATGAATCTGGGGCAATGATGTTTTTTGTGAACATATACATAGGATTTTATTTTAAGATACAGTAGCTGGACATGGTAGTACATGCCTTTAATCTCAGCTCCTGGGAGACAGAGACAAGACGACCTCATGAGTTCAAGATCAGCCTGGTTTACATAGGGAGCTCCAGGACAGCCAGGGCTATGTAGAGAGACTCAGTCTCAAAGAGAGAGAGAGAGACAGAGAGAGAGAGAGACAGAGAGAGTGAGAGACAGAGAGAGAGAGACAAAGGATGGAGAGGCGGCTCAGTGGTTACGAGCACTGGCTGCTCTTGCAGAGGACCAGGTTAGTGTCTCAAAAACCCATATGTTGGTTCACAACTATCTGTAGGTGCACATGCGTTCATATGTATGTGAACAAAGCACTCATGCACAGAAATAAAATAAACAAATGCAAAAACATTTAAAAAGTTCTTAGCCAGGTCTGGAAAGATGAGCTCAGTGTTTCAGAGAATTTGCTGCTCTTTCAGAGGACCCAAGTTCAGTTCCCAGCACCCATCAAGCAGCTCACAATCCCCTTTAACTCCAGCTCCCAGAGATACAACCCCCGAGTCCTCCAAGGGCACCCCATTCTCTACACTCACACATACACACATGCACACACACACTCATGCACACATACACACTCATACATACATACAGACACACATACACACTCATGTACACATGCACACACATATATACATACACACATACACATACATATACACTCATGCACACATTCACACTCATGTACATATGCACACTCATATACACATACACACACTCATGTACACATGCACACACATATACACATACACACATACACATACATATACACTCATGCACACATTCACACTCATGTACATATACACATTCATATACACATACACACTCATGCACGTATGCACTACATACATACACTCATACACGCATACACACTCATGCATACACACACTCATACACACATGCACACACATACATACTTACACAAATACACACTCATGCACACATACACACTCATACATACATACACACTCATACATACATACAGACACACATACACACTCATGTACACATGCACACACATATATACATACACACATACACATACATACATATACACATACACACATACACACTCATACACACATGCACACACACATACACACTCATGCACACATACACACTCATGCACACATACACACCTGCATACACATACACACATACATATCAAATAGCTATAATCCCATCACTTGAGAGTCAGGATGACTGCTGACCCTCTAAGTATGTGTTGGTCTCTTAGCAAGTCCAGGCCTGGGCTACATAGAAGACCCTGTCTCAGATGAGGAGGAGGAAGGCAGGAAGGGAAGAAGGAGTAGAAGGATGGATGGAAGTTGGATATAAAGAGGGTTAAGTGGATAGATGTTAGATGTTTTCTTTGTGAGAGTGTGCATGTGTGTAATTTATTTATGATGTTAGGTGTTTGGGTATGGAAAGAATGACAGCTGGGAGGCGAATGCTGGATTGGATGAATGATTACATGGATGAACAGCTGGGAAGATGAAGCTAGGTGGACAGATTGGCAATGAATGTTGGATGTTCAGAAAGTTACAGAGGTATGTGCCTGGATGGATGGATGGATGGATGGATGGTGGGTGAATGGGTGGATAGGTGGGTGAATGCTGAGTGGGTGGGTGGGTGGGTGGATGGATGGATGTGTGGGTGGGTGAATGGGTGGATGGGTGGGTGGATGGGTGGGTGGGTGGGTGGGTGGGTGGATGGATGGATGTGTGGGTGGATGGGTGGGTGAATGGGTGGATGGGTGGGTGGGTGGGTGGATGGGAGGGTGGGTGGATGAATGGGTGAGTGGGTGGGTGGATGGATGGGTGGGTGAGTGTGTGGGTGAATGGGTGGATGAGTGGTGGTAGGTGAATGGGTGGGTGGATGGATGGATGGGTGGATGGATGGATGTGTGGGTGAATGGGTGGGTGGGTGGATGGATGGGTCTGTGGGTGGCTGGATGGGTGGGTGGATGAAGGGTGGGTGGGTGGGTGGATGGGTGGATGGGTGGGTGGGTGGATGGATGTGTGGGTGAATGCGTGGGTGGGTGGATGGATGGGTCTGTGGGTGGATGGATGGGTGGGTGGATGAATGGGTGGGTGGGTGGGTGGATGGATTTACAGTTGGCCTCATGAGTAGAGAGAATGCTGGAAGTTCATATGGTATCCTACTTTTATCTCTGCAGCTACAATAAAACACCCTGACAAAAGCAACTCAGGAGGAAAGGGTTTTTCAGCTCGAAACTCCAAGTTGTGGGAAAGGAGAGACAGGAAATTTTATCTTGAGGCAGCTGGTCACATCCATTGTCAAGAGAGAAGATGAAAGCTTACTTGTGCTCTAGGGCAGACCAGGATCCCTGCCTAAGAAATGGTACCCCCTATAGTGCGCTGTCTTCCTTCCTCAATTAACATATTCAAATTAGTCCCCACAGATACCTCACTTAGACAAACCCTTGTTGTCACCCACCTCTTTGCAGGTGATTGTAGCTGTGTCAGGTTAACAACGAGAAGCATGCTACATGGGCTGGCACAAGCCTCTAATCACAGCACTCAGGAGGCAGAGAGATGTTTTTGAGTTCCAGGCCAGCCTGATCTAAGTAGTGAGTTCTATGCTGGAGCTACAAAGTGAGAGTTGAAAACTATTGTAAAAACTAAACATCACAGATGGGTAAGTGGGTAGGTGGAGGGAATGATGGGAGCCAGACCACATTCCTAGTTCTGAAGTTTGTAGGCTATGTGACCTCTCTTTCTCCCTCCTTTCCTCTCTCTAACCTTTTCCCCCTCCTTCCCCTCCTCTCTTCCCTTTCTCCTTCCCACCCTCCTTTTCTCTCTTTTCTTAGATATGCTTTGGTCTTAGCTAAGACTAGCCTCCATGTGACTGTAATCCTACAGCCTTAGCCTCCTAAGTGCTGGGATTGTAGGACATTCTACTCAGCAAAAAAATTTTTTGGAGACAGGATCTCACTGTGCTACACTATGTAGCACAGGCTAGCCTTGAAGTCCCACTCCTGCTTTCGTCTTCCAAGTGCTGGAGCTATAAGCATGTGTTAGTACACCTAGCTTGGCAATTTTTCTTCTCTCTCTCCCTCCCTCCCTTCCTTCCTTTCCCCGCCCCTCCCTTCATTTCTGTGACAGGGTCTCATGTAGCACAGGCTAGCCCCTAACATACTGTAGCACTAAGGATGATCATGAACTTCCTACCTTCACTTCCCAAGTGGGGATTAGAAAGGGACACTGCCTGTCCCTTCGACTGTTATGCATGAATGATGGCAGTGGTTCCTAATCTTGGACTTTGGAGTGACGAGTGACTGGATTGACACAGAGAGAGCTTGGCGCATTCGTCTGTCGTAGTAGGTGTGTGGAAAAACAGGGCAGGATGAAAGCCAGGGCCACTGGGGCCATGGGGGCATGAATGAATCACACAGAGATCCCCTAGGCATTTTATTAGGGCCTTGGGTGGAACTAGAGGGTCTTTCTTCTTCCCTAGGAGGAACTCAAATCTGAACATAGGACAAGGTGATGTCACCTTTGATCTCCAGCATGTCTATCCTCTGGAATGCTTGGAACCGATGTGAGAAGTCGAAAAGGTGCTGGCCGTTGGCGAACACTTTGAACCGATCAATTCCGCAGCGGATTGACAGCTGTGGGAGAGAGGAGAGGTAAGGCCCTGCAGGATCCGGGTCTGTGGGTGGTGGGAAGAGGGACTCCCAGACTCACATCAAAGAACTGCCCACGGCCAAATGGATTGCAAGCAATCTTCCTCTCCTCCGAGCCCCAGCAACCATTCAGGAAGCTGTTGCGAACCACCACATTCTCACTCATTCGGGAGCTGATGTGGAGAGCTATGTCACCTGATGACCCCACCTTGAAGTTGATGGCAAAGCTAAGGAAAAATAAGGTGTCAAATGAGGTCTAGCATCTGAGTCTTGAGGAGGGCTGGGGTCTTGATCTCTGGGTCTGAGGGGGGAGGGGGACGCCTGGGTGCTTACCACTCGGCTGTGGGAAGTATATAGCCCTTGACTATGATGGTTCTTCGGGCTATAAGCCCCCCTTGTAGGGTTCCCACATATGGCATAGGCTGTGGAAAAAGAACATGGGGTTCCATCCAGTCTCATGGAACAAGACCACATTTCACAGGCAGGCAGAGTTGGCCCCAACCATGTTTCTTCCTGAACAATTTACTCCTCACCTCCCACCCCAAAACTCTCAGCCCACCCTTTCTGGGCTCCCCACATTCCCTGCTTCTCTTCAGCTTGCTTCCCAGAGAGCAGCTGGCCCCTGGAACACCATACCGGATTGAAGGTTGGGGGTCCCGACATGACCTACAAAAGAAGAAAGGGATATCACTATACAACTTTTGACAAATACTTCATCCAACACGACGTCTCCATCCCTCTCCCCACCCCAAATCATCCACATCCCTTCACATTCCCATGCCCCCCCCCACTTACAGGCAGGCTGTTCATCTGCGGAGGGTTGTATCCAGGACCCTACAGCGTGGACAGTCAGAAGGCAAGAGCGGTGAGGGAGTGTGGGGTCCTTTCAGCGCCCCTAAATTTCCTCTGCCATTAATCCTCCACCTCTGGGGGAGACTGTCCACCCCTCAGCAGATACTTACAGGGTGAGCCGGAAAGCCCATAGTTCCCTGTGGGCACAGAGAAGAAAGGAGGTCATAGACTGGAAAGTGTTGAGGAGCATAACTTAGGTCAGCCCCTCGGGTACAGGAACAGACCTGCTGTATTTAGGGTCTGCCAGAGCATCAGTGGCTTTAGTACAACACCTGGTCAATTCTATTCTTTGTCCCCCCTTCCACAATCTTGTATTAGTCCCTTCTGTCTTAGGCCCCTCACCCCTAGCAACCCCGAGCAAGGGGGTATCCTGGGCGTCAGCCCTCTACTGCGCTTGCGCAGTCTCTTCCGGTTTCTGCGGCTCCGTCTCTCACAAAGCCATGGTGCTATACAGGTGATTTGTCCCGTCCAGAATGCCTTCCCGCCCTCATCACTCTCTTTTTTGTTGTTTTGTTTTTCAAGACAGGATTTCTCTGTGTAGCCCTGGCTGTCCGGGAACTAGATATGTAGAGCAAGCTGGCTTCAAGCTCAGAAATTCCGGTTAAAGGCGTGCACCACCACTGCTCAACTTTTTTTTTTTTTTTTTTAAATGTGCATTTTTGTTTTGCCTGCATGTATACAGGTGTTAGATTGTAGAGTTAAAAGGCAGTGTGAGCTTCCATATGGGTGCTTGGAATTGAACCTGGATCCTTCAGAAGAACAATCAGTGCTCTTAACCATTGAGCCATCTCTCCAGCCCCTCAACTTTATTTATTTATTTATTTATTTATTTATTTATTTATTTATTTATTTATTTATTTATTTATTTATTTATTTATTTATTTTAAAGGTGGTCTCACTGTATAGCCCAGCTGACCTGGAACTCAATATATAGAACAGGCAGGTCTTGAACTCACAGAGACCCACCAACCCCTGGCTCTCAAATGCTAGGATTAAAGGTGTGCACCACCACCAACCTGAGGTGCTACAAGTACTCTTTACTGCTTTCTCTCCAGCCCCCAGGCCGACTGATACTTTCAGGCTTTTGTTAGCTAATTGTTGGTATTGAGAAAGGAACTCAGGAACTCATCCCACACCCTAAACTAGCTTACTCTAGCTGGGCCATGGCCCCCAGCCCCTCACTGGGGGATTCTAGGCAGGAGCTCTACCACTGAGCCACACCCCAACCCCTCACTGGGGGATTCTAGGCAGGGGCTCTACCACTGAGCCACACCCCAGCCCCTCACTGGGGGATTCTAGGCAGGGGCTCTACCACTGAGCCACGCCCCAGCCCCTCACTGGGGGGTTCCAGGCAGGGGCTCTACCACTGAGCCATGCCCCAGCCCCTCACTGGGGGATTCTAGGCAGGGGCTCTACCACTGAGCCATGCCCCAGCCCCTCACTGGGGGATTCTAGGCAGGGGCTCTACCACTGAGCCACACCCCAGCCCCTCACTGGGGGATTCTAGGCAGGGCTCTACCACTGAGCCACGCCCCAGCCCCTCACTGGGGGATTCTAGGCAGGGGCTCGACCACTGAGCCACACCCCAGCCCCTCACTGGGGGATTCTAGGCAGGGGCTCTACCACTGAGCCACGCCCCAGCCCCTCACTGGGGGACTCTAGGCTGGGTCTCTACTGTTGAGCAAACTTCAACCTGAGACTTTTGGCCATGGCATGCTGCTCTGTCTCAGTGGGTGTGTGTCGGGGCTCCTCGTAGGCTGTGTACCTGGGTGTGGAGCTTCTAGGACACTAGGCCCCATGTTTGTTTGCATTCAGATCTAGCTCTGTTGGCCAATTTCCAAGGTCGTTGCACCAAATTACACTCTGTACAACCATATGGTAGCTATGCTAGCTTCTCCACATGCCTGCAAACAGGACACAGAATTTGTTCCATCACAACCCTGATGGGTGTGCAGTGGCGGCTCACTGTGGCTTTGTGTTTGCTGGGTGACTAATGTGTTCAGCAGCCGGCCCTGAATTTGTACACTAGTCCTAAACCCTTTATCTGCTGGTCGTTTCTTGTCTCACTTTCTGACTCGGTTCACGCACATCTTCCCCCTGTCAGCCTTTCTTGTCTAAGTCAGAGTCTTCCATTAGATGCTCAGAAAGCCTTGTTATAACCCCACCCCCAACTGCCTGAGCCCCCTTAGCTGGACCCTGACCCTCTCTCTACCTCAATCCCCCCTCAGGATCTTGACCATGGAAGTCATGCTTGTCGGTCCTTGGTCTATCTTCCTGGTGGTTCCTAAGTTCCCACTATGGGAGCGTAGACAGTGATGGATGTGAGAATGAGTCCAGGAGGCAAATGAAAAGAGTTCCTTACCGGATATGGGGTTGGGGCAGGCTGGCCTCCAAGGAAGTTGATTGACTGAAGTTCCAGGTCTCCATCCACATGAAGATGGTTGACCATCTGTATCGGCAGCCGGTGCCCGTATTCATAGAAGGGCTCTCCATTCACCACCACCTGCAGGGCACAAAGCCGGTGTCAGGCATCAGCACCGTGACACAAGGGACAGTGTGCTTATTTACTGTGTGTGCATGTGTGCTCACGCGTGTGCGGGTGCACACGTGTACACGTTTGCATGGAGGCCAGAGGTCAGCTGTGAGTGTTATACTTCAGAGCCATTCATCTGCCTTGGTTGTTTGAAACAGGGTTTCGCACCACACCTGGCAGTTGTCAACTAGTCTAGGCTGGCCAGCCGGCCAGCCAGCCCCAAGGATCCTGCTTCTCTGCCTCCCTGGAGCTGGGATTATAAGCATGGCCCACCACTCCCTGCCAGTATGTGGGTGGTAGGGCTAGAACTTGGGAACTCGGACTTGCATAGGCAGCACTTTACTGACTGAGCTATTTCCCCGGTGCCAAGGGATCCTTCTCCCCCCAAGCCCCACCGAGAGACAGGGTTTCTCTGCGTAGCCCCGGCTGCCCTGAAACTCACAGTGTAGACCAGGCTGACCTCAAACTCACAGAGATCCTCCTACCCCTGCCTTCTGAGTGGGTGCTGGGATTAAAGGTGTGCAATCTTAAATTAAAACTAGCAGTGGTGGCGCACGCCTTTAATCTCAACCCTCATAAGACAGAGGCAGGTGGATCTCTGTGAGATCAAGGCTGGCCTGTGCTATATAGCTAGTTCTAGGAAAGCCAGGCCTGTATAGAGAGAGACCTGTCTCAAAACAAAACAAAACAAAACAAAACAAAAAAAAAAAAAAAAAGAAAGTAACAGAAACAAACAAAAAACCTGAAAAAGTAGGAAGAAGGCTGGGAGTGAGCTCAGTTATGAAGAAATCACTTTGCACGCACGGTATGCAGAAGGCTTTACTCCCATCAGCAGGGGAGATGGCAGGGAGTGGGAAAAGCTACAGGGGGGGGGGGGGGGGGGGGAGTTTGCATGGAGAGGGCTGCAGGGAGAGGCACTGTAGGGCCGCAGGGCAGGGAGAGGACTGCAGAGAATGGGGAAAGCTACAGGAAGGGGAGACTGTTGCGGGGAGGTGGGGCTGCAGGGAGGGGCTGCATGCAGAGAGGGATACAGGGAGGGGGCTGCAGGCAGGGGGCTGCAGGGAGGTGAGGCTGCAGGGGGAAGGGCTGCAGGCAGGGGGAAGGGCTGCAGGGAGGTGGGGCTGCAGGGAGGTGGGGCTGCAGGGAGGTGGGGCTGCAGGGAGGGAAGGGCTGCAGGCAGGGGGAAGGGCTGCAGGCGCGGGCCCAGACCTTGTAGTGCTCCGGCATGACCATGAACACCAGCTCGAAGTGTCTGCCCTTGTGGAAAGGCATGCTCTTCTTCCGCTCCTCTTTGCCCCACTGTCCACTCTGCTTCGTGTTGAAGACCACCTTGTCCCAGCCGTCAAAGCGGGGATTGAAGTGGAAAGCGATGTCTGTCTCCTCATCCTGTCCCACAGAGAAGTCCACACGGAACCTGTGGCACATGAAGGGCTGGTTCCGTGCTTCCTGCCAGGGCACGGGGCCACCCTGACTGGGCCCTGACACCATGGACTCAGGTCGGGGCCCTGAGTTCGGATCCCGCAGAGTCTCGCGGCCACCTCGCCTCTCTACTTCTCTTTCTCATCTCCCCAGAGTCTTTTCGGTGATGGTGGTGAATCAGACTCTGTCTTTCTTTCATCTTTTTTTTTTTCTTTTGGGGGACTGGTGGGGGGATGATGTAGTTCAGGGCTCGCTCTAACTTGTGATCCTCCTGCCTCAGCCTCCAGAGTGCTGGGACCACTGGCGTGCACCACCTGAGGGCAAGGATCTTTGTCCCCATCCAACTCTGCTCTCTGTGGCTATTTGGAAGGAGGGAAGACCAAATAAAGATACAAGAATTGGGGGGCTGGAGGGACATCGTAGCTGGTGCTTACTATGCAAGTGTGAGAAGCTGGGCCTTGTGCTAACTGGCCAGCCAGCCTAACCAACACTGTGGGACCCAGTGAGAACAAGGTGGCTAAACCTTTAATCCCAGGGAGGCAGAGGCAGGCAAATCTCAGTGAGTTAGAGGCCAGCCTGATCTACATAGTGAGTTCCAGGCTAGCCAGGGCTACAAGGTGAGAACACTGTGTCAGAAACAAAACAAATCAAAATGTCACTGAAGGTGACCTCTGGCCTCCCCATGCTTATACAGAAACCTGCACACACATATGTGCACTCACACACAAACATACACATGCATGCGTGGATGCGCACTCACATGTATGTACACTCTGCATACACATGCATACTAAAAATGATAGGGAGACGGCATGGGGGGCTTAATTCAATAATTACCATGTTAAAGCATGGGGAAAAGCCGAGCCTTAGTGGCATTGCTCCATTTTGCGCAGTGAAACCTGACAACCCATTTTCCAGATGAGAAGCTGAAGTAGAGAGATGTCCGGGATCTCTCTGAGTCTCACAGTGGCTGTGTCCCCATCCTGGGAGGTGGGGGTGGTGGCCTTGAGCTTGTGATCTGAATTCATTCTCTCAGATCTGTTACTTCAGGGTATTATCCCACCTGCCATGGGGCCGTCTCTCTTGGTGACCCCTTCCTGACCTCTGTTGGCCAGTCTTGATAGGGTTCACTCAGCCCCGTACTGTCCTGCATGGACCTCCATTGCTTCCTTCCTTCTTTTGCTTCCTACACTGGGGTCTCCCTGTTCACTTCTGCCCCCACAGGCCATTTGTACCCCACAAGCAGCCAGAGGGACCCTGTGAACACCAGAGTCCCAGCATGCTCCAAACTGCCTGGCCCCAGAGTTAGGGAAGGGAGAAAGCCCCTCCCTGGGGTGGGCGGGCGGGGGGGGGGTGGTCTCACCGTCTCATGTTCTCTTTGGCTACTCCTTGGATGTAAATGGACATCCCGACACTGAGGCCGCCTGGGATGGGCCTCTTGTAGGGCAGAGTCTGTAGAAGGGGCCAGTTGAAGGGCCTCAGAGGCTGTGTGCCTCTCCCAGCCCTTCCCCCCACGACCCAAAGACCCCCAGTCCCTTAAGCAGGAGACATGAAACTAGGGTGAGGAGCTGTAGATGTGGCTCAGTACAGAATACTTGCCCAGCATAACAAAAGGGGCTAGAGGAAAGCGGGATGTGGGCTCAGGTGGGCGTCTCACCGGGTTGTAGGTGGGCTGGTACCCCGGCGCTGGGACAAAGGCCATCTTGAGGGTCTGAGCTGATAGCTTGTCCTGGGAGAAGTGAGGGAGTGTGAGATGGCGGAAGGCTGCAGTGGCCTTATACTAGAGGGAGTGGCCATCAGGGAAGAGTTCATGAAGTCTCTCTAGTGGGGATCTCCAGGGAGGGCACACCCTCGTCTCCCACTCTGGCAGGGATGCTGTCCCTCCAATGTCCCCCACAAAGAGGAAGTATTCCTGGACTTCGACCTTGCCTGACTTTATCAGAGTCATAAAGCCCTGCCTTGAGGACTGTTAGCAGAGGGAGGGTGAGATCAGGTGGGCAGGGCAGGGGCTGGGCCACAGGACTATCTGGAAAGGTGGCCAGTAGAAGCAAGCCAGAATGAGAGAGGAATGCTGTGTACCTCCTGGCCCTGCACGCTGTAAGACAGAGTCACAGAGCACACTAAGCTGGGGCCCCAGGTTCTGGGTTCCAGCTCCACCCTTGCCCCTTCCCCGCTATCCAGAGCTCGTACCTCACTCTTAGTCTGCCCGTTATAAAGTGGGGAAATAATATCCACCCTGGAATGAACAGCAGTGATTGTACTGGGGACCCTAGTACAAGGTGGAGGCAGGAGGGTTACTGCAAGCTTGAGGTTGGCTTAGTTAGTAGAACGCTTGCCTGGCCTGCAGGAAAGCCGGCGTTCATATCAAGCACTGGATAAACAGAGAGCTGTGAAGGGTGCCAGGATCCAAGCAGCCATGACCAGGATGTTCCAGGGAGATCAAGGTCATCCTCTTGAATCGGCGAATTCAAGGCTGGGCTGGGCTACATGAGCTCCTGTCCCAGACAAATGGAAACCCAGCAACAAAGCCAAGAGTGGTGTCTGCATCCCAGTGCTCAGGAAGCAGAGGCAGAATTACTTGCAAGCTCTGGGCAGCCTGGTTTACAGAGCCAGACTCTACCTTAAACAACAATCCGAAGCCGGGCATTAGTGGCGCACGCCTTTAACTCCAGTGCTCGGGAGGCAGAGGCGGGATCTATGTGAGTTCCAGGCCAGCCTGGTCTACAGAGCGAGTTCCAGGATAGAGAAATACAGCAATACAGAGAAACCCTGTCTCAAAAAACCAACCAACCAAACAAACAAACAAACAAATAAATAAATAAAAATACGGGCATGGTAGCATACACCTTTAGTGGCAGCACTCCGGAGGCGAAGGCAGGTGGATTTCTATGAATTGGAGGCCTGGTCTGCATAGTCAGTTCTGGAACAGACAAGGCTATGTCTCAAAAAGAGACCCTGCCTCAAAGGAGAGAGAGGGGAGGGAAGGAGGGAAGGAGGGAGGGAAGAAAGGAAGGATTCACAACAGGAGACAGAATGTCATGTCTGTAATCTGAACACTGGGGAGGTTGAGGCAGGAGGACTGCTGTGAATTTGAGCACACGTGACTGAGGTGGGGTGGGGGTGAGAAGCTGCCTGTCCTGGTTGCACAGGCCTCTAATCAACCCCAGCTGTTCAGGAGCCTGAAGCATGAGGGGCAGAATTTCAAACCCTGCCTGTCTCAAAAGAACAATAATTGTTAGGCATGGTGGCACACACCTATAATCTCAGTGCTTGGGAAGTGAAGGCAGAGGGATCAGGAGTTCGAGGCCAGATTCTGTCTTCAAATTAAAAAAAAAAAGGGGGGGTGGGGGACGACACTGAGGAGATGGCTCAGCAGTCAGCCAAGGCTTCAGCCCAGACAGCAGCACACACATGACTCCCGGCCCCGGAAGAGGCAGAAACAGGTCCCTGGGGCTTGCTGCCTAGCCAGCCTAGCATCATTGGAGGCTAGGAAGAGGGACTGGAGAGACGGCGCATCAGGCAAGAGCGTGTCCTCACAGGGGGCCTGGGTTTGGTTCCTAGCCCACAAGCAGCCAACACTTCAGTTCCAGGAATCACGTGCCCTCTTCTGACCTCTGATGGCACCCGTGATCCTACATATGGTGTCCTGGTTAATTTTATGTCAGCTTGACACCAGCCAGTGTCACCTGAGAGGAGGGGAACTCAGTTTCGAAAATGCCTTGGTAAAGGTTGCAGGCAGATAAACGTGTAAGACATCTTCTTAATTAGTGATTGATGGCGGAGGGCCAGCCCATTTGGACTGGTGATCCTGGCTTTAATAAGAAAGCAGGTTGAAACAGTCTCAGGGCGCAAGCCAGTAGGCAGCACCCTCCACAGCCTCTGCGTCAGCTCCTGCCTCCAGGTTCCTGTCCTGACTCCTTTGATGATGAAGTGTGATGGGGAAATTTAAGTGAAATAAACCCTTTCCTCCCCGATTTACTTCTAGGCTCAGCAGTGAAGATCACATGACCTGGGTTAGATTCCCAGCACCCCCTGATGGCTTACAACCATCTGTAACTTTAGTTTCAGGGACCCAACACCCTTTTCACCCTTGTCAGGCACCCATGGGTGATACACACATGTGCTACGCACACATACAGGCAAATCCCCATACATAAAATAAAATTAAAAGCAAAAACCAAGGGGTCATGGGGTCATGGTGGCGAATGCCTTCAATTCCAGTACTCAAGAGGCAGAGGCTGATGGGTCTCTGAGTTTAAGGCCAGGCTGGTCTACAGAGTAAGTTTTAAAACAGCCAGGATTGTTACACAGAAAAATCCTGACTCGGGAAAAACAAAAACAGGGTCTGGAGAGATGACTCAGCAGTTAAGAGCACTGGATGCTCTTCCAAAGGACCTGGGTTCCATTCCCAGAGTCCACATGGCAGCTCACAACTGTCTGTGACTCCAGTCCCAAGGAATCTGGCACCCTTACACAGACATACATGCAGGCCATTCACCAATGCACATGAAATAAATGAATCTTTAAAGAAGAAAGAAAACAAGGTTGAGAGGTCCCAAGGGTTGTCAGCAAATGTTCAAGCTCAAGTGCAGACATTGGATAAAACCCGAGATAAAATGAAAATAGAAATAAAAAGAAAAGAGGGCTGGGCTAGGGCTTAGAAATGGAACCCTTGCCTGGCATGTGTGGGGCTCTGGGTTCCAGTCCCAGCAACACCAGGAGGAAGGAAGGAAGCAGAGGCCTCACCGAGTTAACATGCCGATCACATGATTCGGCATACAGGACACGAAGCACATGTTTGGCCTTACATTCATTCCAAACATAAATGCAGGAGGCTGAGATCATCCACGGATAAGGAAACCCAGAGTTAAAACAGTGTGGTTGGCAGATGTGGTGATGCACACCTGTGGTTGGGAATGCAAGGTCCTCCATTCTCAACCACAGGGTGAGTTCCAGGCCAGACTGGTCCACATGAGACTGTCTAAAAATAAATAAAATAAAAAGTGCCTGCCAGCTGGCTCAGCAGGTGGGCACTTGTCATCGTGTTCAATTCATGGAGCCACATTGTGAAAACAGAGAACCAACTTCCTTACAAACACACACACACACACACACACTCACACCAAAATTAACACTTTCAGAAGATTCATTATGAATTTTATTGTATATGAGTGCTCTGTCTCCATGCATTCCAGAAGAAATCTGATCCCATTACAGATGGTTGTGAGCCACCATGGGGGTGCTGGGAATTGAACTCAGGACCTCTAGGAAGAACAGATTTTCTTTTCTGGTGTTTCAAGACAGGGTTTCTCTGTGTAGCTTTGGTGTCTGTCCTGGAACTAACTCTGTAGACCAGGCTGGCCTCCAACTCGTCTCACAGAGATCCACCTGCCTCTGCCTCCCAAGTGCTAGGATTAAAGGCGTGCGCCACCAACGCCCAGCCTCAACATTTCTTAAGGGGACTGGAGAGATGGCTCAGGGGTTAAGTGCACTGGCTGCTCTTGCAGAGAAAGCAGCCCTGGCTCAGGGTCGTTAGCAATGACCTCAGTCCAGTGCCAGGCACCCAGGCCCACAGCGCTGTGCCACACCTAGCTGGGGACAGGCCCAGAGAACAGGTGTGGCCTTTCAGCCTTCTGAGGCCTCAGTTCCTTGCACACTTCCTCTTGGCCCAGTCAAATTTGCCTCCCAATTGCCCTCCTTGGAGCCAGACATCCGAGCCCCCACCCACTGCAGTAAACACGCCAGGCTGTGTTCAAACTTTATTGATCTCAGTGAAGATAAGGCCCCTGAAGAACTAAGCCGCAAGGTTATAGACACAGCGACCACACGGAAGACGGCTCTGAGCGAATCATCCCGACCCTCCACGGAGACTTCCTCTCTCAGGATCAGGAAGGCACTCAGAGCTTGGAGAAGGTGACACTTTTTGTGTCCTTCTTCTCCATGGCTGCCTGGACAGACTTGATTATGTCCTGGGTCTGTAGCATGCTCATGTTCCAGGTGGCCTGGATCAAGGGTGTGGCAAAGACGGGCAGGGCACCAATCAGAAGAGGAGTGTGCACATGCAGACCCGCGCCCCCCCCCAGCCCTAGTTGACGCCCTGGGCCGGGAGGGCCATGATTGGTGTAGGTGGGCTTTACCATGTAGTCAAGGCTCTCGTCCACGGTATGGTCTCGGGAGTAGACTAGGTTGATTTTTGACCCCTGCACAGCCACAGGACTCTTGCTAGAAATCTCAGCCGCCAGGGCAAAGGCTGCATTCAACATGTTATCCTTATCTGGGAACACGCGGCTGCCAGGGAAGGAAGAGGTGAGAGGTGACAGAGCCCTTTCCCTGCGGATGGCCAGGTCACCTCACAGAGAAAACGGAAACCCAGCCAAAGGGCTCAGTCAGCCACGGGGTCATGCTCACAGGAAGAAATGGCTGCCCAGAGAAAGGCCTCTGAGGATACAGGAGACCATGGCGCCTCACCCTGGCCTGGATGGCCCTGTGCCCCTCCCTGCCATCAGCCAGTCAGGGTCCTACCTGACCAGCCCACTGTCCAGGGCCTCGTCAGCCATCATCTTTCGGGCGGTGAAGGTCAGCTCATTGACCAGGCTGTGTAGGGAAAGGGAGATCAGGACCCGATGTCATCTGGGTCTGACCCCTCCTCCCCAGGTCATTCGCCCCTCTCACCTCCTGTTCCCGATGACCTTGGGCAGTCGCTGCAGTGTCCCCACATCGGCAGCCAGGCCCAAATCCACCTCCTAGAGGGGAACACTCATCAGTGTTTGCTGTGTCCACCACTGTTTCCCACGCAAGCTCAGTGCCCCCCCTCCAGCTCAGACATCCTCAAGAGGCGATGCTACCTGCCCCCCCCCAGCTTGCTCACAAGGCCCTTTCCAGAACCCTGGCTCCACTCCAGCCCTTGTAAAGATGACAGCAGTCCCAGCTGTGTCTACGCATACACCACTAACTCATGATGTGAGTGCCCAGGTGACATCCTCCACAGCCGAGCCTGCATCCTGTCAATGCTGGGCCTGCATCCCTTTTCGTGCTGGGCAGTGCCCACTCAGAGCTTTTCGTACACTCATGCCCTCTACCATGAGCTACATCCACCCACAGCACCCACCCACCTTTCTGACAGGGCCTCATTGTGTGGCTCAGGATGGCCTGTGTGGTGGCAAGTGTTTCCTGCCAACCTGACAGATTCTAGAGATCAGCCTCTGAGGTACTATCTTTTTTGTTGTTTTGTCCCTGGCTGTCCTGGAACTCGCTCTATAGCCCGGGCTGGTCTCGAACGCTTGCCTCTGCCTCCTCGTGCTGGGATTAAAGGCGTGCACCACCATGCCCGGTGTGAGGTACTATCCTGACTGCAATAGCTGATGTTGTTAATTGTGATGGGCCCCTGGCATGTGGGGGGCTGGACACCAGCATGCACTGCTGTCTTCTAACTACGTGATGAGGCCACGGCTCCCTTCAAGCTCTCACTGTCTTCACTTGCCCGATACAACTGACTGGGCCTTGAACTGCATGCTAAGACAAACCCCTTCTCTGTTAAGCTGCTTTCCCAAGGATTTTAGCGCAGCAACAGGAAAAGAAACCATGACAGCCAGGCTGCCAAAGTCTCTGTGGCTGAGACTACAGGTGTGCCTCTCCACGCCCACCTCGGCGGGAATCTTACGCCTTCTTCCAGGAAACCCTGAGGACCAGCTGCCTTGGCCTGCCCTGTTCTGTGGCTGCTTGCACTGCAAGGGTCCCAGAAGGCAGGAGCTCAGGAAGAGCCTCACCTTGACCTGGAAGAAAGCATCCTGGGCACAGTAGCGAATGTCACAGGCAGTGATGAGGTCCACACCTGGAAGGAAAAGGCCAGGGACAATGAATAATGACAGGGACCAACTCCTCTTCCCAAAACACGGGGTCACAGCTGGGGACCAACTGTAATTAGCAACAGCTGAGCTGAGGCCACAGTGGCGGGGTGGGGGCGGGAGCAGAGGGGGTAGCAGCTTCTCCAATGCCCTAGTGGTGGCCGGCGACTACAGACCCACCTCCACCAATGCAGCCTCCGTGAATGGCAGCGATCACTGGCTTGGGACACTAAAATGGAAAAGGACGGTTGGGAGTCAAAGCTGGCAGAGGAAGGGTAAGCAGAAGGGATGCCACCCAGCCCTGTCACCTTCTCAATGACAGTGAAGGACTTCTGGAATTTGCTGATGAGGTCACGGAGGCACCAGGCCATGCGGGCTGCATCATCTCCTGGGGTCTGCAGGAGATGTGCCATGTCCACGACGTCAATACCTGACAAGAAGGCATGAGGAGGCCCCACTTAACTACCCCAGGCAGGGCTCAAAACCCAGGAGCTGTGGATCCAAACCCAACATCACCACAGCAAAGAGAAGCGCCCACAAAGGTCTGGGGGTATCTGGGATTTCCTGTGGGCACCAAATGACTATTTGCTGCTTTGTTTTACCCAAGACAAAGTTTCTCTATGCCGCTCAGGCTGACCTCAATCTCCAGCCTCAGCTTCACCCAATGCAGGCAATATTGGCATTCCCAAGAAAGACATTCTCCACGAATGGTAAAACTATTCCCACTCACCACTAGGGGGAGCCCATGAGCCCTGTCTCCCCACCGGAGCAGAATAAATAGGAAGTCCGAGCTGCTTTGCAGCAGTAGAAGAGCACTTGCCTAGCATTCACCAGTGAGGTGGGGGACATGGCTGTGCTAAAGCATTTGCTTAGAATTCACAAGACATAGGGGTGTGGCTCAATGGCAGAGCCCCTGCCTAGAATCCCCCAGTGAGGGGCTGGGGTGTGGCTCAGTGGTAGAGCCCCTGCCTAGAATGCTGAAGTCTCAGGTTGGTCCATAATGTGTTAAAAAAAAAACCAAAACAAACAAACAATCTAAACAAGACAGGCACAAAGTCCTTGAATCTCATGCCTGTAGTCCAGCCCTTGGGAAGCAGAGGTAGAAGGATTGCTTTTAGTTCGAGGCCAGCCTGGTCTACATACCGAGTTCCAGGACAGTCAGGGCTACAGAAACAGTCTCAAAAACCACTAAATAAACAAATAAATGCTGCAGAGATTTCCCAGGGGTTAAGAGCGCTTGTTTCATTTTTGTTGTTGTCTTGTTTTGTTTTGTTTTTGCACACACACGTCTTAGCAAAGCTGCCATCATCACCACCTTCCAAGCTTCATCATGTCACCCAAGGATGACAAGAAGAAAGATACCAGGAAGCCAACCAAAAAGACAAAGAGCCAGTAAACAAGTCTGGTGGCTGGGCCAGAAAGAAGTGGTCCAGGGCTGCAGGTCTTGAGTTCAAGACTCAGCAACCACATGGTGGCTCACAACCATCTGTAATGAGATCTGATGCCCTCTTCTGGCCTGCAGGTGTACATGCAGGCAGAACACTGTATACATAATAAATTAAAAAAAAAAAAAAGTGATCCAAAGGCAAAGTTCAGGATAAGCTCAACTACCTACTCTTGTTTGACAAGGCTTCGTATGACAAACTCCATAAGGTAGTTGCCAACTATCAGCTGTGGTCTCTGAGACACTGAAGATTTGTGGTTCCTTGGCCAGGACAGCCTTCCAGGAGCAACTTAGTAAAAAATTTACTAAGCTCATTTCAAAGCACAGAGTCCAAGTAATTTCCACAAAAAACACTATGGGTGGATGTGCCCTAGCTGCTGGTGAAGATGCAGGAGCAGGTTCCATCAGCTGTACATTTGGAAAAATAAAACTTAATTAAATGAGAGAGAGAGAGAGAGAGAGAGAGAGAGACAGAGACAGAGAGACAGACAGAGACAGAGAGAGAGAGAGAGAGAGAGAGAGAGAGAGAGAGAGAGAGAGAGAGAGAGAGAGAGAGAGAGAGATCTGGGCCTTGATGGTGCACACCTTAATCCCAGTACTTGGGAGGCAGAGGTAGGTGAATCTCTGTGAGTTCAAGACCAACCTGGTCTACAAAGCTACACAGAGAAACCCTGTCTTGAAAATAAAAATAAAAATAAAAATAAAGCACCTGGGGCTGGAGAGATGGCTCAGAGGTTAAGAACACTCACTGGCTTCTCTTCCTAGAGGACCCAGGTTCAATTCCCAGCACCCACATGGCAACTCAAAACTGTCTGTAATTCCAGTTCCAAAGGATTTGGCACCTCCACACAGACGTACATGCAGGCAAAACACCAAAGCACAGAAAATAAATAAAGAAGTTAACTTTAAAAAAAAAAGCACCTGTCACTCTTTTGTGGGTGGGCACTGGGGAGGGGGGTTGTCCGGTTCCTAGCATCTATGTAGGCACTCATAACCATCTGTAATTTCTTTTTTGGAGTGGGTGGCATTTGAGACAGGGTTTCTCTGCATAACAGCTCTGGCTGTCCTAGAACTTGCTCTGTAAAGTAGTCTGGCCTTGAACTCACAGACATGTGCCTGCCTCTGCCTCTTGAGTGTTGGGATTAAAGCCGTGCACCTCCACCTGACCCATCTGTAACATCTAACTCCAGTTAGAGGGTGCTAGGCATACATGTAGTGTACTTACATACACGCAGGCAAAACACTCACACGTAAAATAAAAATTAATGTTTAAAAAATCCAATAAAATACACAATCCTTCTGTGACCTCCCCAGCCCTGCCTGGACAAACCTTACTTCTGTCTGCTGCTTAGGACACGGTGGCCCCAATAGTCCCATCCCGTGCCTCTACACTTCCTGTTCCCTGTGCCAACAACTGTCCCTGTGCCAACAACTGTCCCTTCAGTGATCACAAGACTGGCTTCGGGCCTCCTTATGTCCACACAGCTCAAAGATCACCTTCTGAGAGAGGCCTTCACACAGTTCCCTGTATCTTTGGCTCTACCTTCTCCCAATCCATCTGTCTGATCCAGTATACCCAGTCATCTTTCTAGAATGTCAGCTCTACGAACTGGAATTTTGTTGTTGTTGGTGAAACAGGGTCTCACTCTGGCTGCCCTGGAACTCACAGAGATCCTCCTGCCTCTGCCTTCTAGGTGCTGAGATTAAAGGCTATAATCCGTTTGGGCTCAAGAGTTAGGGGGCCTCTGGAGCAAGCTGGCTAGTCAGACTAGTTTGAGTACCAAACCCCAGACTCAGCCAGAGATATGCCTCAATGTACAAGGTTGAGTGCAATCAGGAAAGCCCTGGAACATCCATCTTGGGCTAGTGCCTTCACACGTGTGTACACACATGCAAAAACATAAACAGAACAAAGAAGAATAAACAGCATGTTCAAGTAGGAGGATCAGAAACCCAAGGCTAGTCTGGTCCAGATAGTGAGATCTCATCACAAAGAACCAACTGGAAATGTGAGGATTGAAAAAAAAAAAATATCCGAAGTTAAAAACAAAAAAATTACTGGGTATGTTTCACAGCAGAAGAGAGATGCCAGAAAAAAAACATGGAGGGTGATGCCTTCCAGGAGGAACCAATGGGATGGAAGGGGGGGTAGGCGGGAGGGAGAGAGGGAAGAAAGGAGAGAGGAAGGGAAGGAGGGAGAAAGGGAGGGAGAGAGGGAACTGGGATGGATATGTAAAATTAAAAAAAAAAATAAATTAAAAAAAAAAAGATGGGGAAAAAGCCATGGTAATAAGTGAGAAAGGTCCAAAGAGGAGAAAGGTCAGTGGAGTGACTTCTGTGTCTGGGGAGACAAGCAGAATGCAGTACAATGTGCTGTTACTGGAAAGGCCTGTGACTATGAAAACGCATTTGGTTCCCACCCACCGCTATAGGCTTTGAGAGGTAGGTCCAGAACCTTGTCGCCGGTCACAGGTCCACCACGGAAATCCAACTTCAGGATCCTGTCATACTCTGTTGTACTGATTTCTATGTTGGAACTTGTGGGGAGGGATTTCTGGGCTTTATGCCAGCTCCTGAGTACATCCACACGTGAATGTTTCAAAATAGACCGAAAGAAAAGCTGGTCTAGCCTGGCGGTGGTGGCATGTGCCTGATGGGGGATGTCCTTCTGTATGCTGTATGTTTCTCTTATTGGTTGATGAATAAAGCTGCCTTAGCCAATGGGCAGGCAGGATGTAGCCAGGCAGGAAGTAAAGGCAGGGCTACCAGACTAGGAGAATTTTCAGAAAGGAACGCAGAGAGGCTTGCCAGAGAGAAGCCATGTACCTGCTGAGGAAGAGGGAGGTCAGGCATTCTCCCATAAGCCAAAACCAAGTGGACACACGTAGATTAATAGAAATGACTTAACAATTAAGAGAGAGCTGGCCAATAAGAAGCCTGAGTCAATCTGGGTGTTGGTGACACAGGCCTTTAATCCCAGCACTGGGGAGGCAGGGGCAGGGTGGATCTCTGTGAGTTCAAGGCCAGCCTGGTCTACAGAGTGAGTTCCAGGATAGGCTCCAAAGCCACTGAGAAACCCTGTCTTGAAAAACCAAAACAAGAAAAAGAAAAGCCTGAGCCACTCACCGAATAGCTTTTAATTAATATAAGCCTCTGTGTGTTTATTTGGGACTAAATGGCTTTGGGACAGGTGACAGAAATCTCTACATAACCACGCCTTTAGTCCCAGCACTCAGAAAACAGAGGGATCTCTGTGAGTTCTAGGCCAGTTTGGTCTTCAGAGTCAAGGCCACATAGAGAAACCCTGGCTTAAAAACCCCAAGGAATGAACAAAAGGCAAATCAAGACAGAAGGAGGCAGTGCTGTTTAGATGGCGCCACGGTTAAGAGCCCACACTTGCTACTCCTGCAGCTGACTGGGTTTGATTCCCAGCACCCGCATCAAGCTGATCACAACCACCTGTAACTCCAGCCTCAGGGGACCTGACACCTCCGGCTTCTGTGGGCACCTGCACTCACATAGATAAAGATGGTCACATAATTCAAAATAGTAAATCTTAAAAAAAAGACTCAAATCCCTGATTGAGAAGAACCACTGTAGGGCCAGAAGATGGCTCAGGGAGTAAAGGTGCTTGCAGCCAAGCCTGCCCAGAAATCTCCATCCTAGGGAAGGAGAGAATCAGCTTTCAAAAGCTGTCATCTGACACACACGTAATTTTTTTTTTTTTTTTTTTTTCTCTAGACAGGGATTCTCTGTAGCCCTGGCTATCCTGGATCTTTCTCTGTAGACCAAGCTGGTCATGGGCTCAGAGATCCGCCTGTCTCTCTGCCTAGTCCTGGTACTAAGGGTGTGCATCACCAGATGGGCTATTTTTTTTTTTTAATTAATCATTTCAGAAGAAAGGGAGGAGGGCTAAGGCACTGCTCACGCATGGTGTCACGCATGTTTATAATCCCAGCATTCAACTTTTAGGAAGCTGAGGCAGGAGAATTACTTCAAGTTCTAGACCAACCTAGTCTAAATATGGAGTTCCAGGCTAGCCAGAGCTACTTAGGGGGAGAAAAACAAAAACAAAAAACAAAACAAAAAGCAAGGGTAAGCAAGCAAAATCAGCAAAGAAAGCAGAGGAAAAGGCAGCAAGGCAGCTTTACCCCAGGAGGAGGAAGGCCTGCAGAAAGAGATTACCTGAGGTGAACATTTTTCCTGCACCAGATATTACAACAGCCCGACAGTCAGAGTCCTCGGATATCTTCTGGAAGCATTCCACCAACTCCCTGTGTAGGAGCCAGAAGTGAAGGGTTGTCTGCAGAGTGGGAAGCCCCTGTCCCTGCCTCCCCCACCTCCTCTTGCTGACGGGCTTCTGCGTCTGCAGACCTCCAGAAGGCCTTGTTCATGGCATTCCTCTTCTCAGGCCTGTTTAGCTGCACATGGATAACATGCTTCTGGGCAGATGTCACTTGAATAGACTCATAGTTGTGGGCTGAGACTTCCTCGGGAGCTCTTTTGAAGGCCTCTTGTGCAGAGGAGCTCAGAGACCGAAGGCTGGCATTGCAATTCAGCTGGTTGGTGCCTCTCAGCTCTGGGGAGAGATGGGAAGACCCTTTGCGATTCCAGGATGGGGACATTTCAACAGCAGCCCTGAGTGACTCAACACAAGTCCCCACAGAGCCCCCGGCTGGCCGAACATAGCTTTTAAGATTAGAATGTGCTTATGAGACTATTTAGTTAGGCCCTTGTTTGTGGGAATCACCCAGGCTTGGAGAATTCAGATCGGAAGACATGCCTAAAAATTCTAACTGCATTAAACTACACAACGGCTCCTGCCTCTATAACAAGACTACACAACAACGAATCCCCCCAGATTCACGGGTAACTCACGCTGCATCAGCAGGCCGTGGAGTTTGCTGGAAACTGCCCTCATCTCTGCAGCCGTCCGCACTGTGGAGGGGCGCGACGGTCCACGGGAGAAAATAGAGTGGGCGGGCATAAGCACCCGCCATGTTTGTCAAGGGCACCGAAGCCATCGGCCTTTAGTAGCGAGGCCCCACCTAGTTCGCCATCTTTACTAAGGGCAACTGTAAATAGCACTCCTGTCTCCTGTGCTTAGGACGTTTAAAAGTAAGACCTTTGGCCCAGTGGGAAGCTGGCCTGAGAAAACATTTGGCTGCTGGAAAATTCTGTATAAAGTTCATCACAGCCCTGTGTTATAACAAGAAAACTGAGGACAGCTGAAATAGTCAATAACGGCAGCAGTCTAGAAATCTACGGTCCTGCCTGGATATGGTAACAAAAAAGTTCCTAGGATACAGACAGGACAGAATCAAGCAGTTTTAATTCCCTCGCGGCCAGAAAGTGGTACAGCTTCCCGCGGAACTCGGAAAGCTGGCTCCTGGAACAAGGAAGTCACTGGCTCAAGGTTGCTGGACTCTTAGAAATGCTTATGCAGGAAGGAGTAAATGACTCTAACGCCCACCTTCCTTTGTTTTGCGGTACGAGGGTACTGTGACAGGCAGCATAGACAAGCATCCTACCACAGCACAACCCCTAGCCTCTTCTTTTTAATATGGGGTTTACATAAACCTGGGGCTGCCCTGGAACTTGCAAGGATCCTCCTTCTGCATCCTGAAAAGGGGTGATGTGCACCAACGTACCAGCAATTTAGGCTCTAAAAAGAACCCAAAGAAGCTTAGTGTGGTGGCTCATGTCTTTAATCCTAACACTCAAGGGAACGAGGTAGGTGGATCTCTGTGAGTTCAAGGCCAGCTTTCTGGTGGTTTTTTGCTTGCTTGTTTGCTTTTTGAGACATGGTTTCTGTGTATCCCTGGCTATCCTGGCCTGGAACTCACCTTGTTGACTAGGCTGGCCTTAATCTCCCATAGCTCTGCCTGCCTGTGCCTCCCTTGTGCTGGGACTAAAGGTGTCCCCCACCACACCAGGCTTGCCATGTTCTTAAAACACACACAAACACACACTCCACTGAGGAAGCATTACCCGAGAGCATAAAATACTGTGTAAATGTGCTCCTCAGGGAATTGTTTACCAAGAGGGTGAACAGATGTGTCTGAACCAGTGGGACAGTAGGGGGTGTTTCCTTTTTAATGAATGTCTGTAACCCAGACTTACAACCAAGATAGGCAGGCTTTTTTTCAAGAGACGGACGTAGAGACTATCAGGAGAAAATCCTATGCAGATACCAAAGTGGGAGAAGAGGATACTTTTCATTTCAGCTAAGAAGCAGTTACAGAAGAGGTTGTTGCCCCGTCAGCAAAAAGACTAGAAAAGAGGTTAGCTCCAAAAGCAAGCCTGGGACAGATGGCTGTGGTGCCTGTTAGCATACAGAGCACACCTGGATAGGATCGTCCTTGCCCCCTCAGCATCCCCTTCTCTAAACTTGAGCTCCTGGCTTCCCCTTCTCCCAGCTCCATTCCCACATATCCCTGTCATTTTGGCCATGTGCCCTTTGGCCCCGCTGCCCCATGGCTGGCTTCAGTCTATTGGTCATGTTTAGTTTACTACCTTCTCTCCTGCTCTGGACCCTTCCAAATGCCCCTGGCGGCTGTACTCTACCTCCTCCCTACAATAAAAACCTTCTCCTTAACCAAACCATGGCGTGTCCTCATTTCATTAAGATGTGTACTGTTTGATATAGCTAGTATAAAAAGGGAATAATTGTGGAGTGTGTATGCATCTACAGGCCAAATTGCCAACAGAGAGTAAACTGGGACGGATGGTGTGAAGCTCACTTTGAATAGCTTTTATTACATACAGCAAGCCCAGGTAGATTTAGTACTTGATGTGACCGCAGATGGCAATTTAGCTGGAATGCCTACATAGGGCTCTCAAGGACAGACACATTGTCACCTCTGCCACTAATGTGGCCTGCTCCTCTGCAGATTACCTTCACCCTCCAGGACATCACAGTCCTTAACCCATGTTTCTCCTAGGCCCTGCTCTTCTACTGAAGTCATCTTTGGAAGCTTCCATCTAAATCCCAGGACTGTCTATGTCCCACTACTTAAACAAACGGCTTGCATTCTTCAACTCCACTGTGAAGTTTGCTTCAGGATGAACATCAGGTTACTTAGCAAGAAAGACCTGGAAACTACTTCAGAACCAGGTTAGGTAAAGCATCAGCTAACAATATTCTGCAGGAGCCAAGGTACTGTTGCAACTTGTCATACAGGGCAGTTTAGCCACTTCCAATCCCAATGACTTTGACCCCAAGTCTCCTTTGGTGGAAGTCTGAGCATACAAACATACAATAGAAATGTAAATAAAATGTAAATAAAGACCGGACCTCTAATCCCAGCACTCAGGAGACAGAGGCAGGGGACCTCTGTGTCAGGGCAGCCAGGGCTACAGAGAAACTTGGGAATAAAAAAAAAAAAAAAAAAAAAAAAAAAGGAAAAGAACTCCTTATTGGGGGGAGAATACAAGTTGGTTTTTTGTGTTTGTTTTGCTTAATCTAGTTGTCTTGTACTCACAAAAGCACAGGTGTTTAGGTCCATTTTGTGGGTCTTCCTATACCAGTTTTGCAATTTTTCTCACTTGGCATTGTCATTGTCCTGACTAGCCTCAAACCACCCTGTGTGTGTGTGTGTGTGTGTGTGTGTGTGTGTGTGTGTGTGTGTGTGTGTGAGAGAGAGAGAGGTGTTCCAACTTCGAGACAGGGTTTCTTTGTGCATCCCTGGCACCTGGATCCACCCTGTAGACCAAGTTAGATTCCCTTGGATTAATGATATACACCACCACTTTGTTTTTAATTGTATCCATGGTACATGTGCGTGCTTATGCACAGGCCAGAACTACCTGTGAAACTGGATTTCTCCTTCCACCTGGGCACGCCAGCAAGAACCTTTAACTACTGAGTCATTCACTAGTGGCTAATTCCACTTTTTCAATGACGACCTGACTGAAATGAACCTGCTTGGGTAGTGCCGGTCAAGAGTGCCACTGCCAGTTTACTGTCCATCCTGAGCCCACTGCCCTTCAGAGAACTGCGTAGGAAAGAGAGCAGACAGCCCACCCTGCAGCCCCAGCAGTTTTATTTTCCAAACCATTTTATTGAAATGTGCCAAGATACATGAGCAGCACAAATATATGAACAGGGGAAAAAAAAAAATCACACATACAGTTATCTTAAAAAGTGAAGGTTAATCTTGGGAGATACCAGTTCCCCTCCCCCCCTCCAAAGTTCCAGCATTTCCGTTGTGGTTAAGCCTCTACTGACCTAGCATTTAAAAAGGAAACAAGAACTGCAAAATAAAACAGAACAAAACCAAAGAAAACCAACAGCATAAAGGAAAGGGACGTTTTCCTGCTCAGACGTGCTCTTCCCAGCATCTAATTAGGAGGCGTGCTGTGCAGTGGAGAAGCACAGCTTCAGAGTGTACGGGTATGGGCCATCTGCAAACAAGAGGACAGGTGTCAGGCTGGGCTCTGGAGCTCCCGGCCAATCACCCCAATCTGCACCCACACACCCTCTTCTGCCGGTCAATTACAGGGCTCTAGCTCATCACCATCCAGGGCACCCAAGCTCTCAGGTGGGTGGAACCAAACAGCCTGGCTGGCTTCCCAGGAGAATGTCATCAGACTGCTCTCCTGGTGACCAAGTCCCATCTGCCTGTGTCTGCGACAAAGGCAATCTCTAGGGTCCTATCTTGCGGGCAGAAGGATGGCTCTGGCACATAGCCAGACAAACCATCAGGCCACCAGGGGGACTCTGCAGGACACACAGACACTCACTTGGGTTTTTCATCTGATAATGATTCAGGAAGCCCAAGGTCTCCAGGGCATCGCTCTTGGAGTCCCACTCCAGCAGCCCAGAGGAGCTGCGCTCGCCTAAGTAAAAAGCAAGAGACAGCAAGGCTTAGACTGAGCCAGCAGAAGGTGGGTCTCCTTCCAGCAAGCACCCAGAGGCAGAGGCCTGGAGGATATGATGCAGAAACTCACTTTTGCCTGAAAATACTTTCACAGAGGTTGGCCGCTTCACTCCCAGCTCATCGCAGATCTGGGGAAGATAAAAGCATTCAGAAACCATGGACTGCCACTGGGACCCTCCAGGCAGACCAGGCCTACTATGTTGCTTTCTAAGGACAGCTGTGATCACAAACCCAAGGCACACTATCATCTTGCAACTTGAAAGGTTAGAAATGTGAGGCAGTGAGGCGGGACAAAGAGGGGAAAGTGCTCAGCTCCACTCCTGGCAGCCTGGTGGACACGAGTGACATCACCAGTCATTACTGCTTGACCAAGATGTGCAAGAGCACAGGAGACGGGAAGAATGCTGCACTGTGACAAGCACGCTTCTGCCCTCACCGTCCCAGCAGTGAGTAGGGCACCTGTCTGGTTTTTGTCTTTCCGTGTTCCCAAACCCAGGACCCTGTGAGTGGCATTAGGAGTCCACTGATTACTTACAGAGCAGAATAGAATGAGTCTGACTCAAGGACAGTGCCCTGAGGAGCAGTCACAACACCTACCTCGAAGAAGTTCTCCTCGGTCACCTCCAGGGGAGCGTTGAAGAAGTGCAGGACGTTACTAGGGTGCTGGATGCGGTTCTTAGCTGCCTGCTCTGGGGTGGAGAACCGATTGTTCCTTGACTCGCTGAAGTCTTTGTAACTGCAGGACCCGTCTTCTAGCCCGTATGACTGGCCGGGCATAATGGCTGGCTGCTTAGAAACGCTGAGGAGAGAAGACAAGGCAAGTCTTTGTCCTTTGTCTTCTTGGTCTGGCCAGAGGCTCAACTGGTGCCATGTCTGGGTAACACTGTGGTGCTTCAACTCATATTACTGCGCAGGGCTTCCCCAGGAAGCAGAGACATGGCTCCTATGCCCAGACCCCTTCCCTGCCTGTGCAAGCACCTCCATCTCAGTCAGAACTTGGACTACACCCCTGCCCACGGCCCTCCTTCAACCTGCCCTTGCCTGGGACGACAGCACCTACCAGACATTCATCTTCTGCCCGAACATGAAGTTGTTGTTAAGGTGAGTAATAGCTCGGTCCACAGCATAGCCATCAGCCATCTCCACCATGGCGGCCCCCGGCTTGCTTTTCATAAATTTCACCTTGGGAGAAAAGGTGTAATTTAGCAGTGCCCCGGTGCCAGGGTCCTCTCCCCCATCAAGCCAGAAGCTAACTCCTGCACTAGACTTCATTTCCTCGCATGTGAACGGGGATCAGAACCATCCCCAAAGCAGGTCTGGCCCAGGCATGAGCTCAATCCAAAACAGGCAGCAGAGCCCGGCAGAGCCTTTCCCACTGGAGAGCTGCCCCATGAGGCAAAAAGTGCAGAATGAAAAAGTATGTCTTCACCATGGTGTGTTATTATCCCTGGGCCTCCTAAGCACGCTTTACAAAGTGCTATAGTACATACTGGACAGAAGAAAGCCTGAAGTCAGGCCGTCTAGCCAGCTCCCGCATCCATGTAAAAAGTATTTAACCTGTCCCTCCCAACTACAGTGGGGAAAAACCCACACAAACAACTACACAAAAAGTGCATGGATCCTCCCAGCTTTCCTGTGTTCTTTAGACGGTCACATTCGTGGCCCAGTCTCCTGAGTGCTAGGGTCCCAGGTGAGCATCATCAAACCAGGCTATGAGTCTTACTCGATGGACCAAGCCCAGGGCTACCAGCTACCAGGTGGAGTCAACTTTCCAGTGCAGACTGCAGTGGCCAGGTTACCTGGAGCTGTCCAGAGGCAATTTTTATACAGCCATCTTTACTGTGAGTAGATCCCTAGGACTCTGGACTCATCTGTGCACTAAGTCTCGATACTGTAAGACAGATGAGACACTGGGCTCCGTGAAGCGGGCTGACGGCGCTACAGGGACCCTCACTACCACACACAGTGCGCCTCGCTCGCTGTCCTTCCCCTCTGCTCCCCTCCATCTGAGGCTTGGGAACGCCTTCAGCTCTTCAAGGAAAGCAGCTCACCTTCTCCACATTGCCATACAAGCAGAAGACATTGAAGACTCGATCACAGTTCATCTTAGATTGATCCAAGCCATAGACCATGAGCACAGGGCTGTCAGCGTGGGGGCCATAGTCGGGTGGTGGGGGAGGGGGTGGGGGATGACCATACTGGGGGCCATAGCGACTTGGGCCCCGACGGTGACCCCCCACAGGTGGGCCCATCCTTCTCCCTTCGTAGTGAGGTGGGGGGGGCCCGTAGCCCTCATCATGGTAATGGCTGTGGTACCCACCATGGGGCCCTCCTGGGGGGTGGGAAGGAAAGAGAGGGAGGACGGGTGAGAATTTTCGCGGCGGACGACGGGCAGGGGCACATGAGCCACGGGAGTCCACGGAGGGGAACCCCCTGCCCTCACCATATTCAGCGGGATGATCTCCCAGGAGAGGGGGCTGCCGCTGGCGTTTGTTGGGATTACTGCCAGGGTCACCTGTAGATCGAAAACAAGAGTTAGGAATAGAACTCAAAAAAGAATCCCCCCACTCCTGACTAGAAGCCAATCTCCAGGCCAAGGAGCTCCTGGGAGCTCAGCTGCAAACCCTTTCCTTACAAGGGCTGCTGGGGCCTCCTTCCTGACCCAGGGTGTGTGGTGTGTGTGTGCTTGTGTGTGTGTGTGAGGGCGTGAAGCCCAGGCCTTGAAGTCGGGACCCACCTTCCTTCCCCTGCCTCATTTCTCTGCTAAGGAGACCAGCTTCTGGGCTTGCTTACTTTCCCGTGGCCTGGGTAGTAGGGAACAGGCCAACCCAGCTCCCAGGCTGTCTAGGGAACCATAGCGTGGATGAATTACGGAGGGAAGAGCAGTTTTACAAAGTAATTCCCAATGAAGGGAGGAGAAAAGATTAAGGGCAACAAATAAGTAACCCAAGATAGACAGAGTAAGGTCAAACAGCCCAGAAGCCTCTAGATTTATTCTGGGAGCACAGGCCTCACTCTAGGCCCCATTTTTATCAGCCCTGGGTCCAGCCACCCTCCACATCCCACCCAGTCCAGAGGGACTGTAGGAGCTGACAAGCAGGCAACAGCACAATCAGTTTGAAAGAGCAGTTAGGTACAAGGCATCAACATTCTCAGACCCAACAATGGCGCAGAGCCCCCTCCCGACCCCAGCTGTAGTTCTTAACCATTAGTTCAGCGCTTAAGTGACAGACACTGGTAAGCACTTTACAGACATCACAGCTTCTCCAATTCCTCACAACAACCCTATGAGGTAGGTACTCATTTCCCAGCCCCATCTTACAGGTAAGACATTAGAGCAGTTACTTTTTCCCTGAGCAAATCAGAGGCTGAGCTAGAACCTCAGCCCAGGTCTGGGTTGCCGGCACCAAAACCCGGAACTGGAAACCACTGCCCTTTCCTGCCACCCTGCCTGGGTTTAACAATCATTTCAAAGATGGAAAAGGGCTACTTACAGCAGAAGTACAGAGTACAATGTCCATTTGTCACAAAAAAACAAATCTGTATTTTTCTCTTACCATTGGACGCTTCAACAGTGAGTTAGCACAGTTCTGAAAGATGGCGTCCCATCAAACATACACTGCGACCCTGCATCACATGGTTTTACAGTCATAAATACAAGTCACGGTATATATCCGCTACATTTTTCTTTATAAAAGTCAATGTTTTTGTTAAATCAAAATTGGCTCACAGATGTTCTGTCCTCAGAAGATACCAGAAAATGGAAATAAAGGTGTGTGGAGTGGGTCACACTGTCACACTATGTGCTGCAGTGCGGTGCGGTGCTTCTGGCTGTGTAGCGCTCCATGTGCGTGTCTCCTGGTATGAGGTGTGCCAGTGGCCCCGCTATGCTTGCACTTGGCCTTGGTAGCGCGCCCAGTTACCCACCAGCAGGCAGGCGCCCGTGTGCCTCTGAGCTGTTTGGATTTTAGGTCTGTTTTGGTTTTTTGATTTTTTTTTTTTTTGTTGTTGTGGTTAAATTTTTTTTTTATTTCTGATCTCCAGTTGGTGCAGACTGTGTTGGCAGCCGGTGACTGCAGGAAAAAAAAAATCAAAACACAAAAGAAAAACAAGGCCCTCCCCAAACCAAAGGACTTAAACAAAACCCACATGGCGAGGAATGGAGAGAGGATCCTATTTTGTCTTGGAGGCCCATGGAATCTACTTCAGTCTATGAATCGAATCGTTCTCCGAAAAGAGCACCGCTGGCTGGCTGGGTGAGCTCTGTTCTGTGTTTCCTACTTCTGTGTACATTCTTGGGTTCAGTTTGCTTGGATTGACTTTAATGTTTAATAAAAAAGCAGTGTCTGCTGCCATGTTGCGTCTCTTTCTTTGTCTCTGTCTGCCTCTGTCTCTGTGCTTGTAGCTGTTCCTTGGAGCGCGGTGTGGTGTTCTTGATGTAGTGAGCTCAATCTGCGGCTGTTTCTGGGGACGTGGTGGAGGCTGCATGTTCTGTTCTCCAGGAAGAACTAGTGGTTTTGTGCCCTGTGTGTTGGTGCGCATGTGCAGAGGCAGAGCCGCTGAGGTGTGGTTCCCGAGGGGGTGGTGAAGACCGCCCTCACTCCAGATCACCTCATCAGCCCTCGGTTTTTTTTTTTTTTTTTTTTTTTTTTGGGCCCCAGGCTTGGGGCGGCCAAAGCTGAGAGGCATCAAAACCAATGTACAGGAAGCCCCTGCTACTAGCCCCTGCCGGTCTGCCCATCTTCTATTTGTGTTCCTTGGAGAAGAAATGGTTGGTTGCCATGTTTCTGTCAGCAGTCATGTAATGCCATTGCCCGCTCTGGCACATTCACTTGGCCATAATTTGCCTTTGCCTTTTGGAGGGAGCAGCCAGGCCCAGAGGGCCAATTCTGAGGGTCCCACCCTGCCCACTGGTTCTCAGCTGCAAAGCAAGCAAGATAGGCCCACCTACAAGTGTAGGGGTGAGTCTCTGGCCTCCCAGAGCCTCTGCAAGTCAGCCACCAGCCTCCTCCCACAGCCCAAGGCCTAGTCCGGCGTTATCAGACCAAAAGGTGGTCCATCTTGCTGATTTTCAGAAGGGGCGTCGCTGTTTTTCAAAGATAATCCTTCACCCACCTACCAAAAGCAATCCATTCTCGACAATTCTAGAAAGGGGGTTGTCTCTGTGGACCCTGAAGAGGAGCTGAGTCCCCTCTACAGAGATGGTATCTATCCTGGTCTCATCCAAGCGACCTCTACAAGGTGTCTTTGCCTGGAGGCTCTGCTCCAAACGCCCTCCCCACACCCCTAGCGTCAGACCCCTCACACAGGAGGGAGGACTACTGCTCACTCTCCAGGGAATGAAGACTTAAGTACCCTGACCAGGTTCTAGAATGAAGAAAGCAGAAAAACTCTATGGTGCTACTTCCGACTTCTGTGCACGTGCCATGCCTCCTCCTCAGTGATGCCCTGCTCCCACTCTGCCCCTTCATTAGACCGGGGTAGAACTGATCCAAGGCCCTCCCATGTCCACAGGGAGCCCAATGGCATTACATAACCCTGAGCCCAGGTCTATGAGGTACACTAGTTGGGTGAAGAGGCAAGGCGGTATGTTTAGAACAAAGTAGCCAGCAGGATTACCTTGTCCACTTAGGTTGGGGTTTGTGTAGTCCCAAGTATCTTGATCATTCTTGAACACATTTAAACGGGTAGGCTGCAAGGACAAGACAAAGTTTGAGACCGCCGTGCCTCACCTCACCTCACCTCACCTCACCTCACCTCACCAGGCACCTAAGTCGGGTAGTCATCTCCAGCCTCACCTTCGCATACTCGATCTTCAGAGTGCAACAGCCAGAATAGATATCAGCCCCATTAAGTGAGGCCTTGGCCCGCTGGGCACTTTGCACAGAATCAAATGTGAGAACTTAAGGAAACCATCACTGTGGAGCTTTGCGAAAGGCACTACATTACCCAAAACCACCAAGGACCAAATAGCACCCGAAGGCTGTGAGCACTAAATATACAACCTCAGGCAAAACAAGAGCCTGGGAGACATACCAGGGACTACGGGGAAGCAGCCACTGGCCAGGGTTCTTCTCTCGGATGTGTACTCTTATCCCAGCCACCAGAGACATGGCGCCCACAGCTTATCTCAAGCTGCCACATCTTATCTCTGAAATCTACATCCTGCCTGCTTTTAAAGGTGGCTTCTCCCAGCACCCTAGCCAAGGAGGCTCAAACAAGCCATCTTCATCAAAACCCTCCCCCCTCCCCCTTTAAGTCACCCTGCAGTTCTTGAGTGTTCAGATTCCTCCCTATCTAAGCCCCTTCTATACCGAATACCAGCCACCTCACAGGAAAGGATTGTGGGTATGGCTGAGTGCTCTCACTTAAGCAGATGCATGAAGCACCGAGCTCAGATCTCAAGGGGGTACACACTATGTGAATAAAACAGAACCCTCCTGGACTATTCAGCATTTGTAGTGTGTGGCTGGCTCCCTGTCCAGTTTTCCTTCCACTTAATTATCTATGCAAAGGCATTCAGTATATTCTATGGCATGGATTCCCTCTGACAAGCCCTGAGATCTCCCAGACCAAAGAACACCAGTTTTCCCAGAAAAGGATATTCCACCATAGCCTGGACTCCATTCTTCCGAAAAATGACAATTCTCTGGACAGGGCCACAAGGGTTACAGATAGTGTAAAGAACATCCTGTAAAAGCAACAACACCGAGACTAAATGGCATGTCACCCTGGCTTGGGGTGGAATTGGGACAACAGGGAAAAGCAGCTTCCAGAGCAGCCCAAGGATGCGTCCAGCACACACCGTGGTTATGGAGTAGATGGGGTTCAGGATGGTGAACAGAAGCACACTGTTAACACTCCGAGAGTCATCCGAGTCACCAGGGCGGGAGATCTTCTGGCTGGTAGAGTAATTGACAAAAGCAGGGTGGCCAGCAATGTAGATCTGGTTGTCGGCTGCGTAGTTCACCGCATTGCAAGCCCCCAGTACATCTTCAAACTCCACCAGCGCCTGCCTCTTCTTTGGCATCACCACCACATAGCTGCAGAGGGGTGGGTAGGGATGGGGGAATAAGGAACTGAACTTGAGAGCCGCCACAGGACCCAGGGCCAGACACCAGGGACTCATGAGAACGTGAAGGAGACCTACCCCTGGCTTAAGAAGACATACCTGATGGGTCCGAATTCCTGCAGGGCTTCCACAAGGTCCGCTTCCACCACGCCGTCAATCAGGCCCCTGATGTGGACAACTGGGGAGGCAGGGGTCTTGTGGGGGTCATCGTAGTTCTCCTGAAAAAAAAGAATGAACAACAGTGAGTAAGAAGAGGCACACGAATCCAATGCCATCGACAGAAAAAAGGCTTGAGTGCCCACTGGCTTGTTTCTAAGGCAGGCTGGCTGTCGGGAGAACCAGCCTCACATTTGGCACTCTTCCTGGAATCTGTCTCTCTCCTCAATCAAGGTACAACAGGAAGAGAGGCTTGGAAAGGGCCACACCCACAGGAAGAGCTCCAACAGCTGCCCGCTGGTCTGAAGAGCACACTGTGTGTGTGCCCCAGTCTCTGCACTTTCTCTGGCTACACAAGCTGCACTCATTTAGTGAAGAGTGACCGTTACCCACAAGTCACCTTCAGCTCCAATCAGGGCAAAAGGCCAAGTGCTCCAAGACGCATGGTATCCAGGAAAACATGCCCTTCCTGTCTGATACTGGCTAGGCCAAACTGCAGAGAACAGAGCCGAGGTCTTTCCTCTGAACTGTTACCTCCCAGCTCCACCTTGGGGGAATCTGTCCTCCCTCCCTCCCTCCCTCCCCCCCTCCCCCCACACACACACACGGCTCATGACCATTAGTGGGTGAACCACACAACACAGTCTTCTTGGCATTTTCCAGCTGAGGCTTGTCTCCCACAGCCCTGTGTTTGGTTAATCCTAGCCTTATTCCTTCCTGTTCTGTAAGGGAATTTACAAACTACCCATCTCAGAGGAACAGCCAATTTTAAACTATTGGGAAGGGAGGAAAGGCACACTTAGTATTCAGGCAATTGTTCTGGCCTGCCCATGGGGTCCTGACAAGACACAGCCCCAGACAGTGGTGGGACACACCTTTGATCCCAGCACTCTGGAGGCAGAGGTAGGCAGGTCTCTGTGAGTTCAAGGCCACCCTGGTCTACATAGCAAGAGCCAGGATAGGCGCCAAAGCTACACAGAGAAGCCCTGTCTCAAAAAGGAAAAAAATAAATAAATTTAAGGGCCACATCCCTGCTGCTCCTGTTCTGGGAGGCCGTCTCCACACTCCCCTTTCTATGATCCCTTTCTCTAGACAAACAAAAAACCCGTTTGAACCCTCTCCTGCCGCTTTTCTTAAATCACAACACACCATGAGATGTTCAGAGAACTACTCTCTGGAATCGGTACTCTCATTCCACCTCTTGGAAGGAAATCTAGCATCCTAATGGGGATAAGCTAGTAAGTGCTTACAGCACGAGATGTAGCTAACAAGAGGACATTGTTTGGGGGGGGGGGTCTCACTATCTAGCCCTGTCTTGCCTGGAACTCAATACGCAGACCAAGCTGACCTCAAACTCGAAAGAGATTCGCCCGGCTCTGCCTCCGGAGCGCTGAGATGAAAGGCCCGCAAGACCATGCCCGGAAGGAGGACTTTGTAGCACTTTTAATAGTGCAGACTGCACCCTAACACAGAAACGATGTCTTCGTGCATGGGCCACAGGCTCAGAATACATTTTAATTTATAAATGCCCCTCTCCTGGAAACCTTAAGCAAACTGAGTGGTGACTTCTGGGCTTGGCTCAATTGCCCAAACAGTTATTATCTACCTCTCTCAAATTCTCTTCCGTTTTACAATGCACACAGCAACAGAGATGAAATATTCCGGTCTGGCTGGGCGTTATAGCCTCACCAAGACAACTTCTATAAATATGCGAGCGTAATTACGATCGCGATGGGGCGGAATCGCCGACCCCGTCAAGCCGCCGTCCACCCAGTTCCCGCTCACAAGATCCAGTTACAGAAGCGCGCTTGCGCACGGGGACAGACCACAAAAAAAAAAAAAAAAAACGATAAAGGGAGACGGGAGAAAAAAAAAGTCCCGGCCGCGTGCCTGGGCCCCCCACACGCCAGCCCGCGACGCCTGCGCACTGAGCCGCCCGCAGCGGCAGCCGCTTCCTCCGCCCCCTCAAGCCCCGCTACGGATTGCGCGCACGCGCAAGCGCCTGTCCTCGCGCAAACCCCGCCGTTTGCCCAACGCCTGCCCCTCCCCCACCCCGCTAAGAGCGCGAGGGCGGCAGCGCGTGCGCAAGAGGTCCCCCCGCAAAAATAAATAGCCTTAAAGTTAAGAAATTGCCCCTTCCTTCCGGGAGTCTAAAAGCCTGGCCTCACCCCGCCGCCGCCGCCCGCCGCCCCGGATCCTCCGCCGCCGCCGCCTCCGTGCTGGTCGCCGGCGTTTTCAGTCTTCAGCCGTTTAGGGGCTCGGCCTCCCTCGTTGCCGCCGCCGTAATAACGACCACCGCCGCCTCCGCCGCCCGCCGCCGCCATCTTCACCATCGCTCCCGCCCGCCTCAGCTGCTCGTCCGGCTGCTGCCTCTGCTCGAGCCGCCGACGCCGCTTCTCCGCCCGGGGCAGCAGCCTCCGCGACATGGCGGCGCAGAACCCGCCTCCCCCCGCCTCTCATTGGGGGAGGGACACGCCCGTCACTCGCCGCCCCCACCCGATAGGGGGAGCCACTGGCCCTGGCGTGGGGGGAGGGGAAGACGCCGCACAGTTCACGCCTATTGGATAGAGCCCGTGCCGTTCTACTGGGAAGCCCGCCCTCGTTCGCCTATCGCACTCCGTATAGGTGAATGCTTCCTGCCAGTCATTCCGTCAAGCTCCGCCTCCTTAAAATAAACTCCGATTTGATAGGCCGGGATTTTTTTGGTTTTTTTTTTTTTTTTTTTTGGCATCGCTCCGCCTCCCCACAGACAGCAAATGGAAGCGGCTCCCTGAAGCTCCGCCTCCTTCCCGCTCTCATTGGTTTCCCGGCTTATCGGTCATTCGGAAATCCTTGCGTCCCCCAGTCACAACGATTACCTTCCCGCGCCACTCCGCTGGGATACAAGAAAGGCCTTCCCTTCTGTGTTCCCGCAATGGTTCCCGCAGGTGCCCGTCTCCTACGTCACCCCTCGATTGGTCAATGGAGAGTGGAAAGAAACCCCTCTTGCCAGATGGTATAGGACGACTGACAGTCTGATTGGTGAAAAAAGGGGAACTCGTAGGCGCTCTCTGGCGCAATCTAGGAACGGGTCCGAGGACGCATGCGCTACTGTACTTTTCGGGGCCTCAAGAGAAGGGGTGACTCTAACTAAGGAACCGACCGCTGGACTACCCGGACGACCTTTTCCGTTCCTGCTGCTTGCAAGCTCCGGACATGTAGATCAAGACAGCAGTTTGCAGTTATGAGCCCATTAAATAACGTTTCCACTTCACCCTTACCCTATCTGGAGGGTTATTATTCTTTGAAAAAGAGCCTCCAAATCCTCACTATAAACGCACTCGTTGCCAAATGACTTCGGACCCTGTCAGGCGCCATCATTCCCTTTCAATTCAGCCACGGTAGATCTTTGCAGTTTAACTCGGTTCGCACGTGGCAACGGCACCCTGCGTCCTTGGGAGTGCTTTGTGGCCTAAACTCCTCCTTGGAGACTGCCCTGAGAGGCACTGGTCTTCTCGTAGGATCCCGCGAAGCCCGAGGGCTGCGACGCGGCCCAGAGCCCTTCGGGAGCCGGCAGGGCAGATATAACCGAGGATCCTGACCACGGTCCCATCCGGAGGCGTTATGGGGACAAGAAAGAGTCAAACGAGCTGTGAACGTAGCTCAGCGCGGGGAACGCTTGCCTAGCACAGACAAGGCGCGTCTTTACAACCCCCCACACACACACACACAAAAGACAGTCTTAAGGCCGTGGAAGACTCACAGGCGGCCCCAAACGTGCTGGGGCACCTTTCCTCCAGGTCAGTGGGAGCCCCAAGGTGGGGATCCTCTTAGGACTAAGTTTGAAATGTAGGGACACGGGATGGAACCCCGTTTGTGTCGGTAAGTTTTGAGCATGGTGTTGGTGGCTGCAAGCCTGTAATTCCAGTGCTCTGAAATCAGAGGCCAGATTGCCTAGAGTTCAGGGCTACCCTGCGCTACACACGGATTCTCTCTAATTAAAAAAAAAAAAAAAAAAAAAAAGCTTGGAGGCGTCTGATGATCTAAACGAACCTCCACCCTACCCACTGCACACAGCCACTCCAAAGTCGGCACTCCCGACGTGGGGGGCGCAGCGGGTGACGCGCAGCGGCGGGGCGGGCCGCTCCGCGGAAGGGCGGGTTCCGCGTCGACGTCAGGAGCGGTGGGGGGGGGAGGGGAGCGGGCGGTCCCCTCCCCGCCCCCGCGACCGTCCCGGACGCCCCTCACTCGGGAGCGTCGATGGCACCCGGCGGGGCCCTGCACAGTGAGGGCCGCTTGCGGGCTGTGCGCGCCCGGCGCGGCGACTGGTGCCCGCCCCGGCTGCTCCCGCAGCCAGTCCCCCGCCCTCCCGCCGGCGCGGCGACGTGCGTCCCGCCGGTCCCCCCGCGGCCCTCCCCGACCCCGCCGCCCTGTCCCCTACCAGCTCGGCGGCGAGCCTGGCCGGCCGTCCGGGATCGAAAAGAGCAGACACTGGGAAGTTTTGGGGGAGGGAGGGGCGGGCCTTAAAGGGACCACGACCTCTTTTCCCTGGGGGAGTTGGGGAACCGAGGAGGCACCGAAGCTGGAACGGAGTGGGAAGAACGCTGAGCTGTTGCGTTCGGTCTGGCTCCGCGTTCCCGCTCACCCCCGGTCCCACTTTCCTCCAGGGGGGGAAAAGAAATCTCCCAGTTGCTTGGGGTTCACGTGGCAGTTCTCTCCATTTGCTGAGTGTTTTGGAGATAAATGTAGACAAGTCTGTTGTACAAATGAGTAAGCAGGCTCAGAGGACCCAAGGTGCCACGGCTGCTTAGTGTCTGACATCAGAACCGATGCAGAGTGATGTCCGTGTACTGAAGAATGGTGGGGGAACAGCACAGGTTAGACCCTGAGGCCTGGTTCAGCTAGCCAGCAGAGACAGCCAGTCCCGAGTTTAAGGACAGCTTGGGCTACATATCTAGACTACACAGACATAACGCAGGTCATCGGACTCTCAGGGCCCGTGTAAATCTCCACCTACCCAAATCTGCTGATTCTCTCTGCCTGCCGAGGTCAGAAGAGGGCTGCCCTGCTGATCACCAGGGACTGCAGTTAGCGACCCACAACTTTGAGCTTAAATGTGGATCCTGGAAATTCACCACCACCACCACCACCACTCCGTCCTCTGCAAGAGCAACTTGGCTCTTAATGACTGAGCCTACTCTCCAGTCGTGATCTTTTCATCTAAGGGCCTTTGAGTCCTATCTCAGTCCAGGGAGCCTCTGCACACAGTGTGGCAACTGTCCAGTCTCAGAAACTTCGTCTTTATCCCCAAGGATCGGGCGAAAGAAAGAAGTGACAAAAGTGTGCCAGACGGGTGGAGACTGGAAAGTTCCTGGAGCATCATGGGTGCCGCCCTCATGCTGGGGTAGAAAGGGTTAGGAAATGAACCTGTTGCTGTTGGCAAGAACAGAGCAAGCTAAGCTAATGAGGTCACTTCCTGATGTAGTCCAACCTCTAAACTCTCTCTCCTAGCCAGAAGTTCAGGGGTGCTACCACCGCGCCTGCTGTAATCTCGGTTCTTGGGAAAGTGGATAGAAGATAATCCTCTGCTCCTAATTGATTGGGGGCAAATCTGGGCTACATAAAAGTCTACCTTAAGAAACAACTTTTTTTTTTTTTTTTTTAAATCAAAATACAGCCATTGAGACTGGCCAGATGGGTAAATAAAGCTGCTTTGGTGCACAAGCCCGATGACCTAAATTCGATCCCCAGAGCCCAATGAAAGTAGGAGGACAGAACTAGCTCCACAAGATGTCTCCTGACTGTCACACATCTACCATGTCACTCACCGCCGCCCATGCACACACAATAATAACAGTGATCATTAAAACTCTCCTCCAGGGCTGTGCCTATAGCCCAGCAGTGACAGCTCGACGGAATGGTCCAGTGAGAGACTGGGAAAGGCAGGTCAGTGGCAGAGCTGTTGCCTAACATGTCCAGCATGGGTTCCGTGCATAGTACAGCACTAAACAAATCAATAAAAACGTGAGGCGTGGAGAGAGACTGCTTAGCAATCAAGATCCCTCACTGGCTGCTTTTCCAGAGGACACGGGTACAACTCCCAGCACCTACGTGTTGACTGGCATCATCTATAACGTCACTTCCAGGGGATCCTGTGCATTCTTCCGACCTCCTCGGGTACGAGGCACATGTATCATATACAGACACTCATGCAGGCAAAACACCCTATGCATACCATTATAAAATTTAAAAATTATTAATATACCTCTTCCTTCAGTAACAGGCACAGAACAGCCCCAAACAGATTCCACCTTGCCCTCATGTTTGCCTTCCCTGTTAGTTTTTGTTTTGTTTGTTTAAGAGTGTCTCACTAGGCTGACAGGCTGGTTTTGAACTGACTGCCTCTGCCTCCTGAGGTCTGGAAGTAAAGGCCTTTGCCACCACGCTTAGTTACCTTGTTGATTTTTTAAATTTATTTTTATGTATATGGGTGTTTTGCCTGAATGTTTGTAAACCGTATGGGTGTGTAAGTGCCCAGAGGCCAGAAGAGGGCACTAAATAGGTTACACACAGTTGTGAGCTCCCATCGTGGGTGCTGGGAATGAAATCTGGGTCCTCTGGGCTAGTAGTCCGTGCTGTGCTCTTGTTTATTTCTGTGTTTGTCTTGTTTATGTGGAGACAGGATCTCACCATGTACCTCTGGCTGTCCTGGAACTCACACTGTAGTCCAGGCTGGCCTGAAACTCAGACGTAGCTGCCCCTGTCCCTGCCTCCCCAGCGCTGGGGTTAAAGGCCTGCATTACTATGCCCACCTTGTTCTCCTAACTTCAAAGTCATCTCTCCAGCTACCTCCCTTTTGGAAATGGTCTCATTTTAGTACTGGCTGGCCTGGAGCTCTATAATTGGACCTGGTCTATGTAGTGAATTCCCAGTCAGCCAGGGAGATAGAAACTTTCTCAGAAAACCAAAGAAAGAGAGAGAGAGAAAGAAAGAAAGAAAGAAAGAAAGAAAGAAAGAAAGAAAGAAAGGAAAAAGTTGCAGCCACGGCATGTTCAGAAACTATTGCCAACTTTCCCCAACCTCATATTCAGTTACACAACCACAATATGGAGTTCAGACCTACAGTTGTAGCTGCTTTGCTCTAAGCAAGCCACAGCCTTCCCTGCACAGCTACCCTGAGGGTAATACTGGTCCCTGATAACCTACAGTGTTGGTTAATATTTGCCAACTTGACTGGATCTAAAATCTCCCAGTAAACAAATGCTGGCATGTCTTGAAGCGTTATGTTAATCCCGAAGATGGGAGGAGAAAGACCCCTGACCTAAATCATCATGGTCAAACGAATTAAAGCAAGCTTTTCCACTCTTGGACACAGCCTGCCTCCCCCAAAGGCAGGGCTTGAGAGGTTAGCCTTGGGTGTGAGGGAGACAAGACTTCTATAATTCAGGATAGAGAGGTTTCCAAATGGGGGATCTGGTGAGCAAAATAGGTGGAGGTATAGGAGGCCATCTTAACAAAACAGGGTTGCAAGGTGGGCATAACAGGTAGTCATGGGAGGTCACACAACCTTCTGAGACAAAGGTAAGGCTGCAAGCTGGTTATAAACAGCTTTTTAAAAACAAAGGCATGATTGCCATTCTTGGAACAGGCAGTGCAGAAACATTTGTAGTTACGTTACAGGTGGGGCATGGGCCAATCCTTGAGAGACAGATTAAATCATAAACAGGAATGAGCCTGGTTTGTCTTTACTATAGAATGACTTCTAAACCTAAAATGGAGGCGGGCTGGTTCTTCACTTACCTAGATCAGGTTAGCCCCTGATGTGCCTGGAAGGGATCTTTTCAATTAGGTTAATTAAGGTGTAAAGAGCCACTGTTTTGGTGGCACCATTCCATGGACAGGGGGCTCAGACTTAACACATAGGAGGAAGCATTCATGACTCTGCACCTTGACTGCTGATGGCCGGTCACCCTTCTGCTCCCTCCGCCAGGCCTTCCCCTCTCGATCAAATGGTCCCCTCAAACTGTCATCCAGAAGAAACCCTTCCTCCTGGACATTACTTTCTCTCGGGTACTAGGCCACAGCAATGGGAAAAGCAAGGAACACGCAAATATGTGTTTCCTTCCACATGGAGCCATTTGTTAATTTCTGGCCTCTGTCTAGAACCGGGGCTCTTTAGGAGCTGGGTGAGCGTAGCCACGCATGTATAAGGACAGCGTCCTCCATGTGGATGGCACATGACCCCATGGCTCCCAAAGATTACACTGCCTGAAAAAAAGATGTGTTCAGAAAACATCTGATCAGGACATAAGCAAACCTGAAAGACACTTCCAGTGGTCAAATCAAACTAAATCATAGGGAAGAGATGGCTATGGTGGCGTACTCCTAAATATAATCCCAGCCCTGAGGAGGCTGAGGAAGGATAATCTTGAGTCCCAGGTAACCCTGGGCTACAATAAAGAGGCCTACCTGGTCTTAGAAACAAATAAAAATAAATTTTGCATTGGGTTCATGAGGGTCCATGGAAAGAAGAAACAGGTACTCTAAGATGAATTCTAGCCTTCTGTGGCTGAAGGGGAGTCAGCCTCTGGTGAACTGACCATCTGTAGCTTTGCAAAGGGCTCCATTTATTTTTATTATTTTTTTCATATTTTACGTATCAATCCCAGTTTCCTCTCCCTTCCTCCCTCCCATGCCCCCACCTCTCCCAACAAAGGGCTTTTTTATTGTTATACAATTCACACCTTTAGCAAGTCAATTTCAGTATATTAAAACCTCTTATCTAAACTCCTCAAAGAGACTATGCCAATGCTAATTCCCTGTCACTGGACATCTCAGTTTCCTGTGTCCCCCGGAAACCAGATTTGTATAGTCTTTGAACCTTTAGGAAACTCTCAGATAAGATTTACATACTTGAGCAGGGAGGTGGGGCAGGGCCTATAATCTCAGCGTTTGGGAGGCAGAGGCAGGTGAGATCCAGGCCAGCCTGGTCTACCCAGTTCCAGGATAGACAAGGCTGATACACAGAGAAACGATATCTCAAAAGCAAACAAACAAACAAAAGCTTTACATATTTCAAACAGAAGGTACTGGACACAAAGGATAACAATCACAGAAGGCAGATGAAAGCTAGGTGCTTAGACTCCAGCATCAAACCAGCTACAGAGCTCTGCAGGAACTCCCACCACAAGGAAAGGCTGGGGAGGTGGCTCAGCAATTAAGAGCACTGGCTGCTTTTCCAGAGGACCTGGGTTCGATTCCTAGTACCCACAACCATCTGTAACTCCAGTCCCAGAGGATCCATGACCTCTTATGGACACCAGGCACACAAATGCTACACAGACATACAGACAAAACACCCATCCAAAATAATTTTTATTTAAAAATGTAAATATACATATGTGTATATTCATGTGTATGAACGCGTGCACGTGTGAGGGAGGCTCAGAGGTTCTTGTGCTCACAGATGAGCACGAGGATAAGCAGGAATGTTAAGCACACATTGCTTCTTCAAAGGGAGAGATGTTTGTTTTCAGCTCAGAAGGTTGGGAATGGATGTGGTTAATAACCTGGTGTCCCTTGAGCTGTCTGTGTGGCCGAGAGACCATTCCAGATCCCCCCCCACACACACACACCCTTATCATGAGTTTGTCAATCTGTAGAACCCATCTTTGTGGTGTCACATGTACTCAGCTTACGGATCCCACCTTTATGAAAGATGTCACATGCACTTTACAAAGTGTTTCCATGCCATCTCGTCTTTTTTAAAAAGATTTTTAACATTTATTATGTATACAGCATTCTGACTGCATGTTTGCTTGCATGCCAGCAGAGGGCACCAGACCCCATTACAGGCGGTTGTGAGCCACCATGTGGTTGCTGTCCTCACAACTTAAGCTTTATTGTGCACCTGGGATTGGGTTATTGTCACCAGGAGAAACTTCACCAAATTGTGCCAAGCTTAAATGTGGAGAGATGGCTCAGCGGTTTAGATCACTGGCTGAACTTTCAGAGGTCCTGAGTTCAATTCCTAGCAACCATAAGGTGGCTCACAACCATCTATAGTGGGGTCTGTCGCCCTCTTCTGGCATAAAGGTGCACATGCAGATTGAGCACTCTAGCATAAAATAAATAAATCTGTAAACAAAGGGCTAAAACATAGCTTGGGGTCAAACTTTCAAAGTTTGACGAACCCTGAGTGGTTACTTAAGCATGCTGAACTGTCTCAGCCATGTGACCTGCCTCAGGTCATTACTATGCGGCACATGTGGCTTCGGTGCTTCTGGTGGACTTCCTATGCTGTCGCTTCAATCTGCAATGTCCCATCAGTTCCTGTGGGGGAGGGGCCCTTGTTCTCTGGCGGTGGATGCTAGGTGGGGAGGCTGTGGAAGGGGAGGGAAGTGGGTCACTGGGGGCAGGCCTCTGAAGTCAGACTACACACACACACACACACACACACACACACACACACACACACACACACGGTTCCTCCAGGCCCGTGACGTGTGAACAGCCTCCACTACACACTTGCTCCTCTAAGGACCGAGTGGCTCCTGCATGCCTTCTAGCCATGATAGGGTGGACCATTCTGCAATCCGGAGCCTAAATCCATCTTTCCTTCTTTTCCTTCCTGTTGGATTCTTTGGCTATGGTGATACAAAAGTGATGGTAATCAGGCTAGAAATCAGGGTCCCAGCTCTTTTCTTTTCCTTTCTGTTACTTCAATAAAATTCCAGTAAAGCAACTGGGCGGAAAGGGTTCGTTTCACTTTACAGGCCATACTCCATCATGAGGGAAGTCAGGGCGGGAACTCTAGCAGAAACGTGGAAGAGTACCACCAGCTATTTTGGGCACATGCTTAGCTAACTTCCTTTCCTTCCTTCCTTCCTTCCTTCCTTCCTGCCTGCCTGCCTGCCTGCCTGCCTGCCTGCCTGCCTGCCTGCCTGCCTGCCTGCTTTTGTTTTCAACACAGGGTTTCTTTGTGAAACAGCCCTGGCTGTCCTGAAACTCAGTAGACCAGGCTGGCCTCCAACTCACACAGATCTGCCTGCCTCTGCCTCTGAGTGCTGGGATTAAAGGCGTGCACCACCCATCACGGCATTACAGCTTTCTTATACAGCCCTGGACCACCTGCCTAGGGAATGATGTTCTCTTGACGAGATAATTCCTGTAGCCATGCCCACAGACTCATCTAATCTGGGCAATTTCTCAGTTGAGGTTACCTTCTCAGGGGACTCCAGGCTGTGTCAAATCCACACTTAAAACTATCCAGTCCACCACCACCACCTTCCAGACTCGTTAAATTGCTAAGCAACTGATGGGACTCAGAACAAGCCTTGAGGACAGAATCCTGCAGCCTCCACACTCTCTCTGTGGTATATCTATTTGGCTATTTGGAGTGTGTGAATGTGTGTGTGTTCCTGGTGATTGAACCTGGCCCGCCCGAAGCACTTGCTAGGCAGGTGGACCACTGCTGGGCCACTGCCCCCAGGAAGTCCAGCTGTTTGGAAATCTCCCAGCCCTGTCCTTTTGAGGTTTTTTTGAAGGCTGCACAAGGCAGGATTGTTAACAGATTGGGTGGGGAAACCCAGGAAAACCTGTTGGTTCAGATTCCTCTGGCCTCTCTTGCAACATTCCTTAGTTCAGGGCAAGGAACAGGAGTGTGGGGATGCAGGGTCTTATTGAAGCACAGGTTAAGTTCCCCCGGTGAGAACTTACTCAAACACTTGGGAATAAGGAGGGAAAAATCTTTTGTAAGTCTAAAACCAGCCATAAACGGACGTTAGTAAGGGATTACATAGGATTTAGGCTTTAAGATTCCCACAATATGCTGTCATCTGTACATCTTAAAAGTCACTGCCCCAAGTTTCGCCCAGCAATTAAACAGAGACAGGAGACTATAAGCCTGGCCATTTTCAGTAACTGGGAGATTTACACAGCGAAGTTATGCTCACAATTACTTTTGGAGTATACCCGTATCGTTCCTTTTGGGTTGGTGTTACCCAGGGCCTTCCTGCCTGCCTGGCAGATTACCTCATCCTGATAAGAGAACTGGGACATAATGGCAGGCTAGAACTCAATGGTGGCTGCTGGGTTAGTGCCATCCCTTTGAACTGCCAGGTTGAGGCATGTCCTTTGCTATGGGAATGAAGCCTAATAGGCAGCAACCTTAGTGGACAAATCTCAACAGAAACATTCTCAGTAGGCCTAAACTGCAATTATGTTCAAGGTATAGCGTTTTCCCTACAGTTTGACCAGTCTGGCTGGCCCACTACTTATCTCCAAGTCATGCGAGAGGCAGTGCGGGGTAAGTGACTCCGGCCTTGGGCACTCAGACTTTCCTAAGCAAGTTTCTTGGTGCATCCTTTGTAACTCATTACTCTCGGTTTCTCCTGAATCCTTATGACCTACCCAGGAAGTAGGTCAGCAGTCAGCGTCACGATTCAGAAATTGTAAACAAAAACATAAACATATCTTTTGGTTTTGTTTGTTTTATTGAGTCAGGGTTTTACTATGCAGCCCCCCAGCCTCAGCCTTTCAAGGTCTGGGATTATGGGTTTGTACCACCATGTCCATTTTTGTTGTTTTGTTTTGTTTCTTGAGACAGGCTTTCTCAGTGTAGCCCTAGCTCTCCTGGAACTCGCTCTGTAGACCAGGCTGGTCTCAAACTCACAGAGATCTGCCTGCCTCTCCCTCCTGAATGCTGGGGTCAAAGGTGAGCGCCACCACAGCCTGGCTCCAAGTTCATTTATATTGTGCGGTCTGTCTCCCCAGTATATGTCTGTGTGCACATGTGTATGCAGGTTCACATTTGGCATGCTCTTTAGTAGTCTCTCTAACTATTTGAATCTGTGTGTGTCTTCCGTATGGTCACCTGCTGGCCTAACGTGCGGGGCACAGGTGTGAAGGTAAGAGGACCAACCATGTGGGCTCCAGGTGTCACATTCAAGTCAAGCTTGATGGCAGATACCTGTTACAAGCAGGTTTTTCTGCCAGCCTGGTCCCACAGCCACACCAGCCCCAAATAACACACAGAGACGCTGTATTAGATATAAAGTTATTGGCCTGCTATTAAAGTTTTTTTATTGGCTAGCTCTGTCTTAAATATTAACCCATTTTTATTACTCTTAAGTATTTTTATGTGATCTTATCTTACCGGAGAGAGGGTTTACTTCCAATATGGCAAGACTCATCATTTGGGCAAGATTCTGCTCTTGTCTGGACTGTTTGGCTTTATGCTGTATAAACTGGACATGCAGGACACACAGGAAAGTGACTGCTGATACAAGATGGACAGTGCTACAGGGTTCCTGCTTCACGGAAGAGTCTGCCAGACAGTCTACAGGACACAGAGAAAAGTGACTGACAAACTGCCAATACAGATGGACAGTTTAATGTTTCTTTCTTTGCAGAGGAGTCTGCCAGACACACTATGGCCTATAGGCTAAAAATGGAACATTACAGAAGAACTTTGGGTGACTAACCAGGCAGTGAGTTGTCTCTGTCATTTCTTGAGTTTATATTATCCTTCTGTGGTCTTAAAGGATTGAAGACAGATAGTTATGGTTGTAGTTTTCCTTAGTTAGAATTAAAGACAAGTTATATACAGAACTTTAGACTCACAAAGATAGGATAGATGATGTAATATTTTCACTAAATCTTGCTAAATGTTAATAGACTAAATATTGTTAACATTGGTTTTTATTTGATAACTGTTTTGTTATATATTTTACTATGTTAAAGTTAAAACCCTTCTTTTTATTTTAAACAGAAAAGAGGAGATGATGGAAGATGTCATTCTATAAATATTGGTTAATGAATAAAGCACTGTTGCCCAATAGGAAAGCAAGATAGGAGACAAGGAGTTTTCAGAGAAAGGTAGGAAGAGATTCAAAATGTAAAACAGAGAGAAAAGAACTTTGAACCCCGGCTGGAGAGATGGCTCAGAGGTTAAGAGCACTGGCTGCTCTTCCAAAGGTCCTGAGTTCAATTCCTAGCAACCATGTGGTGGCTCACAATCATCTATAGTGAGATCTGATGCCCTCTTATGGTGGGAAGGGATACATGTAGACAGAACACTGTATACATAGTAAATAAATATATCTTAAAAAAAAAAAAAAAAGAAAGAACTTTGGACCCTCTCTATGGTAAGATAAGACCATGTAAAAATACTTAAATTAATAAAAATATGTTAATATTCAAAACAAAGCAAGCCAATAAAAAATGCTAAAAACAGGCCAACAACATCATATCTAATACAGCGTCTCTGTGTATTATTTGGGGTTGGCGAGGCTATAAGACCAGGCTGACGGAAAACTTCTCATAGCAGATACCTTCACCCACTTTCCCCACCCCCCCTGTACCACATCTAATTCATTATTTGTAAACTCAGAGACCCATCAGCCTCTGCCTCTTGAGTACTGGAATTGAAGGCATTCACCACCACGACCCCCCCTTGGTTTTTGCCTTTAAATTTTATTTTATGTATGGGGTTTTGCCTGTATGTGTGTGTAGCACATGCGTGTATCACCCATGGGTGCCTGACAAGGGTGAAAGGGTGTTGAAACTAAAGTTACAGATGGTTGTAAGCCATCAGGGGGTGCTGGGAATCTAACCCAGGTCATGTGATCTTCACTGCTGAGCCCATCTCTCCAGCCCTAACTATGTTTGGCTTTTGAAAATTCTTTTAAATTTAGTTTGTGTATGCAGGCAAAACACCCATACACATATAAATTTTAACTCTTTTAAATGGAAGTGAAACCATCACACATTGGGAATGTGCATATTAAGCTGATAAACATATCCATTTGTTTCCTTCAGCTATGTGAACCTTCCTAACAAATTAATTACCCTTGGTTCTGGGGGGTCAGAGGTGACATCACCATCTAAGCCAGAAGAGGGGGTGTCAGCAGGGCCAGGAGACTTCTGGAGCTCCCAAGAGAGAAGCTTTTGTTGGCACTGCCCAGTGACTAGCGGCTCCTGCATTTTGTGGGTTGTCAGGTCACTCTCTCTTCAAAGCTAGCTAGGGTTTTAATTTCTTTCTGATGTCCTCATGTCACTTTCTCTTGTTCCCATCCAGTCTCCCCATGTCCAATGTTATTTGAGTTCTCCTGGGGCCACAGACACCATCCCCAGGACATTGTCCCTCATTTTACCATCTGTGGTGGTGGTGGCACACGCCTTTCATCCACATACTCAGGAGGCAGAGGCAGATGGATCTCTGTGAGTTGAGGCCAGCCTTACCTATAGAGTGAATTTCAGGACAGCCAGGGATACACAGAGAAACTCTGTCTTGAAAAAACAAAACACTGTAATAATAATAATAATAATAATAATAATAATAATAATAATAATAATAAAATAATGGCTGCATAAACACTTTTGCCAAATAAGGTAACATTGATGGGCCAGAGATTGGGGAAGTCCTGTTTTCAAGGCTGATGGAAAACCTATCGCACTGTTTCCTGAATACCAACTATGTCCCAGTACCACTGTCCTGAACATCTAATGCATGTCAGTGTCACAGTGTCCTCATGGTCTTGGCCTCAGGCAATTCTCCCACCTCATTCTCTGAAGTAGCTGGGACACAGGTCCATGACATCCCTATACCCCTGCCACTCTCTTAACTACTTAGGGCATAGAAAAAAGAATCCAGAATAAGCTCTCACTTCAGGTCCAGACATGCTGTCATTTTTGTAAAGATCTCTTGACCAGGTCAAGTGTCACAGTCACAGAGGGGGTCCAGACGTAGCCATCTTTGGGGGACTATGCCTTTATTCTGCCTGCCCCAAAGTTCAGGTTAGAGGGTAGTAGTTTTAGTACTGTTGGGGAGGGGGTTGTGTTTGCTGGGGAGAGCCTTACTGAGGTAACATCTGCTCAGACCAGGAGGGGATGGGAGGGAGGGGGGAGGAAGTGCTGTGGATATTAGGGAAGGGACAGTAGGAACAGTCAGTGCAAAAGGCATGTCCCTTTTCCTGCCCCGCCCTCCATGCTGTCCCAGAAGCCTCCAGTATCTCGCTTAGCAGAGTGGGCCAAAAGGCTCAGAAGTGACCGGGGTTTGAGAACTCTAACCATCACGGGTCCCCTATTGCCCATGGCTCCTCAAAGGGCAGGTTAGCCTGTGGAGAGAGATGGGAGGCTGTGTCAGAGGGGCAACAGATCCCACCCTCCCTTTGACTCGGATCCTGCACAGCTGGTCACCTGGGCTGAAGGCTGGGCTTGCTGGTGCAGTGTCCTCCTTCGGTGCCACTGGCGCAGGGAGGCCCGGGCCTCGGAGCTGAGACCCTGGGGTGCACGGCCAGCTTCGGGCTGGTAGTGAGCAATGTGGTAGAGAGCTCCAAACCAGGTGGTAAGATAATACCCAGCTGGGGGAGAGAAGGTGAGATCGGCAAGGCCCTCTGAGCGTCTCTGAATGCCCACCTCCCCTTCTGAGGTACAGGAGGCTGGGGTTCATCGAGGGTGCCCCCTTCTCAGTGTCTGGGCATCCTGGAGGTGAGGGCTCACCTTCTCCCTGCAGCTCCTCTGGATCCAAGAGCTCCATAAGAAACTCCACATCCAGCTGAGTCTCTCCTATGTGTGGACTCCAGATCAGCTCCTCCGTCAGGGCTGGCAAAAAGGCGTCGGCCCCTAAGGGCTCTATTCGAGGACAGGTCGTGAGCTTGGCACCTTCCTTCCGGTCCTCAGGCCTGAGTGGGCACCTGCCACCAGAACCCGCTACCTTTCCCGGGAATATGGGCCCCCACTATTAAACCGCTCTGCGTCCAGAAGTCCTTTACCTTGATTCTCACCACCGGCCAGGCCCGCGTAGACGTCGCTGCACACCGCCAGCAGCAGCGCCACCTTGCGGCGCGGGGCACACGCGGCGTGCAGGTGCGCGAGGCGCGCGTGGATGCGGCTCCGCAGGGCCGGGGCGGGGCTCTGTCCCTCGGGCCCCGCCCCCGCCCTCAAGGCTATTTGGCGCCGGCGCAGTAGCCGCAGTTCCTGGGCTCTGAGAGTTCGGAGTTTGGTCCACAGGGCGGGCTTCAAGGGTTCCAGAACTGCCCGACACAGGGCCACTTCCACAGCAGGGCCTGGGGGACGTGTGGCAGGTGAGGACAATGCCATCATCGTGACCCACCCTGATCCCTACTCACCCCATCTCTTGTCCCAGGCCACCTCCAACTGTAGATGGGGAGGGGGGTGCATGGGCAGTGCATGCACACTCCAAGGATGGAAGAGACTAGCCGGCAATGCACGTGTTAAAGGGAGCTACGAGCAGTACCGATATAAAGTGAGAGTATGCTTGCCCATGGGGAGTGAGAAGTTGGATGTGAACACATACTGGACCAAGTCATGGCATCCCCAAACCCTGGGGCAGTTTCCCTGTAATTCTCATTACCAAGATCTTCGTCTCGAGGGACCCTAGGTTCTCTGTTCCCAAAGATTGCTCTGACATCGGGGTCCTTTGTCAGGTAATTCTGCAGATCAGTGAGGAGCTGACGCACGTCCTGAAGTAGCTCGGTGGCCGGATCTCCGGGCCTGTAGGGATTTCCAGACATTGAGGTGAGGCGAGCTTGAAGGCATCGGTACTGCCTGGCTACATAGCTGCTCCGGGCCCGGGCCAGAGCACGGATGTGGTCAGTGAGCAGGTCCTGGCGGCTTTCCTCGTCATCTCTGTAATTATCATTGCTCACTTCCTCTTTCTCTTCCACCACACTAACTAGAGCAGGCCCAGGCGAGTGCAAGTCTGCTCCAGGATGGCACACTTCTGGTTCAACGTGGTGAGAGTCTGGTCCAGGAGGATGCACTTCCGGTTGCAGTGGGTCTTCCACCCAGGAGACCCGATGTGGGGTGGGCTTCCTAGGGGCTGGATGTGAGAAGCAGGTTGGGTCTCTTCTATAAGTAGCATCCATTCCCTCATCCCTCGGGGTACTCAGGCCCCGCCCCGCTAACCTAGACTGTATTTCTGGTCAGTCTCTGGCTCTATTTGCTGTGGAGCCTGCTCTGCCCCCCAGCCTCCATGCGTCTCCACGTAGAGCTGGTTCACCACAGACAGCACCCTCCCTGAGGGGTTGACCCTGATGCAGCCGAGTCGCAGAGGATCTGAGGGCCAGCAGAAGGTATTCCAGATGTGACACAGGCAACCAGGGGCTTCATCCCTAGCCTTCCTTACTCAGGACCAAAAGGGCAGTTCCAGATCTCAGGGCCTCCAGCTCTATCTTAGGACCCAGAGGTGGTTTATCCCTTCCTGCCGCAGCTGCTATAGCTGCTATTGCTTCTCCTCCCCCCTCATTCTTTGTCTCCTTCTTTTTTTCCTCTGTGTAGCCCTGGCTGTCCTGGAACTGGCTCTGTAGACCAGGCTGGCCTCGAACTCAGAGTGCTGGGATTAGAGGCGGGCCCCACCACCTCCCGGCCCACCGTAGCTCCTTTTCATACTTGCCCTAAGCCCAGCTTCACCTTCTCTCAACCCCAGTTATCTGGTCCTAACAGTTCCAGTCTCTCTGGACCAAGCTGGCCTCTGTCCCCCCTGGAGCAGCATGCCTCACCTGTGTCCTTGTCCCCAGGACCTACAGTTGGAGTGGGCAAGAGCAGTGTCCTTGGCAAAACGTCCCTGAGGATAAAGGGAAGCCTCAGTATGGGTGGGGCGCCTCAGGGAAGAGTCCCCATTGCCGTTCTGCCAGAACTGTACCTGCTAGCTGACAGGAAGGCCAGGAGGTGGGGACAGTCCGGCATGCAGAGGTGGGAAGACTCCAAGGACACACCTACAGAGAGGGTGAAAGGAGGTGCAGGGTGAACACTGGCCACTCCCGTTGCACATCGCACCCCTGTGGCCCAGGCACCCCCTCCCACCTCCTGGCCGGGAATCTCTTCACTCCACCCTCAGAGAAGGGAATCCATCCCTGGGAGATGATGTTGAAGTCATCCAAAATGTCTTCAGCAGTTTTGTTTTGTTGCAACAGGTCCCCACTGTAACCTTGGCTGGGCTGGAACTCACCACACAGGCCAGGTTGGCCTCCACACTTGTAAGCAATCTTTCTGCTTAAGGATACAGTCCGGAGCCACCACACCAGGCTTACAGTTCTTTCTTTGTTCTCGTCATTTTTGAGACAGGATCTTGCTATCTAACCCAAGCCAACTTTGACCTTTATATGGAACCCAGGCTAGACTTCAACTTTATTTTTTAACATTTTTTTTTCCTCAGACAGGGTTTCTTTGCAGCTTCAGAGCCTGACCTGGAACTCACTCTGTAAACCAGGCTGGCCTCGAGCTCACAGAGATCCGCCTGCCTCTGCTTCCTGAGTGCTGGGATTAAAGACATGTGCCACCACCACCTGGTGTTACATTTTCATTTCTGTTTTAAAATTGATTTCTATTTGTGGGTGTTTTCCATACACATGTACTGCATGCATGCAGTCCCCACAGGGGCCAGAAGAGGGCGCTGGATTCCCTGGGACTGGAGTCGCAGGTGGGTTTGAGCCATCTGACTGACTGACCAGAGTGCTGGGAACCGAACTGAGGAGGCTCGCGCGCAGAACAAGAGCAACACGCAGCTGCGTAAGCAGGAGCAGAGAGCCCGCGCGTGAGCAGAGAGTGAGGGCTAAAAGCCAGAGAGCAAGCTGAGTCACACGGAACCGTGGCTCATGATGACCACCTAACTTTGTATTCGAGGCTGTTACCAAGCCTCTCCAGGGTTTGGGGGAAGGGATGCAATCTATGTGTGAGAACAGCCATTTGCGATGCTCAGCATCTATCGTAAGGGAAGGGTAGCCGAAAGGGCATCAGAGAGGAGGCTACCGCAATGGTCTTGGCAAGAAGTTATGGGTAATGGATGCAAATGGTATTCGGGAGAGGGATCAAAGCTGACAGTTCTTAATCCATTTGCAGTGTGTTGGACTGGAAACCTGGGATAGGTACCTCACCTCCAGGAAACTTGTGAATTTGATAGGTGTTGACATCGCCTGATGAAGGTCCTGTCTTCAGCATCAGGACCTGGCTAGGGTCGTGTCCTATGACCAGGAAGCTCTGGAGAGGAGGGAGGGGCAAGGGCAAGAGTCAGCTTGATGCAGGTTTGTGCAGATGCCCTTTTTGCCTGCGTGGTATTATTTCCCTTTAGGGCAGTGGTCTCAACTTTCCTAACGATGGGACCTTTAATACAGTTCCTCATCTTGTGTGACCCCAACCATAGCCTTATTGTTGTTGCTACCTTATAACTGTAATCTTGCTACCGTTATGAATTGTAATGTAAATATCTGATAAGTGTCCTCTGAAGGAGTTGCAACCCACAGGTTGAGAACTCTCTCTCTACTCCTGGTTCCTGTGGATAGGATCCTAGGTTGTGGGTCCAGGACTAGAACTAGCCAATAGGATGAGCTACTGTCTTACCACAGCTAACCTCAATCTCATGACTCCCTCCTTCAGCCTCCTGAATACTGGGGTTTCAGGAATATCCCATATACTTAGCTTGAGGGATTCTTCGGAAAAAGCTAGCCCCACCTTGTGCCGGGGGCGGGACACACACACACACACACACACACACACACACACACACACACACACACAGAGACTTAATTAAACGTAGGGAATTTGCTAGCTATGCAAGAATGCTGCCTGCCTCTGAGCCACATCCCTGGTTCCAAATGTCTCCTACCCAGGCTTCTGAAGCTGGGGACACAGTGCTGACAATCGTCTTTAGCATTCCAAGGATAGTGCCCTCAAGAGGGGGCAGCTGTGGTCTGCCAAGCCCTGTTAGCCATCCTTTCCAAATTTATCCTATGTTCCATGAAGAATTTGTTTGTTTGTTTGTTTATATTCCAACAAGGTCTCAATGTAGCCCAGGCTGGCTTTGAACTCCTGATCCTTCTTCATCAGACTTCTTAATGGTAAGATGTCAGGTAAGTACCACCTGGCTCACCCCTATGGAAGGTTTGTTCAAGGCATTAGTGTGCTGAGCTATGGAAACAATTATGATTGATATCTGGGCTGAGGCAGGAGGATGGTGTGTTCAAGAATAGCTTGGCTAAATAGTGACGTAGAGGTACTCAGTACTGTATAATTCCCAGGTGATTTTTTTTTAAGATTTATTAATTTATTGTGTATACAGTGTTCTGTGTGCATGTACACCAGATTCTATACAGAATCTGAGCTGCCATGTGGGTGCTGGGAATTGAACTCAGGACCTCTGGAAGAGCAGCCATGTCTCTGAGCCATGTCTTCAGTCCCCTCCCCACAGGTGATTTTTTTAAAGCTTGGCTGTCCAGCCCTTGCTGTGTGGTCTGCTCAGCTCAAAGGCACAAAGGCACCGGGCACCTCTCTTCTTCCTGCTGGGATGCACATGTCATGGACGTGGGCCACACCCCAGCTAAGACAAGGAAAGCTCAGAGAACTGCAGAGCAGCCAGCCCTGATGTCACTGGGCTGCTAAATGCCAGCGGCTAGGCGCCTTGCTGTTGGAAAGACAGACACCTGTTTGCTGCTGCCTATGGAACAGGCAGGTGATTCAAATCAGCTGGTAGAGTGCCTAACGTGAATGCAAGGAGTGTTGGGTTAAATTCCCAGCACTGCATATGCTGGGTGTGAACACACACACACACTCACACACACACACACACTCACACACACACACACACACACACACACACTCACACACACATATACCACACACACACTCACACACACACACTCACACACACACACTCACACACACACACTCTCACACACACACTCTCACACACACTCACACACACACACTCTCACACACACACACACTCACACACACACACTCACACACACACAACTCACACACACACACACACTCACACACACACACATATACCACACACACACTCACACACACTCACACACACACACTCTCACACACACTCACACACACACACACACTCTCACACACACACACACACTCACACACACACACACTCACACACACACACACACACACACAATCTTAGTATTCAGGGGATGGGAAGGCAAGAGGATCAGAAATTCAAGGTCAGCCAGTGCTACATAGTGAGTCAGGGGCCAGCCTGGGCTACATAAACCCTTCCCCAACACAAATTCCTAAGTTTTGGGTTAGCCCAGTTTGCACTGTCATTGTCTGGTCACCTACCAGACACAAGTTGACACAGGAAGGTCAGAAGTGACCCCAAGCTGAGTACTCACCCCCAGTGGCCACAGCTCAAGAAAGGCCTTGGCATGCTGTGCATCCAGCTCTGGGACCTGCCACACCCTCTGTGTCCTCTGCAGTCGGAGAAGTGGCTCTGGGGTAGTGAGGACTCCTAGTGGGCTCTTGCCAGCTCCCTCTGTTAGTGGCCAAGACAGCCTGGGATACAGGTTCCAGGAGGTCAAGGGTCATTGCAGAAGCTGGCCCTTGACTTGGGGTACAAGAGGCAGGGATAGCCCAGGGACAAGACGTCAAAGATGGAGCGACTGGGGTGGGGAGGAGGGAGTGTCAGTGGGTAGTCTCACCTGTCCCCCTCAGTAGGGGCTGCAGACACCATGTCCTCCTGCTGGGCAAGCCTCATGCTGCCAGGCACCAGTGAGCCATGCTCTGGCCTCTGGCATGGACGCAGACGAGAGTCAAGGCTGCTCCAGCTCCAGCTAGGGCAAGGGCTAATATTTTAATTGCTGCGTCTGGCTCAGAAATCTTGCCTGATCAGAATGGACCTCAGAAGTCCCAGCTATGCCAAGAGCCATTCTTTTTTTGTTTGTGTTTGTGTTTTTGTTTGTTTGTTTTCAAGACAGGGTTTCTTTGTGTTCCTTGTGTATCTTTGGCTGTCCTAGAAGTAGCTCTGTGGACCAGGCTGGCCTCAAACTCAGAGCTCTGCCTGCCTCTGCCTCCCGAGTGCTGGGATTAAGGGTGTGCGACATCACTGACCAGGGATCCATTCTCTTTAATTTTCTTTTCCTTTCTTTTTCTTTTTCTTTTCTCTCATTTGGTAGAGCATGAGACTCTTAATCTCAGGGTTGTGGGTTCGTGCCCCATGTCGGGCACCAATTGAAGGCAGGTGATTGATTATGAATTCCCTAGACCCAAGATAAATGATAAATGGGCGCTTAATTGGGGAACAGCTTACACAGACAATAGTAAAGAATAAAGAACTGCCATGGCCTTTCTCTGCCCTTCCAATCTGATCCAGACCGGGGTGGGGGGGTGGGGGGGTGGGGGGTGGGAATGGAGAGAGAGAGAGAGAGAGAGAGAGAGAGAGAGAGAGAGAGAGAGAGAGAGAGAGAGAGAGAGCGCTCGAGAGAGAGCGCCCCCACTTGGCTGGAGAGATTTCTCAGAGGTTAAGAGCACTGGCTGCTCTTCCTGAGGTCTTGAGTTCAATTCCTAGCAGCCACATGATGGCTCACAACCATCCACAATGAGATCTGGCGCCCTCTTCTGGCCTATAGGGATTTATGCAGACAGAACACTGTATACATAAATAAATAAATCTTAAAAAAGAAAGAAAGAAAGCCACCCCCCCCTCACTCTTTTCTTTCTGCTTCTGTCAGGCCCCGAAGCACGCCCAAAGGGTGTGACCACTAACAGAAATACACTGGCAAGGCGAAATGCCCCCCTCTCTCTCTCCTCTCCTTCCTTCCTTCCTTCCTTCCTTCCTTCTGTTCTTTTCTTTTTCTTTTTCTGAGACAGACAGCCCAGACTAGCTTGGACCTCTCTGTAGTCCACACTTGCTCCAAACTCATGGTAACCCTTGTACTTCAAGCTCTCGAATGCTGAGATTATAGGCATGAGCCACTGTGCCTGACTGGGGGGGGGGGCATGCAATTCTTTAGTTGCTGAGTGGCAGGCAACTCTGGAGACCCCAGGAGAAAGGCCTATATATCTTAGGGTGAGGGTTACAGAAAGGGATATTCCAAGATCTTCATGTAGGTATTTGCAACCATATGTGTGTGTGCCAGCTGCATGGCAGCCATGGTTAAAACCAGAAGTCCTTGGCTAACAATAGAGTTCTCTATCTAGATGCAATGTGACACCCACATCTTCCTTTCCTAGACTTTAGAGGAGCCCTAGCACACCCTTCCCCACATTTGATTTAATTTTATTTTTCTTTTTTGGAGACAGGGTTTCACTATGTTGTCCTGGCTGTTCCAGAACTCTCTATGTAGATCAGGCTGGCCTCATACTCTCAGATTTTAAAAAATTCTAAACATAGCTGGGCATTGATGACACAAGCCTTTAATCTCAGCACTCGGAGGCAGAGGCAGGAGGATCTCTGTGAGTTCAAGACCAGCCTGGTCTATAGAGCGAGTTAGTTCCATGACAGGCTCCAAAGCAATACAGAAAAACCCTGTCTCACCCCCCCCAAAAAAAACAAAATAAAACAAAAATTCTAAACATATAGAAAAGTTGAAAGAATATTCTAGAGCCTGCCATATGCCCAATATCTGGATTCTCTGTGAAAATCTTGCTCTCACTCATCTCACATCTGAGCCATCCATCTATCTGTCAAACCTTGACTTTTTGTTTTTCAAGACAATTTCTCTGTGTTGCCCTGGATGTTCTAGAACTCATTCTGTAGCCCAGGCTGGCCTGGAACTCACAGATCCACCTGCCTCTGTTCCTGGAATGCTGGGATTAAAGGACCACTATTGCCTGGTCCAACCTTAATTTTTTTTTTTTTTTCTTTTTGAGGCAGGGCCCCTTGTGGTCCAGGCTTGCCTCCCATTTGCTGTGTATTGTATGTAGCAGAGGCTAGCCTCCTGCTCTTGACCTTTCACTCCCCATGATCTGGGTTCACAAGCATGTGCCAACATGCCCACACTGTACCCTGTCTTCTTCACCAAGGGAGCCTTATAAGGGTTCTCAGCTCAGGGTGAGCTCTTTTGGATAGTTTCCCCTCAGCAGTCTCAGGAGTAGGGAATGAGGGTCTGGGCAGAGACCATTCACCCATCTGTCTTTCCATCATCCATCCATCCATCCATCCCCCACCACCCCCTCATCTGTCCACATGAATTATTCAGCGTAGGCCCAGCATTAGGTGACTGGCCTGGGAGGAGGGCTGATAAGCGGGCCAGCCCTTTCCAGAAGGTTAGGGTGTTGTGTGCAAGCCAGATAATTAATAGCAATATAAATCAATCAGCTGCTCACTGGCTCTTCAGGGTCAGGGGTCAGGGGGTAGGCACGTGTCCAGGATAAGCAGGGAAGAGGGATGGAGAGGGGAAGGCAGGTGTTCTTCCCCTCCAGGGCCCTCGGGAGAAGACCCAGACATGGGTGGTGCTGGGGCAGGGCTGGATGGAGGCTGCTGTGGGTGCAGAAGCCAGATGTTGGGTCCCTGGGGGCCCTACCTGTTCCGAGGGGAGCCTGAGCAGGAAGCGAAAGTGTTCTCTAGAGAGGAAGCCAGCATGCAGGGGAAGAGGCGGGGCTGGGGGCATCTGATATCACCTTCCTCTCCCTTTCCGGGGATCAGCTTAAGGGCTCCCCTTTTGGAGGAGTGGACCTCTGGCAGGCCAACAGCCGATGTGAAAAGTCACCAGATGACCCTCTTCCCCCCCACTGTCACTCCTAAGATCCTCCATAGATGGTTGGCCTGGTGTCTTTATGCCCCCCTCCCCAGATGCTGCAGAGTCCACTAAGAGAAGCAGAGACCACACAGCTCATGGTTAGTTGCATTGTTTTGGTTTTTAATTTGTTTCCAATAAACAAGGTCTCCTGCTCATCCCCCACTGGATGGCAAGTGGGTCCCTAGGAATGGGAGGCCAGCACCCACTTTGTCTGTTGGAGGCAGAGAGTTGGGAGGCCTTCAGGCTCAGGGATCCTGCAGGCCCCAACCCCTGGGTGAAGTTATATTTCAGCATAGAAGTTCAGCCCCCATGTGGGGCAGGTAAATTAGATTTAGCCACAGTCCCCCCTGAGAACTAGAGAAATGCCTTGTTCTGGCAGTTAGGAGTGGGGGTAACTTGATCTCCGGGAGCAGTTAGAAGTTAGGGAGGTTGCATCTTGCCCTGGGTGGTTAGAGGCTATGGGCTGTTAACAGATGGGCTGTGAAGGCCTTAGAAGGCCTCAGCCCTCAGGTATATTAGAACTTTCTGGGATTGAGTTGGGGACCCTGGTTTCAAGAAAGCAGTTAAGAGAATCATCTACTGAGTCCCACACCAGCTCCGTATTAGAGGGACCAGTGCTGGCTGGGGTTCTGCTATCCCGCTTGGGAGGTGGTGGTCACTGGCGCTGCTCTCTCTCTTTGGTCCTGGCCGCCTCCTCAGCTGGAGGTGGGGACTTCTTAGGGGAGGTGGTAGTGCTGGGGTTGGGGGCCTGTGACCCTGACTGGGCATCTATGCTGGCATGCTCCCTCCGAACAAGGTCTTCCAGCTCCTTCTGCAGGGGACAAAGGTCACAGAAGTCAGAGGTTACATAGATCCTCATGGGGCTGGGCTCAGCATGGGCTGGGGTGGCCCAGCTCCTCACCTTCCATCCGAGGAGGTCAGCCAGGGCCAGGCAGCCTTGGTCACAGTCACCTAGCCAAGCCACATCCCTGCGGTGTGAGCAGCAGTTAGAGAATGGGCTGAGGCCTGGTTGGCCTTCTGACGACTCTCCCGCCTCAGCCTGCCCTTCCCAAGCTCTTTCCACCCTCCAGGCCCAGGCCTTACCTGTAAGCCTTCTTGGAGTCAAAATCCATACTGCCGCCCAAGCCCATCATCATGCCTAGAAAGGGGTCTGTCTGTGGGGAGAGGACAGCTAAGAGCATGGCCCCTGCAGCCACCAGACCTGGCTTACGCTTTATTGAGAATAGGTTCTCTGTGTAGCTCTGACTGTCCTGGAACTCATTCTGCAGACCAGGCTAGCTTCGAACTCACAGAGATCTGCCTCCCCAGCGCTGAGAATAAAGGTGTGCACCACCACCGCCCAGGCTTATTTTTATTTCTTAAGTATATGTAGTATGCGTGTGTCTCTGTATGTGTGTCCTTTGTGTGTGGATGGTCAAAGAGGACAGAAGAGGCATCAGGAGCCACAGTTAGAGGTAGCTGTGACCACCTGACCTGGGTGCTAGGAACTACACCTGGGTTTCTGGAAGAACAGAAGTGTTTCCCAGCAGTGCAGAGACTTGATCGCAGGGCTCCGTGTATGACAGGCAAACGCTCTGCCACTGAGCTATATCCCCAGCCCAAACATATTCTTTTTGAGACAAGATTTCTCAATAGGCCTGGAACTTGCAGTTTGTGAGACTGACTGGCTGTCTAGTGAGCCCCAGGGATCCACCCATCTGCCTCTCCAGTATGGGATTGCAAACACATGCCGACACGCCTTCTTGAGTGATTTCACGTGTTCTTATGTCCCTATGTTCCCTGTCAGAACCTCTGTTGGAGGGTGTTGTCACCAGGCCCATCCCCTCTGCTCACCCATCTTTCTGTATTGTCAGCAGTTGCTGGTTGAGATGGGACATGGTGATATTTAAATTTCTAAACATTTGTGGGTGTTGGTGGCACACGCCTTTAATCCCAGCACTTAGGAGCAGAGGCAGGTGGGTCTCTGTGAGTTCGAGGCCAGCCTGGTCTACAGAGTGAGTTACAGAGTGGTCTACAGGATAGCCAGGGCTACACAGAGAAACCCTGTCTTGAAAAAACAAAACAAACAATAATAACAAAAAGCTCCCCCCAAATAAATAATGTAGCGAGGACTAGAACCTGGAAGGCAGAGGCAGGAAGAGGAGGTGTTCAAGACCATCTGTAATTGATGGTGAGTGAGAGAGGACAGGCTGCATGAGATCCCGTCCCAACAGCTAGCTCTAGAGCTCACACTGTATCATGCCGCGTGTCAGGTACACACCGCTTAGCATATCCAGGAGGATGTGTGGGCTCCACTTGGTCACTGTGTAGGAGGGATGGCCCTGAGAGCCCCCAGATTTTGATATGTGGGATGGTACTAGAAAGCTAATGCCTGGCACACTGTGGCACATGCAGTGACTATGTCTCCTGGCACCTGTGTCACAGGCGGGCAACACCCGTTCCTGGTGCGTATTCTCTCTAGCCCAGAGAGACACAGAGGCCTGTAGTGTCAGGTTGGCCCCGCACCCGACTCCCATATTCTCCAGGCTGAATGCCAAGGCTAAAGCACTGATGCTTTCTAGTCAGGACTCTGAGACCTGTCTCATCCTCCTGAGGAGGGGGAAGGGGAGGGAAGGGGCGTGAAACAGCCCCCAGTGAGCAGAGGGAGAGGGAGAGGGAAGTTGAGGCAGACTCACCTGGCCCGTCTTCTCCTTGTTGATGAGCAGGCGTGGGGTAGAGAGTGGCGCCCTGGGGATGGGGAGCTGGGATTCAGGGTCTGCCTGGTGCCCTGCCCCCAGCTGACCCGCAGTCCTACCCCCTCAACCTACTTGCTGATGAGGGAGGCGAAGGGCTGCACCTGCAGGGAGGTGCCCATGATGATGAGGAGGTCCACCTTGGAGAAGTCCTGCAGGGAGCAGCCAGTAAGGACATGGCCCCCACCGCTCTGACGTGAGGCCCTGCCTCCCCTGCAGCCCCACAGCCCGCATCAGCCAAGCCCAGGGTGGACACTTACTGACTGCATGCAAGAGAAGAATCTCGGAGGAAGATTCTCACCAAAAAACACGATGTCTAAGGTAGAAACAGACAAAGGGACACAGGGACAGGAGAGGAGGCATAGCAGACAGAGCTACAACAGGCAGGGGTCGGGGGCCAACTGAGGCCTGAGGGGGATGGACAGATACCCACCCTCTGCAGGGCAGAATGGGCCAGGCAGCAGAGGTGTCCAGAGGTGCAGTGAGGGGAACAGTGGAGAAGAGGGACCCCAGTTCCAGTCTCCCCCGCCTCCCCCGAGGCCCTGAGCTTACCAGGTTTTACCACGCTCTGACATTTCTCGCACTTGGGGGTTGCTTCCGAGAAGATCTTCTCTGGGTGGGAAAGAGGGAGGACTGAGAGGTGAGGCCTCCCCAGGCTGGAACAGCCCTCTTCTGTCCTTCCCTACTGTCAACATGAATGCAACCCGGGCGGGTGACAGTGGGGCATGCCACTAAGCCTGCTTTTGGGAGAATGCAGGAGGACTATGAATTCAAGGCCAGCCTTGGCTACGCAGCAAGACTGTGTCTCAAAAACCCGGAGCTGGGACAGGGAAGGGGCTCTGTGTAAAGTTATTTGCTGCCAAAAGCCTGATGACCCAAGTTCCATCCCAGGAACCCACATGCTAAAAGCAGAGAAACAACTTCTGCAGATTGTCCTCTGACAGCCACAGGCACACACATATACATGCAAACACATAAATAAATAAATGTGAAACATACTTAAAAACAAAGCAAAACAAAAAACCACAAGAGCTGAGGATGTAGCTCAATGGTGGAACATTATGGGGCTTGGGACATGATTCCTCAGTAGAGCCCCTGCCTAGAATCCCCCAGGGAGGAGCTGAGGGTGTGGGCTCAGGGATAGAGCCCAGCAGCACAAAGCAAATCACTCCCCACCACTAAGGGACCTCCTGGGGTGTCTGTCCTTCAGGCTTATTAGAGAAGAGCTCCCTCCTTAGAGAGCCTTCCTCTTCACCTCCAGGCACCCAGGACTGGCTCCAAGCACCACTGCCTACAGCTAGTGAACAAGAGAGAGATGGTAAACACAGGAATAAACCCACCTGTCCCTGGCAGGCACCCCTGAACTCCACAGGACCCCCATCTGGGGACTGGGAGTCAAGCCCTTTCAGTGGGTCTTGGGGACAGTCCCATTTGCCCCTGGGTCAGGAAAGGACATTCAGATAATCTTGGGATGGAGCCAGCCTCAAGTCCATGTGCCTCCCTGACTGGGACTCTGTGACAGGCTCCTCCAACACTATGACAGTCACACTCCTTATTGCTCGTGGGGGCAGGGAGCGTGAAAGCACATCTGTCACTTGCATCCCGCAGAACTGGGACTCAGTCACTCAGCTGTTCCTCTCTCTGTTTACAGTGTGGCTGTAACCACAGCCACCCAGGGCATTTCTACACAAGCAGCACGCTGTTCTGCGGGTGGGAGACACCACTGCACAGGGCCAGAAGAGGGTGATGGCCATTGTCCGTGCACACTTGTGCTACTCAGGAACCCTCAGGCTCAGAGCAGCTGGCTGGCATTCTGTCAGAAAGGCCACCTTCCACGGTCCTGCCACAAAGGCTGCAGCTATCCTGATCTCAAGGGGACACCAGGGGCTTTGTGAAGTCAGCATAAAAAAATGTAGCTTTCCAGAGTGACACAGCAGCTCCAGACTCAGCACAATGGCTGCCAGAGACTGGCTGGTGCTGGCCCTGAGGGCGTGGAGGCTGGCTGCTCCCCTCAGATGCCCTGTCCTTGCGTGAACGGGGACAGTGACAGTAGGAACAGTAGTGAGCCCTGTCATGTGTGCTTCTAGAATCGTCTCTAACCAGTACTGCACCCAGATCGCCTCTCTACAAATTCCTCCTGCACTGTCAAAGTGAAGTCTGAGATACATGGGACTTACAAACTTTATTGTTAGCTTTTATTTTTATTTTTTGTCATGTAGCCGAGCATGGCCAAGGCTAGCCCTGAAATCCCAATCCTCCTGCCTCTATCTCCCAAGTAACAGATAAAAGGCACATATTGTGGCTTCTAATGTGACTTCTCCAATTTAAATCAACAAAAATTTGAAAAAATTAGAGACCCTGTCGTAAAGAAAACTGAAAATGTTCTGAACCAGCAAGGTGGTCCGGAAGGTACGGGTGCCATCGTCAAGCCTGACAGCTTGAGTGCAGTTGCTGGGACCCGTTTGGTGGAAGTAGAGAATTGATTCTTTGGTTTACTAGGCTGGTTTCTAGTGCTCAGTACGTCTACGTGGCTGGCCTTGCTCTGTAGTTGAAATGGATGACAGCCTGGCAGAGGCGTGGTAAGGGAGCCAGGACTTGACACCACCTTGACTCCTTGGGGCTTCTACAGCCACTATAAAGAGAAGAGAGCTGAGTGTGGTGGCACGTGCCTGCTGTCTCAGCACTAGGGAGACTGAGGCACACGTGCAAACTCAAGGCTAGCTGGGCTACACAGGGAAACCTCGTCTACCTGGTGAGAGCTAAGGGACTAAAGGGGACCACACAGGTGCCAAACCACTTGGAGACCTGTATGGACCTGTATGGCTCAGGCAAGGAGTGGGGGGCGGGGCCTCATCAGTGGTACCCAGCCTCACCTTTCATCCAGCTCAGCGTGTACTCTTGTCGGCAGGTGGAGTTGACACAGTGTGACGTGTGGAAGGTGCCGTGGGCCTCCACCAGGTCCTGGGGCTCCAGCCCGGCCACTCGCTCCAGGGTGTCTATGTTCTGCATGGGGGACAGAGGCAGGGTCAGGAAGACAACCGGCCCCCATGGGCTCTGAGAAGTGGGACTGCAGGTGACAAAGGAGGGGACGGTGAGTGAGGAGTGTGTGCAAAGTCTCCACTCTCCCAGTGGGGCCACTGAAGGGTTAACAGGCCTGCTTAAAGGCTGCCAGGGCTCAAATGTCTTTAAGACCTGGCCCACTGCCATCATCAGCCCATGTGACACTCTTCTGAACGCTAGGGTCATCGCTTCTATTGTCCAGGGAAGTTCTTTTGTTAGAGAGCCACACTTGCCCACTATTTGCCGCAAATTTATTACAGTAACTATATTTGTGTGGGCCCCACCTGCACAGCTTGTATGCGACAGCTCTGGCCAAGCACTAATATAATATAATAAAAGGAATCAAGCCAGGAGTGAAGGTGGCTGCTTGTAATCCCTGCACTTGGGAGACTGAGGCAGGAGGACTACTGTAAGTGTAAAGTCAGCTTAGGCTACACAGCTAGTGTCAGGCCAGCCAGGGCTACACGGGAAGACCCTGTCTCAAAAACTGAAACACGGCCAGGTGTGATGGCACACACCTTTCATCCCAGCACTCGGGAGTTTGAGACCAGCCTGGTCTACAGAGCGAATTCCAGGGCAGCCAGGGTTGTTGCACAGAGAAACCCTTGTCTTGAAAAAGAAAAACCAAAATGTGAAATAAACAATAAAGCCAGGCATGGTGGGCCATGCCTATAATCCTACATTACTACGAGTTTGAGGCTAACCCAAGCGACACGGTAAGTTCCAGGCCAGCGTGGGGGACAAGAGTCTTGAAAAACGATAGAAGGCTGAAGATATATCATCAGGTAATGGCACTTGCCACCAACCTGATTTTGAGCCCTGGAAGCCACAGGGGAGGAGGTAACTTCTCCCCCACGTTATCCTCTGAAGTCTACATACCCACTAAATAAATGTCATAAATTTTTAAATGAATAAATAAAACCAAAGGATGGCTTGCTTATTTCTTTGGGGGAGTCATGTTGGTCGGAGATTTGAGAACCTCCCTTTAAAGTTTGGAGGTTGCAGGGATGCATTGCCACGCCCTGGACTCACAGATCCTGCATCAGTTTTGTAACTAACAGTCTACCAAGCCCTCACTGAAGAGTAGCAACACACATGCAAATGACTAGCTAGGGGTCCACAGAACTACCACAGGCCCACATATCCACGGAAAACATGGTTCCGGATCACAGGAGATGCCTGGGATGGGATCTCAGACTGGGTTGGATCCTATCCACACAGATGGCTATGTCCTCATTGTGAGTTGCAAAGGCCTCTGACGCATCTACCCTAGTACACATCACAGCTAAGTGCCGAGGCCCTGGATAAGTCTGCACGGTTTCCCCTTGTGATGACGTGGAAGGCCGCTGTCTACCCCACACCAGCAGAGCAAAGCTGGGCCAGTGCAAGTCTGTGATCTCAGGGAGGGGTTGGGGGTGTGGCTCAGTGGTAGAGCACTTCCCCAGCATGCAGGAAGCCCGGTGCCTATCTATCACAGCACTCCCTGTCCCCATGGGAGAGGGAGGGAGGAAGATTAATTTTCAGTTTTTAAAAACCACAGTGCTGCTGCGTAGTGGGTGCAGAAGGGTACCCAGACAAGGGCTGAGTGGAAAAAGAAGACTGTAGAGAACCTTCTGTGGATTGTGAATCCCATGTATACAGTTTGAAGATCTGCAGCCATTCTTCTGTGGGGACTACAGTGGCTTGAGTGATCTGAGTGATCGTGACAACTGTGTGGATGGGTTCCTGTGTCCTGAGTACAACACAGCTAAAGATGCTGTGTCAGCACAATTCAGAAGCCAAGTGGTGTGTTCCAGAAAGCAGATCAGTGACTCAAACAGTGACTGAGGAGAAGAGGGCAGAGTGCCTGTGTGTGGGGGGAACGGTCACAAAGTAGGCAAGCGGAACATTTTTTCCACCTTTAGATATCTCACCTAAGTCTCTCAGAAATGAATGTGTGGGGGCTGGAGCAGTTAAGAGTGCCTGGCTATTCTCACAGAAGACCCAGGTTTAGGTCCCAGCTCTCCTGGCCCCTGCCGCCACTGCATGCGTATGGTACATAGACAAACATGCAAACACCCGCACACGTAAAATAAACCCCTCTTAAAAGAGTATGTGTGGGGCCAGTGAGAGGGCTCAGCAGGGAAAGCTGCTTGCGGCCAAGCCTGACACTCCGAGATCAATCCCTGGAACCAGTGTGACAGAAGGAGGAGACTTGATTCCTGCAAGTTGTCCAAACTTCTGATGTGGCATGCCTGCACATATGTGTGCATACTTGCAAAAACACACACACACACACACACACACACACCAGCTAAATAAAAGCTTAAAAACTACTGCAGACAGCTGTCGGATATCCGCATACTCCACACCGAGCACGCCTGTGCTGGCTTTCTGATGAAATCTCAACATGCCAGCAGTTGGGGAAGGCTGCTGGCAGCTCTCCCTCGCAGCCGGCTTTGCTTGAGGCCTCAGTTTTCCACTGTCTGCTTCTCCAGCCATCGCCTTTCTGCTGGGCCCAGGTTCCATGTCCCCCTGCCCCCACCCTCTATGTAGCTATCTCCCAAGGTCTCAAGGCAGAACGCCATCGCTCGGACACCATCCCTCCCAACAGTCCCGGGAAAGCGTAGGAGGTCCTTAGTGAAGGGGCGGCCGCCATCCAGGCACATCTTCCAGGACATGCCTGATGACCTTCCGGTTCTTCCTCCTCAGTGGCCTCATGGAAGAGCCAGGCCCCCATTCACTTTGGCTGGATAGACGGAGCAGCTTCCCACCTGCTCTCTGAGGCTCCCTGCCCCGCCCCCGCCCCCGCCCTCATAGTGAGCCTCTGCCTGAAGGTTTTTCCCTACCCTGTGCACTCCAGCATCCACTCACACAGACCTGACTTGCCTCCCGTGTGACTGTTCAGAGGCCTGGTACCATCTGACAGACCAGGTCTGCGATTCAATCTCTCTTGTCCTTGCCACACATACGAGACTATCAGCACCAGGGGTGTGTGCTTTGCTTACTAGGGCTGTGCCCAGGACCGGGTGGACATCTGTTGGCACAGAAGCTAGCAACCAAGACGCCAGCGGCACACACAACCGCTGCAGCAAGTGTGGGGCATCGAGGGTGCTGTCAGCATCACGCCTGAGCCTTGTTCTCTGGACGAGGTTGACTCTCTGAGTTGGGAGTGTCCTGAGCTTGAGCAGCGCGCCTAAAGGACTGAGACGTCGCTTCCCCAATTAAAGCCTCCAGCCAGCTGGCTCCAAAAGGAGTCATCCTCCCCCTGGTGGCCGTTTCTGACATTGCATGTGCCTCAGCGGGTTGCCAGAAGAAAATAATACCTATTTGTATTCAAGTGTTATCTCTTCCCTAGGATTTGGAGTTCTGATTTTCCTTTTAATTTTTTTTTTGGGGCGGGGGAGCATGGTGTAGCTATAAAGTCAGTCTGGCCTTGACTTCGCTATGTAGCCCAGGTTGGATTTGAGCTCATGATGCTAGGACTACAGGTGTGTGTGCTAACATGCTCAGCCAGCGTGTGCTCTGAGGCGTAGTCTACAACACACATGCGCACTGCTGCAGAGCAGTCTGAACTTCTGGCTGCTAATACAGACGCCAGCACCTAAACCCCTCTGAAGACCCCGGTGGCCACAGTGCTGTGGCCACTGTATCTAGGCCAGGTGCAGAGCTGTGCAAGTCTAAGAAGCACTCCTTCTTTACCATACAGCGTCAGCTGGTATAAAACTGTCCCGCTTCCCTGACTTGGGATGGCTGAGGTATGGACGGCATCCCCTCAGATAGAGTCCTTTTGCGTATGCGTGGGATGACCTGATGGGACCACATTGTCACCTCCCAACAGACTTGAGAGGGAATGAAGCTGCTTTGGCTCTTTTTATTTATTTAAAAATTCTAAATGCATTAGTTTATATTGTAATAAATTAATTGACTAATCAATTAATTTAGAGACAAGGTCTCATCCTGAAGGCTGGTCTCAAACTCCCTCTGTAGCCAAGGATGATCTTGAATTTCTACTCCTCCCCGCCTCCACTCCCGTAGGTTTACCCAGTTTCTGCCCCTATTTATATAAAGGGGAAACTGAGGTTAAGAGGAAGTGGCTCACTGCAAGTCACCCACTACAGTTAGCTGAGGCCTGGTCGCTGCCCTGTGCCTGCCCGTGTCACCTCCAGCTCTGACTGAGGGCTCCAAGACCCATCCAGCCTACTGCCTACCTTCCCCGGCCACCGCCCCGCCCCACCCCGCCCCACCCCCATACCTGGGTGTAGCACCTCAACAGCAGCCCTTTCTCCTTCAGCAGGCGGATGAAGTAGTGGCAGATGGTTGGCTGTGAGGAGAAAACAACGCTGATGGAAATGTCCACAGGCCATCCCTGTGGGCTGGGGATGACGTCAGTCACGTACCCCCTGGCTCCATCACAGTTGCCCAATGACGATGAGCATGGCATTCTCCCATACCCCAGATGAGGAGACCCAGGCAAGGGCGTGGTGGTGGTTTGCTGGCTTCACCAATCGGTTAATTGCAGAGTTAGGTTCACAGGCAGATTCCTACCTCAGCCCTTTCTGAGCCTCTCAGCAGCTTTGTTGGGAAAGCTGAGAGGTGAGGGGCCAGGAGGGAGGCCAGGCCGCCAGACCTGCAACCGCAACCCATTTCTCTTCCTCTCTTTTACTTTCTTAAAACTTTATTTGGATTTTGATTTTTGTTGTTTGTTTTTCCAGACTGTTTCTTATTTATTTTTTTAAAATTTATTTATTGTATAGGCTTGGCTGTCCTGGAGATAGCTCTTAGACTATGTTGGCCTCAAACTCACAGAGACCCTTCCTCTGCCTCCCGAGTGCTGGGATTGAAGGTGTGTGCCACCACGGCCTGGCTGCAGGGATTTTTTTTAATGACTTACTTCCCTTATGTGCACTGATTGGCATTCTGCCTACATTCGTGTCTGTTTGAAGGTGCTGGATTTTCTGGGACCAGAGTTACCGACAGCTGTAAGCTGCCATGTGGGTGCTGGGAACTGTCCCGGGGTCCTCAGGAAGAGCAGCCAGTGCTCTTATCTGATGAGCTACTGCTCCAGCCGACCCAGTGCTTGGAAAAAGGGTGTGGGCCACCACACTGGGCCTTCCTTTCTTTAAAAAAATGTTCTATTATTTTTAATTACGTGTATGACTCTGTGTGGATATAAGCGTGTGACACTGTGGTAACCAGTGCCCACCGAGGCCAGAGGGATCAGACCCCGGGCTGAAGTTCCAGGTGTCTGCGGGCTCCTGACAGGGTGCTGGGAATGGGACTCTGTTCTCTACAAGAGCTCCCCGTGCTCGTAAACACGCCTCTCCACCTCATCCACCTTCTGAGCGTTCAGTCTTTTTCCTTTTGAGACAAGGTCTATGTGGAATCTAGATATGAAAATGTTCTCTCAAATGCTATAATTATGGGCACATGCTATCACATCTGGCCAGGATTTATGGTTTTTTTTCTCCCTTAAAACCGTATTTACTTACATATCTATGGGGGTGCACTTGCCACACTGCACATGTGGCAGTCATAGAAATGTGTGTGGCAGCCAGTTCTCTCCTTCAGTCATGTGGCTTCCAGGGATTGAACTCAGGCTGTCAGGTTTGGTGGCAAGCTCCTTTACCCACTGAACCATCTTGCTGGTCCCAGAGCCTGGCTTCTGAATTATGTAATGCTTGTCTGAAGGGCCCGTAAGGAGCCTACTCCCCATGTCTGCCCCTCCCAATCTCCCCTGCAGAAAACCTCACCTTGAATTGCCCGGGATAGAGCTCCTTGGCAAGAGCAAAGAAGGGCTCTGGGTGTTTCTGTAGGAGGAGAAACAGAAGACACGGGCCAGTTAAGCTGGGCCTGGAGTGGAATTCCCGTCCCCTCCTGCCCTCATCTCTGCAGCTTGTACCTTGAAGTAACTAATCTCAAAGATGGCTTCCGGGTAAGGAAGGTGGTACTTCTCCAGGTTTGCATAGAGGCCAGTGGACGGCGAGCGGAAGTCAGGGATGCCCGCAGCTAGGAAGGGGTGCTCATCAGAGGTTTCAGCCGCATGTATGCATGAACCCTTCCAGGGCCCCACACCCGCAGGAGTGACTTGAAGGAAGGGACACTTACATGTGGAGATTCCGGCTCCCACTAGACAGATGACCCGGCGACCTGAAGCAGAGAGTTCATATTATGTGATAGGGTTTCTCCCCCTACCTGTAATGCTGCTGCTGAGGCCAGTTCTGGCAAGCCCGCATCACAGGTGAGGAAACACAGCAGAGGGAGTGGACAACAGTGGGTGAGGTCTTCTTGGGGACAAGGCTGCAGGGCCAGCTCAGTGGTACAGAGCTAGCTATTTGAGGGCTTGAGTTTCAGCCCTGGAACCTTGAAAATCAACCCAAACCAAGTTCTGCTAACAGCTTACCTTCTGGATACAATATTGTATGACTTTAAAGCATTATTTTAAGTTCATTCTCTTTTTTGAGACAAAGTTGCATTATGTAGTAGACTGGCCTAGCACTGGCAATGTAGACCAGGGTGGCCTTGAATTTACAGAGATTTGTCTGCCTCCCAAGTGCTGAGATTAAAACTGTGTGCGATCATAGCTGGCTTTAAATCTCTGTCTCTGTCTCTCTCCTGAGACAAGGATTTCGGTGCACACTTGCAATGCCAGCACTGGAGAGGCAGAGGCAGGCCTGGTTTTCACAGTGAGTTCCAGCAAGCCAATGTAAGGAAGTGAGGCTCTGTCTCAAAGAAACAACAGAAAGATGAGGGCTGGATAGAAGGCTCAGAGGTTAAGAGCACTTGCTGCTTTCCCAGGGGACCTGAGTTCAGAGCCCAGCACCCACATCAGGCAGGTCACAGCCATGACAGTGCGCAGCCACCTGTGACCTCCAGCTCCATGGGATCCAGTGCCTCTGGCCTTTGAAGGCACCTGTGTGCTCTTGGGTGTTGGGTTATAGTGTGAACATAACAGAATGCCTGCTGCTATTTTCTTTGGTTTTGAGACACTGTCTCCCTGTGTAGCGTAGGATGGCATGGAACCCTGAGCCTCCTGCTTCAGTCTCCCAGCGCTGGGACAATAGACAGGCTTCAACTTCAGATGCCCTATTTCTAGCACGTCATACACATCCCTTCGCCATTCTGCTTTGTTCGCACGAAAGCCACCGGCGAGTCTGCTCCTTTGAGTCAACTGCACTAAATACCCCTCCCCCCCACTTTGACATGGTCTCAGGCAGCTTTAAATTCACTGTGCAGTCAACGATGACCTTGAACTTCTGATTCTCCTGCTGCCGTCTCCAAATGCTGGGATTACAGGCACGTACTACCATGCCTGGCTTTCCTTTCCTTTCATAGAGACAGGGTCCCACTATGAGCCTGCCTGTCCTTGAATGCAGTGACCTGTGTGCCTCTGTGTCCTCAACACTGGGATGAAAGATGTCTGCCACCATGTCAGCCATGCCCAGTGTTTATATTCCATGCACAGGACCGAACCCAGGGTCTGCTCATGCTAGGCAAGCTCTCTACCAACTGAGCTACAGCTGCAGACCCTCAATTGTATTAAACTTCAGACCCATGGCTTGTATTCTTTTGTTTTGTTTTTCAAGACAGATTTTCACCATGTAGCCTTGACTGTCCTGGAGCTCACTCTGTAGACCAGGCTGGCCTCAAACTCACAGAGATCCACCTGCCTCTGCCTCCCAAAATCTGGATTAAAGGTGTTCGACACCATCACCCAGCTCAGTGGTTTGTATTCTTATGAGGGTTTTGCTCCCAGTTTTTAACAGTTCTTAGAAAAGAAGATGGGTGCCAGGCAGTGGTGGTACACACCTTTAATCCTGGCACCTAGGAGATACAGGCAGGCAGATCTCTGTGAGTTCAAGGCTAGCATCGTCTACAGAGTTCCAAGACGGTCAGAGCTACACAGAAAAACTCTGTCTCAAAAAACCAAAAAAAAAAAAAAAAAAAAAAAAAAAGAGAGAGAGAGAGAGAAGATGGGGTGATGGGGTGATATAGTCTAATCCATTCACAAGCACATAGCGGGGCAGAAATAGCCTCATTGCTGCCTCAGCTGCTGGCTGGCAGACAGCCCAGCCAAACAGAGCCCTGGCATCTGTCTGTCAGCTGATGGACAGACACAAGTGTGGGCACCCCTGCAGTGTTCTGCTTAGGGGACACCAAGTATGAACAAAGGTCAAAGCCTGCCACAGAGGCTGGTGAGATGGCTCAATGGGCAAAGGGACTTTGCCAAGCCTAAGTTTGATTCTGAGACACTATGTGGAGTAAGGAGAGAGATGACACTTGAAAACTGTCCTCTGCCAAGCACACAGCAGCACGCATGCACACGTACTAATATACACATCACACACATATAATGTTTAAACCGGGCATGATAGTGCACGACTTTAATCCCAGCAGTTAGGATATCTGTGAGTCTGAGGCCAGCCTGGTCTACAGAGCGAGTTCCAGGAAAGCCAGGGCTATACAGAGAAGCCTTGTCTCAAAAAAGAACAAAACAAAAAATGTTAAAAAATAAAAATAAAAATAAAGAAGCCACAGCTTAGGTACTCAGTTTCTTTAGGATGCTACTGGCCCTAGCCTATAATAACAAAACTTAGGAGACGGAGGCAAGACAATCCTGTATTCAAAGCTAGCCACAGCTAGCTTGCTTCAAGGGCCCTGGTATCAAATCCGACTGTGCCACTTAACACCGAGTCAGAACTTTTCTGTACCTCAGTTTCCTCTTCTGTTTAGCTAACTTCTAGAAAGACTTCACAACAGTTCTGTGATAATTAGGTACAGGGGAGCCTGGCTCCCAGAAGGGCCTGATTAATCACCGCTTATCCTAAGTCCCTCACCCTATGGGGTAGTGACTCTAAGACCGAGTGTAAGAAGGACAAATGGCTCCCAGACAGCGCCTGAGGTTTTCTCTGCAGGCGGCTGCCCAGCCTGTGGCAGGAGAGGGAGGCTCAGCTGCCCAGCCTGGCTGCCAAAGAGGGGGACGAGCAGCTGGGTGAGGGGAAACTGGAGAAGATGGCCTCAACAAAGGGCTGTTCAGGACCCTCAAAGCTCCATTGTCCCCACTGAGGACCTCCAGGGCCTGGTTTCTCAGACTTCGGTGACTCCACCCCAAGAGAAACACAAATTTCACAGTGACCCAGCTAGTTGGCCTCTAAACAGCACATCTGAGACAATAATACCATAATACCATAGCAAACTCATCCATAGCTCTCAAGGGATTGGGTCCTGCTCTAATCATTTATCCCTTTTGAGTAAGAAAGAAAGAAAAAGAGTGTGTGTGTGTGTGTGTGTGTGTGGTGTGGTGTGTGTGTGTGTGTGTGTGTGTGTGTGTGTGTGTGTGGTGTGGTGTGTGTGTGGGGGTTGTGTGTGTGGTGTGGTGTGTGTGTGTGTGTGTGTGTGTGTGTGTGTGTGTGTGTGTGTGTGTGTGTGTGTGTGATGTTTCTTGGGAGCCACTCACCTGTTTTGGATTTTTTTTTTATACCTTTGTGTGTGTAATCCCCAGCAAAGGTGTAGATCAGAGACAGCCTCTGAGAGTAATTTCTCTTTTACCATGTGGGTCCCAGGGTTCCAGCTGAGGTCGTCAGCTTTGGTGGTAAGCACCTTTGCTTGCTAAGCCATCTTGCAGATCCCCATCATGGTTTTTAAGGCAGGGTCTCTCACTGGGACCTGGGGCTTGGCTTGGATCCTCTTGCTTTTGTCCCCTCAGCCCCGGGCTTACAAGCACTGAGCTTCTTATTGGGTGTGGGGTTAAACCCAGGCTCTCATGCTGGCAGCATGCTGTAGACTGAGATAGTGCCTCAGTTTCTATTCCCTTTTTTATGGAGCCCAGGCTGACTTTGAATTAGACCCTCCCGCCTCAGCTTCCAGAGTAGCTGGGATTGCAGGCGTGCCAGCACGCTGGGCACATTCACACCACTGTTGATTTCCTTAGCCTCCCAGTCACCCCAGAGGAATTCTCACTAACATACGGCCTGGTGGTGCTGGTCCATATTCCCCGCTACTTGGGAGGCTGAGGAGGGTCCATCAACCTTCAGGGACTGTACAGAAAATTCACAGCCATTCAATAGCAAAAAGAGGGCTGGGGGCTGGGGCTCCATGGTAGAGAGCTGCCTAGCATGTGGGGTTCTGGGTTCCATCCTCAGCACCTACTTGTTCCACCCCTTAAAAAAATAAGCAGTGACTCAGGTCTGGCCAATCAGAAGCAGGGAACTCAGAGGAGGCAGAATTCAGGGTAGTCACATGACTCAGTCTGCGGTCAGTTTGCCTGGTTCTCTGCGCAAAGGCGCCCTCTGGAGTGGGAGCTCGGCCACACACACACACACACACACACACACACACACACACACACACATACACACTCACACACCACACACACACACACCACACCACACCACACACATACACACACACACCACACACACACCACACCACACACACACATACCACACCACACCCACATACACACCACACACACACACACCACACCACACACACACATACACACCACACCACACACACACCACACCACACATACACACACACACACACACACACACACCCACACACACACCACACACATGCACACACCACACACACCACACCACACACACACACACCACACACACACACAACACACCACACATACACACACACCACACACACACACACACACACACACACACACACACCACACACACCACACCACACACACCACACCACACACACCACACCACACACACACATACACACACCACACACACACACACACACACACACACACCGCACACACACACACACTCACACACAAATACTCACACACTCTCACACACAGACACACACTCATACACACTTACACACTCACACACAGACACACACATACACTCACACACACACACTCACACACACTCACTCACACACATACTCTCTCTCACACACACACACACACACACACACACACACACACACACACACACGCCGACAAGCTTGTCAGACTTGATGGGTTTGAGAACAGCATCCAAGCGCCTCACTCCACCTTTAATGCTTAGAGTCTGTGCGCTCCATTTTGGGGCTGGATTTCTTTCCTGTCTTTCTCCCTTTTTGAATTTTTGTTTTTTTTTTTGAGTTAACAATCTTATTATGTAGCCGAGGCTGCCCTCAAACTCATGATTCTCTTGCCAAAATTCCCTGAAGAGCTGAGTTTGTTTTTAAGCATACAGGTACTTTGCCTCATGAATGTTTGTGTACCAGGTACTTAATTGGAACTGGAGTTACAGATGGTTTTGAGCCACTGTGTGGGAATCTGAGAATCCACCCAGGTCTTTTGGGAAAGCAGCCAGTGCTCTTAATTAGTAAACCATCTCTCTATATCTCAAGAGTTGGGTTTCCTATTTTTTTTCTTTTTTTCTATTTTAGAAAAGTTCTCATGTAGCTCAGGTTAGCCTTAAACACACCATACAGCTGTGGCTAACCTTGAAAGGTCCATCTTCACATATACTCAGAGTTGGGATTTCCACCATACTCAGCAACGTTTGTCGATACCCATACCCAACAAATCTGGTTACTTTGGGCCAGGTGTGGGAGAAGCGACCGACCAGCAGCTGGGGGACTCACAGCGCTCGCTCTGCATGTAACGGGTCACTCCTTCAAGGCTCAGCTCATCCAGCAGACGCTCCTTCTGGGAGCCCAGGCCCAGGGTCTGGGAGAATAGATTCCGCAGGAAGTCCACTGACCAACGACAAGAGAGACAGTGCCAGCTGGGCATTGAGCCAGGGCCCAGGGACCTCACCCCAACCATACAATCTACTGTTCTCCCACCACCCAAGCCCAGTGTCTCCCACTGCCAGCAGCCTCCAGCACCAAGTCCATTGTTTGCACTTTGGGTATCACTCCGGGTAGCTGGAGGGAGTGGCCCCAGAGCCCTACCCTACCATCCCAGAGAGATGCCTCCCAGCCCTCCTCCAGGAAGACACTTACTCTCTGCCTCTCCGCCAGTTGCTCCTCCCTCAGTGTCCGAGTCTGAATCCTGGAGGGGCAGGTGGGATGGCCAAGCCCAACAAGTGGGGTTAGGGAGAAAGGAGGGGAGGGATGGGGTGACGCCTGCTTCACAGAGAGTAGGGCTCTGACTAAAGGTGGCCTGAAGAAGGGCAGGGCCAGAGTGAGGGCTCCGGGACAGGCTGCCTGTGGGGCGGGGACCCAGGTCTCCTCATGTGACTGACTTTTTAGGCCCTATCTTCTTTTGAGATAGGATCTCCCTGGCTGGCCTAGGACTGGCTATGTAGACCAGGCTGACCCAGAACTTCCAGAGATCAACCTGCCTCCACCTCCTTGGCTGAAAGGCATGTGCCACTCTATGCCCGCCCCCATTTTTTTCTTTTGACAGGGTCTCTCTATATATCCCTAGTCGGCCTAGAACTCACTATGATACCCTTGAACTCAGAGATTCACATGCTTCCGCCTCTTTCTGACTGCTCGAATTAAAGGCATGTACCACTATGCCAACCATGTTCTTTTGAGATAGGGTTTTATGTAGCCCAGGCTGGCCTCACACTTGCTATTAGGGTTACATGATGTTGCAGATCATGTCCAGCATTCTAACCAGTTGGCCATCACAGCCTGACAAGATGCTAGGGACTGAGAAGCCAGGCTCCACAGCACCAGACCTAGACCTCGGGGCCTCAACTTGTCCATGTAGTCCAGAGGCTGCCATGAGGCTGAGCGGTGAATCCCCTGGTCTCTCGGCTGGTCCTCTCCACTTCCCTGAGCCACCTGCCACAGCTAGGCTACAGCCTATTCACTGGTGAGGTTGCTTCTCTGTCCCCAGACGTGAGCTACTCAAGCTGGCCTCAGCATCTCCCCAAAACCAGCTCCTGCTCCCATGGGGATGCCAAGTGGCCTCACTGTCCCTTAGTTGGCTTCGCTACTCCACCCTGTCCTTAACACCAATTTCTAGTGTTATTTCTAGTGTTCTAACTAGATACCATTCTCCTTACCCGCTCTCCCCACCTGCTCCACCTGGTCCAGCCTGTTCTCTCTCCTGGGGTCCTGCTCTGGCTTTGTTGACTCAGTTTCTCTTTCTGATCCTCCTATTCCCCATATGTGGGAGACTGTTTAGGGCAGTGCACCCCTCTCTTCTTTAAACCCCCCGAATCACAAACATCTACCAACTGACATACTATCAGCCACACAGGGCAGAACTTTATCTATGCTCACCATTTAATGCCCAGCCTAGATAACAGGACTTCTAGAACCATCTGCCACTAAATGCATATGCAGTTGGGTGCTAGGCCAGGGCTGGCCTTGCAGTAATGTCAGAAATAGTTTGACCAACGCAATCAGCTAACTGCTCAAAAGTACCCAGACTACCCCTTCCCAACTCTGCTTCCAAACCTCCTTTCCAAATTATTTTTTTAAAAGACTCTTTTGTTATTAGTGCTGTTTTGAGACAAGGTTCCCACGTAGCCCAGGTTGGCTCCAATTCGCTGTCTGTGAGGGTGACGCCGGGTTCCTGCTCCTCCTACTTTTATTTCTGAGGCTCTGGAACTGCAGGGGTGTGTCACTGCCACGCCTGACTCTAAAATGACTCTTTCCCGATTTTTAAATTACACAAGCCGGCAAGAGGGCTCACCAGGGAAAGGTGCTTGCCACTAAGCCTGACAATGAGTTTGATCCCAGGTTCCCTGGGGGTGGAAGGAGAAAACAGATGTCCTCAGGTCATCACACACACACACACACACACACACGCACTGTGGCGTGTGCATTCTACCCACAAAACAAACAAGCAAAGTTCAGAAATTAAAAAGGGAGTTATACAAACTTTTTTTTTTTTTTTTTAATTTGAGAAGGGCCTTACTTAAAGTGGCTTCTAACCCACAACCCTCCTTTTCAGCCCCCTGAACCTTTGCATAGTGAACACATGCCAAAACAAAGTCAAGCAGACTTAAACAGGAAGAACTCCAGCTGTTTTCTTGGCAAGAGTTTTTACTCATTGATAGCATAGATGGGTCTTGCTAGAGTGTGCGACCTCACAATGTTTCACAGACCCACCTCATTCTCTTTTTTTTAAGATTTATTTTATTTATGTGTGTATGTACATGTTTGTGCATGTGAGTCAGATCCCCTGGAACTGGAGTTACAGTCACTGGTGAGTTGCCTGATACGGGTTCTTGGAATGGAACTCGGGTCTCCTGGAATAGCAGTATACATTCTTAGCCGCGATGCCATCTTTCCAGCCCCCCACCTCATTCTTTATTGTGGCCCCATAGTAACACATTGTATGATGAACCATAGTTCATTGACTCGCTCTCCCCCTCTCCTGACAGCCACTGGGGCTATTTCTAGTGTTGGCCTGCCTGGATAATGCTGCAATTGACACCCCCTACGTCTTTGTGTGCCACTGAGAATCCCTTCTGACTGTGAAACGCTTTGGTCTGGCATTAAGTCTAATTTAGACAAGGAAGACACGAGGGACCCACAGCAGGCTGTCACAGCTCTGCTGTGGACTTATGGGGTGTTGCTGACCACAGCTTCTGTATCTGCCTCCCTTTCCAGAGTGACCTCATAGCAGTGGGCATGCTGGCATCCAGTGCACTGTCTATCTACTGCAATGCTTCCCAACCTGTGGGTTGAGAGCCCTTGGGGTTTGAGCAACCCTTTCACAGGGGTGGCCTATCAGATACCCTACATATCAGATATTTACATTACACATCTTAACAGTAGCAAAATAGCAGTTATGAAGTAGCAACAAAAATAACCTTACAGTTGGGGCCACCACAGCACGAGGAACCCTATTAAAGGGTCACAACGTTAGGAAGGCTCTAGTGCACAGGACAACCTGGCGTCTGGGGGCTGTGCAGGCCCTGGCAAGTGTCTTCAGACACCTTTGAGACGGTCCATCTACCTCCCCAATGCACTCACTGCCTTTGGGGCCCATTTTCCCATAGGTTTCAAGTCCTTCCCTTTTCCTCTGCCCAAGTGATCCTGCATCAAGTCCCTCATCTGTAAAGTCTCCATGGAAGGCTTTATGCTCACTGGGATGCCAGAGAGATCAAATGAGGTAGGTCGTGTACACCAAAACTCAGGCAGAGCATCAATAAAGGACCACCCCAGCAACAACTAATAAAACATTTACTGCTCCTCCTTACCCCTCAGGTGCTCACCCCCCCCAATATGGAACACCACCACACCTGATCTTATTTAAGAAAATTCTAAATCACTTCACTTAACACACTGTGACTATACCTTCCTAGATCAGCTTGTGAAGAGTTTGCCTAGAACCTCCTATAATCTTCTCCAAGCCTCAAAGTTTGCTGTACACTCCTGGAGTGCCCCCCTCCCCGTGAGACAGGGTCTCACTATATAGCCAAAGCTACCTCAATTTTTTCCTACCTCGGCCTCCCAGGCGCTGGGATTACAGGCATATGACATCACACCCAGCTTCTGGGCAACTCTTATAAACAACCAACCCTGTGAGGTCATTTCCCCCACCCCATGCGATCCGTGAGTTTGGGGATCAAGCTAGAAAACTGTCTCTTCCAGGCTCAGCATAAACGAGGTTCAGAAAGGGTCGAGGAAGGGGTGGACAACAGTAAGAGGACAATATGGGAAGGCAACCGGTGGTTGAGGCTGGACATTTTTCCTTGACGGCCCCCAGAAGCCACCATTCCCCAGGAGGCTGTACTAATCCCCAGATGGTATTAGGGATCAGGACCATAAGCCAAGGGCCCTTGGGTAAAAGCCTCCCCCTTGCCACCTCCCCCCAGTGTGGAATGTGGAACCAAGTCCATCTCTCTCCTTCCCTCCAACCCTTTCCCCCATCTCACCTGAGCCTCCTGCACCTTCCCTGCCTGGGTCTCCAGAGGGTCAGAGGCTGGGGAGGAGGGGGAGCAGACGTGGTTACAGTGGGGGGAATAGTTAAAGGGATGAAGGATTCACAGTGGTGGAGGCAACAAGAGCACCCACCATGCTAGATATCCTGGCGTCAGGGATGGTAGTAAGAGACGGGGAAAGGCATATTTTAGAGTGGAAGACTGTGTGAGGTGGAAAGGCTGAGGAGGAGAAGGTTTAGAAGGAGAAAGCAGGCGAAACAGGACTGAAGGAAGACTTCAAAGTTAGGCAGGACATGATAGCGTGTGTGCCAGCCGGGAGGATGAGGGAGGGCGAAGTTTTTCAAGAGATGTTAAGTAGGGATACCTCGGCTGAGAGTTGAGTGAGGCAAAGGAGATGCAGTGGAGATGAGAGGTTTAGGGGAAGCACAGGAACTGAAGGAATGAGATAGAAAGGGGGAGCAGGGGTCCCCGAACATCCTACAGTTGCCCCTAACACCAGACAACCTTAGCAACCGGGACCGAAGCAACTTTGGTCCTTAGCAACGAGGGTCCTTAGCAACCAAAGTGCGAGAAACGCGATCATTAAGAACTTGACAAATGGACCCTTAAAAACCTCACAACCCAGAATCCCACCAACCTAGCAAGACGGACCACTTAGCAACGGCCCTCCAAATCCCACTCCCTTCTCGCAGCCCCTTTCTCCCACCCCACCGAGCCTGCCCTCGGGCCCCGGGGCCTGCAGCCCAAAGCCAGGCCCCGGCGCGGCCCGACCCTCCCACCTGGGCCCCCGACTCACGGTCCGGCTCGGCCATGGGAGCGGGGTGGGGGCCCTCGGAGCTGTCACCGACTGCTCTGTCCCGTGACGGCACCGGAAACAAGAGGGGGCCGAGATAGGCGAGAGGACTACAACTCCCGGCAGCCAACGCAGCCCTGCAACCGCTGTCGTCCAAAGCGCCTCTCGTGGCACAGAACTACAAATCCCAAAAGGCCGGCTGCCTGCAGCCATATTGATAAAGGGCGTCTGGAAAAAGTGGGGGAACTCAGCGAGCCGACGGCCACCTCCTTATTCTGATTGGTCCTGGTGGTGTACAGGGGCGGAGTGTAGCCATTTAACACATTTTTATTGGGTAGATGAGGGGGCGTGTTGGGGAATTCCCGGCAGGGCGGAAGCGCTGGAGCTCACGGCGGAGCCCAGCGTCAGGCGGGCGACCACAGGGGGCCACCCGAGGTGGCGGGGCCATGGCCGGGGTCGCGTGTTTGGGGAAAACTGCGGAAGCCGATGAATGGTGCGACAGCGGCCTTGGCTCTCTAGGTCCCGACGCGGCGGCTCCCGGAGGACCAGAGCTGGGCGCAGAGCTGGGCCCGGAGTTGTCGTGGGCGCCCCTGGTCTTTGGCTACGTCACTGAAGATGGGGACACGTGAGTAAACGGAGCCCTAGGATCCTACCTGAGTCTCTCCATTGGCTTCTGATTCCGTGGCTTATTGTCTTCTCGTTCCTAACTCTGACTTCCGATGCTTGACTTCCTGACCCATAACTCCCAAATACTGAGTGGTGAGAAGAATAGTTTTACCCACGGTCAAGTGTCTCACCTTTCTTGGAACTGTGAATTTGTGTTCCTGGAATCCACATCCTACCCACTGATCCCCAAACCAGATCTGAACCTTTCCTGCTGGGTCCCCAGGCCCTTGCTAGCACTCTAGTTCCCACACCTTCTGACCTCTTGCTACTCTTGTATAAGACAGATTTTGGTTCCCAAAACTAGTCCTTGGCCCTGATTCTACGACTCTGACACTTCCAGCATTAGTCTTCAATTAAGAAATTGAGGTGTTGCCGGGCGGTGGTGGCGCTCGCCTTTAATCCCAGCACTGGAGAGGCAGAGGCAGGTGGATCTCTGTGAGTTTGAGGCCACCTGATTTACAAAGTGAGTTCCCGGCCAGCCGGAGCTACATAAAATTCAGAATCTCATTTCCATGAGGATAGATTTATCAGTCAACTAAATGTTTCGCTCACATTTGTAATCCCAGCATGCAAGGGTCTGAGGTAAGAATGTCTCTAGTCTGAGGACAGCCTGGAAGGATAAAGTATCAAAAATGAGGAAAGAGCAAGGCGGTAATGGTGGACGCCTTTAATCCCAGCACTCTGGGGCAGAGGCAGGCCGATCGAGTTCAAGGCCAGCCTGGTCTACAGAGTGAGTCCCATGGTTGTTACTCGGAGAAACCTTGTCTTGAAAACCAAACCAACCAACCAAACAAACAAACAATAAAAGAGGGAAAAGGAAAAGAAGGAGAGGGAGATTGAAAAGTAATTTTAAAAAGCAGGAAATTTTGATTGATAGCTAAACTGGGGAGAAGGGACAGCTGTGGTGAAGATCTGTGTAAGGGATTGTACCTGGGATTTTTTGTTATTTGTGCTTATTGCGTATGCCCAATGACTCAGTGCCTGACCCATGAGGGTAACATAATTTTAAAGAACCAGATGTAGTTTCCTTAATTTTCTTGTTTTTCACTTTCTATGTTATTGGTCCCTGTTCCTTTATTATTTTATTTCATTCTGATTAGCCTAGATTTAAGTTTTGTAATTTTCTTTCTCCTTTTTTTTAATTGAATAGTCTCCTGTAGCCCATGATGGCCTTGAGCTTGCTATTTATCTGAGGATAGCTTCCACTTCCCAAGTGTGCATCATTATACCCAGCCTGATCGTGTGTGTGTGTGTGTGTGTGTGTGTGTGTGTGTGTGTGTGTGTGTGTATACTAGAGGATAACTCACCTTGGGTTGTTGTTTTGAGACAGTCTTTCACTGGTCCAGCACTCAACACATAGGCTAGATTAGCTGGCCAAGAGCCCCAGAGATCATTCCCCACCCCTTCTCCTCTGAGACGGAGTCTCACTATGTAGCCCTGGAATTCACTGTGTAAACCAGGCTGGCCTTGAACTCAACAGTGATCCATCTGCCTTCACCTCCCTCGTGCTAGAATTATAAGCACTTAAAACTACAACCAGATTTTTCTTATGTGTATTCTGAACTAAGGTCATTGTGCTTTATTTCCCAAACTATCTCACAGCTTCACCCCCCACCAACCCTCACTGTATAGCCCAGGCTAGCCTTAAACTCTATAAAATTTTGTTTTGTTTTGGCTTTGGTTTTTTGAGACAGGGTTTCCCTGTGTAGCTTTGAAGTCTGTTCTGGAACTAGCTCTTGTAGACTGGACTGGTCTGGAACTCAATGAGATCCACTTGCCTCTGCCTCCCAAGTGCTGGGGTTAAAGGCGTATACCACCACTGCTTGGCTTGTTTTGTTTTTTACCTTTTTTTTTTTTTTTGAGACAGAGTTTCTCTGTGTATATAGCCTTGTTAGTTCTGGAACTTGGTCTGTAGACCAGGCTGACCTGAAACTCAGAGATCTTTCTGCTTCTGCTTCCTGAATTATTTTACTTTATGGATAGAAATGGTTTTACTTGCATACATGTATGTGTGAACTATGTATGTGCTTGTTGGATCCCCTGGAACTGGAGTTGTGGATGGGTGTGAGTCACCATCTAGGTGTTGGAAGTCAAACCTGGGTCTTTTGTAAGAGCAACAAGCCCTCCATTCTCCCTTCCCCCAGGTGTTTTGAGACAGGGTTTCTCTGCAGACCTAGCTGTCCTGGAACTCGCTCTGTAGACCAGGCTGGCCTCAGACTTACAGAGATCCCCCTGCCTCTGCCTCCTGAGTGCTGGGATTAAAGGCATGGGATACAACAAGTGCTCATAACTGCTGAGCCATTGTTCTTGCCCCTAGCCTTAAACTGTGGACCTTCCTGCCTGGCCCCAGGGGTGGTGGCTTGTAGCTGGTGTCTACATTGCTGGGGACTGAGTCTGCACGCTAAGCAAATGCTCTACTCTCCAGCTCACCTTCCCTCTATTCCCATGTACTTAGAGTGCTCTAAATATTCCCTCCACTTATTGAGTATGTTTTCTAATTTCTCTTCTGATCTCTCCTTTGGCAGTAGATTATGAAGAGACATCTTCTCTTTCCACTCTTGGAGGATTTTCCAGATGTCTTTCTGTTACTGACTTTGAGTTTCATTTCACTGTGGGCAGAGAATATTCTTTACTTGATTTGCAGTCTCTAGTTTTTCTCTTTCAGCTCTGGGCATCAATCCCAGGCTCCTGAGTGCTAGGCAAGTGCTCCATCGGGAATTTTTTTTTGACCCAGAGTGTTCTATGTGTGTACTTATAAAGAATACATAAAATGGGGTTGGAGAGATGGCTCACACCAGCCTTTGCCTCTTTCTTTCCTCTTTCTCACATGCCACCATGCCCAGCCTTTTTTTTTTTTTTTTTTCTGACAGAATCTCACTATTTAGTATTTGACCCTGTTGGTCTAGAGCTCACTGTAGCCCAATCTGGCCTTGAAGGAATAATCCTCCTGCCTCAGCTTCCCCAGGTGCTGGAATGTGAGCTACTACAGTTGGCTAAATTCCTTTATAAACACTGGTAAAACAAAGTTGGTAGCCGGGCCTACTTTCACAGGCTTGTCAGCCCAGCTACTCGGGAGGCTGAAGCAGGTCAGCCTGGGTGATTTATGAAGACTCGTGTTTTATCTCAGAGCACCAGCCAGGCAGACGAAGGAGGTTGCTGGATTCACTCCCGTCCGTGGCTCTCCCGGACACTAAAGGGTTTTCCAGTTGTGGCCACAGTTTGCAGCACACAGCTGAGCTCCGTGTTTATCGACCTCTGTCTCTGTCCCCAGGGCCCTGCACTTGGCCGTGATACATCAGCACGAGCCTTTCCTGGATTTCCTCTTGGGCTTCTCCGCCGGCACTGAGTACCTGGACCTGCAGAACGACCTAGGCCAAGTGAGCCACCGCGGATAGGCCCTGTAGAGAGCCGGGTCCAGGATTGTTAGTGTGGCCCTAACCCTGCCCTCTCTCCCTGTAGACAGCCCTGCACCTAGCAGCCATCCTGGGGGAGGCATCCACGCTAGAGAAGTTGTATGCAGCTGGCGCCGGAGTGCTGGTGTCTGAGCGAGGGGGCCACACCGCACTGCACTTGGCTTGCCGGGTAAGGGCACACACATGCGCATGCGTGCTGCTCCAGCCCCGCCCCAGACGCCCAAGGGATGCCTCGGATACCTACCTCACTCAGAACCGGGACAATACCCCAGACACCAGCCACACCCCTGTTGCTGTGAACCCCCAACCCAACCCGGAGAGCGAAGAGGAGCTGAATGACGAAGACTGGAAGCTGCAGCTAGAAGCTGAAAACTATGAGGGTGAGGGCCCTGGGCCCTGGGAAGGACGAGAACCCCTGGCCAGAGGCAGGGAAACAAACTACCTGCTCTTCTTACCCGACTTGAAACCAAGCCGCTGACTGCGGACATAGCTCAATCGATGGATGCTTATCTGACATATAGCACTCTGGGTTCAGGCCCAGCATAAAGTGGGCATGGTGGTGCACGCCGATAATAACAGCCCTTGGGAGGTGGAAGCAAGAGGATCAGGAGTTCAAGGCTATCTGCGGTGCTTTCTAGCTAGTTTGAAGCCAGTCTAAGTTCAGGAGAGCATGTCTCAAACACCAGTCTCAGGGCATGGCAGTGTGCAGCTATAATTCCAGCAGCTGCGGGACAAAAGCCAGAAGCAGAGACATCATGAGATTAGGTTTAGCCTGAACTCTACACAGTGAGTGAGCCCGTTTCAAAAAAAAAAAAAAAAAAATCCAAAACCAAATCATCCCTAGGCTCCAGGAATCACAGCACTGGGGCTAAGGACCTCTCCTCAGCCTCAGGAGTATTAGGAATTGGGCATACAGGGCTCCTCTTCCCCAGATCTGGTCATCAAACCACTTGCAGCCCAGGCCTGCCAGAAATGCCAGGATACAGTGGTTGAGCCTAGGCTACCCATCTGCAAGGTGCTCCCCCACCTGTTTCCAAGTATAAGCCACTGGCCCAGCCTGTCCAGGACAGGAGGATCCACCCCACACTCCCAGCCTGGGCAGAAGGTGCAGAGCTTACCCTCCTCAGTCAGGCCTCATGGAAAAGAACTCCGGTCAAATGGTGGCCAGTGTCCCAGGTCCTTTGTGCGGCTCCTATTGTTATTGTCCTTGTTTGTTGTTTTGGGCTGTACATGCTCGTCGAGCCCCTGTACACCCACCACCATGCTGACCAGAGACTGAGGCGTCTGGATTCAGGAGCCAGACCCCAAACCTGGTATCCGTAGCTCACATGGCCTTTCCCTAGGGCTGTGACAGAGCTGAGGCTTAGCTCATCTGACACTGGTTGCTCTGTCCCCAGGCCACACCCCACTCCATGTAGCAGTCATCCACAGAGATGCGGAGATGGTCCGGCTGCTCAGGGATGCTGGAGCTGACCTCAACAAACCGGTGAGCCACCATGGGGGCCAGTGGGGGGCCAGTGTGGGCGAAGGCACTGTCCCCTCTTTGGTGTCACTGACTGCTCTGGCACATCCCACAGGAGCCCACATGTGGCCGGACCCCTCTGCACCTGGCAGTAGAAGCCCAGGCAGCCAACGTACTGGAGCTGCTTCTGAAGGCTGGTGCTGACCCCACTGCTCGCATGTATCGGGGCCGCACCCCACTCGGCAGTGCCCTGCTCCGGCCCAACCCCGTCCTTGCCGCCTCCTCCGTGCACATGGAGCCCCTGAACCTGAGGATGAGGATGAGGATGATAAGCTTGGCCCTTGCAGCAGCAGCAGCAGCAGTGACAGCGACGACAGCAGAGATGAGGGCGTGAGTCAGGAGCGGGTTTCCCAAGGGTCAGGGTAAACCTTGGCGGATGCTGCCGGGGCTTAGACAAGGGACACTGTCATAGACTCAGGCAAGGGTGGCAGTGGTGGCTGAAGAGCTCAGGCAATCTGTCCTGGTGCCACAACACCATTAGCCTCGAATCTCGGTGCTCAGGGAGGCAGAGGCAGAGACAGGTGGATGTTTGTGAGTTTGGGGCCAAAGGACAAATCCAAGCTAAGTGAGAGCCTTCCAGAGGTGGCCATGAACACAGGTAGGGAGGGTCTAAGCATGGCAGGTGACTTTGGGAGCAGGAGATGAGAACTTGGGCTGTAGGTAGGTGGCCTTGGTCAGAGTGGCCAGAACACTGATGGCAGAGAAAGACCTCAGGCGGTGATGAAGGGAGCATTACTGAAGAACCCAGGCAGCAGCGTGAAGAGGGCTGAAGGGGGAGAGAGCCACTGTGAGCACTGTGAGGCTGGGACCACAGGGGTGATGTTGACCACAGGGGAAGGTGGTATTGAGAGCCAGGCCCTCCAGCGTGGTGCATTGAGAGGAGAGAGGTTAAGGAGGGGCAGGGGACACAGGCCTCAGTGAGACCCCACTAAGTGCTGTGCCCTGGGCAGTGGGCAAGGTGGCAGCTACCTGACACACGTGTTTTCCTCTGTCCCCAGGATGAATATGACGACATTGTGGTCCACAGCAGCAGGAGCCAAAACCGGCTGCCTCCCTCCCCAGCACCCAAACCTCTTCCTGATGACTCCAACCCTGCCTGACTTTAGTTCTAATATTAATATAATTCCCAATTTAATAAAATTCCAGAGCTGGAGCCAGAGCCCAGACTGATAGTGTCTTCCTGCTTACTTCAGGTCCCATCCCTCCAAAGCTGTGTGAGCCACAGGGTTTGCTTCGTGCTTTATTCACTCAGAGGGGTGGTGGGGTAGAGGGGGGGAGGGGGAGGGGCGGGGTTCTGAGTCAGCCTGCACAGCCTGGTTCAGACTTCTCTCAGGCCTGGTTCTCAGGTACACCCTTGCTTCCCAGTCCCTTCCAGGTGGCATGGGGCTCTGAGGTCAACAGTCCTGAGCCTTAGGGAGTATGGGAAAGGAAGAGAGTGGAGTGGGGTCAGCCCTCCCTCCCTAGCGCCTCCCCCAGCATGGCGGTGGCCTTCTTTAGCTGCTCCTTCATGCGCTCTAGCCGTTCCACATCGTCTTCCTGGGGGAGATCAGAAACATGGTCACCAGCTTTGTGGCCACTGTGAATCCAACCTGCCACTTCACACACTGGTGGCCTGGAGTCCCTTCCTAACTGTCAGTCATGGTCAGTGATGGCTACGGTCTTCCTTCCCACAAACCTGAAAGTTCCGTTTGCCACCTAACCAGCATGGAAGTCCACATTTCCTGCCACACTCATTTCTGAGTGCTGGGACTACAGATGTGTGTCATCATAGCTGGCTTTTGCAGTGCTTAGAATTGAACCCAGGGCCTGTGCACGCTATGCATACATTCTACCACGGACCTACATCCCAGCCCTGGGTGACCCATCTGTGATGTGGTGGCCATTTCGATTGCTGCTCCCGACTGAGGTTACATTTCATTCATTTAAAACAAAACTGTGTGTTTGCCTGCATATCTGCATATCACATATCTGCCTGGTACCCTGGAGGCCAGGAGAGGGCACAGGAAACCTTTGGAAATGGAGTTACAGTCACCACATGAACCCTGGGAATTGAACCTGGGTCCTCTGGAGGGGCAGCCAATGCTTTGAACTACTAAATTATCTCTCCAGCCACAATTTTATGGTGGATTTCCTTGTGGCCCAGCACGAGGAGGTGTTGGGAGAGCCCTTGGGTGGCCTTGGAGCCCTTGGGTGGCCGCTCCACTCACCTCCTGTTCTGAAGCTGTCTCCTCCTCTGCCTCTTCCTCCTGCCTGGCCTCGGTGTCCGGTTGCTCCAGGTGGTGACGATGGCTGGAGGACTCATGTCTCCCTTCCCCAACCATCTCAGCCCCGTGCCACAGACTGTGACCTCCACCCAGCAGCTGAGCACCCTTCTCTGCCTGAAACTGGGCCGTCTCCTCATGGCCGGTCTTCTCAGCCACCCGCTTCTGGGGGTCCCTGGCACCCTCTAGATGCCGCTCCCACATATGCTCAAAGGTCTTCCCTGGATGGCTCTCCTCCTCCTCCTCTTCCTGGCGCAGCTGGCTGTGCAGCTGTGTGTGGACAGTCTGCTCCCGCACCTCAGACTTGTGGGTCCTCTCTGCTTCCTCCTCTTCCTTGTCCCTTATCTCCTGGCTGGACTGCATCTTTCCAGCATCCTGCTTGGTGAAGTCCTCACCCAGCAATCTCTTCTCCTCCAGGGACACGCAACCATGGGGCTCTCCTTCAAATATCTCTGGCAGGGAAAGATAGGGTGCTCATTGTGCATACAACTGAGAAATGGAAGCCCCCAAAGAGTTCTGGGTCCTTCCGACATCATGAAGGAACTGCTTGGCACTGAGAGAGGATGGGGTGTCATGGGCTGCAGATGTCCTCTGCTCCAGTCCCTATGCTGCAAGGAGCTTCGAGAAAGCCAGGTTCGTTCAGGGGTGTGTGTGTGTGTGTGTGTGTGTGTGTGTGTGTGTGTGTGTGTGTGTGTGTGTGTGTGTGTGTGGGGGTAAGAGGTACCACAGTAACCCAGGCCGGGGAAGTCTTCCACTGTGCACTGTGGGCCAGTAGGAGGGTAAAGAAGGATGTTGGGAGTCTGGGCATCCCTACCTTTGTGGAGCAGAGCTGTGCAGGGGCTTCTCGGGGGCCTGGCCCACTGTGAGCACCTCCATGACCACTTCTGCTAGACAGCGGGTTAGCTGGGGGCAAGGAAGGAAGGTCAGAGGGAGGCCAAGGGCAAGGCGGGTGGCAAAACAGAGTGGCTACAGGATAGAAAAAATAGGTGTGGAGCCTGGGAAAAGTTGGGCAGAGGGGACCCAGCAGGATGGGATGGCAAAGAAGGGGGGCTTCGCTCTTACCTCCTCCTTGGAGGGTCTGGGCGCCAGGGGAGCCGAGAAGGCTGTAGAAGGAAGGAACAGGCACTGTCCGTGGTACTGATCCCAACCCTAGCCCACCAGCCCCGCACCTGCCGGGTGTAAGCTTACCCATCTGTAAGCTCATCTGCCTGTCCACACCCCAACCCCTGGTGTACTGCCTACCACCTATTGCTCCCTCTGTGGGCTCTGGACTCACCAGCCCCCAGCAACAGGGCCAGCAGCAGGGGCAGAGGCAGCAGGGCTGCAGAGGTGGGTGCACGGTGGAGCATGGTGGTGAGTCCGGACCCGGGACCTCTCCGCTGAGCAGCCAGCCAGTGCCACAGCCTTATAACCCAGGTGCAAGGGCCCAGGCAGGGGAGGAAATGACATCACCACCACCCCCTCCCCAGCTCAGGGAGTGGGGACAGCTGTGGGGCGCTGCAGGACCCTCAATTATTCATGAGAACCAATACTCAAGCATGCACCCCTCCGGGCTTCTGGCCCAGGAGCACAGGGTGGGGTTGGGGGGAAGGCTCTCCTCACCTGGAAAGTGGACCCTCCTAAATCTATCTCTTCAGAGGTGCAAGCTCCTTCTGGCCAAGTCTGAGCTCCACCATTGCTTAAGCTTTCTTAAATATAGGAAAGCTCTGGTGGCAGTCCACTCCAAGGCTCTGGTGGCAGTCCACTCCAGAGCTCTGGTGACAGCCCACTCCAGAGCTCTGGTGACAGCCCACTCCAGAGCTCTGGTGGCAGCCCACTCCAGAGCTCTGGTGACAGTCCACTCCAAGGCTCTGGTGACAGTCCACTCCAGAGCTCTGGTGACAGCCCACTCCAGAGCTCTGGTGACAGTCCACTCCAGAGCTCTGGTGACAGCCCACTCCAGAGCTCTGGTGACAGCCCACTTCAGAGCTCTGGTGACAGTCCACTCCAGAGCTCTGATGGCAGTCCACTCCAGAGCTCTGGGTGACAGTGAACTATGAGGAGTTCCTGTACTGGGAACTTCACAGGACTGCATGCCACCCCAGTACCGAGTGTGTGTGTGTGTGTGTGTGTGTGGTGTGTGGTGTGTGTGCACACACGTGTGTGGTGTGCACATGTGGTGTGTGTGTATGATGTGTGTATGATGTGTGCTTGCACATGTATGGTGTGTGTGGTATGTGGTGTGTAGTGTGTATGATGTGTGTGCATGCATGAGTGTGGTATGTGCATGTGGTGTGTGTGTATGTGTGTGTGTGCACAAGTGTGTTGTGTGTGTGTGTGTTGTGTATGGTGTGTGGTGTATGTGTGGTGTGTAGTGTGTATGATGTGTGTGCATGCATGAGTGTGGTATGTGCATGTGGTGTGTGTGTATGTGTGTGTGTGCACAAGTGTGTTGTGTGTGTGTGTGTTGTGTATGGTGTGTGGTGTATGTGTGGTGTGTAGTGTGTATGATGTGTGCTTGCACGTGTGTGGTGTGTGTGGTATGTGTGGTGTGGTGTGTGTGTGTGAGTGGTGTATGTGTGTATGTGGTGTGTGTATGATGTGTGTGCACGCACGAGTGTGGTGTGTGCATGTCCTGTGTGTGCGTGTGCGTGCACAAGTGTGTTGTGTGTATGTGCTGTGTATGGTGTGTTCTATGTGTGGTGTGTAGTGTGTGTGTATGATGTGTGCTTGCACGTGTGTGTGTGTGTGTGTGTGGTGTATGTGTGTATGTGGTGTGTAGTGTGTGTATGATGTGTGTGCACACACGAGTGTGGTGTGTGCATGTGGTGTGTGTGCATGCACAAGTGTGTTGTGTATGGTGTGTGTTGTATGTGTGGTGTGTAGTGTGTGTGTATGATGTGTGCTTGCACGTGTGTGGTGTGTGTGTGGTGTGTGTGGTATGTGTGGTGTGGTGTGTGTGTGTGTGTGTGTGTGTGTGTGTGGTGTACACACATGAAGGTCGCTGTCTTTCTCTGTTGCTCTTCACTTTATTTTTTGAGGCAGGTTCTCTCATTGAATCTGAAGCTAGACTTTTTGGATAACCCAGTTGGCCAGGAAGCCCCTGGGGTCCAACTGTCTGTCCACTTACCGCTTGGGTTACAAGAGCACTCAGCTTTTACACAGGTTCCAAGGATCAGAACTCAGGTTGTCACACTAGCATAGTGCCTTAACCAGCTTCCAGGTAACTTTCCCCTTGCCTGCCTGCCTCTCTCTGTCTCTATCTCTCTCTTTCTCTTTGGAAGACAGGGCCTTGCTATGCAGCCCAGGCTGGCCTCAAATTTGTGGCAATCCTCCTGCCTTGGCTTCCAAAATGCTGGGGTTACAAGTGGGAAACCTCCACAGATAGTATCCAGCACACTAGTTTTGTTTTGAGACAGGGTCTTGCTAGAGACACATTGCATTAGCGGGAAACTCCTTAATTTTATATTCTGTGTATTTGTGGCCGTGGGTGTGTATGCATGCGAGTACAGGTTGCCATGGAGTCCAGAAGACGACATCAAAGCAGCTGGAGCTGGAGTTACAGACTGTTGTGAGCTACCAGATGTGACAATTGGGAACTTGAGTCTTTTGAAAAAGCAGCAGGTGAGCACTCTTAACTGCTGAGACAGAGCTTCAGCCTCAAAACCCCCCCCCCCAATCCCCTGGCCAAGACAGAATCTCTCTGTGTAACAGCCCTGTCCTGGAACTCATCTGTAGACCAGGCTGGTCTCAAACTCACAGAGATGCGCCTGCCTCTACCTGCCCTACTGAGATTAAAGCACTACCTGGCTCAGCTCACTTTAAGTCAGGGTCTCACTGTGTAGCCCTGGAACTTGCTATGTAGACCAGGTTAGCCTCAAACTCCACCTGTGTCTGCCTCCCAGGTGCTGACACTAAAGGTAAGCACTACCACACCTGGCAAACCTTCTTCATTTCCCTGCCTCAGCTTCCCCATGCTGGGAACACAGATGTGAGCCACCATACCAGACTCCAGTAATTTGCATTTTGAGACAGGACCTGATGTATTCCAGGCTGGCTTGGAATTTAGGTGTAGCAGATTTGCCTCCCAGAGAGAGATCCACCTGCCTCTGCCTCCCAAGTGCTGGGATTATAGACACATACTAAGATGCCCAGTTAATTGTGGCTGGGGAATCGAACCCAGGGCTCTGTGCATGCTAGGTAAGCACTCTACCAACGGAGCCACACCAGATTCCCCCAGTAACTTCCACTGGGCACTTAATGTATGCCAACTCTTCTCCACAGACCTGGCTCTACAGCAGTGAGTAAACTGGCCAGCGTCCCAGCTCTGCTGGAGCTGACATTTGAGAAACCGGGCAGTCCACAAGTACAGATACATCTTTTGTGACTAGCCAGGGGGAAGGCAAAAGTGGCCGGTTGAAGAACGGGGCTGAGGAAGGAGGAAGGAGGGGGCAACTGGCAGGTCCTGGAACGTTTGAAGGTGAAGCCTCAGGTTTGCTAACCGACTGGAGGGATGGAAAAAACGACAGAGGCTACAGTGACGAGCAAAATCCCCCAGGGGAGGAGCTAGTGTAGGCACAGGGCTTGGAGAGCCTGTGAAAGGGTGAGCGCGAAGGAGCCTGGGGATCAGCTTCAGTGTGGCACTCTGGACAATACAGGAGCTGGGGACCACTGGTCAAAGGATTTGAGAGCCATCAGAGGGTGATGGCCTTCTTGTCCCAGAGGAAGAGAGGCCTTGGCATCCTTTCAGTTCCCCTGGGGGTCCTCAGGCCACCTAGCTTGAGCCCTGTGGGCAGCCTCGGGCGCTTGAATGATGTATCATGGGAACAGACCCCTAGCACGCCTCTCACTCACAGATCCAGAAGATTTTGGTCTTGCGACCATTTATTGTGGGTCATTATTATTTATCCTTCTGCTCAGCACCAAAGCAGGAAGGAGGACGATGGGATAGAGCTCTATGGCTCTCCCTCCCCAGATGCCCATCTTTCTGCCATAGGCTGAGACATGCCTCTGGCTGACAGCCCCAGTGATAGAAGGGGTCACTGACAATAATTCAGTAGCTGGGAAGAAAGAGTGGTAGACCCAGGAGTTCAGGAGGGGAGGTGACAAGTACCAAGACATCAGGGCCAGCTCCAAGGTAGAGGTTCTAAATGTCTGGGGCCTCTAGAGCAGACAGTTGTCAGCTGGCAGCAGGCCGGCCGGGGAGCCTGGGCTTCTGGGGCTGGTTGGGGCCGATGTACTGGAGAGGCACATGGGTGGGGGCTGTGATCCGGTCAGTGCCTACATAGGGCTGGAGGACAGCAGGCACAAGGACGGAACCATCCTGGGGACAGAGCAGTTATCAGGATACTACCTTTCCTCTAACTCTCCCCTGGCTGCTGGTGGAAGTCCCAGACTCTCAGGCTTTTCAGTACTGCCAGGTGAACCCAGGATCTCCCCCATGCCAGGTAAACTCTTAACCACTGAGCCACGCCCCAGCCCCTCACTGGGGGATTCCAGGCAGGGGCTCTACCACTGAGCCACACCCCAGCCCCTCACTGGGGGATTCTAGGCAGGGGCTCCACCACTGAGCCACGCCCCAGCCCCTCACTGGGGGATTCTAGGCAAGGGCTCTACCCCTGAGCCACACCCCAGCCCCTCACTGGGGGATTCTAGGCAGGGGCTCCACCACTGAGCCACACCCCAGCCGCCCCCCAAACTTCTAAACTTGAGGTAGTAAAGATTCCCAGGCAGCACTTGAACCTGTCAAAACTGACATTCCAGGCTTGGGGGATCCCTCACCTTTTGCTGATTGCTCTCCAGAAGGGCGATGAGGACTCGGGGCACAGCACAAGCGGTGGCATTCACCTGGGAGAGGGGTGTGCTCAGGACCAGGCCGGCTCTGTCCTGGCCCTGGGAGGGGGCTGAGGTACTGCAGGGGACGGGAAGGTGGAGATGCAGGAGGGCCTCACCGTGTGAGTGAACTGCAGCTCCCCAGGCTCAGTCTCACACATGATATACAGACGGCGGCTCTGGAAGTCCGTGCAGTTGGAGGCACTGGTGACCTGGAGGAGGGGTGACAGGGAGGTTGTTTTGGGGGACAGGCCCATCATCCAGTGTCTCACCACATGTCCCCACTAGGTCAGGCAGGGCTTTTACCTCTCCGTATCGGCCTCGGCCAGGCATCCAGGCCTCAATGTCAAACTTGCGGTAAGCGGGAAGGCCCAGTTCCTGGGTGGGCATGTCCAGCACCCTGAGGCCAAGGTCAAAAACGGTGAAAGTTACTGGGCAAGGGTGAAGGATGGTCCGGGACAGAGGAGGAGGACGTGGAGCAGGCCGAAGAGGAGGGGAAAAAAGGGACAAGAAGGACACAGAGGATGAGGAAATCAGGCGCTAGAGAGGTGGTACCCAGAGGAGACAGAAAGCCGAGGATGGGGAGGAAGGACAGGCACACAGCAGTCTAAGGGTCACTCTCCCAACCATTCTTACGGTCTAGAACAGCATCTCCAGTGTGGGAATTCTAACTGGCCTCTTCTTTTTGTATGGTTTTTTGTTTGTTTGTTTTGTGGTTTTGTGTGTGTGTGTGTGTGTGTGTGTGTGTGTGTGTGTGTGTGTGTGTGTGTGTTGTGTGTGGCAGGGTCTCATGTAGCCCAGGCTGGCCTAGAACTCACTCTGTAGCTGAGAATGGCCTTGGACAGGATCCTAATAACAAGCGCTGGGATTGTAGGTGTGCTTCTCTAGGCTCTGTTTTTGTGTGTGCTCACCGGCTGCATTAGACAGGCCGGGCAGCGAGCTCCAGGGATCTGCCCGCTTCTGACTCTCCAGCACTGGGGTTACAGATGCACGCCATCACCCCCAGCTGTTAGAGGGTGCTGGGGATCAGAACTGCGGTTCTCACGTTTGCACAGCGGGCACTTTTCTGAGCTTTGTTTCCTGTTTCCTTTGAAACAGGCTCTCATTTAGTCTCAGTTTTTTGTTTGTTTTGCAATGAGCCACCTGGGGAAGAGGTGACCTTCTTCAGGCCTCTGGAAAGCTGTGTGTCCTAAAGGATGAGTGGGCCTTGTGATACCCGGTGCCTCCTTTTCCCACCCCTGCTTCACCTTGGAGGTCTCTTGGACCTCACTCCGGGGATGGGGAGCCACCTACAAAGCAAGATAACGCACACATGCTTTTCACACGCTGATAAAGCAAGATAATGCAGACGGAGACTATACTGTTTAGAGCCCTCACCCAGGGGAAAAGAGGCAAAGGGTCAGGTGGCAGGACAATCCAGTCAACCCCACTCCCTTCCTCAACCCCCATCAGCCCCACCCATCTCCGCACCGGAAGTGCAAGCCCAGCTCAGCCAAGATCTCCACTTGGAGGGACAGGAACTCATCCAGCAGCTGCGAGCTCTGCTCCAGCCCAGGGGCTGTCACCCCAAACATCTCCACCTGGGACAGGGCAGGGGTACTGGGTCAGGAGGTCCTGGGTGGTGGTGGTGGTGACCTGTGCATGGCCAGCTAGGCCTGTGCCACTCACTTTAGTGAAGTGATGAACTCGGTACAGGCCCCTAGGCTCCTTCCCGGTGTCTGTCTCGGCTCGGTAGCAGGTGCTGGCACAGACCATCCTAGAAGGAGCATGTGAGGTTGCGTCAGGGAGGGTAGAAGATATTACCACAAGAACTAGGATTAAGGAAACGGGGCATCACCTGACTGGCAGGTCCCTGAAAGCCACAGAGTGGTCCATGAAGTATCCTGGGAGGAGAAAGAGGAAGGCTGGGATTAGCCAGGGTTGCCATTTCCCACAGGAAGTTACAGCGAGACTTGGAGTAGAACCCTATGTCAGAGTACATGACCAGTCCCTGTACTTTTGAGCAGTCAACAACTTACACAACTGTATGTGTTAGCTTCTAGGTTGTGCTCTGCCCCCTGCAGGGAGCTGTCCCCCTACCGCCCAGAAAGATGCTCACCTGCCAGCCCCACCTCTGCTGTCCCAGCCAGGTTTAGATCTTCGAAGCGGGAGGGGTCAATATTGTAAATTTGGGATGGGTTGGCGTTTGGTGTCATTCCACAGCCTTCCTAGGGGAAGGTTGCAGGGGTCAGGTAACCCTGACCTCCCCCATTCTGGGGTCATGACCCCAGCCATTCCTCTAGAAGCATCTGGAATTGCTCCCTCTCCCCCCATTATGGCTGACTTCCATGACTCAGCCCAGGGCAGTCTCCTCAGAGACAGAGAGGGCCTGTCACTCATGCCTCACTCACAAACACAGCTCCTCGCAGAAGGTCTGGAACCGTCATGGGGGTGAAGCCCTAGGGAGAGGAGAGGGGGTAAGAGAGGCACGTAAACCTAAGACCTGAGGAGGAGACCGTGGCTGCACCCACATTCCACAGCCCACCCCACAGAGGACACTAGTGAGACCTGAGCCCTGGGACCCTGTTATTGGGGCTCTCCTGCTGCAATCACCCGGCTTTGCTTGCATTCATCCAGAGGGCAGCTGGAGATGCTACTGAAAAGTAAAATCTAACACGTCCCTTCCCTACTTGAAGCCTCCCATGGCTCCCTAATGCCCTCAGAAAACCTTTAATCCCAAAACTTAGAAGGAGGCAGGGATGGGCAGATCTCTGAGTTTGAGGTTAGTCTGATCTACAGATGGTGCTCCAGGCCACCAGCTAAGGTTAAATAGTGAGACCCTGTCTCAAAAACAGACAGACAGACAGACAGACAGATAAAAAGAAAGAAAAACCTGAAAGCCTGTGATGCCCCACAATGGCCAGCAACTCCTGCTATCAGCCTGTGGACTCCTTGTCACAGTGGACACTGTGCTGCCCAAATGCCCCCAATGATGCAGCAGGAAGTGGGGGTGGTGAGGACAAGTGCAGGTGCCAGGCTAAGGTCTGATACCTTACACCTGTTACCTCTCCTCAAGCCTCAATTTTCCCATCTCAAAAGGGGGCAAGATAATAGCATCCCCCGAGCACAGATGACTTAGAAATTAGTGTGCTGAGAATATACACTGTCTTTTTGAGACAGAGTTTTACTATGTTGCTCAGATCAGTCTTAAGCTTTGATCCTCCTGCCTAGCTTCCCCAGTGCTGGATAAAGTGTGTTACTATCTCTCTCTGTGTCTATGTTCCAGGGAAGGGAACCCAGGCCCTTCCACAGTTAGCTGAGGTCCATTCCTATCCCCCTTGGCCATCCTTAATCCCTCTAAGCCTGGTACCAATGCCACCCACCCCAGGCAGTCCTCAGGTAGGCCATACCCTGCTGATAAGCTTGCTGAGGGTAAAGTTGACCAGGCCATGCTGTAAGAGGGCCCCAGCCCCGCGCAGGTAATAGGACCGGTGGCCAGACACGTGAGACAGGCGCCTAGAGACAGACAGGCAGACAAACCAGCAATGCCTATGAGCCAGGGTGGGTGAGGAGAGGACTCGAGTACCCAGGGGGCAGAGGCCCAGATGCTAAGCGGGCCCAGCATCAATTATTCATCTTGGGCAGGCCCAGCCCTGGCATCCACTTTGTACCCTAAGGCTGCAGGACAGAGCTGGCTGCCAGCTGTTAGTGTGGGGTGATGGAGTAAGAGGGGGTGAGGCGGGGCGGGGGAGGGTAGGGGTGCTCACTTCTGCCGGATAATGTCGAGTTTCTCGCCAATTTCCAGGTGGCCTCGGGGTCGGAAGGAGAAAACTGGTTGTATATAAAAAGCAATGGGGTAAGAAAGGAAGATGAATTGGAGAGAGGGGGGTTAGGGAGCAAGGAAGAGAGAGAGGGTCATGGGGAAAGGGAAGGAGGGTAGGAAAATGGAGAAAGGAGAGGAGATGAGAGGAAGGTGAGGGGAAGGAAGAGAACCAGAGGAAATGGATGGGTGAGGTGAGGTAAGATCACACAGAAAGAGACACACAGGAGCCGGGAAGAAAAGCCCCAGAGTGGGGACCAGAGCAAAGCAAGTTAGAGAAGACAGAGTCAGACAGACATGCACCCCCACCACCTTGCAAGCCATGTCCTGACCCAAGACCTCCCATGCCTCACCCCCAGCCTGAGACCCGTGGGACACTGGATTTGGGCCCTGGGGTGACTTACCTGGCTTGTCTCCCACTACACGGAGCACCCTAGCCTGGCTCTCATCCCCAACAGGCTGCAGGAAGAGGGGTGTGTCAGAGGGAAAGCGGGGGCTCGGATGCCCTGGGTCCCTTGCGGTTCCAATGGCCTTTACCGTGTCTGGGTGGGTCTGGTTGGGCAGTCTCAGTGCCTTCAGGTAGAATTGCTCCTCCAGCTCGGTCTCTCTGGGGTACAGCGGCGTGAGCTGTTTCCGGATTTCCCGGCCTCGGGCCCGCAGACCCTGATATTGGGGGTCCTGGACACAGCAGAGAGGGTTAGCCTTGGGGAGGTCAAGGATCCCTGCGCCAGCCTGACTCATCCATGCTGGCAGGACACCATGTATGTCGACACTCGCCACCTCTTTCCATAGAGCAATCCGAGTTTCCGCTCAATCGACAAGTTCATGCAAACAAGGCTCGGGCCTGGCCAACTGGGACTTTCTCTTGCTTTGGCTGTGAGGAGGACACAGGAGCCAAGCTGAGCTACCCAGCCTGAGGACCCTAGAGGGAACTATCAGGATGGTGACTTACTCCCTCTGACAGAAAGACAGAAAGCCGTGTTCAGAGTAAGCCTAGTAATGCAGCCAGAAGCCCCAGCTGTGCCTGATGCCGCTTTCATTTTTACAAAGTGACAGGCTGCTTTTGTTTTTAATGTCTATTATTTTTTTTTAATTGCGTGCATGAGCCTGAGAGCAAATCTGGGTCCTCTGGGCTATTTCCCTCAACGTAAGCTTGTTTTGTTTGTTTGTCTGTTTTTTCGAAACAGGGTTTCCCTGTGTAGCTGTGGAGCCTGTCCTGGAACTTGCTCTTGTAGAGGTCTCGAACTCATAGAGAACTGCGTTCCTCTGCCTCCCAGGTGCTGGAACTAAAGGTGTACACCACCACCGCCCATCTTCTTGTTTTATGTTATGAGTGCTCTGCAGGCCAGAAGAGGGCATCAGATCCAATTATGGTTGAGAGCCACCATGTGGGTGCCGGGAACTGAACTCAGGACCTCTGGAAGAGCAGCCAGTGCTATGAACCACTGAGCCACCTCTCCAGCCCCAATGGAAGCCGTTCTTTTTATCTTACCTCCTTACCCTGTCTGAACTATGCGGTCGTGACAGGGATGAACTGTGACCAACACGGAACCCTCCCCACCCTCCCCGTTGGGGCGCGCACATCAGGACACACCTTCTGCACTTGGCCACTGTCTTGGTTTACCTGGTGGAGAAAAGCAAAGGGAAAGGTGATTCACAGAGGTCAGAGTTCAAACAGGGCCATGGCATCTGTCCCTCTGTCAGGGACCTGCTGGGTCTGTCCACCACTCTGCCTCGGCTTCTCTACTGGTAAAGCCACGAGGCAGCAACATAACACAGCAGTAATGACACCCGCTACTGTGAAATAACTGCTTCCTCCTCCTGGGCTCTACGGGGGAAGACGAGGCTGACACGAGCTTATCTCTTCATTTCATATTGTTATTTCTTCGTGCACCAGGGTTTAAACCTAGGGCTTTGTCCATGGTTGACAACATCCTACTACTCAGCTATAATCCTGGCCCTATTGTTTTTCATTCCCTGAATTTTTATTTATGAGTCTCTGTGTGTTTCTGTGAGTATTTTACATGTGTGGATGCCCTTGGAAGCCAGAAGAAGGCGTCAGAACTTCTGGTGCAGGAGTTAGAGGTGTTTGTGAGCCGTCTGACATGGGTGCTAAGAACCAAACTCAGATCCTCTGCAAGAACAGCTGGGCCATACGTCTGTCTCAAGTGTTTGCTTTTGTTTTCATGACTTTGTGAGGAATCACGGAGAGCAGTCTGGCCTGGAACCATTGCTAGTTTGGGGCTGCAGTTGTGAAGGTGGGTGTCTCAGCCTTGGCAACAAGAGGGGAGTCTACTTAGGAACAGGCCTCTTTGCTCCTGGAAAAGATCTTGAGGCAGAAAAGCTTGCTTTTTGTCTCTGTCAAAGTGGCAGCCGTCTTGGAACTGGGATGGGGCCTCATCTATGCACTGAAGTTGGGGACACAAAGGGAAAGAATGTGGTTGGGGGTGCTGAGGAGAGCTAATTCATCAGCCTTTGGAGAGTCAGGCCTAGGTGGCTTGTTTTATTACATAATGACTCTCTACATGATTCAAGCCCCTTTAATTAGATTTCCTATTTCTCCCAGCCAGAGGCATCCTTGCTACCTCCACTCTGCCTTGGCCCACACAGCACACGCACGCATGCACGCATGCACACACACACACACACACCTCCCATTCTCACCAGCAGGGCTCGCACTGCCTCTGTCACAGCCTCCTTCTGTGCCTCCAGGCTCCGGATCTGCTCCCGTAGCTGCCTCAGCTCCTGCCATGTGGAGATCTGTGGGCGGATAGCAAGAGAGAGGGAAGGGAATCGGCCTCATCTACTGACCACCTGATCAGCGGCTTGGTGTGCCCTCCCATCAGAGCCCAGCTGCCTGAACCAATGCATTTCCCAGCTCACTTTGCAGTCACTCCTGTTGGTGAGATCAAGACCAACAAGGGACAAGTGTGGCCGTGTGGTTTTGTGAGACAGCCCAGGGTGGCCTTGAACTTGTAATCATCCCATCCTTCTCTGAGTGCTGGGACCTTAGAGGCACCAGCGCACCTGGCTAAGTCACATCTTTATAGGTGACTAAATGTTCTTTTCTCTTTCTTATTTGTGTGTGGCCATAGCATGGAAGTGGGAGTTGGTTCTCTCCTTCCATATGTGGGTCCCAGGGACTGAACTCAGGCTGTCAGCTTGGCAGTTAAGTACCTGCCGAGCCATCTCCCCTGGTTCTTCTTTAAATATAAAGTCTCCTTTAGTATTCCTGGCTAGCCTGGAACTTACTCTGTAGACCAGGCCGGTCTCAAACTCAGAGAGATCTGCCTGCCTCTGCCTCCTTCAGAGTACTGGGATTAAAAGTGAGGGCCACCATGCACAGACAGATCCTTTTATTACCATCACTATTGTTATTAAACATTTACATTAATTTCTTGTATATGGAGGTCAGAAGACAATACTCTCAGGAGTTGGGTTTTCCCTACTACCTGGGAATCTAACTCAGGCTGTCATGCCTGACAGCCAAGTGTGTCACGTGACCCACAGAGCCTTAAATGAGGCTAAAGTGTACACGGTTTACAGTGCCTGGTGTGAGGGTGAGGTTTGAATGAAAAATGTGATCCACAGTCTCTGGCTCATAGGCTCAGAGGTCAGTGTCTGGTGGTGTTTGGGGAGGTTGAGGGGGTGTGATCTTGGTGGAGGAAATACATCACTGGAGATGGGCTTAAAACCTTCCCTACATCTAGTTTGCTCTCCATCTCACGCTGGTGGTTAAAGGTACGAGCTCTCTGTTTACTGCTCTGCCACCTGCTCCCATTCTGCCCCTGCCAACCCCAAATACAAATTTTCCCTAGGTTGGTTTGGTCACGGTGTTTTAGCACAGCAACAGGACAATAACTAACACAGAAGGATTCGAGACGGAGTTGGGAAGACGTGACTGATCCATTACGTCCAGAACTTACTACTGACATGGTGATCCCCAATTCTAGTTTCCTATAAGGTGGTATTATGTAAACACTACAGATTTTATTTTCCGCATCTAGTCTCAACATCTGGATCATAAGTGTTGCTTAAATATCTGTTCATCGGGTATTTATTCATTCAAGCCTGTATATCCGTTTGCTATGAGAGCAGGATACAGAAATGTCTCCAAGAGTCCCTCCCCTATCTGATTCGCACTTCATTCCTCATTTTTCCTTTGTGGCCTTGGGGCGAGCCTGGCATGAAGTTTGAGCACAGAACACAATGGTATTTAAGTTCCGGGAGTAGATACCAAGCGTCCAATTACTAAATACATGCAAAAGGGCGTGCAGGCCACAGAAGGCATCCTCGACGTTCAGTGGAGCCTCGGTTCTCAGTGGGCCAGTGACACATAAGTGGGCGTCAAGCACAGACATTGCCTAACTGGGGAAGGGACCCAAATTCCTGTAAGCAGTTCCTCCCACTCCTGGAACGCATCGGACAAGCCCTGTTCTTTCTGTGAAGCTAGCAGCCAGCTCCCGCAGCCGGCGCAGGCGCACTCACGATCGCAGGCAGGTCGGCCGGCCGCAGCTCCCCCTTGCGGAGCTCCAGGGCGCGCGCGGTCGCTTCTGGGCATGCGCACACCGACTCCATGTCCAAGCTCGGGAGCTCGCTGTAGCCCTCACGAGCATGCTCATACAGGAGGTTGCGAACTCGTTTCTCTGTAGCGAAACTTCTCCTGGGGTTCTGGTTGCACACGCAGCGTCCTCGGGACCGGAGGCCCTGGCGAGCCAGAAGAGGCCACAAGATCCGGGCCATGGACGCAGCCATCCTGGGCTGGGAAGAGGGAGTCACCCTCCAGGGACCAGCCAATCAGACGCGGGAAGAGATTCCCGCCCAGGCTTCAGAAACCCTTCCAATAAGGACAGCTGAACCGAGATAGACTCTGTCCTTGTCCAATGGTCACCTTTGTCCCGCCCCTTTCGTGAAGTGGCCAATCACTAGAGAGAACCCTCGGAAGGGGCTGGAGATAGACCCTAGCGTGTCTAGGACCCAGCTAGTTGGCGAGGTGGGTGCAGTTACCTGTCTGTCCTTCAAACCTCTCTCTCTCTCTCTCGTCTCTGCTCACTTTCCCCTTCCAGTGTCGGGGTGAGGGCGACTGGGTCCCTGGGGGCCTACTCAGCGTGAGGCTGAATTTGCGAGGGAACTTTCTATTAACAACATAAAGGGTTGATTGTAACCGTGTGGGCTCTGAGCGTGGGCGTCTGGTCCCAGCCTCCTTTCTGAGCATCTTATGTCCTAACACAGGGACGCACCAGGAGGCGAGATGTCCTGGCCCGGCCTTCTCCGTTGCCTCGCCACGTCCCTCGGTCGTGGTAAGTGAACATGGGCCGCAGGGACGAGGCTGGATGAGGGCTACTCGCTGGGACTCGAGTGCCTTTTGCCACGTCTCGGACGGTATCTGCTTTAAACACGGTAGACAGGATGGTCTTTACCTCCTGATCACCCGCTTCAACTTCTCAAGTGTTACAGGCGTTCTCTACCCACCCCCACCCCCGCTCAAGGTGCAGGAGGTGTGAAGCTCCTGTGTCCAGCAGAGTTTAAGTCAATCGTAGTCATAGATAGTGGTGAATCCCTAAGATTGCATTGCCTAGTGATATTCTTAGTTTGTGTAAGTACGCTCTGATGTTCATGCAACAATCATACCAACAAATGTTCATTTCTCACCACATCTCCCTGGTTATGTGTGTCACCGTCGATTTTATTCCTTCAGCAAGTATTTATTGATGGCCTTCAAGGGGTGAGAAATCCAAGCCAGGAATTTTAGCCATTCATTCAAGTGCTATTTAGTCTACGACGTGCTTCCCACTGGAGAGGAACTTTCATGCTTTTAGACATTCCCCAGAAATCAGGGTTGTGTACAGTGTCCTGTGGGATGTATTGGGGATTTATTCACCCAGATATTTACTATCCAACCTGGTCTACATAGAGAGTTCCAGGATAGGCAGAGCTATGTAGTGAGACACTGTTTTGTTCTGTTTTAAAGTGTTCAAGATTGTGTATAAGTTTTGCCTGTATATATCATGTTTGTGAAGGGTATCTGATCCCCTGGAACTGGTGTTACAGATGATTGTGAGCTGTCATGTGGGTACTGGGAATTGAACCTGGGTCCTCTGTAAGAGTAGTCAGTGCTCTTAACCACAGAACCACCTTCCAGCTCCACAAATACATCTTATTGGTCTGCCTTGAAGACATCTCCTCTAACATTTCCATCTGCCTTTCCCTATATTACACTGCAGCGGTGGTTGATTTGGTTTTTTTGGTTTTTGGTTTTTGGGTTTTTTTTAAGGTGCCTAGGCTGGAGCTGTTTGAACAAGGAACCAATGAGAAGTGGGAAGTAATGACAGGTTGGGTGGGGTCATTGAGAAGGCTTGGCTTTGCCAGCATGCGCAGCTCATGTAAAACGTTTAAAGTGTATAAGGAAAGTACTACATAATTATGGGTAGCTGTTAATAGTATCATTCCTAAATTCATCTACATATTTACGCATATGAGTGTCTTACCTGCATGAATATAAGTACCACATATGTGCAGTGTCTGGGGAGGCCAGAGGAAGCCATCGTATCCCTAGATGGTTGCTAGCCACCATATGGTGCTGAGAATTGAACCTGGGTCCTCTGTTAAGAGCAACCAGTGCTCTTAACCATTGAGGCTTCTCTCAGCCCCTGTGTGAATGTTTTGCCTGCATGTATGTAAGTGTATCACGTTCATGTGTCAGATCCCCTGGAATTAGAGCAACAGTGCTTGTAACTAGTGAGCCATCTGTTGTCCACACTAAATACCTCTAGGCATCAGCAGGGATGACCTTGTAAAGGGCTTGGATCCCTCCCTAAAACGTGGAAACCAAGTAGACCCTGTTGTGTCTCTCCAGGCCTGGCCCTGGGCCCCCAGCTCTGGGCCACACGCTCCATGGCCACCCTGAACCAGATGCACCGCTTAGGCCGCCCGAAGGAACCTCCCAAGCGTTTGGGCCCCACAGAAGGCCGGCCACAGCTGAAGGGCGTGGTGTTACGCACCTTTATCAGAAAGCCAAAGAAGCCCAACTCCGCCAACCGCAAGTGCTGCCGAGTGCGCCTCAGTACAGGCAAAGAGGCCGTTTGCTTCATCCCCGGGGAAGGCCACACCCTGCAGGAGCACCACGTGGTCCTTGTGGAGGGTGGCCGCACCCAAGACCTGCCTGGGATTAAGCTCAAAGTTGTGAGGGGCAAGTATGACTGTGGCCACGTGCAGAAGAAGAAGTGACCGTAATTCATAGTGGCCAGGCACTGGGTCCTCGGAAACCAGTCCTTCCTGCCCCTGGGACAACTAGGCTTGGGTTCACATCTCACTTCAACTCATCAAGACTGCATTAATCTGCAAGAGATCTGGAGGTTAACTGGAAGCAGGCATCCTTCTGCCCATCCCCTTGGCTTCCATGTTCAATGGTCCATGGGGGGGGGGAATGGGTGGGCAGGGGGCCACACATCTTATTGATGGGATGGGAGTTGTAATAAACACATCTGCAGGTTGTGGTGTCACCTACCGTGCAGTGTCTGTCCCCAGCTGTGGTTGTGAATGCCCATCTCTGCACCCAGTTCCCTCTTCCAGAAGACCATTCACTGACAGAGGATCTGTTCTGGATGCTGAAGATTATTAACCAGATGCCTTACTTGCTTAGCACATGTGTGTATGTGTGTGTGTTGGTGGTAATGGTGTGGGTTCTTGCATCAACAAGAGGGGTGCAGGCCCTGTGAAGCCCCATCCCAAATGTGGCCATCTACCAAATAATGGTAAGGTTGATACTGGAAGGCTGTTGAAATGATTAAATGGGTAGTGAGTGGTGCATATCCTCCCCTTTCTCAAAAGAGGGAGGGCAAATGGGTTATATGACTCAGTTTGCCGGAATTTATATTTTGATCGATCTGTATATATGTGGCTTCTTGTGGGGGCCCTGATTCTGAGCCACTGATGTGGGTACAGGGATCAGGCTCTCATCCTCTGGAGGGTGGAGCAATAGCAAGGGTTCTTAACAACTGAGCCATCTCTCCAGCCCCTGGGATCCCCTGCCTCTGGCCTTTAGTTTCTTACCTTGAGTAGTGACATCAATTGTAATGTGGCCTTTTATGATCATGGGTGTGGACATGATGATTTTAAGCTTTAAGAGATACGCTCACATTATTGGGCTCTAGGGTTCAACTGATCCTAGCCGTGTCTGTGTGTGTGTGTGTGTGTGTGTGTGTGTGTGTGTGTGTGTGTGTGTGTGTGTGTGTGTGTGTGTGTGTGTGTGTGCATGTGCTGTCGAATAATCCTTCAGTACACTATGTGAATAGATGTCACTGTGATTGTTTAATAAACAAGCTGACTGGCCAATAGCTGAACAGATAAAGTTCTACAGAAAAGCCAAACTGAGAATGAGATCCTGTCTTAAAGCTTGCCTGAAGATTCAGAGAGCAAAGCCAGCCACGAGCTATAGAGGTCAGGAGTGGTGATACACACTTTTAATCCTAGTAGCCACACTAGCTAGCCAGGCAGTGGTGGCACACACCTTTAGTCCCAGTAGTCAGGAGACAAAGGTAGATGGATCTCTCTGAGTTCAAGGCCACCCAAGACTATGAGAGATTAAATCAGCCTAGAAGAGTAACAGCTCATGCCATTAATCCCAGGACTCATGAGAGGTATTTAGGACAAGAACAGGGTCTCAGAGCTGGTGTTCATTTTCCAGCCACATTGAGGATAGGAAGACACTGATTCTTCAGTCACACTGAGGAGAGACAGCAGTCTGAGGCCTTGGTAAGAGCTTGTAGAGACCTGGTCAGCCCTTTTAGCCTGAGGTAGAGGTGAGAGCTAGTGGCTGGCTACTTTGATTTTCTAATCTTCAGCTTGAAGCTTGAACCCCAATATCAGTCTCTGGGCTTTTATTTTTCATGTCACATTATAGAGGCTGAGGCAGGAGGATTGCTTTGACTTTGAGACAGTCTGGGATATGGAGTGAGTCAAGAAGAAACAAAACAAAAGCTAAGCTGGCCAGGGTCCTGGAAGCTTGTCTCCAATGCTCAGCACCAACACAGCCTCTTGGTGGTCTGACTGTACACGCGTGGTCACGTGTGCTTCTGTATCAGGACTGGAGGCAGACAGGAGCACAGCTTGCAGACAGAAACCTTCTGCAGTCTCATATTTTTCTTGATTGAGGCTGAGTCTCATATCCCAGGCCAGCTTGGAACTCCATGTGTAGCCGAGGATGGCCTTGAACCATCCTCCTTCCTCTACCTCCCAAGTGCTGGGGTTACAGGCAGGAATCACCATGCCCAATTTTATGTGGTGCTGGGGATGGACTCATGGGGCCTTTCGCATGCTGGGTAAGTGTTTTACCACTGAGCTCGGACCTCTGCTTCAGTACCAGTTTTTGCTTTTTGTTTTTAAGATGAAAAACTTTCTGTGAGTTAGAGGCCAGCCTGGTCTACAAGAGCTAGTTCCAGGACAGCCAGGACTATACAAAGAAACCCTGTCTCAAAAAAAAAAAAAAAAAAAAAAAATTAAAAATTTTAGGTATTATATGTGTGTGTGTATGTGTGTGTGTATATGTGGTGTGTGTGTGTGTGTGTGTGTGTGTGTGTGTGTGTATGTGTATATGTGGTGTCTGGTGTGTGTGTGTATGTGTATATGTGGTGTGTGTGTGTGTGTGTATGTGTATATGTGGTGTGTGTGTGTGTGTGTGTGTATGTGTATATGTGGTGTGTGTGTGTGTGTGTGTATGTGTTGTGTGTGTGTGTGTGTGTGTGTGTCCGAGTGTGCGCGCTCGCACAGCTGCCTCTGGAGTCCAGATGTATCAAGTCCCCCAAGAGCTGGAATCACATGTGGTTGTGAGCTGCCTGGTGTGGAAAGCAAACTTGAGTCTCCTGTAAGATCAGTTCATGCTCCTAACTGCTGAGCCACCTGCCAACCCCTCTCACACCCCCACTGCCACAGACTACCCCAGCGGGTGTGGGAGTCCCCTGGGATGAGGGTCTTCGAAGACTAGGTGGGTAGGAATTCAGCAGTGACAAACAGAAACAAACACAGAGGCAGTTTGAATCTGATTGTATTTTGCAGTTCTCAAGGCTTTTTTTTATAGAGATGCTTTCTCAGGGGATGCTTTTGTTAAACAAACCCAAACATATGACATTAATGTTACTTGGCACAATAGTGCAGAAATCCAAAACATAAAGTCATCCAGGGTTAACCAAGGCACAGAATCGTCCTTGGTTAATCAAAGCATAGAATTGTCCTTGGTTAACATAGAATCATCCAAGGCTAAGTGCATATTTCTTAAATCAAATTAATATACTTTTATGGCCAGTTATTGTTTAACATGTGTTACCTAGTTTTCGTGAGTTTCTTTTTTAAATATTGAGCTATTTTAACTATTCTAACTCTTTCTTATTAAAAGCTTCCTTTACCAGACACTTAAGCCCACTCTCAATGCATGCACAACCGTATGAAATTTTATTGTTGGGAAAGTTTTTACGACTTGTACTTATGTGAATGAAGTGAATGATTTGGGAAGTGCTGGTTTTTCTGCAGAGGAGGTTGTGGCTAGTGACCCCATCTCAGGGGATGGTTTCTTACCCATATCTTTCGCTTGAAATGTCAGTGTAGGCTTTCAGGAACATTTTGTTAATATGAAAAAGGAATAGAAGAACAAATAGAAATTGCCATGAGAATCACAGCCCAATATTTTTCTCTGGCTGAGACTTTCACAACTAGTTCCAGGAGACCTCCTTTTTTTTTTTTTTGAAGTTATCACCTTAGTCTGTGGAACTTGTCACACAGAATCTACTGGATTTGGTGTGACAACACACACACACACACACACACACACACACAATGGCATACACAATCTATTATATGTTTTGCCTGCATGTATGTCCGTATGAAGGTCTTCAATCCCCTGCATTTACAGAGTTGTGAGTCACCATGTGGGTGCTAGGAATTGAACTTGGGTCCTCTGGAAGAGCAGCAGTGCTCCTAACCACTGAGTCATCTCTCCAGCCCCTTAACGCCATTTTTATTAGGCAGTTGGGGGGATTTAGAGCAGGTGTTAGGGGAGCCTCTCCCATAGCCTGTCTGGTGCCAGGCAATTCTACAGGAAGGGAGAGTGCAGGAGAGGGCAGGGTGTTACCAGGCAAGAGGCAAGGGGTCTCTGAGGAATTGATGAGAAATGTTGCCAGCCTGGCAAAGGTGAGGTGCCTTAGGGCAGTAAAAATGGACATTGTCCCCGGGTAGATGGGTACAGAGACCCACAGCTGGATCCGAGACTTCTCCGATTGTCACAGTTTCCTTGTAGGTACGTGTTGACTTCAAGGACAAATGCCCTAGCTGACCTCTGTTCCCTGCTAACAACTAACCCATCCCCCAAATGTGCAGATGAGACAATGCCCAGGGCTGGGGAGACTGGCTCAGTGAGTGAAGGTGGCTGCCAACAACCCTGGTCTGAACGTGATGCCCTGGACACACATGGTTAAAGGAGGAGGAGAGAACCTACTCCTGCAGGTTGGCCTCTGACCTCCCCACATGTACCGGGGCACGTTTGTCTACGCAAGTGGTTCTCAACCTGTGAGTTGTGACCCTTTGAGGTTGAACGACCCTTCCACAAGTCCATTGGAAAACACAGATATTTACATTATGATTCATAACAGCAAAATTAGAGTTCTAAAGTAACAAAGAACTATATTAAAGGGTCACAGTGCTAAGGGAGGTTGAGAACTACTGGTTTACACAAACCAAAGAAATCATTGTGAATGCCCCTTTCAGGAAACTCAAGTTCGGTCCCCAGACCCATGTGTGTGGCTCACAACCATCTGTAACGCCAGTTCCCTCTGCGGATTCCTGCACCCACGTGCATATCCCCACACAGACACTATTAAAATAAATCTTCTTTTCAAAAACTGCTTCCTCCTAAGTAGCTTTCTCCTTTTGTTATAATTCTGAGCTTGGCCTATGGGATGTTTTGTTTTTTGACGGGGTCTCAACGTAGCTCAGGCTGGCCTGGGACGCAGTATACAGCTGAGGGTGACTTTGATCCTCCTGCCTCTACCTAGAATGCTGGGATTAGAAGTGTGTGCTGTGAGGTCTGGCTTGGCCTGTCTTTCTTTGTTTATTTGGGTTTTTGTTTTGACACAGTTTTCCTACTGACACCCGTACATGATGCAGTTCCCAGATTAGTAACCTAGAGATGTCTGTGTCACTCTATGGTGGTCCCTGCTTGAGGAGAGAAGGATAAAGAAGCTGGTTAGGTCCCTGGTTTGTCACAGCAAGTACATAGGGGACCACATAGGGTCCTCCCTTTGCCCGCCAGGTATTCAGCTGGGAGTTGCAAAGCCACCTATGACTTTAACACCATCTAGGAGAAGGCAGTGTGTCCTGGAAGTCCTGAAGGCTGATCAGCTAGGACGACGGATCCTGACCCGCACACTGGAGTGGGTCACAAGGGCACCATAGTGTCCCACCCAGGAACGTGTGTCTCTTCCATACTGCTCAGAAGACACACCAGGTACCCTTGCCAAAGTCAGTAAAGACATGAGAGACCTGTGGGAAAGGACAGTGACGGGTGAGGCTGGTGGACCCCTCCGCCGTCTTAGCAGACTCACCGTGCACCCAGATGGCACCTGGCCACACTCTGGGTTCTGGAGGTACAGCGGTGAAAGGAGGGGCTAGAAGCTGAAGACCCGTGCCAGGGAGAGGTGTGAAAAGTGAGCAAACAGGAAAGGGCCTCCCGGAGGACCGGGAGCCACGCAGGGTTCCGGAGAAAGCGGTGCAGGTGAAATGTCAGTACGAAGCCTGAGGTGACAGAGCCTGCAGCAAACTGAGGGGGGAAGTAGGAGCTGGGTGGGCTCCAGTAGGTAGTGAGGACCATTTGGGGCTTGGTGGGACACGATGAGCCACAATACTTTGGCACCCTCCCCCAATCTTATTTTCACTCGATTGCTATTGATTGAGAGGGTTCTGTATAGCTCCGGTGAGACCCACCCACCTCTGCCTCTCAAGGGCTGGGACTAAAGGTGTGCACCACTACAATTATTTTGAGTCAGGGTTTCAGGTAGCCCAGGTTGCCCTTGAACCCTGATCCTGAACCCCTGATCCTCCTGCCTCAGCCTCCCAAATGCTGTGATTTGAAGTGTGCACTATCAGGCCTGGCTTCCGCGTGCTTTTGTGAGACGTAAGGCCTGTCGCCGTTTCTGTGTCTCAACTTCTCAACCCTAGGATAGTAACAGGGCAAGGACTTTGGTTCATGCATTATAGTACCTTTAACAGTATCTTGAACACAGTAGGTGCTCAATAAATGCTCCGATAAAATGATTTATCAGTAAGCCAACTAGAGCAGGGTCTAGATGTATAATTGGCAGCTAATATCATCACAGACCCCATCAATGACACGGGAAACCCAGGCACCGTGCAGCGGGCCAGGGGTGAGCGGGCAGTCAGGACTCACTTGTCGGCAGCTGCTCTCAGTCCACTGAAGGACTGGGGTGGGCGAGGCAGAGAACTGGACCATTTCATTTTCATACTCATCCAGTAGGCGGACCTGCAGCCCATAGATGCAGCCGCAGTTCTCGCGGGCGCCCCACCTGCCAGGTCCCTGCCACGCAGCCAGCCCTCTGGGTTAGGGGGAGGGACGCTGAGGGCTGAGCTTTCCTTCACCGGAACCAAGGTCCTATCCATTGGCGCAGCATTTGGTGAGTCTGGGCACTTATGAGAAGATGGGCCGGAGTGCTGGGGCGGAGCTAAGTCATGAGGGCGGAGCCAAGCCAGAGGAAAGGGCTGGGAAGTGTTGCTGCTTTGAGGGGTAGAAGCACGGGGCTCTAGGGAGGAGCCACGCTCAGGCAAGAAGCATTGACCTGGAGAAGGAACCAGAGCCCAAGAGACCAAATGCTTTTCAGAAGGCTCTTGTGCCTCCAGCCAGGGTTCTTAGGCTAGTGTTGCTAGCTTGTCAGAAGCCTTGATTATCCACAAGACTTTAGGGCCGGCGCTGAGTGGAATGATAGCATGGAGTCAGTGGGCTCGTGTGCACAACCCACGCCTGCCTGATTGGGAAGAGGGTGGGGAGCAGTGCAGGAAGGGGCTTCAGGCACAACACGGTTCCTCCCCTTCCTAACTCTGCAGCTGTATCTCCCAAGAGAGGGAGTCCAACCCAAAGGGCTGATAGGAGAGAGGCTGCAGCCCACTCTACTTACCATCGCCTTACGGGAGCTGGGTGGCCCTGACTCACCAGTCAGCTACGCAGATCTCAATCTGGACACTGTCCGGCAGCTCCTGCCACACTCCTTCAAACACCAGGTCCACGAGCTTCCTCTTGAAGCACCATCTGGGAGGGAGATGCTGGGGCTGAGACACGCAGTCTTAAAGCCATCCTCCACAAAGTCTCTCCTGATCAGCTGCTTTAAGTAGCTCTCAGGTTTGCCGTTCAGGATAGGAAGGTGTATGGTGGATAATGCATCTCCCACCACACTATCCCCTCCCCCATTCCCACCTTGCTCGGTCCCCAGGAGACTGATATTCATGCTAGGCTCCTTGCCCCTGATGTTGGTGGGGACCTGGATATGTATATAAATAGGGCCACACACTAGACAACTGATCCTGGAGTCCTGGGGCCTCCTAAGATTCTGGGGGCCCAAAAGATAACACAGAAGCTTGTTAGCGGAACGAGCTGTGTCAGGACAAACCTAGGTATGCATGGGAACTTCGTAAATGACAGAGGAAGTGGGCAGGGCGGTGTGGGTCTGTATCGCAAGTACTTGGGAAGTGGGGGCAGGAGGATCAGGAATTCAAGGCCAGCCTCACCTACACATGAGTTCAAAACCAGCCTGGGCTATATGAGATTCTGTCTCAGGAGAAACAAAATCAGAAATTCTGGAGCCAGAGTATCTGGGATCAAATTCAAATTTTACCATTTATTTATTTATTGCATATATTTCTGTATTTTGAGACAGGATCTCACTATATGGATATGTCTATCCTGGAACTTGTTACGTAGACCAGGCTGGCCTTAAACTCACAGAGATCTGCCTGCCTCTGACTTGGAAGTGCTAAGATTAAAGGCATGTGCCACTGTTCCAGCCCACTAAATTATTAGATATTAGCTATCCTCTGTTTTAGTTTCCCATAAACTGGGGAAAGAAAAATACCCATGTTGACAGACTTAACAGATTATTAATAGTAGGGGCATGGCTCCGTGGAAGAGTGCTTTGCCTATTATTCCTATTATACCAAAACCAAAACAATGACAAGAGTCAGACGCGATATGGTAGCTAGCTAGCGCACACTTGGAATCACAGCATGCTCGAGATCAGAGGTTCAAGTTTATCTTCTGCTACAAATCAAGGCAGAGGCCACTCTGGCCTCCGTAAGACCCTATCTCTAAAACACGGTTAGAGAGATGCTTGCCTTGTATGAAGACCCGAATCCCATCCCAACAGCCACATAAAAACCCAGAGTGCCAGCACCAGGGACTCTGGCTCCCTCTCTGGTCTCTTTGGGCACCTTCACTCACAAGCACAGTACGCCTCTTCCACACACAAACATAATTAAAAATATTTAAAATGTTTGTTGAATGAAGAACAAAGGCAGGAGGAAAGGGCAGAGTGAAAGTCGGATAAGCAGCGTGAAGTAGGCCGGTCCCTCTCCCTCTCTGGACCCTCACCCCAGGCATCAGGATCCACACTCACTCAAAAGAAGTCACGAAGCAGGTCTGGGAAGGGGCCCCTGGCACCACTGTCCCCTCCGTGCTTCACTTCCCAGCTTCTGAAGCCCTCTGTAGAGGGAACACGTGGGAGAACATAAGGCATTCCTCGTCTGGGCCAGGGATAGAGGCCTCACAGTTTGCCCTGCTCATCAGTTCCTCCCCAGTACATTTAATCCTGGGCGTCTTACTGAACCCATCTTCCAAGTTCCTGTACCTGACCCTGTCACCCAACCAGCTTTGCTTTCAGCTTTCTCTGAGTCTCAACGCCCCTCGGTCCCACCTTCCTCCGCCTGCAGCCTTCTGCCTTGCCCATCTCAGGTTGACTCACCCTGCTATGGTGTTCTATGCAAACGCCTCCTTCCACCCGCGCCCAATCCGCTTTGTCTTAGCCTCTGGGCCCCTCCCTCTGGGAAACGCCCTCTGATCTGGATTTGCTCCTCTAGTTGTCCCTCAGTCTCCCTTGCCTGGGGCTCCAGAGATTTAGGTCCCGCCTTCTAGTAAGCATTAGACCGGGCTCTCTAGGGGAGGCCCCGCCCACAGACGCACGCTCCTACAGATTCCTCTCTCAAGGTGTTACGCCCCTCCCACCCGCCTAAGGCCCCGCCTCCAGGCGCTAGGCCCCGCCCCCGGGCCCACGCTCTCCCCAGGGATGCGCGCGCAGGCAGAAGCAGCCAGAGCACAGAACGGTCATCGTCGTGGCGGTCATCGGCGGCGGGGCAGCGCTGAGCCAAGGCGTGGAGAGCTCTGCCCTCCGCGCTGCGGTCGCGGGCCAGCTGCAGCGGCCACACGCTCGGGCCGTCCACCACATCGCGCCAGGCTCGGCACACCGGCCGGCAGCGCGTCACTAAGGCGCCGCGAGGCAGGTGGCTCAGCACCTGCACCAGCAGCTCCGGGGGCAGCGCGGCCAGAGCCACGCACGGACCTTCGGTCATCTGCCGTCGTGAGGGCCGGGCTCCCACGACCCGCCGCCGGCGTCCTCCGGGCGAAGAGGGATTGGAGGGTCAACCTCCCTGGGTCACAAACCGGGTTCAGGATGTCTGGCTGCAGACAAGATACAGCAAATCATAGCCGGGCGGTGGTGGTGGTGCACGCCTTTAATCCCAGCACTTGGGAGGCAGAGACAGGTGGATCTGTGTGAGTTCTATGCTAGCCTGCTCTACAGAGTGAGTTCTAGGACAGCCAAGGCTACACAACCCTGTCTCAAACAAACAAACAAACCTAACAACAAAGGCAGTGAGGGGAAACCATTTCTGCCCAGACCCCACATTTGCCATCCACTCCGGCTTTGGAAGCCACTGTGTGTTTCCAGCAAAGTCATTTTCTCCTGGACAATTGTCTAGAAGCCGGCCCTCCTGCCAAACCAGTAGTGGCCTTGCTCTTTTGGGCTGCATCCACACCATTTTGTCACTGCCCTCCCGAAGTCCCCATCTGCACATCTCTTGGGGCAATAAGTTCACGGTCCCCTTTCCTCCTCATTCTCCAGTGTCTGAGTTCCACAGCTCTTCCAGCCCACCACGGTCTATGTCCCTACTTGCCCCTCACCCAACTCTCCTCTTATCTAGCTTCATTCCATGGCTGATGACCCTGTCTTAGATGCTGTACTCTTGACCCTGTGGCTTCTCACGCCCAGTGCCATGGGTGTAATTCTGTGCCGTGGGTGAATTCCAGGTGGCAACTCTACACTTGAGCCAGGCCACACGTGGCGCCTCTTTATAGTAAAAATTGCGCCTTAGCCACAGTTAGCTGTGGACAATGGTGCATGCCCGGGATCCCAGAATTTAGGATCTAAGGAAGCAGGACATTCTAAGTTCGAGATCGGCCTGAACTATGTAGTGAAAGGCTCAAAAAAAAACCAAGGGCTAAGAATAAACGGTCCATATGCACTACTTCCATAGTATTCACCCTCAGTATCGCCTGAATCCTGCCTTTTCCTTCTTCCCTTTTGCTTTTTGGAGACAGGGTTTCATGTAGCCCAGGCTAACCTCCAACTTGCTAAGTAGCCAAGGCTGACCTTGAACTCCTAATCCACTGGCCTTCACTTCCCACATGCTGGCATTCCAGGTGTGGGTCACCATGCCCAGCCCAAGCCCTGAAACGTCGAGGCCATCATTGACTGCCATGGTAGCTACTACTCTGCTGGCCCCCAGCAGCATTTTACTGTTGTCACCTGGCTTCTAGGCACCGTCTCCCCATTCCAGCCTTCTACCTGGGTTCCTTGTTAGCTCCCTTGGCTGCTCTGATGGCCTGTCAGAGACGACCTTGAACTCTAGTTCTCAGGGGCTGTCACCCACACCACAGCCTCCTGGCTCTGAGCTGCTTCCTTCCTCCCAGGCAGTCAGAACACTCAGCAGCTCCGTGCTTTCCAGCTAAAGTAAGAATCCTCCCGGGGGCCACAAGGCCCCATGCTATCTGCACATTGTTTTCTGTTCTCATCCCCCTCCCTCCCTCTGCGTCAGCTACACAGGCCCCCACACCCCAGGGACTTTGATCTGGCTGTCCCCTTTACTGAGAGCATGATGCTTACTTTTTTATGTCCTTCAGGTCTTTGCTCAAATGTCACCACGTATCTCTGCCTTCTTTATAATTTGGGGGCCTCATCTCCAAATCTAACCCTCTTCCCTCTTTCTTAAACTTCTCTCTTTAAAAACTTTAAAATTTTTTTTTTTTGCCAAGTGTGGTGGCGCACACCTTTAATCCCAGTGCTCCTGAGGAAGAGGCAGACAGATCTCTGTGAGTTCGAGGCCGGCCTGGTGTGCGTAGTGAGTTTCAGGTCAGCCAGGGCTGTTACACAGAGACATCTGGTCTCAAGAAGAGAAAGAGGAGAAGAGGAAAGACAGACAGACAAGTAGGACTGGGCCAATGGACCAGTGGTCAAGAGCACTTGCTGCTCTTGCAGAGGACTGGTTGAATTCCCTAACACCGCCGTAGCAGCTCACAACTGCTGGAATTCCAGTTTCAGGAGATCTGATGCCCTCTCCTAGCTTCTGAGGGCACCAGGCATACGCACAGGCAAAGCACCCCACAAGACAATAAATGTAAAAAAAAAAAAAAAAAAAAAAATAAGGTAAAGGCCAAGCAGTGGAGGCAGGCAGAGGCATGTGGATCTCTGTGAGTTCAAGACCAGGCTGGTCTACAGAGTGAGTTCTAGGACAGCTAGTGTTACACAGAGAAACCCTGTCTAAAAACACCACCCCCCTCAAATACAAGTAGATTAAAAAATGAAAATGAAGGGTTGAGGTCACCTCTTGGGCTGGGGACCTGAGTGAGTTGATTCTTGCTGATAAAGCTTTTCCCTTGTCTGCATGATGCCCTGGGTTGGAGCCTCAGGAAAGGGAGGAATGGGAGGAAGAGAATGGAGAAGGAAAGGCAAGGTTAAGCCAAACAAAGGTTGAAACCTGCCTGCCACATGTAGGAACTCCAAACCTCTCTTTGGGATTGTACATGGGACCTCACTCGCACAATCCAGAGGCTAAGTGTCGATCACTGGCTGAGACCAGTTTGGGTAGGGGAAATCAGATCCTGCCTGCCTGCTGCGTGGCCACTGGGGAGTGAGGCTGAGTCGTGTGCTTATGGGGAGGTTATCATTCGTTGGCATGGTAACCGGGGATGCTGCTCACATTCCATCTGCAAGGACCTATGACTGTACATTCCATAAAGGACTATGATGGTATTCCTATTTAACACCAACACGTGACTCCATTTTAATTCTGCTAGTCGGAAGGCCTCTGATACCGGAGAAGTGACATTGCCGAGGGATTTTCCGGGTGGCATTCTAAAATTGTCTCTGCCTGACTCCCTCTGAGGTTGAGTTCTTTCTCCAGAGTCCTAGAGTGTTGCTCAGTGGTGAACACTGACTGGAGGGGTGGGCAGACTGAGGCTTATTGCCTCGGTTGCTGCCTGGGATGGGAATCATGCACATCTCGGCTCCCCGGGTGAGCTTGGGAAGAGCCTGTGCAAGCCCCTCCTACAAGCCCCTCCTACCACATCCCTGCGTGTCAGCTGCTGACATGGCAGATCTTTTGAGGACCACAGGGAGGCGTGGTCTAGACCGGCCAGCTGTTCCAGCTCAGCTGTCTCAGTGTTCCCAATATAGGCATCGGTGAAGACGCACGGCGATGACCTGGTCTCTTCTGTCTGATAGCAAGTACATGAGACCCCTGAGTGTGGGCCAGGTGGCTGAGCCTGGTGAGTTCCCAGAGCACTGAAAGAAAACACAGTAATTGTTTATGCCACCATCTGTCCTCGCTCTCCTGAGGCCAGGGGGCCACATTCTCCCACTCAAAATCAAAGGGTTCTCTCTCACTCTCTCTCTCTTTCAGGTGTGTGTGTCTCATTGTGTAACCGTGGCTGACCTCGTACTTGCTAAATAAACCAGGCTTTGCCTGAACTCAGAGATCTGCCTTGGGAGTGCTGGAGTCAAAGGTGTCCGCGATCACACTGGCTTTTTAAAAGTTATTTTTGTTCATTTGTTTGCTTGGTTTTTAATTTAATTTAATTTGTTTTTCCGAGACAAGGTTTCTCTGTGTAGCTTTGGAGCCTGTCCTGGCACTCACTTTGTAGACCAGGCTGGCCTGGAATTCTGGAACTCACAGGGCACCAGCTTCTGGGATTAAAGGTGTATGCCACCACAGCCAGGCAAAATTTTTTTTAAAAAATAAGTTACGTGTGTCTGTGTGTGTGTGTGTGTGAGTGTGTGTGTGTTTGTGTGTGTGTGTTTGTGTGTGTGTGGTGTGTAAGAGTGTGTGTGTGTTTGTGTGTATGTGTGTGTGAGTTTGTGTGTGTGTGTTTGTGTGTTTGTGTGTGTGTGTTTGTGTGTGTATGTGTGTATGTGTGTTTGTGTGTGTGTGTTTGTGTGTGTGTATGTGTGTGTGTTTGTGTGTGTGTGGTGTGTATGAGTGTGTTTGTGTGTGTGTATGTGTGTTTGTGTGTTGTGTTTGTGTGTATGTGTGTGTGTTTGTGTGTGTGTGTGGTGTGTATGAGTGTGTGTGTATATGTGTGTATTTGTGTGTGTGTATGAGTGTGTGTGAGTGTGTGTATGTGTGTATGAATGTGTGTGTTTGTGTGTGTGTGTTTGTGTGTGGTGTGTATGAGTGTGTGTGAGTGTGTGTGTATGTGTGTGTTTGTGTATGTGTTTGTGTGTTGTGTTTGTGTGTATGTGTGTGTTTGTGTGTTGTGTTTGTGTGTATGTGTGTGTTTGTGTGTGTGTGGTGTGTATGAGTGTGTGTGTATATGTGTGTATTTGTGTGTGTATGAGTGTGAGTGTGTGTGTATGTGTGTATGTTTGTGTGTGTGTTTGTGTGTATGTGTGTGTTTGTGTGTGTGTGTGTTGTGTATGAGTGTGTGTGTATATGTGTGTATTTGTGTGTGTGTATGAGTGTGAGTGTGTGTGTATGTGTGTATGTTTGTGTGTGTGTTTGTGTGTGTGGTGTGTATGAGTGTGTGTGAGTGTGTGTGTATGTGTGTGTTTGTGTGTGTGTGTTTGTGTGTGTGTGTGGTGTATGTGAGTGTATGTGTGTGTGTTTGTGTGTGTATGTGTGTGTGTTTGTGTGTATGTATGTGTGTGAGTGTGTGTGTGTGTGTGTGTTCTACTGCTTCCAGCATGTGAATCTCGGGAGATCTCAGATGGTCATGCATGTTGCCACTTACCCTTTATCTGCTGAGTTTTCTCACCAGCTCTCAAGTTTTCTAGAATTTCGGTGGTAGTTTTGTTTTTGTTGATGTTATTATACAGGGGCTCACTCTAGGTCAAGCTGGCTTAAAATATGCAGTGATCCTCCTGCCTCAGCCTTGCTGCGACTATAGCAGTAAACTATTGTAGTACCTGTCAATTACCTATTCACTGAATTGAAGTTGGGCCCTTTAATAATCCTTTTCCTTTGCAGGCTGCCAGTAGGGGGCGCTGGAGGAGCGTGGCAGGCGGCAGGGTTGGCTTCCCAGCTTTCAGACTCTTCTGTAGTCTGTGCCTGGAGGTTGCAGTGTCTCTGGCATTGCCTGAGTTCTCCAGCACCTGGCTCCTGCCACGTGTGGCCGACAGCACCATCGCACCCCAGACACTTCCCTGTATAAAGTTTGTCTGGCATTCTACAGGACGTGTGCACTCCTGGCAAATTTCATCACCTCCTAAGGCTGCTGTCTTTTTATTGCATTTAAAAGAATCTCTACATTCAAAGCTTCTGGTCTACAAAGCGAGTTCCAGGATAGGCTCCAAAGCTACAGAGAAACTTGTCTCAAAAAAAAAAAGTTGTTTTTTTTTATTTTTATTTTTTTTAAACGTTTATTGTGTGTGTGTGTGTGTGTGTGTGTGTGTGTGTGTGTGTGTGTGTGTATGATCGTGCCACAGTTCATGTGTGAGCCACCACTGCCTGGCCCCTGTTATACTTAATATCTGAGTCACCAACATTTGTGTTCCCAGTGACTACGTGGTTCCAGGCTCCCGCTTGGCCTCTGATGGACACATCTGTCACACATTCCCTGACCTGACTCCTCCTTCTGAACAGCTCCCATGTGACTCACCCACGTTGCTGGATGCATCCATCAGTGCCTCATTTCTTTTTTATTGCTGAGTCATATTCCAGGAACCAAATACACTGAAACCTGTTTATCCACTCACCAAGATGGATACTCAAGCTGTTTCCTGCTTGGAGCTATTGTGAATAAAGCTGTTGAGTGTTCATGTATGAAGGTCTGTGTGGACATAGGTTGCATTTCTCTTGAGTAAATACTCAGGAATGGAATTATTTTGGAATTATTGGGTCTTAGGGTAAATATACATTTCACTGTATAATACAGTGCACAAGGGGCCTGCAGAGATGACCCAGTGGCTAAGAGCACTGGCTGCTCTTCCAGAGGACCTGGGTTCAATTCCCAGCACCCACATGGTAGCTCACAACTGTCTGTAACTCCAGTTCCAGGGGATCTGATACCCTTTCCTGGCCTTTACAGGTACTATACACACGTGGTTCGTGGACATACATGAAGCTAAACACCTATACACTTAAAATTAATATTAATTAAACTCAAATAGGCATTAATGAATACTTAAACTCTGAGACAGGTATAGTAGCACATGTCTTTAATCTCAGCACTCAGAGGCAGAGGCAGGCAGATCTCCGTGAGTTTGAGGCCAGCCTGGTCTACAGAGTGATTTCCAGGACAGCAAGAGCTATGGAGAAACCTGTCTCAAAAAAAAAAAAAAAAAAACCCAACCAAACAAATGAACCTCTCTCGCTCTCTCTTCCTCTCTCTCTCTCTCTCTCTCTCTCTCTCTCTCTCTCTCTCTCTCTCTCTCTGTGTGTGTGTGTGTGTGTGTCTACTAGTGAGGGGCTGGGGGTGTGGCTCAGTGGTAGAGCCCCTGCCTAGAATCCCCCAGTAAGGGGCTGGGAGCATGGTAGAGCGCTAGCCCAGCATTCCCACAGCCATGGATTCATTAACAGCACCAGAAGGAAATAAATAAAAGGAGAAATTAAAGCTATTAGTGAGAAAAGGAAGACTAAGGGCCACAAGTGGGGAGGAGAGATGAGGAAAATTTACCAGTTAACAGCTGCAGGCCAAGCCGACGGGAACGTGTTCTGCATTGGAAACTATTTACTTACTGTGAGTGTGTTTTCTGCTGTGCAGGTGTGGGGTTGTAGGACAGCGTGTGGGGGTCAGTACTCTCCGTGCAGTACGTGGGTTCTGGAACCTAACTCAAGCCTTGTGGGTGCCCGTAAAGATGGCTGCACTCCATCGTGGCACAAGGACAGAGTTCAAAGCTGTCAGCAAGTCACAAGACCTAAAGGTCAAAGGTGTGGCTACAGAGGATGCTTGGCTGTTTTAATCTAAATAACATCGGACCTGAATCTGAGGTGTGGCTGACCTCAAGGCTGGGGAACAAGAAGTTAGAGCTAAGGTGTAGTTACGGAACCCTTAGAGTAAGTGAGGAAGAAAAGTCTGTTTGTTCCATATACATGACACCATGTTCCCATTTTGGTTAAGGTATATAAGGGTGGTGAAAAATAAACTCGTGGCATTTCAGTATTGACTGAATCTGCCCTCCTGATTTTATTCTGTGTCTCTGTCTTTCTTTATTGTCTATAGCTAGCCTTTCCCTCATCCACACTCCCCACTCAGGTACGGACTTGGGGCCGCTTGGCTGGCTCCCATTGTAGCCCCACAGGTCTGCTCCCGACGAAGCCTTTCCCTGCTGACCTATTTCTCTAGCTCTATTCTGCATTTGTTTTTGGGGGGAGTGGGTTTGACACAGGGTCTCTCTGTGTAGTTCTGGCTGCTCTGGAACTCCGTGGACCAGACTGCCTTCCACCTCAGAGATCCTCCTGCCTATGCCTCCTGAGTGTTGGGAATAAAGGTGTGTCTGGAAAAACGGTTTTGAAAATATATTTTTAATTTATGTGTATGGATGTCCCCGCGTGTGTCTGTGCACCGTGTGCATGCAGTGCCCTTGGAGACCAAAAGAGGGCGTGTATCCCCAGACTGGAATTATAGCCAGTTGTGAGCCACCACGTAGCAGCTGGAAGTAGAACCTGGGCCCTCTGGAAGAGCAGCCTGTGCTTTAAACAGCTCTTTCTCCAGTCCCAAGGAACCTTTAGAAGGTGCAGCTTTGCTGGAGGACGTGCCTCACTGTGGGTGGGCTTTGAAGTTTTATACCATTTTCTGGCTTCCTGTCCTCTCTGCTTCCCATGTGTGGATGAAATGTGATCCATCACGGCACATCTCTCCCTCTGGCACCCTCGACTAAAATACACCCTTTCTTCCTTCAGTTTCTCTTAGGCGTGGTGTTTATGGGAACAACACAAAAGTAGGGGATGCCCCCCAATAAGTAATAAATAAAATGTAAAAAATGAAAGTTTTTAGCAGGATGAAATTAGACCATTATCTCACTGTTGGTTCACACTCACAATTACTTACCTAGACATTTAATTCAAGAGCTAAAACTGGAGCTGGACATGGCAGCCCACGCCTACGATCCCAGCAGTCTAGCGATAGAGGCAAGAGGAGTGTACATTCAAGGTTACAGAGGCCAGCCTGCCTCATGAAATAAACACACAAATAAATAAACTTTAAAAATAAAGATGCCTGCACTCCTAAAGCATGTGGCTCCAGGGGGCGTGTGTTGCAGACTGTGGGTGTCTAATAGCTGCTGACTCTTGCTGTGGAAAAAGCAAGTGTGCTCAGGGCCCTTGACAAACGGCTCTAGGCAGCTGTGAACTCCTCACTATGATTATGACCAGTGCCAGAATGTGGGTTCCGTATGGCAGCCCGATGCAGGACAAGAGGAAGGTGGGTGGACCAGCGGAGGGAACAGAGCTGGCACAGGGCAGGTCTTAGACCCACACCGAGTCTCAGGCTGATTTCAGAAAAGGCTCAGTTCCAAAACGTATCTAGGTTACCAAGTGGCCACCAAGAGAGACTCTGTCTGAAAAAAGGAAAAGAAATGAGGAAAGAAGGGAGGAAGACAGGGAGGGAGGGAGGGAGGGAGGGAGGGAGAGAGGGAGAAATGGAAGTGTGAGACCCAAGAACTCAATGTCCAGTCCAGTTGATGCAACAAGCAAGAGGCTTTAATGGACGGAAAGTGTTTGTGCAAACGGGCCCCCTCAGCACGCAGGCTGGAGAGAAGTGTCAATCTCTGGGCACAGGCATTTTTAAAGGCAAAACCCACAAGTTTGGGGAGGGGCCATTACCCTCTGACCAGTGAGTACTGACCAGAGTCATGGGCTCTAGCATGCTCCTTATCTTTCTGAGGCCAGCAGACTCAGGGTGTGCTAATCAATCTTGCCTAAGCAAACGGGAGTTGCAGCTATCTCTTTGTTTCTCAAGGACCCTATTTGTCATCTGCTGACACATTGACCGGTGCCACAGTTTGTTCCTCCTTGAGTTCCCTGGGGGAGGGTGACCATCTGGAAATTCTTGGTATCTGGCTATCTTAGGGCCTTGTGAGGGAGAGGTTGCGGGTGGTTAACAAACTCCAGTCTAAGTCACAGTGGCGTTGGTCAGCTTTCTGTCAGACTGCCCTGCATTCCATTTGGGGAGCGTCCTTATTTGGGCTCCATTTCATTTCTTTGTTAGTTTAAGTCTTTCATTCCCCCCTTGTTCTTTTTGCAAGGTTTTAATCTTAAAATCTTAAGTGTAACGTGCCTACCCCTGCCAGCAAGGAAGATGCGACTCCGGGAAGATCTTCATGCAGTTTTAATCAGGATCCTTGAAACATGTTTCTTCTGACCCGCGGGACCCTGGGGACCCCTGCACAGGCTTAAATCCCCTTGTGTTAACCAACCCCAGTGAGCTACGTGGACCCTGCAGATAGGCTACTCTAATGCGGAAGCAGACAGGCTGACCAGACTTAACCAAATAAGGGCTTGTTTATGCCAGAGAGCGCTCACCCTCGGGGAGGTGGAAGGGGAAGCCAGCGCAATCTTTAAGGTGCGGCACTTCGCAGCTCTCTACATTTAAGGGAGCTCGATGTTCGCTATGGCCTTGTTCCATTGAGGAAAGAAGGCTCCTCGGGTCAATTCAAAGGCCCGCTGGCCGGTTGAGGGGGTATCTTTTCCCTGGGGGGTGGTGACCTGAGGGGGACTGATGGCGATTGGGACCGAAATTGGGGCTCCAGGCATGGGGGTTTAGGCGTCCCCGGGTTTCTAAAAACTGGGTTGGGCCCTATGGCTCATGGAGTCGGTTCCTGAATCTCCAGGCGAATCTTAAATATAACCCCTTTATCTGGCCCCTGTAAGTACCATCTCAGTCCCCAAGTCTTGCCTTTTAGCCAGGCAACATAGTCTTTCCTCCCTTGGGTGGTGAAGTCAATTCTCAAGGGGAGACAAAGGCCCGACTCACAGGTCCAAGTCCCCCAGTCGGGGGGAGGGGAGCAGTCAGACCTGCCCAAGGGGGGGCGAGTGTAATTTCGATGCACAGTTATTAGATCCCAAGATGCACTTGGGTTCCAGTAGGCACTCCCAGTGGTTTCACATCCCCATTTTTTACAAAAATATTCTTGATATCCCCCGCATCCCGACCCTGTGGGTTGACCCTGCTGAGGGCAGACGTAGAAGTCTGATTGAGCCAAGTAGCATCGGGCTCTGGGGTTGCTACAGCCCCAAAACCATCCGTCCCCTAGGTCTGACCTAGGCATTTCCTTCTTAAGGGAGTTGGCGTTGTAAGTAGGGATGTCCCAAGTTTCTAGTCCAGCGGCCAGTTGACAAAAATCAGGGGTGAGGCTAGGCCACCAGGTGCCAGGTGGATAATGGCCAGAGGTGGACCAGACAACCTCGCCCGTCTGGGAAATCACTTGCCAGATCAATTGCTGAGGGGCATGCGGGTTGCCCTTAATAGGGGCCGGGAAATGGGGGAACAGCAAGCAAAGCAAAACAATTAGGCATTGCGGGAAAGTCTTAGCTTGAGCAGGTTTTGGGTGCATTGCAGTCACCATCCCGGTGTCTCGTCCTTCATTCAGTTGGCACCAGCCTTCTTGACGTGTGAGGCGTGGACCCATGCCGCGATTCCGTCCACCTTGAGTGCCGTGGGGGTGGTCAGGAGCACAGGAGCGAGGCTCCAGAGTCTTGGACTGTTGGCGCCTGACATATACCGAGTCCCCAATCTGGAATAGGTGAGGGACGTCAGGGCTTCTGGCCTGGTATCCTGCAGCCAGCGGCTTCCAGATCTGGTTCTGAATAATCTGAAGAGCACGCAGCAGGGCCTGGAGGGGTGGGGAGTCAGCAGGATGGTTAGGATCTGAGGGGAGCATGTTCATTATGGGTGGGGGTCCTCTGAATAAGATCTCAAAAGGTGTAAGCCCATGTATCGAGGGAATGTTCTGGACTCGGAACAGTGCCACGGGCAGGAGCTGCACCCAGTCTCTGGTCAATTTAGTTAGGGTCTCTTTAATTGTCTTATTCATTCTTTCTACCTGTCCTGAGCTTTGAGGTCTGTATGCACAATGTAGCTTCCAATTAATCTCCAATGTTTCAGCCACCAACTGACTTACCTGGGAGACAAAGGCGGGTCCGTTGTCAGACCCTATTACCTTAGGCAATCCAAACCGCGGAAGATTTCTAGTATCTTCTTGACCACCACTTGGCGGTCTCACACTTAGTAGGAAAGGCCTCAGTCCATCCTGAAAAGGTGTCTATGAAAACTAGAACATACCTGTTCCCGAAACTACCAGGTTTGATCTCTGTGAAATCAACCTCCCAGTTGGTCCCTGGCCATTCCCCTCTGTCCCTGATTCCCTCGGGCAGCCTGAGTGGCCCGGCGTTCACCTTTGCACAAGGGATGCGGGCACTAGTGATCTGCAGGTGGAGGGCATTGAGGTTATGAATATAATAGGTGTGTTCTTCTCGCTGTAAGAGGGTCCGAAATGGGTCCATCGATGTAGCTGGGACAAAAGTTCTTTAGCCGCTATCTGGGGTAGCAGGATCTTACCTCAGTAGCGCCACACCTTTGCTTCTGGGTCATAATCAGCCCCCAAGCTCTGGACTCTTTCTAAGTCCTGGTCGGTGCATTCAAATCCCTGTGGTGTACATGAGGCTGAATCAGAGGTCTTTAAGAGGAGGATCTGTGGGCCCAAAGCTGCTTTTCTGGCCTCCTGGTCAGCCATCTGGTTCCCTTGGTATCGGGTCATTTCCTTTCTGGTGTCCAGGGGAGTGCATGATGCTCAGTTTTCGTGGCAGGAATAGAGACTGCAAGAGGTCCAGGATGTCAGTCTTATTCTTGATGTCTTTTCCTGCAGAAGTCAATAGGCCTTGTCTCCGGTAAATTTCTCCATGTACGTGAGCTGGCAAAGGCCTAACGGCTGTCCGTGTAGATGTTAATTCTGTGGCCCTCTGCCATCTTGAGGGCTTGGGTTAGAGCAACGAGCTCCGCTCTTTGGGCTGATGTTCCTGGAAGCATATTGTGGTTTGTCCATCTACCACCACTGCCCCTGCTCTCCGTAAGCCATGGCTCCAGGCAGCGGTTGGTCCGTCTGGTCTTCTCTGGTTCTGCAGGTCTCAGCCAGGATCTGGTGGCAGTCATGGGGCGGAGCGGTGTCCGAGTCGGCCTCCGGAAGAAGAGTGGCCGGGTTTAGGGACGTGGTTGTCCCGAGTCTGGATTAAGGAGCAGAGCCTGGTAATGGGTCATCCGTGCATTTGAAAGCCATATGTCAGGGGGCTGCCGGATTACAGCCTCGGTGGCATGAGGGGTCGTTACTGTGAAGGGCTGACCCAGAGTCAGTTTTTCTGCGTCCTTGATCAAGACTGCTATTGCAGCCACCATCCGAAGGCACCGGGGCCATCTTGTGGCCACATTGTCCAATTTCTTTGAGAAGTATGCTACAGGTTTTTTCCATGGCCCGAGCTGCTGTTACGACCCCCTTTCGCCATCCTGCCTTTTCATCCACGTACATGGTGAAAGGCTTGTTCATACCGAGGAGGCTTTACGCTGGTGCCGATAGCAAGGCTCTTTTGATTTCATCAAAGACATTCTGATGTTCTTCTGTCCATGCAAAAGGGGCGTTAGTCTTGGTTAGGGGGTATAGCGGGGCTGCTAGCTCCGCAAAGCCCAGAATCCAGAGGCGACAGAACCCTGTGCGATCAGGGCTACCGCCTGTTTCAGCCATCTCTGACCTCCCTGGAGCCGGTATCCCAAGTAGGTGACCTGTTCTTTAGAGCCGGGCCTTCTTTGCTGATGCCCCGTACCCCAGTTCTCCCAGCTTTTGCAGTGGGCCCCCGTACCTTGGGGGCAGTCCTGCTCGGTCTCTGCTCCCAAGAGAAGGTCGTCTACATATTGGAGTAAGACTACGTTAGGGTTATGGATCCAGAAATCCGCTAAATCCTGGTGTAAGGCTTCATCGAAGAGGATGGGTGAATTCTTAAACCCTTGGGGAAGTCGCGTCCATGTGAGTTGGTCGGAAAAGCCGGTCTCGGGTTCTTCCATTCAAATGCGAGCAGGGGCTGGCTCTGTGTACTCAGTCTGAGGCAAAAGAACGAGTCTAATACCGTGTATCAGGTGTGGCTCAGGGGCAGCGTGCTCGGCAAATTACAGGGATTGGGTACCGTTGGATGGATATCCTCAGTCCTTGGATTGACCTCCCGGAGGCCCTGGCCTGGCCTTAGTCATCCATGCCTGGCTTCTTTACGGGAAGGAGAGGGGTATTTCAAGGGCTGTGACCGGGTCTGAGGATGCCCTGCCATAGTAGCCTGTTAATGTGTGGTCTGATTCCTTCCCTAGCCTCATGGCTCATGGGATACTGTTTGATGGCCAAGGGGGCCGCCGAGGGCGTGAGGTTGATTGTCATGGGGGGCTGCTTTTTTTGCCCCATGCCTGCTGTTTCAGGTCAGGCGTGAGTGTATTTTTCCAACCAACTGGTTTCCGTGGGTGTCGAGGGGGGTGATGGGTCTTCCAGAAGCCTATGTTCATCCTCCAGTCGTAGAGTTAGTATCTGGAGGGGCAATCCCTTTTCTTCTGTCACTGTGGCCCCATCCTGGTGGAAGTGAATGTGGGCTCCTACCTTGGAAAGGAGGTCTCTCCCCAGCAAGGCACAGGGGCATTCTGGCACGAACAGGAAGGGGTGGGTCACGTGTCCAGTACTCAGTAAGACCTGTCAGGGCTTGGGGGTCCTGCGAGAAGGAGGGGTTGGTTATGGGTTTCCCAGTTATAATGATCTGCAGAGGAGAAGGACCAGTACTGGAAGTGCCCCCCCCCCATTGACCGGAGAGGAAAGGCCTGGGAGACCCCAGAGCTGTCAGGTGCTTCCGGCATTCTATCTCTGCGGGGTCGTAGTCAGGTGGATGGTGGTGACGGGTCCTGAGGGCCTCTGGTGGCGGGTGCCAAGGGCACAGGCGTTGAAGGTTGGGGTGCTGCCGGCTGGGGATTAGTGTATGGGGGAGGAGGTTCTAGAAGGAAGAGATCCTCTTGCGTATCTGGCAAGACGGGAGGGGGGCGCGGGGGTGGGGGTGGGGAGAGCTTTGGGCCTATGGTTGGGAGTTCCGCGCTCTATCAAGGGGAACAGAGAATAGGTCGAGGGAGGGGCTGAGGGCGTGGGGACGAGTAGAATATGGGAAGGCAGAGGTGCCGGGCGTGGGGCCAAGGGAGGAGGTGAAAGGAAAGGCTTGACGCAGGGAGGAGGACTGCAGCTCAGGCTTTCCCAGGTGAGAATATAGGGAGCCTGGTCAGGGTGGCCCTGTGATCCTGGCTGGAGAAGGCGGGCTTTGATCTGCAAGATAGTTGTAAGATTAACTGTCTTACAACTCCCTCGGCCAGCCCACATCAAAAGTGGGCCATTCTGAGGAACCGATCGTACGCCATTTCTTACGCACATCCAGTGACTCGTTGTGGGCCTGATCTAAGACATCCTGACAGAGATCAAAGTCAGATTAGGGGAGTATTTAGTTGTTGGCCTATGGGGAGAATAGAAATGGACACAAACAGTAGGAACAGAAGAACAGATGCAACACACAATCCGCGCAGTAGGCGAACGGCGCCAAACCAAAGTTACAAAGCGGGAGGGAAGCGGAGTCCGGGGCATCCCTTGGAGAAGTGAGTCCTTCTCTCCTCCTCTCCTCCCCTCCCCCCAAAACCCTCAGACTTTCGTCCAGGGTGGGACCAAGGGTCTCAGGACACCTCTGTCTCCCCCTGTGGTCCTCTACCAAATACAAGTCCTGCACAGGCACAGATTCAAAATTCAAATCAAACTTGAGTCAAAAACACATAACATCAAACATACAGGTCGAGAGCTCGATTTTACCTCCAACTGGCGATGGAATTGAGTCTGGGGTCGACCAGATCTCGGTGGGACCTCCAAATGTAAGACCCTCAGAATGAGGAGTCTCCCATTCCTGTCGGTTCCCCAAGAACTCAATGTCCAGTCCAGTTGATGCAACAAGCAAGAGGCTTTAATGGACGGAAAGTGTTTGTGCAAACGGGCCCCCTCAGCACGCAGGCAGGAGAGAAGCATCAATCTCTGGGCACAGGCATTTTTAAAGGCAAAACCCACAAGTTTGGGGAGGGGCTGTGACCCTGTGACCATTGAGTACTGACCCGAGTCATGGGCTCTAGCATGCTCCTTATATTTTTGAGGCCAGCAGACTCAGGGTGTGCTAATCAATCTTGCCTAAGCAAACGGGAGTTGCAGCTATCTCTTTGTTTCTCAAGGACCCTATTTGTCATCTGCTGACACATTGACCGGTGCCACAGTTTGTTCCTCCTTGAGTTCCCTGGGGGAGGGTGACCATCTGGAAATTCTTGGTATCTGGCTATCTTAGGGCCTTGTGAGGGAGAGGTTGCGGGTGGTTAACAAACTCCAGTCTAAGTCACAGTGGCCCTGGTCAGCTTTCTGTCAGACTGCTCTGCATTCCATTTGGGGAGCGTCCTTATTTGGGCTCCATTTCATTTCTTTGTTAGTTTAAGTCTTTCAGAAGGAGGGAGAGAGGGGGAGTAAAATAAAAGCTACAGGGTTGACAGAGTGCATTCACAAAGCTCTGGGATCGATCCCCAGCACTACGTAAACCAGATACGGCCTTGCCCATCTGCAACCCTAGCACGCAGAGCTAGGAGAGCCAGAAGCTCAAAGCCATTCTTGGCTAACAGCAAATGTGGGCAACAAAAAGGTTGTATTTAGAAAACCAGGGTAGCTAAGTGGTTAAGAGTACTGTCTGCTCTTCCAGAGGACCGAGGTTCAATTTCCAGCACCCACATGGCAGCCCACAACTGTCTGTAACTCCGGTTCCAGGGAATCCTACACCCTCACTCAGACACACATACAAGCAAAATACCAATGCATGTAAAATAATAATAATTTAGAAAAAATTATTTCTTCATTAAGAGGAGCCATGTTCCACATACACATGTACACATGATCACACATGCTCTCTCACACACATAAGTCCTGGTGTACGGGTGATTGCAGAGTGATTCTCTGTACAACACCACACACACACACATACACACATCCTCACACAGGGCAGCACAGCACACATACACTCGTGCTCACATAGGGCAACACACACACACACACACACACACACACACACACATCCTCACACAGGGCAGCACAGCACACATACACACGTGCTCACATAGGGCAACACACACACACACACACACACACACACACACACACACACACAGGGCAGCACAGCACACATACACACGTGCTCACATAGGGCAAAAAAAAAACACACAGGGCAGCACAGCACACATACACACGTGCCCACATAGGGCAACACACACACACACACACACACACACACACACACACACACACACACACACACACAGCCCCCCTCCATTCAGGGCAGCAACATGTCCAGGGAACACAGTGACAGTCCTTATCGAATGCTAATGTCTCCTGCTGACTGCACATCTACTTTACTCTAGGTGCCTGGGAAGTGCTTGAAAATTCACACAGAGTCTGACAACTGCAGGAAGGGGGATGCTGTTTTCCACCAAGGGAGACTGAGGCTTGGGAAGGTGGAAGATGTCCTCAAGTTCCCTCAAGCAAGTAACCTGCAAAGTGAGGGCAGGGCACAAATCACAGGACGCTCACAGATCGAATGGGTGGTTTGTTTCTTGTTTATTTTGAGACAGCATCTCTCTCTACAGTCTGAGCCACTCTGGAACTCACTATGTAGACCAGGCTGGCCTCAAACAGATCCATGTATCTCTGCCCCCACCAGAGCTTCAATTGCAATCATATGCCAGCAAACCTGGCTCTGTTTTTATTTTGAGTCTTGATTTTACTGTGTAGCTTGGGCTGACCTTGAACTTGTGACCTCTCTGCCTTTACCTCCATAGTGCTAAGACCACAGGCATGTACTACTATACCTGGTCTCAGATTTGATGGGTTTTGATGGCGGATTCTAAAATAAAGACAGCATGTACTTGGCAGGCTTCGTAAGAAGTCATCAGAAATAGAATTGGGGAACAAGCTAACCAGGTAAAATCCAGTTTCATCTGGTTTCCTTCTGCAGGAAATACAGAACTTCTTTTCTTTTTTCTTTTCTTTGTTTTTCTAAACAGGTTTCTTCACTGTGTTGCCCTGGCTGTCCTAGGACTCACTCTGTAGACCAGATTGATCTCTAATTCACAGAGATCCTCCTGCCTCTGCCTCCTGAGTGCTGGGACTAACGGCGTGCACCACCACCAGTGAGAGGACTTCCTTAACGCTGATTCAGTTAAACCTGTTCCAGGAATTTGTCATTTAGCAGCTTCCCCTGTTTGCTTATGTGGCACCTGGCACTTTGAGTAGAGACCTCCCATTATGTGAATGGCTTGGGTGTAAAACCTGGTGCTCAGGTCTCCAAAGGCTCTGCCACAGGACCCAATCCATATTGTTTCGTATTTAATCTTGATTCCCCTCCCCCTTTAAAAAATACATTGTGCATGCCTTCAATCCCAGCACGCGGTAGGAGAGGCAGGCGTGTCTCTGTGAGTCCGAGACCAGCCTGGTCTACAGAGTGAGCGCCAGGACAGCCAGAGGGTTGCAAGTCTAGGTGAAGCACCTCCCCAGCGCTGGGATTACATGCGCATGCTCAGCTTGCTCTGGCTTTTCCTGTGGCCGCTGGGGATCTGAATGAACTCAGCTCCCTTGGTTTGGTAGGCAAATAAATGCTTTATGGATTCGGCCACCTCCCCAGATGCAGCAATTAGCCATATTTTGAAAAATAACTTAATTGAAACTTTAATTGGCTGCCTAGGAGGTGGGTGCTCCCCTGAAGAACCCGTCAAACTCTGCTCTTCCTGCTGGTTTATTTATTGCTAATTCTCTCCGGATATTTAGACAATTTATCTTAGTTAGGCTTTCTATAGCTGGGATGAAACAGTATGAGCAAAAGCAATCTGCCTTACAGTTTATAGTCCTTCATCAGGGAAGTCAGGGCAGGAACCTGGAGCTGATGCAGAGGCAAGGGAGGGGTGCTGCTTCTGACTTACTCCCCATGGCTTGTTCAGCCTGCTTTCTTATAGAACCCAGGGCCACCAGCCGAGGCCTGGCACCACCCACAGTGGGCTGGACCATTCCCCATTAATCACTAACTCAGAAAATGCACAACCGGCCAAACTGGTGGGGGCATTTTTTTGTTATTTTTCAAGACAGGGTTTCTATGTGTAGCTTTGGAGCCTGTCCTGGCACTCCCTCTGTAGATCAGGCTGGCATCGAACTCATGAATATCCTTCAGCCCCTGCCTCCTGAGTGCAGGGACTAAAGTCATGTGCTGCCAGGCGTGGTGGGGGCATTTTTTTCAGTTGTGGTCCCCTTTGCTTAACTGACTTTGGCCTATGTCCATTTGACATAAAACTAACCCGCACAAAATCATTTGTTTAAGGTCAGGTTTGTGCTATTTTTGCTTTTCAGTATAGGGAGTTGAATAACTGGGGGGCGGGGTGACAAAAGCTTAGCCATTGCAAAAGTAACTCAGAGGAACACATTTTAAGTTGGAAGGAGTCGCCACAGCTGAAATGCATCATATAGCTAAATCCGGAAATAGCATTGAGATGGAAGCACAAATTCTGTGAGGGGGCTGCCAGCCAGAATGATCCAGACACCTTCAGGAGCAGTGTGGGAACACTGCTGGTCTGCCCTGGGTAGGATGCCCCCCCCCACTCCCGATGGATAGTTTTGGATGCATGGGTAGAGCTGCGAGAATGGGTGTTGGAAGATCTGTTTCTTTCCTTTTAAATAAAAAGGAAGGTGTTGTGGTTGTATGTTTGATGTGTGCTTTTGTTGGGGTGTGGAGGTCAGAGGCCAGCAGGTGGGAGTCGGGGTTCTCTCCTTTTCAAACGGATTTTTTTTTTTTTTTTTTTTTTTTTTGGTGGTTTTTCGAGACAGGGTTTCTCTGTAGCTCTGGAGACTGTCTTGGAACTAGCTCTGTAGCTCACAGCTGGCCTTCGAACTCACAGAGATCCGCCTGCCTTTGCCTCCTGAGTGCTGGGATTAAAGGCATGCTCCACCTACAACTCGCTCAACTCTTAAGTCTTGAGGGTGATCTTTAAGCTTGGCGCCAGGCACTTTTACCTGCTTAGTCACCTTTGGCCAGTAGACCCATTTCCATAAAAACAAAGTGTGTTCGGAACTTGGAAAATGAAACCCATTGCTTTGTATTCTTCTTCTTTTCTACTTTTTTTTTTTTTTTTTTTTTTTTTTTCCAAGACAGGTTTTCTCTGTGTAACAGCCCTGGCTGGCCTGGAAATCACTGTAAATCAACTAGTATGGCTTCAAACTCGCAGACACGCTTGCTTCTTGGGATTGAAGGCTCGCGCCACCACCGCCCTGTGTATGCTATCTTAAAATATTAAAAGTCTGGCGGTGGTGATGCACGCCTTTAATCCCAGCACTCAAAAGGCAGAGCCAGGTGGATCTCCGTGAGTTCAATGGCAGTTTAATCTACAGAGTGCGTTCCAGGACAGCCAGGACTAAACAGAGAAACCTTTCGGGGGGGGCGGGGGAGGGAAAAAATAAAAACAAAACAAAAGAAAAACAAAAACTAAACACACACAAAATCTTTGTCACTTGCTCTGCTGAAGGTGAGTCCTGCATAAGGGAGAGTCTGGGAAAGGGAGCAGGGGTTCCAGGAAATTCCGCCAGGGACATGGAGCCCGCGGAGAGACTTCGCCATCCTCCGGATTGCCCCGGCTGCGGTGTGGACGTGACCCTCGGGCCCCAACCTCAGTCCCTACCTGTCCCTGCGCTCACTTGGTGGCCTGCTGGGAGGTGGCGGGGGAGATCCAGTCCCCGCCTGGCGCTGGAAGCGGTCGAAGTATCCCCGGGACCTGGGATCTTGGCGGACCGTCTTCTCCCGTGCTCGGGATACCCAGGAGGAGGGGGGGGACACCGGGCAAGGTTCCAGTCCGAGTGAGCCCGCCCCAGGGCCTGCCGAATCAGGTCCCTCCGGTCCCTCACGTGGCTCCCATGCACACCCGGGGCACCTCCCTCTGCTCCCATCCCCGCCCCCCCCACCCCTACCCCCGCCCCCCCCATCCCTACCCCCGCCCCGCCTGCTCCCTCCGCCCCAGCCAGCCTTTCCTGACACCGATGCCAGGGTACAACCTCCCGTCGCTAGGAAACGACTCAGCTGTGGCTCTGACCTCCCCGGATTTGAAGCCCGAGGATGAAAGCCAAGCCAGGATCATCTCCTGTTCTCCAGGTTCTCAGAAGTCCGCTCTGTCCTTAGCAGAATCGTCCTACACCCGGGCTCTACTGCAGCCTCTCTCCTCTTCAGCTTCAGCGAAGCCCTCCCTCTGTGAAGATCAGCACCCTCCCGGCCTGGATGGGCTGTATGACTGCAGTTCCATTATGAATACATCATCATCATCATCATCATCGTCATCATCTCTCATTATGTAGATGTCCTGGAACTCGCTATGTAGATCAGGCTGGCCTGGAACTCACAGAGATAAACCTGCCTCTGCAGAGTCCAAGGCAGACACAACTACCTCTCGGCTATTATTACTTTAGATTTATGAATTTATGTGTACGAGTGTTTGTCTCCCTGTATATATGTGTGCCCACACGCAGTGCCCACAGAGGCCATAAGGGGAGCCTTGAACCCCAGATGGCTGGCGTGAGCTATCATCTGGGTCCTGTGTAAGAGCAGCCTATGCTCTTAACCACTGAGCCATCTCAACAGCCATCTCAACAGTGAGCGCAGGGACAGGTAGGGACTGAGGTTGGGACCCGAGGGTCACGTCCACACCGCAGCCGGGGCAATCCGGAGGATGGCGAAGTCACTCCTCGGGCTCCATGTCCCTGGCGGAATTTCCTTTTCTGGTGTTTTTCTGAATCACCTTCCTCCTTTCTATTTATTGTTATTTATTGTGCGTGAGTGAGTGCAAACACCCGTGTGTCACTGTACCCATGAAGGTCAACTTTCACAAGTTGGTTTTTTCCTACCACCAGTGGATTCTGAGGGCTGAACTCAGGCCTTGTCAGTCAGGCTCCGCAGAATGCTCCTTTATAAGCTGAGCCACCTTGCTAGGCCTACACCTTAGTGTTTGGGACAGCGTCTATCAGTTAATCAGGAGCTGGCTGGCCGAGTTAAACTGACTGACTAGCAAGCCCTGGGGATCCTTCCACCACAAATGTGGTAACATGTGGGCTCACCACACTTTCTTTTTATATGGGTGCTGGGGAGCAGAGCTCAGATTCTCATTTCTGCACAGCAAACACGCTACCTTCTGAGCCAGTGCCTGCCTCAGCCTCTTACTTATTTTATTTGGGAACACTGCTCACCTCTGTTCCTTGCATGGGCTGGCCTCAAACATGCCACTTTCCTGCCTCTGTCTTCCGAGCACTGTGATTTCAGGCTTGTGCCACCACGCTTGGCTGGGTGCATTTCTAAGGATCCAAATGGAGCTTGTGCCTATGCCTCACTCACCATCTTCGGTGTCTACATCCAGCACCCAGCACCGGAATTGTCCAGTGGGGACCTTTGGGGAAGAAAAATCATGGCTATCATGCAAAGGGTAGTTTTGATGGATTAAGTGAGTTAAATTCCTTTGACTGCAAGTGCTAAAAACACAACCCAGGTGGCGTAAGGGAGAAGAGGAACCGAGCCCTGGGTAAGTTAGGAAGTTTCATGGAAGTTATAAATAGGCTAAAGCAGCTGGGTGTGGTGGGTGCTCCATGCCCACGATCCCAGCACGGTGGAGGTGGAGGCAGGAGGATAGAGAATTTGAGGCTAGTTGTGCTTACATAGCGAGTCTCAGGCCAGCCTGGTCATATGAAACCTTATCCTGTCAAACCAATCAGGGCTGTGAATATGGCTCAGCTGTGGAGTGCCTTGCTGGCACCCACAAGGCACAGGGTTCAATCCCCGGCAGCACCACATAAATGTGCTGAATGTTCTGTAGTCCCAAGACAGGGTGAGGCGGACGCTGTGTGTAGATGGAACACGGACCTTTCGCCCTCCAGGCCCCTTCCCCAGCCCACGGGCCCCTTCTCTATGGAGCCATAAATGGCAAGTGAGACACTCTACCACCACGGTGGGCTGTGTGGGCTCTAGAGAGAATGGTCAGATAAACAGACACCAATCCAGATCTGCAGAAACATGGAGAAATTCAAAAGGCCACTGAGGAGCAAAGTGAAGTAAAGGGAGCCGGAGGGGAGACATCTTCCCTGTGAGAGGAAAATGGAAGAAAGGAAAAGACAGAAGGCTGGCATGTGGCTCAGCCACATGGAAGAGTGTTGGAAGAGTGCCTGCTCCTCACGCACAAAACTCTAGCTTCCGAATAAGCAAACAGGTCCTGGCGGCTGTGATCTCAGGTCTCAGCAGATCTGAGGCAGGAGCATCCCTTCAAGTCCCAGGCCAGCCCAATACAGAAGACCCTGCCTCTCAAAGAGAAAGAGGAACAGAAAGTGGGAAATGGTACCATTACCTCTTAGCCTCTGGCCTCTCCAGTCTGATAAGAGCTCACGGCAGAGGACAGACTTGTTGAGAGTGGTCAGTCAGTGGCCAAGACGATTGTGTCAACCTATATGCGTAGGTGGCCCTATTTACTTATTGCCACTACCAAGGATTGAACGGAGAACCCCATGTAAGCTGGTCAAGTGCTCTGCCACTGAGCCGTGCCCCCCCAAACAGTTAAGTAGGGCTTTATATGTTTATTATTATTATTGGTATTTTGAGACAGGGTTTCTCTGTGTAGCCCTGGTTATCCTGGAACTCACTCTGTAGAGCAGGCTGGTCTGATTGATTTATGTGTCTGTGCGTGTCTGTTCACGTGTGCCTATGAAAGCCAGAAAAGGAAGTCAGGCAGATGATCTGGAGCTGTGTGGACTCAGGTACCGCGAGCGGTGCTTGTTCTCTGTAAGCACGGCTGGTGCTCTTAACAGCTGAGTCATCTCTCCAGCCTCTGTTCCATTCCTTTTAACCAGAAACCAGGAATTAGATTAGAAAGAATTAAAAGAAAGAAAAAAATTATAAATAGACACACTCAGGGGTTACAGTCACTTGTAGTTTTTTTTTTTTAAAACACTTTTATTTGGGAGCTGGCAAATACCACGGTTCTAGTGTGGAGATCAGGAGACATTGGTTGGTTTTCTTCTCCACTGTGTGGCCGTTGGGGACCAGCCTCGTCGGCGAACACCCTTACCCACTGAGCCTTCTTGGTGGCCCCGAACTGGGCTTCTTTTGATGGTCTTGGCCAAGTCTTGCTGCCTCCACCTCCCTGCCTTAGCATCAGCCTGTGGTTATCCTTTCTTTTTCCTCTGCCACTGTATTCTGTCTCCCCCTCCTCGTCTTTTCTTCCTGGAGACAGGGTCTCCAGTAACCCAGACGGGCCTTGAACTTCCTGTGAAGGGAGTGATCCTCCGGCCCCCCCCCACCCCGCTGGAATGTTGAGATAAGGGATTGTCATCCAGCTGGAGCGTGCTATAAAATGAAGCCGGCTCAGGCGTAAAAACAGCATTTCCCCAGGATGGCGGCCACTCAGAACGGTTCTTAGAGATCACCCTGAGGTACCCATGTCCCAGGTGTCTACCACGAACATCCCTAGGGGTCCATGAGATGTTAGCCAGTGCACCCCTGGATGAGCCTAGCCTTGTTTTGTTACTGACTTGTCATCAGGATTTCCGTAAGTGCTTGGTGAAGGATCTTAGAACTTGGTGTACTTCCCCCGATAAAGGCAGCATGAGGGGCACCCAAGCTGGCGTTCGCAGCTCTCTAAGTAGCCCTTATTTCATACAAATAATGCATTAGGAAGATGTTATTATGAAACACAACTGATGTTTGCTTTCTGTTTAATTTCATTCACTCTCCTATGGTTGTTTTGGGGGGGGCTGGGGAATGCCATGCATGGCTTTGTGTTGAGAAAATAAAAGAGGATTACTGCTTTTCCTTTATTTTTGTTTTAAATATATGTGTATGCTGGGGCTAGGGGTATGGCTCTGCAATTAACGGCACACTGGTTGCTCTTCCAGAGAATCCATTCCCAGCATCCACACACCTGCCAAAATCTCACCAGTTAACTCCAGTGCCAGAGATCTGGCTCCCTCTTCTGGAAGCAGTGGGCATGGCATGCTCATGGTGCACATACACACATACAGGCAAAGAATACCCATACACAAAATAAATCTAAAATAATTAAAAGAATCTTTTTGAGTATATGTGTGTGGGTCTGTGCACTTGGGTGCAGGTGTCCTGAGAGGAAGGCGGGCCCAGAGCCTAAAGAAAGACGGAAAGAAAGGAAGAAAGAAACATTGTCTTTCTTAGTTACTGGGGTTCTACTTACAAACATTAATTCTATAGGAAATTGTAGCATCCACTTTCTAGGCTTGTTTGATTAATGTTCTGCCAAATCCAGCTCCAACAACTTCATGGCCCACTTTGAATGGGAGTTAATTAAATTCTGTAAATATTCTGCTTTTACAAATTTAAACTGTTCGATTTTCTCTGGAAGCCCAGTAGAAGCATGGCCAGCCCCAGCACTTAGCACCTGTAATAGAGTAAACACATTTCGATCTTTAAACATCCTGGCACCACAGATTCGGTTGGAAACAAGCCTTCATGCCCCGTAGTTCAGAGAAAAATTTCAGGTCTGAGACAATGAATTACTCAACGACACAATTTACGCTGGACACATTTGTCATGCTTTCTAAATGCTGGATTCTTTCAACATTAAAAAGCAGTTAGATGGGGGCTGGGGAGATGGCTCAGTGGTTAACAGCATATGCAGCTCTTAGAGGACCTGAGTGCAGTACCCAGCTCATAACTGTCTGTAACCCAGCTCCAGGAGACACCTACATGCATGTGGTCTAAACACACACACACACACACACACACACACACACAATTAAAAATGATGAAAATACTTGGGTGTGGTAATGCATACCTATAATCCCAGCACTCAGGAGAAAGAGGCAAATGGATTTCTGTGAGCTCCGGGCCAGCCTGGTCTACATAGTGAGTTCTGGGTCAACCAGAGTTGTATAGTGAGACTCTGCCACAAAAGAAAAAAAATCTTAATAAACAGGTGTTAAATGCTAACTACAATTACCTCCCCTCATGGTTCAGCCTCTTTCTTCTTTCTTCTTCCCCCATCTCTTTCTCTTAAAATTTAACTAAAATATCCTCCCATGTAGCCTCTCCCCCTACTCTCCCCAAAATTCATGGGGGCTTCTCTTTCACCGTTGTTGTTACATATCCATATAAATGAACAAATATCTAATCCAACCTGCTGGGTTTGTTCTTCGTGGCTGTATGCATATACATCCAGGGCTGAGCGTCTGCTATTGGATAACCAATCGGGGGACCGTCCCTGGAGAAGGCTAATGCTGCCTCTCTCTGAAGTTGTTAACTGACTGGCTTCATCTAGGGCTTTGGGTCTCCGAGAATTCCCCGTCGACTTTAGGATGTCAGCTGGTGTAGGATTGTTCCAGTCTTGTTCAGGCAGCCGTGCTGTCACAGATAGAAGACACAATCTCACAGCAGATTTCCTGGTCCTTTGACTACACAGTCCTTCTGCTTCCTCCCAAGACATTGCCTGAGCCTCATGTGCAGGAGTTGTGTTGCAATTGTGTCTGTTGGGGCTGGGCATCCTATAATCAGCTGTTTTCTGCATTTGACTAGTGTGACTTTCTGTCTGTCTGGGTCTTTCCCTCCTTTTCTTCTTCCTCCCCCCCCCCCTTTTTTTTTTTTAAACAGGGTCTCACAATATAGTTCCGGCTGTTCTGGAACCACAGAAACCTGCCTGTCTCTGCCTCCTGTGCTGGAATTAAAGATGCGCACCACAGTGCCTAGCCTCTTCTGCCCTTCCCCCTTTCTTTATTTAGTTCTGGTGGCTGCAAGCCTGGATCCTTTTCCCTTTAGCCCCTGAGTTCTGGGATGATAGCTACATGCCACCTTGCCTGGTGACAATTATTTTTTTTCTAAGTATTGGGAAAACCATTTATTTATTTATTTATTTATTTCTAGGAGTCTGTTCTCTCCTCGTACCATGTGGCTCTGGGGATCAGACTCAGGCCATCAGCATGGCAGCAAGTGCCTTTACCCACTGAGTGCCCTCACCAGCCTGCCAGCGGTTCTTAGTCATTACACAGAAGTGTTAATTCTGTGGGGCTGGCGCCGTTCCTTCCTCTGTCCCCTCGGAAGCCCACCCGGCTTGACATGAAAAGATGTGTACAAAGCAGACACTCCTTAAAAGGGCTGGGGATGGAGTTCAGTTTGTAGAGTGTCTTCCCAGCATCCGTGAAGCCCTAGCTTCAATTCCCAGGAGTGCACAAACCCAAGGTGGTGGTACCTGCCCGGAGCGTGAACATTCAGATGGTGGAGGCAGGAGGATCAGAAGGTTGGGGTCATTCTCAACTACATAGCCAGTTCAAAGTCAACCTGGGTGACAGGAGACCTTAATGCACATGCCGTGGTGAGGTCACGTCTGGGGAGTCTCAGCAAGGTTCAACTGTTTCCAAGGAGCAAAGCCCAAGGGCGCCAAAGGGCCCTGTGCACACGGGAGAAGCCAGTGCTAGGGATCTAACCCAGGGACCGCCCCTCACTGGACTCTAGGCAGGAGCTGTAGGGCAAGCCCACTCAGGATTGTCCTCTGGCCCCTGCTTGCCTAAGATGGCAGTAGGATGTTCTAAGAGTTTACCTGAAGACAAGCTGTGACTTACTTCACACACACCCAAAACTAGTTCAGCCTGGACTAACTGTTCCTTTCTTTCACCCAAACATAATGAGAGTATAACTGAATAAAATCTGACCAGATTTGATAATTGGGGGTGAACTTGTCCCATTTTTCATAGGGGTTTTTATGTAGCCAGATGCAGATAGGGGCCCAAAACAGGTACATTGTTTCAAGATGGGTGTGTGAGCATAGTCCATGCAGGTTAGGAGCCAGGCTGCTAAATAGGTCATTAGATAAGGAGAGTGTGTATAGTCCAGGCCAAGAAGAGTCTAGGTCGCTAAACCATTCCCTATGCTTGCCAACTTCAGAATGACTTGATGGTGGTTGGAAAAGAATATGCATTCAGTAGAAGTCAAACTTCGGTTTTAAAAATATTTTTTTGTTGGTGGTGACAGAGACTCAGTATATAGCCTTGGCTAGCCTAAAATTCAGAGATCTACCTGTCTCTGCCTCTCAACGTGCTAGGATTAAAGGCCTGTGTGTGCCACCATGCCCAGCCCACACTTGGAATGGTTATTTTTTATTATTTCTTGGGTCACAATGTAAAAAATATCAAATATGAGTCTTTTCTATCAAGTACTATAAAACTTGTGTTTAGGATAAAAAATTCAGAAATGTGCTCCCAACTCCTTGTAAGACTTTTATGCTAATATTTTAATCCTGACATCCAGTGAAACCTTTGTTTACAGAAAAGCTCACAGCTGCATTCCAGAGGTCTGGTGGTCAGAAGCAGTGGCCCCGCCCCCTTGGAACAGTGACCCCGCCCCCTTGGAGCAGTGACCCCGCCCCTGGGAACAGTGGGACCGCCCCTTTGGAGCAGTGACCCTGCCTCCTTGCAGCAATAATCCCTGTCTCCTTGGAGCAGTGACCCCTGTCCCCTCGTTTTCTGTGTGCCAATTCTTTCCACACTAGCCAGTTGAATTAAGATGGCAAGTGGGACTCAGCCAATGGGGAACAGACACAGCCACCACCTGAATTAGCATAAAAGCCAGACAGACGTACTTCTGTTTCCGCGTGCCGACCTTGGCAGTAAGTACTCTCTTGGTCAAGAGTAAAGTCGGCCTGCCCGGACACTTCAATTGGAGTTGTGCTCTTACTTTGTGGACCCAAGTTATTTCTAACTGGAGATTGCCACCCTCTCCTCCAGCTGGGTGGCCGGACCTGGTTTAAATGTTTTGATATGTTTCAGAGCTTCGTTTTGGAGACAGGGTCTCATGTAGTGCAGACTGGGCCCAGACTCTCGAGGATGACTTTGGTTCTCACACTTCTGCCTCTAAAGCCTGGGGTTATGTTCCAGGCAATTCCCTTCCCTCTGCAGTGGTCAGGGTCCTTGAGGATCACACCTCCCCTGCCTTATTGACTGGGCGCTGCCACAGCCACACTCTCCCAAACATGTGGTCACCAGATACTGTGGTGAGGGTTTCTCCACAACCCCGCTGTCCCTGGAAACCCACGGTGACCTAAACTGTAGTTTAGATCAAACACACTGAATTTAGTGTACTAGATGTCACAGTGTGACAGGGTCCTGTGCTGCCCAGTGTGGAGGCTGTGGACCTGACCTTGGTTAGCCAGGCGTGTGAGGTGCAAACAGCCCCCAAATGGCAGTGCTAATGACAGTGTCCTCAACAGAGGGACCCTGACCAGGTAAACAGGAGGGTTATCACTGGGTAAAGAGAAGCCTACAGGTGGGGTTGTTTTCAGGCTCCTCCCTCAAAGCTCTGCCTGAGGCAAGGGCATCTAGTCCTGGGTCAATCTAGAAAGGCCTGTATCAATTCAGAGACCCCACTCTGCTGCCATGTCAGATCTGCTTGCTTTCCCACCTCTGCCCACCCCCGTTCTGGGAGGGGAGCGCCTTGCCAGTTCCACCTCTAATAAACTACCCACAGACTGATCTGGTTTGGTGGGTTTGCTGAGGTCCCTCTTACAAGGGCAGGCTGTTTTGTAAAATCCCTCCATTTGACAGTTCCTGAAGCTACGATAGTTTGGCTTTCGGAACTGAGGTTTGTCCAGAATCTCCGCTGACCTACCCTCATAGCTGATGTAGAGTCGGCCTGACATCCAGACTGTGGGTACTCAACAATTACCAGGTCCGGAACCTCCTCTTTCCTCTGAAACCCCTAAAGAACCCAGGTTTAGCCACATGGGCCTGAACTGTCCTCAGAGGTCCCCCATCAGGCTGCTGTCGGTCTGTGGCATTAACAACTTCTGTAAGAAATCTGGGGTTGGAGAGATGGACCAGAAGTTAGGGCACGTGCTGCTTTTCCAGAGCACCCATATGGTGGCTCACAACTGTCTCTAACTGCAGTTCTAGGAGATCTGATGCCCTCTTCTGGCCTCTGTAGGTACTGCACACACGATGCACAGACATTCATGTAGACAAACACCCATATACATAAAATAAAAAGCAAATGAGTTCGAGGCCAGCTTGGTCTACAGAGCGAGTTCCAGGATAGGCCTTAAAGCGACACAGAGAAACCCTGTCTTGACCTCCCCCAAAAGCAAATAATTATTTACAAATTAATAAATCTCTCTGGGTGGTGGCGGTGGCGCATGCCTTTAACCCCAGCACTCTGGAGCCAGAGGCAGATCTCTGTAGATTCAAGGGCAGCCTGGTTTAGAAAGTGACTTCCAGGACAGCCAGGGCTGTCTCTCAGAGAAACCTTATCTTGAAAAACCAACCAACCAAAAAAAAAAAAAAAAAAAAAAACCTCCCACCCAGAATGAAAATTTGGCAGCCTCAGAGATGGCTCAGTGACTAAAACTGAGTGCTGTTCTTATGGAGGAAGGAGAATCAGAACTGGCTAGACAGAGGTTTGAGGTCAGCCGAGGCTACATGAGATCTTGGCTCAAAAACAAAACCATGCTCTGAGGCAAGCTAGGCAATGTTGCCCGTAATGCTACCATTTGGGACACGCAGGATGGAAGATGGCCACGAGTTCCAGGCCAGCCACACCCTAGCAAGGCCCTGTCTGATAAAAAGATCAAAATACTGGCTGCCAAGATGGCTCCCTGTGGGTAAAGATGCTGGCCACCAAGCCAGAGAGCCTGAGTTGGGCCCCCGGAGTCTTTCCCTGCACAGTGGAAAGGACTGATTCCTTCAAGCTGTCCTCTGATCTCTACACGCTTGCTGTGGCAAACGTATCTCCACCAAGCACAGAAAATGTGTATGTGTACCTGTTCCCATACAGATACACACACACACACACACACACACACACACACACACACACACGCACACAAAGCACACACACACACATATACACACACACAGACACATAACATACACACACCACACACACACACACACACACACACACCATACACACACCACACACACACACACACACAGACACACACACACCATACACACACCACACACAGACACAGAGACACACACACCATACACACACCACACACACACAGACACACAGACACACACACACACACACATATACACACACACAGACACATAACATACACATACCACACACACACACACACCATACACACACCACACACAGACACAGAGACACACACACCATACACACACCACACACACACAGACACACAGACACACAAACACACACACAGACACACACAGACACAGACACACACAGAGACACACACAGACACACACACCGTACACACACCACACACACAGAGACACACACACACACCATACACACACCACACACACAGACACACAGACACACAACACACACACACACACACACAGACACACACCATACACACACCACACACAGAGACACACACACATACCATACACACACCACACACACAGAGACACACACACACACCACACACACTCAGACACACACACATACCATACACACACACACACACAGACACACACACAGGAGCAGCTGGCTGTGGTGGCATATGCATGCAGCAGAGGTAGGTGGGGGCAGTTGAGGCCAGTCTGATCTATACAGTGAGTTCCAGGTTAGCCAGGGCTACACAGCAAGACCCTTTCACAAAACAGCAATAACAATAAACAAAGCATAAAAAAGACCAAGATAAACACAGAAAAAGACATGAGCCAGTTTAGGCAAAATAATCGATTTATTACAGTGCAACTGGCAGACAGACATTGCCGGTATGTTATTACTCTCTCACTGTTTGAGAAAATAATAAATAACTTTAAACATTTCACAATCACAGAGGGCCCTGCGGATCCGGGCCGGCGCGCTAGGCACTGCCTCATTGTTCTGAGACACTCCGGGGGCAGATAATACCCTTCAATGAGGAGACCTGGCCTAGCCATGTGAGCGTGGCTTCACATGGGAGTTGGAATTTTGCTAGCTGTAAGTTCAGGCATGAGTTCGGTGAAGGGACAGAGGCAGTCCCTGAACTAGGTGACAAGAAGGCAATGCTGGGAATGCAGCTTAGTTGGTAGTGGGCCTGACTTGTCCTAAGCCTGGCTCATCCCCAGCACTGGACAAACCTGGGTGATGTTGGTGCATGCCTGTAATCCCAGCACGTGGGTAGCAGAGGCAGGAGGCTAAAGCTATCCTTAGTTTTTGGCCAGCTGGGATACTTGAGACCCTGTTTCAAAACAGGGTGGGGGAACAATACTGGAAAGGGGCAGTGAGAGACTGAAGCAGGCAGCTTATGGCTTCCCTGTGACAGACGAGCATGCACCCTGGCGCCCGGCACCCTCGCTCTACCCAAGGGGCAGCGATGGGAAGATCTAACGGAGGACTCCAGTGTTTAAGACTCTGAACAAGGCCAGGCAGGACCCTCCACTGGACCCTAGAGTTGCATAGCGCTTGATTCATGAAGGGCTCCAGCCAATAGCCCCAGCTCCTGGAAGGCACAGTCAGGCTCTCGCCAAAAGGTGGTGGCCTTTGCCTAGGACTGACAGACTTGCACGATCACGCTGGAGTTGGTCACTCTGGCCCCATAATGGCCAGCCCAGAACTGTGTGTCCTGGCCCCAGTGTTCAAATGACACGAAACGGACGCCCTTCCTGATGTCGGAGAACACGTGGGTGACCTGGAGGTGGAAGGAGACAGTTGCAGTCTTCCTGGCAGGCAGACCTCACCCAAACCTCGCCATGTCACTCTGCCTATTCCCCATTTTCTCCTGAAATCTTGTCACGTTGTCATTAACAGGTGGAATTTAAGGCTAGGTGTGGTGACACGCCTCTGTCATTACGGGGCTGGGTGGCTGAGGCAGGAGGATGGCAAGTTGGAGGACAGCCCTGGCTGCATAGTGGGGTGGGGGTGGGGGGTCCAGACAGTTGGGGTATATAGAAAGATACTGTCGTAAAAAGAAAGACAGACAAACAATCGAACAAACAAGCAAGCAAGCAAACAAACAAAAAAAAAAAACCCAAACCAAATACAAGAGGTTTTATCAGCAAGAATGTGGCAGAAATTCTGGGTGTGGCTGTACACATCTGCAATTATCCCCAGCACTTGGGGAATGGAAGGCACTCAAGGCTAGCCCCAGCTACTTAGTGAGTTTGAGACCAGCCTGGGCTAAATGAGACTGTGCCTCAAAAAGAAAAAAGAGAAGTGAGCCTGAGTAGTCTTCTAGAGGGGCTTCCCAAACTAGGTCAGAAGAGGCCAGGGACCCGAAGCTCATACATGTCCTGGTGCTCTAACTACTAGGAAGAAGCCTGCCTGCCCCGGGCGGTCAGGAAGTGAGGAATGTCAGTGTAGACTGGCCCAGAGATCGCAGGGAGATTTGAAACTAAATCAAGAGTGATTCTGCACATCGTGGTGGCCCCAGGGCCTGCAGACTGCCGGTTGTCAAGGTCACCCACCAATACCACCCTGCCCTTCAGCTGGTGTCACGGCTGAGTGTTATTGTTGGAACAGGAGAGCCCGAAGCCAGAACATCCCAGCCCAGCTTTCTCCAATACTGCCTCAGGAGACGTGACGGGGCAGGGCTAGGGAATCAGCTCAGTTGATAAAGGTTAGGGACCTGAGTTCAGATCCCCACCATCCATGTACAAGCTGGCTGTGGTGGCACGTCTCTAACTCACTGGCTGGTCACTCCAGCCAATCAATGAGCTCCTCGTTCCGTTCAGTGAGAGATAATGTCTCAAAAGCTGAAGTGGAGGATGATAGAAGGACATACGACATTGATCACTCAGCTTCCACGTACACATGGACAGGCACAGCCCCCGCCCCCACAAGACAGATACAGTAAATGACTGCTACTGACCACACCGCACTGGGTCGGTGGTGGTGATGAGGCCGCCACAGTCCCCACCAGCCCCTCCTCTCCTGGAGGCCCCCGTGAGCGGCTCCTCTGAGGGCTGAGGCTCACCTGCAGGTAGATATTGTTGTTCCATTGTTCGATGGGGTCTGGCACAGCTGAGAATTTATCCAGGACATTCTGGTGAGCATCAAGAAGTTTGACAAGGAGACGGTACTTACAGCCACTGTCGTGTCGAGCTCCCCACCTGCGGGAAGGAGAGGTCTGAATGTGCCGCCTGTCTTTGTGGGTGTGTGGTCTCCCTGTGGGTGCAAATTAAGTTCCTCAAAAGGGTCTTTTGGGGCTGGCAAGATGGCTAAGTCAGTAAAGTTTGCCACATGAGAATGAGGACCTGGCTTTGAATCCAGGACTCATGTAAGAGCTGGGTGTTAAGCCAGTGACTGTACATGCCCTTAATCCCAGCACTTGGGAGGCAGAGGCAGGTGGATCTACAAGTTCAAGGCCAGCCTGGTCTGCAGTGAAAATTCCAGGATGGCCAGGGCTACACAGAGAACCCCCTCCCTACAAAAAGCTAAGTGTTGGCGGATGTGGAGGCATATGCCTTTAATTTAAACTCCCTGGAGGCAGAGGCAAGTGGATATCTGTATGTTTGAGGCCAGTCTGGCCTACAGAGAGTTCCAGGTCAGCCAGGGATACATAGGGAGGCCCTGTCTCAGAAGAAAATAAAAAGCCAGAAAGTCAGGTGCTGTGGAATAATCCTGTTGTTCACTGTAGATATATATTACTCTTATTAATTAACAAAGAGCTGACTGGTCCATGGCTAGGCAGGGTTGTTGGGACAGAGAGAACACTGGGAAGAGGAAGGTAGGAGATTCAGGTGTCCTTGCCAGATGCAGAGGAAGCAGGATGTGTAGAAAATAAGGTAACAACCCATGAGCCACGTGTTAGAACTTAGATAAGAAATATGGGTTAATTTAGGTTGTAAGAGCTAGTTAGTAACAAGCCTGAGCTATCAGCTGAGCATTTACAATTCGTATTGTTTCTGTGTGGTTATTTGGGAACTGGCTGGCGGTCCCCCAAAAAAACTCTACCTGCAGCCAGAGAGAGCGATACATGCTTATAACCCCAGCAGGCAAAGGCAAGAGGACAGCTGAGTAATGACAGTAGGCTGACCTCTCCCCTCCACCATAGGCACACACGCTGAATCGGCCCCATCACCAGATCTTATGAGATGGGTCTGCTAGCACAGGCAAGTAATTCCAGTCATTATAGAGGCTGACATGAGGATATCTCAAGCACAAGGCCAGCCTGGGCAACTTGGTGAGACTCTACCTCAAAATAAAACTAAAAAGAGACCCGGCATGTGTGGCTGAGCACTGGAGGCTTTTCCTGGCAGGCATGAGAACCCTGGGTTCGGTCCCTACTTCTGTTCTTGTCTCTGCCCCAATACAATGATCTTGGGAAGATGATCTCTGGGCCTTTGAGGAGCCATGTCTGCCAGGATACTGTCTTTGTTGGAACCTCCAGTCTACCAAGCTGAGCCCACCAAGCCTTGGATGGGAGCTGGCCACTTTAGAAGGATCCATAATGCACCTTAGGGCTGTGAGTTAATGCCAGCTCAAGGCTGTGGTTAATCACCTGGGCAAGCAGCCAACTGGTGAGACATTCCAGGAAGCTGGCACTGTTCCAGGCATCTTATACACATTACTATCAGCCTGGTAACACGACTCCGGGGAGGGAGGCACGTGATCAGGGTTTCAAAAATGTGCCCACACGTTCACACTTGCAACGTGAACTCGTGTTATTTCAGGTTTTTTAAAAGATAAGGTATTGTTATATAGCACATACAGGTCTTACACTTACCTCTGCCATCCTGGGATTCACCTCCATCTTTTTGCCTCAGTGTCCCAACTGCTGGGATGACAGGAGTGTGCCACGGCCCCCAGTGTTTAGCAAATGACTTTTCCCGGCCACACACTCACCAGTCAGAGACAGCAATCTCCACACCACCACTGTCCAGCAGCTCTGGCCACAGACCCTTCTCCTCCAAGTCCACCACCTGTTTCTTACGACACCAGCTAGAAGGTGGGAGAGGGGTGGTGAGAACAGGCAGGCCTTTCTCAGCAAGGGCTCCGGCCCTCGGGGGAGTTGGAGCTCTCACCTGAAGGAAGTCACGAAGCAGGTCTGTGAGGGGGCCCCCGGCACGGCTGTCATGTTGTCCTCCACTACCCAGCCATCGCCACCATGCTGCACCATCCACTTACGCAGGCCTTCTGTAAAGTAAAAACAAGGCTTCAGGGGGGAGGGTAACCGCAGCACCGGGGAAACTGAGGCAGTAGGGCTGCTGTCAAATTCAACTGCCCCCCCCACATTAGTCACAGTCTGAAAAGAATTAAGAATTCATGTAAAAATAAAGGAGAGAATTGACTCCCCCCACCTGTGCCATGACACGCCAGCCCCTTTTGCACACTCAATATGTTAAAATGTACATATGTGCACCATGTGTGTGCTTGGGGTGCCTTTGGAGGCCAGAACAGGCTACTAAAGAAATTGAAAAGCTAGGAACTGCTCTTCCAGATGACCTGAGTTCAGTGCCTGCCTCTCAAGCTAGGAGACTCACAGCCTCCTGTAACTCCAACTCCAGGGGAATAAAAAAATATATTTTAAGCCGGGCAGTGGTGGCACATGCCTTTAGTCCCAGCACTTGGGAGGCAGGCAGATTGCTGTGAGTTCGAGGTCATCCTGGTCTAATATGTATATGTATATATATAATTTAAAAGCTAATCAAACACAAAATATTTATGCACCAAGTTTAATTGCTCATCAGTGGCTCCCCGAGCATCCTGTCTCTCAAGTAGAGGGTATAGAGTTCAGTCCCCTCCCAAGCTCCGTTGTGGTTGGTCAGGTCCTTTCAGCACTCTAACTGGATCAAGTGTGATCCCACTTCTAGCCCCTCCGTTTGCTTCATCTGTAGACCTGCTTGTCAATCTACTTGTCCCTTGGACCCCACCTATTACACAGCTTGTGACTTTCGCCCTAACCCTTCTGGTTCCCTGGTGGCTCCTGATCTCAGCACTTTCTATTGGTTTTCTCGGGGCCCTTCCCCGCATACTCTCCCACCTCCACTGAGATCCCGGCCCCATCCCTTCCCATTGGCTCCCTCATGGCCACGCCCTCACCCCATCCATCAATTATCCCGTGACTCCGCCTCTCATTTCTCTTATAGTGTCTTTTCTGTGGCCCCGCCCCTGCGCCCGCCCATCTATTATCTTGCGACCCCGCCTTCATCCCTCAGTCGATTCTCTCGAGGTCCTGCCCATTGCCTTCCATGAGGCCCCGCCCTCCACCTTGCGCAACGGTCCTCTCGAGGCCCCGCCCTCGCAGCGCTTCCTGGACTGCTCACCTTGGCCGCAGGGGTTGCTGATGAGGTTACGTCCTAAGGGTCTTCGCGCACAGAATTGGCCCAGCGGGCAGGGCACGTCTTGGCGGGCCGGGGGCAGGCAGCGGCGGGCTAGTGTCAACAGGGCGCGGCCCGCAGCGCTGCGGTCCCGGGCCAGCATCAGCAGCCACAGGGCCTGGCCGTCCACCAGGGCGCGCCAGGCGCGGCACACCCGGCGGCAGTGCTGCAGCAGCGAACGCGGGGGCACGTGGCTCAGCACCACCAGGAGCAGCTCCGGGGGCAGACCGCTCAGGTCCAGCGTCTCCTGGGGGTCGGGCTCCGGCTTGGGGACCCGGGTCCTGGAGGTCCAGGGACCCATGGTCCCCGCGCCCCGTCTGGCTGGGACTGCAGGAGGGAGGGGTCAGATGTCAGTGACCGGAAGCCTCCGCGATGCGCAGCGCAGTGCAGCTTCCGTTGCCCTGCTTTGCAGCCGCGCACCCCACGTCTGTTAGCCCCAAAGCTATTCGCCGCCTCATACGTCCCTCGCCGCTTCGCTGTCCCCAAGCTTCACCACCCCCTCCCCGCAGCCGCCACCCCACCCGAGCCTGTTGGCGCTCGCCAGCACCCCTGCCAGCTCCCCTCCGCGGTCTGGAGGACCGCATAGCTCTAACCCTGCCTAAGCTGTAGCTGTCAGGTGGGACCTCTCTGAGACCTCTCAGTTCCTAATGTCCCAGCCTTTTGGTTCCAGACCCCACCTCCTTCCAGTTGAGGACACAGTCTAGGCCAGGGCTCTGGGACAGTCCTAGCGATTCAGCAACAATCCGACACTTGGAAGACCCTAAATCCGCAGTAGCCACCAGGCATCTGACAACAACTATTACTTTGGCTAGGCATCTGATCAGCAGGCTCCACCCCTGAATGCCTTGAACCAGTCACCTTTAATGCCAGACACAATCCCTGTGATTTACAGGAAAAGGCAGGCTCTAGTGGACAAAAATAGCCCCCTAACTGAAAGCATCAGCTAAAGGTTGCTGTTTCACTTTGCCAAGTTAGCATATATCTGCCCCCACATCACAGGACAGAAAACTGAGGCTCTCAGAGGCCAAGCCACCTCACCAAGTGATTCCACGACCAGTGGGTGCAGGTGGGTCTAGATCCAGATCTTTTCCCAGATCTCTCTTTTTTTCCTTTGAACGGGTCTCACTTTGTAGGCCTGGCTGGCCTGGAACTCACTGTGTAGGCAAACTCGGAGAGATCCGCCTGCCTCTGCTTTAGGAGTGATGGAGCTAAAGGTGTGCACCACACTATGCCCAGCTTTTTCAAAGCTACTTTTCAAGTTTTACTTGTATGGGTGTTTTGCCTGCGTTTATGTCTCCCATCTTTTTGTGCCTGGTGCCCAGGGAGGCCAGAGGGGGCATCATTGGGATTCCCAGGGCCTGGATGGTTGTGAGCACTTTTGTGAATGCTAAGAATAGAACCCAGATCCTCTTGGAAGAGCAGCCAGTGCTCTTAGCCTGAGTCATCTCTCCACCCTGGCTTTGCAATTGAGCCTCAAGTAGAGCCCACGCTGACCTTGAACTCACTATGCAGCCAAGCATGACACTGAACTTCTACCTCTGGAGTATAAACCCTACCCTGTTTATAGATGATTTTATTTTAACCAGTGTATCAGCTCTATCCAATGCAAATGTATGAGTCATATGCACCCTATTATATGTCAACAAGTAAAGCTGGAATTGCTTGTTTTATAGAGAGAGACATGCCAACAAAATAAGTAGGCACAATAAGCAACTTCTGTGTGTGTGTGTGTGAGTGTGTGTGTGAGTGTGTGTGTGTGTGAGTGTGTGTGTGTGTGTGTGTGTGAGTGTGTGTGTGAGTGTGTGTGAGTGTGTGTGAGTGTGTGTGTGTGAGTGTGTGTGTGAGTGTGTGTGTGTGAGTGTGTGTGTGTGTGTGTGTGAGTGTGTCTGTGAAAACTAAAGAAAAACTCTTACCTGGGCCTAGTGTGGATCCCAGCTACTTGGGGGCTGAGGCAAGACAATCTTCCATGCTAGGCCTGCCTGGACAATTAGTGAAAGCCTATCTGAGACTAAAAAGTGAAGAGTCCTAGAGATACAGAGTAGAGGTAGAGCGCTTTAGAACCACGGCAACGGCCCGGGTTCAACCTTCAGGGTGGAAAAACCAGAAAAACAAATCTCAGTGTGCCAGAGGCAGAGGCAGGCAGATCTTTTTGAGTTCCAGGTCAGCCTGGTTTACAGAGTGAGTTTTAGGACAGTTAGGGTTATATAGTGAGAACTTGTCTTTAAAGGAAGGAAGAAAGAACTCTCTTACAAACCCCCAAACTATGTAAATGTGGAAAAGAATGGCATGGTTAATTAGTGAGTGAGCCTTTACACGCCATAAGGTAAATCAGCCATGATAGACTCCTCATGAGTAATTAGTCAGTAGGTTCTTGATCCATGCTGTGGGAAAACAGAGTTGGCATGAGCTGGCTGGGTGCAGAGACCCCTTCCCAAGAAGCAGGTTGCCTTGACTACAGAGGCTGGCTGCATTTTTTCTCAGAAAGGTTTATTCATTTTTTAAAATCTTTTTTTTTTCCCCAGACCCAAGACCTTGCTCAAGGGTCACTGAACTCCATTGGTCCCCAGCTCGTAGGTTTTGAGAGAGTGTCACTCTGCAGTTCAGACTGACATCTGCCTCCTTAGATCTGGGGTGACAGTCCTGTGACGCCACACCCAACTAATATATGCCTGTTCATGTGTGATATGTGCTGTGTGTGTGTGTGTGTGTGTGTGTGTGTGTGTGTGTGTGTGTGTTCATCACGGCAACACAGCTGTTAGGTCCAAAGTGGCAGTGTGATAACAATGCTCTAAGCAGAAGGATAGTCACTGGGTAAGCAGATGTCTAGTGATGGCTTTCTGTTTACCAGGAGCCCCTCCCCTTTAGACCACCAGGGGACCCCTCCAGTCACCCCAAAGGTCAACTACCTTGGGCAAGGGCATCTAGTTCTGGGCTGATCCAAACAGCCGGTGTCACCTTAAGGCCCCCGTGCTGCTGAGTGTCACATGAAACCCATCCCCTTTTACATCACTTTGCTCCTTCTTTCCACCCCTGGATGGGGGTAGCCTTGGCAATCTGATCTCCAGTAAAGCTTTCTTTGTACCCATGGGGTGGTCTAGTTTGGTGGTTTCACAACCACAAGCTGATGGAGGCCTGAGGACAGCTTGTGGGACTTGATTCTCTCCTTCCACGGCTATGTGGGACCTGCAGGCACCTTTACCCACCAGTGCATACGCTGTTGAGCAAAACTTTACCAGTGAGACTACCAGATGCATTTAGGAGATGAGCGTATCGACCACTCGGTTTGAGCAGCTAGCCTGCTGCGTTCTTTTCTCTCCTTTCCCACTGGGCTGTTTTGAGGCAAAGGTCTGGCATGGAGCTTTCTGCCCATAACAATTCAGTTCTCTTAATGCCATGTACAGGGTGTGGGGAAGGCAACGTCATGATGCAGGTGTGGTGGTAGACTTCTGCAGTCTCAGCACTTTGGAGACAAAGAATAACCAGCCTCCAGCCCACACCCCAGAGGACCTAGGAGAGAGAGGCTTGGACCTGTCTAGGAATAGGGAAACAGACAAGATCTCCTGAGTAAATTGGGAGTGTGGGGGGCAGGGGGAGGGTGGGATGGAAGAGGGAAGTGGGGAGTGAGGAAAAATGTATAGTTCAATAACAAGTATAAAAAAGTTCAAGCTCATCCACTGCTACATATATATATATAATTCAAGGCCAGCTCAGGCTCCATGAAACCCCATCTTAAAAGATTAAGAGGATGGAGCTGGCTCAGGGGCTGAGAGCATGTACAGCTCTCACGGAGGACTGTAGTTCAGTTCCCAGTGCCATGCCCATCTCTAGGGGATCTGATGCCCTCTTCTGGCCCCTTCAGGCACTACATTTACACGCACCTGTACATATAATGAAAAACAAACTAATCTTAGCTAGGTGTGGTGGCTCAAGGGCTTTGATCCCAGCACTCTGGAGGCAGAGGCAGGCGGATCTCTGTGAGTCTGAGGCCAGCCTTGCCTACAGATGGAGTTCCAGGACAGCCAGGGTTACACAGAGAGACCCTGTCTCAAAAGAAAAATCTTAAATTTTTTTTTTTTTATAAAATAAAATAATAGCAACGTGTAAGCACTAGTCAATTTCCCCTTTTAATTACCTAGTTCTCTTCCCAGAAACAATCATCTTCAGTTCCTGGAATTATATCCTCAGCTCTATTCTGGGAAAAAGAAATATCCATCTAGACTATGGTGGCTGACACCTGTAACCCCAGAAATTCAGAGGATGAGGCAGGAGAATTTCGGGTTCAACCTGCCCTAGTACATAGAGAGTTTCAGGCTACAGTAGTGTCTTTAAAAAAAAAAAGAAAATGAAACAAGAACCAAAACAAAGAGAGTGGAGAGAAAAGAAACAGCAGCCTAGGGACATTTGGGAAATTTGGGGACTTGGTGGCTGAGTGTAGTTTGGGAAGTCACATGTATACAAAAGGTCGTGGCCAAATGACTCCACATGTCATACAGGAGGCATCGAAAGACGCCAGTAAAGGTTTATTGGCTTGTATTTCTAATTCTAGAGCCCAGTTACACCTCACTGGACAGCCAGAGAGGATGTTCCAGGGGCTGAGCAGAGACGTGGAGGAGGCTGGAGAACACAGCAGAGGACAGAAAACACTCTGCTGTTTTCACATGGCTTTCCTCCAAAGGACCACGCAGAGGAGACTTCTGGCTCACGCAGGCCTGCTGGGGAACTGGCCTATTGTCCCTCAACAGATTTAAGGTGTGCAGAGCCTTAGCCTGAGTGACCCCAGTTTTGGCTTGGTGCATAGAGCCTTCTACAGAGCTCAGCCCAAACTAGCAGTGTGTGTGTGTGTGTGTGTGTGTGTGTGTGTGTGTGTGTGTGTGTGTATGTATGTACATATGTACGTAAGTATCACCTATCTATCTAGATATCTTTTACTTTTTTTTTTTTTTTTTTTTTTTTTTTTTTGAGACAAGGTTTCTCTGTGAAACAGTCCTGCTGTCCTGAAACTCACTCTGTAGACCAGGCTGGCCTTGAACTCACCTCTTGTCTCTGCCTCCCAAGTGCTTCGATTAAAGGGTTGTGCCACCACCTTGGCTGCCCAGCTAAAAGAGAGCGCTTCCCTGACCAGGAATGGAACCCAAGCCTAGGCAGTGGAAGGGCTGAATCTTTTTTTTTTTTTTTTTTTTTTAAGATTCATTTATTATATATACAGTGTTCTGCCTGCATCTGTGCCTGCAGGCCAGAAGAGGGCACCAGATCTCATTACAGATGGTTGTGAGCTATCATGTGGTTGCTGGGAATTGAACTCAGGACCTCTGGAAGAGCAGCTAGTGCCACTGAGCCATCTCTCCAGAGGACTGAATCTTAACCACTAAGACCACCTGGGAGCTTATCTAGACTGTTGTGAACTGCCATGTGGATTCTGGGAACGGTTGTGTGCATGTAATCCCAGCTCTAGGGAGGAGGAGGCAATGGGATCACAGGTTCAAGACTATCCTTGGCTATGGAGGGAGTTCTAGGTCAGCTTGGGTGTAGTGAGACCCAGTCTCAAAAACAAGACAAACCAGAAAAAAGATCTAGTCGATACAAAAACACAATTCTCACCTGAACAAAAGGTAGTTTATTCTGGAGCTAAACATGAGTGTCCACAGCTGGGGACACAGATTCAGATCTAGGTTCTTATAAACGCTGTGCTCTGATGCCATGGCAGTTTCATTAAAGTTTGTCTGTTTTCCACCGCCTCTGGATCTTCCATGAAGTTTTATAAAAAGAGAAAATAAGCTGGGTGTCGGTGGCACATGCCTTTAGTGTCAGCACTCAGGAGGCAGAGGCAGGCTGAGCTTTGTGAGTTTGAGGCCAGCCTGGTCTACAGAGTGAGTTCCAGACCAGCTAGGGCTGTACACAGAGAAACCCTGTCTCAAAAAACTAAGAGAGAGGAGAGAGAGAGAGAGAGAAATCCTAAATCAAGACACCTTGACAGACATGCTAGGTAAGCCTAGTCCTGGAAAGTAAGAACCTCAGCCGTGGATCTCAGCCTTTGGGCTGCTGGAAGCTAGTGTCCTGCTTTACATTCCAAAAGATTTACCTAAGAGTCACAAAGACATTAGACCACACACACTTGATGGCCATAAATAGCGTTGGAGGTTAAAGTTGGCTCAAGATAGCTGGACTCTGACTTGCAATGTTTTAAACTCTCCACTATCAGTGAATTGGTCCATGGTCCAGCGGGTGTGAAAGGGTTCTGCAATCTGTAACAAGCTGAGTATGGCTGCATATGCTTGTATCTGGGCTAGGGAGGCAAAAGCAGGATGATTGATACCCTGTGAGCTCCAGGCAGGCCAAGGCCACATGAGACCCTGTCTCAAAAAGGACCAAAACTAAACAAAAGCAGAAGCAATTCAGGCAAAATAGGAAAGTTATTATAATATGATTGATAGATATGTGTTGTAGACATAGTGTTTTCTCAATGTTTGTTAAAATGAAAAAAATTAAAGATTTGTGTCTGGTTAATGTCAGTATGTGGTGTTTTATTAATTTACAACTTTTGAAAGGTTAAAAATAAAGTTTTTAAAATAACAGTTTAACAATAAACTTATTAAATAACAGGCAGACAGATCTTTGTGTGGTCAAGGCAGCCTGATCTACATAGTGAGTTTCAGGCCAGCTAGAGCTAAATAGTAGTGACCTTATCCTCTCCCTGTTCCCTCCACAAAAGATTTAATTTTACTTTCTTAATATTGTCTCTGTATGGGTATGTGCATGTGGGTGCAGTACCTGAAGAGGCCAGAAGAGGGAGCCAGAGTTCTTGAAACCGGAGTTACAGATGGCTATGAGCCACTTGTCATAGGTGCTGGGAACCAAGCCCAGGTCCTCTGCAAGAGCGACACTCAATCTTAACTGCTGAGCCATGTCTTCAGGCCCCGACATGAAGGCCCTTGAGAATCATGGCTATGCTTACGGCATTTCCTCATCTTTTTCAAAGGAGTCCCTCTGGACAGATTTACCCTGAGTTGACCAAGCTAATGGTCAATGACAGGGGACCTTTCCAAGACTAGAATTCCCCAGCAGATCGATCTTCTGAAAACCGAACACGGGGCCAGGCAGGATTGTCCATTGCTAGGTGAATGGAGTGGTGAAGGAACAGTTTCTGGGTGGGGGTGGGGGGTCTAGATACCACTTTTGGTTTTAAACAGAGGGTCTCCCTATGTAGCCAAAATGGCCAGGCTCCCACGTCCTGAGTACAGGATTAAAGGCACGTGCCATATTACACTGACTGGACACACGGATTTAATAGGTGTGCACTGAGCCTTGCATATCAGAACTTGGCAGAAAAATGTGGGACCCACTGATTTCTTTTTCACTGTAGAAAAATGTGGGACCCGCTGATTTCTTTTTCACTGTTGGGCACTGAGCTCAGGTTCTTGTTCATGCTAGATGACCTGGGGACCCAGCGATTCATGTCATCGCACTTACCAGCAGTCTCTACACCATCACTGCCCAGCAGCTCTGGCCACAGACCTTCTCCTTCAGGTCGAAGACCCGCTTTTTGTGGCACCAGCTAGGAAGGCAGAGAGGGGCTGTGAGAACGGCAGACTTTTCTCAGCAAGGGCTCGGGCAGGTCTGTGAGGGACCCCAGGAAACATCTGTAAGTTTCTCTCCACCACCCAGCCTTCATCCCCAGCATCTTCTAAGATACTTTTTTCTTAGCATCCTGTTAGGTAATCAAACTTAATTCCACAGGTAATTCCACAACACATAGGAAGCTGAGGTAGCAGGAATCCTGTGAATTCAAGGCCAGCTAGGGCTTTAGCGCGACTGTCCCAAAAGAAAAACAAACATCAGAGCTGTATACAAATTCCAGTAACCTCCCTGCGGCTCCTGGGCAGGGAGCCTTCCTACTGGTTCCTGTCATGGGTCCCCGGACCTTAGCACAACTGAGCCCTGGCCGTAAAACTCATTGCACAGACAGCACCACCTGCCGAAGTGAAAGCAAAGGCCTCGCCCCTCAAAGCCCACAGTTCGGGAAGTCTCTAAATGTACGAACCTTGCTTTTTGGCTTCTGTGGTTCTGCTTCTGGCTAACTGCCCTTGCTAACAGAAGTGGGTGAACCCGGGATATGGTTTTTATGCTTAAAAGCTCACCCTGAGAAAGGCCTGGGGCCACGCCAGAATCCTGAACACCCAGTGTATTGCTGGCCGGCTAACAAACACTCTCTACTGGCTTAACCCGTGTCCGAGCAGTCTTCTCTGGGGGAGAGCCCACAATAGCCCCAGGGGACCCTGTCCCTCGGTCTCCACCTGAGAGCATGCCATCGTTTTTCTTTTTATTAGTGGAAATCAGAAAGGGGGGATTTATTCAATGTGGCCACGTTGGGGAGAAGGACAAAAGATCCCGAGTCTTTCTTTGAGATCCTAAAATGAGATGAAAATTTAAGTAGGAGGCCAGGTCCCGGTGTGGCCCAGGCCACTGTCATACACCCTGGCCTATGCGTCAGGCTCATTCTGTAAGGTGGACTGGCAAGGGGTTAGAGCTTCGTGGAATCTCTTCCATGGAGACAAGGCTCCCCTCTGCCTGCGGCTTTCTCAGATTCTGGAGGAAATGCCCATTTCTCTGGGGTTCAGTGTTTCAGTCCTCTGATAGATTGAGAGACAAGGGACTCCTTAGAATGTCTTTATACCTGCTGGAACAGTTACAATTCCCCATTGTGTGTGTGTGTGGGGGGCTGGAAAGGGGGGATGGGGTGGGGAGGAAGAGATGGCTGAGAGATGGATCCCTCTGCCTCTGTCTCCTGAGTGCTGAATTCTATACTTCGTATATGTCTGCATTGGAAACAAACTTAAACACAATGCAGGTAGGGACCAGCCTCAGAAAACACTTAGTGTCAGGTGGAGCATAAGAATGTTTCCGTAACCCTTCTGTAAGTCTACAGGGCTTCTCTGTGTATCTGTGTTAGCCCTGACTGTCCTGTAGACCTCACTCTGTAGACCAGACTGGCCTTGAACTCCAGGAACTCACTCTGTAGACCAGACTGGCCTCAAACTCCTGAAACTCACTCTGTAGACCAGACTGGCCTCGAACTCCAGGAACTCACTCTGTAGACCAGACTGGCCTCGAACTCAGAGTTTCTCCTTAATTGTGCCCTCTGAGTGCAGGGATTAAAGGCATGTGCCACGTGCTGCAATTGTGGCCTTGTCCCCAGTTCCTGCTTCAAGAAGTGAAGACTGAGCAAAACATAGAATGCAGCTGGCGTCTTTATCTGGAAGCCCAAGTTCTCTAAAGGGATCAACCTGTAGAGGTTGCTTGCTTCCAGCGTAGGATGGGTGGGTGGTGTTTTCGTTTGCTTGTTTTGATCGGAACTTCTGCCTTCTTCCCAGGACGCACGTGCACTACTTAATCAAGTCCAGACATGGAATGATCAACGGAGGTTTTCTCACCGAGCTCATGCCCTCTAGCTCTGGACCGTTGATCACAAGAGCTGCTGGGGAAGCCTGGGGTGCCGCTGTGGGAGAAGGGAGTCCCGAGCTGCTAAACTATCTCTGTAATCTATCTAGGTCAACAGCATCGTTGCCGGCTCCCCTCTGTGGGATCCTGAGCTCCACTGATAGCTCTACTGATAGCAAGCTTGTTGCTTGGTAGTAACTACTTGACTATTGCATAAGACACCAGGATCTCTAGAAAGAACAGAGGCGAGGGCAGCGTACTGTGCACTGATTGGCAGCATGGCTGCCTCCCACTCGGTCCCACTCCCTTTCAAAGCTCCCCACACACCTTTTTTGTTTGTTTTGTTTTTTGAGACAGGGTTTCGCTGTGTAGCCCTGGACACCTGCCTGCCTCTGCCTCCTGAGTGCTGGAATTAAAGGCGTGCGCCACCAACGCCCACCTCTCAAAATCCTTTCTTAAAACATTAAGAACCTGTAGGTGGAGGCTCACGCCTTTAGTGTTTTGCCTGCATGTCTATGTGCACCACGTGCATGTAATGCTCATGGCGGCCAGAAGAGGGCATCAGATCCTTGGAACTGGAGTTAGCAGCCAGCGCTCTTAACTATGCAGCCATCTCTCCAGCCCCCACCCCCCACGCCCGCCCCCAAGCAGTTGTGTTCCATACTGTGAAAACACGCCTGCTCTTCATCCCTGTATACACATCACAAACAGCCCAGCACACTGCTAATCAATCCTCAGATCGTCAGCTCTCTCAGTAAGCCTCAACTTCAAAGATTCAGTTCCTGGTTTTTGCCTAAGAGTCAAGAGTTTGGATGCAAGTCCGCTTTCATGTTCTTGGTCACTACTGCAGGACAGCTTTAGGACTCCCCCATAAGTCATTGAATTGGCTGAGAAAGTCTCAAGATTGCTTTGGGGCTCAAGGAGCGCAGGGACTCCCAAATGGCAGTGATTTTCCTGGCTGGGCCACTTTCTGGAACCTTCACATAAGGAGTAGTAGGTTAGTTTGCTTTCCCGTTTGCTTCCTGGGTTAAAGCTTGTCTCTAACCTGCGGTGATGGCACACACCTTTAATCCCAGCACTTGGGAAGCAGAGGCAGACGGATCTCTGTGAGTTCAAGGCCTGCACGGTCTACAGAGAGTTCCAGGACAGCCTCCAAATCTACACAGAGAAAATCTGTCTTGAAAAAACAAAACAAAAAAGAAGAAGAAGAAGAAGAAGAAGAAGAAGAAGAAGAAGAAGAAGAAGAAGAAGAAAGAAGAAGAAAGAAGAAGAAGAAGAATATTTAAAAATTTAAAAACATTTTTAAAATGCTTTGGAGTGGGCTGGAGAGATGGCTCAGCGGTTGAGGTAACTGGTTCTTACAGAAGACCCTGTTCTGTTCCCAGCACTGCACAGCAGCTCACAACCTTTCATTACTCCAGTTCCAGGGGATTCGAACCTCAGGCTTAGGGTGGAGATTGAATTTGGTCTTGGTATGTAGAGGCTTTATAAAAAGACAGACTGCTTGATGCCCTCTGCCAGCTGCCAGCTGCTGGGAGAAGAGCTAGATGTGGGTCCTCAGACTGGGCACATAATACACCTCTTTTGTTTTAATCTATTTTTTACTTTATCTACCTTATGCGTGGTTGGTGTTTTGCCTGCATGTATGTCTACATGCCACACGTGTGCCTGGTGCCTGCGGGGACCAGCGGAAGGCCTTGGGTCTCCTGAAACTGGATTGACAGATGGTGAGAAGCATATGTGGGTGCTAGGAATTGAACCCAGGTCCTCTAGAAGAGCAGCCAGGGCTCTTAACCATGAAGAAGTCTCTCCAGCCCATATTCCTTCTTTCTTTCTCTTCTTTCTTTCTTTCTTTCTTTCTTTCTTCCTTCCTTCCTTCCTTTCTTTTTGTTCTTTGTTTTTCTTTTTATTTATTTTTTGTTTGTTTGTTTTTTTCAAGACAGGGTTTCTCTGTGGCTTTGGAAGCTGTCCTGGAACTAGCTCTGTAGACCAGGTTGGTCTCAAACTCACAGAGATCCGCCTGCCTCCGCCTCCTGAGGGCTGGGATCAAAGGTGTGTGCCACCATAGCCCAGCTCATAAATATTTTCTTTATAAAATGTGTAGGCTTGGGTATTCTGTTATGTTAACAGAAATAGACGAGTGGATCCTTTGACTCAGAGAATCAGGAAAGGTTTTCCCTGGCAAGCACGGCACAGAGGGAGGCCCTTTGCAAGGGTCAGCCAAGGTTGTTTAAGAGCTCTGCTTGGGTGCAGCTGGCCTTTTTGACTGTGATCAAAAGAGAACTTCAGAAGGAACCATCATCTAGAAATGGAGGGCCAGGGCTGTAACTGTTGTGTGTCACTGAAAGGCCCGCAGAGCGGGCACCTTCATGCTCCCACGCAGAAAAGGCGACACCCCAAATCACTCACGAGAAGCGGTCTCGATGCAAACAGCATTGAGGAGTTTTTATTCCGAGTGCACTGGGGTCCACAGTCATGGGGCTGAGGACCTCGAGGGCAGAATTGAGACAGTTTTTATAGGGTTTACAACAAAGCCCACCCATAGGGCACTGGGGCGGGGGTTTCACAAGCACTTTACGGAGTCAGATAAGCGGTTAGTTCGCTCATTTTCTGTTATCGTAGTAGGCCAAGATTACACACTCAAGGGCCTGTCTGCCGTAAACAGCAAGGAGTGTGACCTTGCCTATTTACTGGCAGAGGACAGGGTCTGGAATTTGAGGTTTTCAGGGCTTTTTAGATAGTATTTCTAAACTTCTAGCTTCCTGTGGTCCTTGGAGAGTTAGGCTGCACTTTTCCATCCTTTCAACACTATTGTGGAATGTCCACAGAGAAGACTGCTCGGCTATGCTTTTAAGCCAATAGAAGGAAGGTATTTGCCAACTGGCAACTACACTGGATGTTCAGGACCCAAGCGTAGCCCTGAGCTTTTCTCAGGGTGAGTTTTTAAGCACAAACCATATCCTTGGTTGATATGCTTCCATTAACAAGAACACTTAGCCAGAAGCAGAACTACAGAAGCCAAAAGCAAGGTTAGTGTTGAACCTTAATTTCGGGGTCCTGATGGGCTGGTGGGAGAGCCCCCCCTCCCCCCGACACAAACACCAAACCAGGAGATGCAACAAGCAAGAGGTGTTTATTGAACGAGTGCACTCGGGTGTCAGCAATCTCGGGGAAAGCTGCACACCCCCCGAAGGGTTCAGGTCCTTTTTTAAAGAGAAAGACCACAAATCTGCATACATGCATGGGACACAAGGTGATTGATCACAAAGTATGATCTCATGTTTGAGAGATCACCCAGGTGTGACCTGTTCTTCTTTAAAGGAAAAACCACAGAATGACTTGGAAAGATCCCAGACTGTCCATTGTCCAGGTGTGACCTAGACAGGGCTGTTGATCTGGAACCTTTTGTTCCAGGGTTGGGGGCCTATTTCCTTGTTGTGGGCCAAGACCTGGGAGAAACCTGTTATCTTTGTTTCTAAATTCTTTCATACTCTGGCTTTCTCTTAGCTGTACATTTAGAGCCTTCAGTTATTCCACAAAGGTTTGATGATTCAGTAACTGCCCCTATTTAACAAGATCAGCCTAGCATATAACCACTAGCCCCATCACCATAGTAACCTTTCTTGTTCTCATAATTCCTGATCTTTCCACCCATGTCAACGTCCATTCTTTGTGATTTTCTATATTCTGCTTGTAAGAACTATTCTCCTGCCCCTTTCCACATACTTGCTCTGCAAACTACAATCTTTCATTAGTACATTTAGAGACTTTCCCAGAAGTATGAACTTGGATGGATTAGGTCTTTGTTTCAGTTTTGACAGGTGATGATGTCTTGCGCTGAGTTTTACAGCCTGGATGCTATTTCCATTATGGAGTTAGTTGTGGGGACCTGTTACAACACTGTTCTCGGGGGACATCAACAAACGTCTACTCAGCCCAAATAGAGATCTGATGGCAAGCCACAGCAAGCTATCAACCAAGTCCATCTTGGTGAATCAATGAGTTTTATTGGGAGCAGAAATGACTCAAAGACAGCTGCATCATCAAAGCCCACCCCAGCATGAATGACAGCATCCTGCAGTCAGCTGTGTGTGTGTGTGTGTGTGTGTGTGTGTGTCTGTATGTGTGTGTCTGTATGTGTGTGTGTCTGTGTGTCTATGTGTGTGTATGTATGTCTGTGTGTGTATGTCTGTGTGTCTGTGTGTGTGTGTCTGTCTGTCTCTGTGTGTGTGTGTGTCTGTGTGTCTCTCTGTGTGTGTGTATGTCTGTGTGTGTGTGTGTCTGTGTGTGTCTGTGTGTGTATGTGTGTCTGTGTCTGTGTGTGTGTGTGTGTGTGTACATGGGCAAGACTGCTCGAGAGCTATGTTGTGTATGTGGGAGTCAGAGGACAGTTTTAGGGACTCAGTTCTCTCCTTCCATCATGTGGGGAGGGGCTCAGGTCACATCAGACTTGTTAGCAAATGTTTTTACACCATGCTCCACCTTCATGGCCCAAGACAGGCTTTAAAGATAAAAATTCTGGCCCGGGGCTGAAGGGACACCTCAGTGGCGGAGCATGTGCCGGTGGCTGACAGGAGTGGCTTCCACTCTCAAGACTGCAGCAGTCAACAACAACAACAACAATAATAGTAACGGCCACCCGGCCTTTTGAAATAAGGACTGGGTGCATCAAAGAAACAAGGGTGGGGCTAGAGAGAGGGCTCAGAGGTCAAGAGCACTGACTGCCCTTCCAAAGGCCCTGAGTTCAATTCCCAGCAACCACATGGTGGTTCATGACCATCTAGTGCCCTCTTCTGGTATGGAGGCAGAATACTGTATCCATAATAAATAAATCTTAAAAAACGAAAAAGCAGGGGCAGCAGGAGTCTCCTCCCAAAGGAACTCTTCTATCCATAGACGAAAGGACTCTGTTCTACTTGGGATATCCCAAACAGGAGACCAGTCTGGGGACAGCTCAGAGGCACACCATAACCAACAGTGCCCACCCACTGTAACCATCCTTTCTGTGAAGTCACTAAAGAACCATAGATTACAAGATACCAGTAATTCCTCAGACGTGACAGCAGTTTTGCTGTTGTTTCTAAAAAGGGAGACTTTTTATTGTATATGGAAGTATTTTGGGAGGAAGTGGCATGTCTGGGGTTGTTTTAAAATAACCCAGTGTGTAGGGCTCAGTGGTTAAGAACACTAACCTCTCTTCTAGAGGACCCAGGTTCAATTCCCGGCACCCACATGACAGCTCACAAGCATCTAGTGTTAGGATGGAAAAATATAGCCTAACTCTCCAGTGACCCCAGGAAGCTGGGAGTCTTAAATCCCAAGCTGACGGTCACCTACTTTAATGTTTACGGTAGTGAATGAACACCCAGAAGCCTGTGCGAAAGCAGACTTCCTGGGCTAAGGGCAGGGTTGGATACTTTAAATTAATTGGTCCACACTGGATGCTACGAGGTGATTGGTTCACGATGCGAGGATTTTGTTGTAACCCTATAAAAGCTGTCTCAATTCTGTGCTAGGGGTCCTCAGCCCTCTACCCTGCGTGGCATATGGCTGACGGCCCCAGTATACTGGAATATAAAGGACCTTATGCGTTTGCTTCTCGTGAGTCATTTGGGGGGGGGTCGCCTTTCCTGAGTTTGAGCACGAGGGGCCACGCTCTCGTGGGTCTTACACTAGAACTCCACTTCCGGGGGATCTGATGCCCTCTTCTGGCTCCAATAGATACCAGGTATGTATATGTGCACATTTATACATGTAGACACTCACACACATAAAAAAATAAAAATAAACCAGCAGGGCATTGGTGGCAATATAAAATCAACAGTATGCCAAGATGGATGCTGTGCTCCCTGCCTATTAATCCAGGCACTTGGAAGTGGACACAGAGAATGGAGTGTTTGAAGGTGGCCTGGGTTACATAGTAAGACCCTGACTCCAAAAACTTAGGCTGGGAGATGGCTCAGAGCTTAACAGCGCTTGTTGCTGAGGACCCGAGGATCTAAGTTTGTTTCAAGCACTCATACCAGCTAGCTCACGACTGCCTGGAACTCAAGTTTCCATGGGCATCTCCCGGCCTCCGAAAACGACTAAACTTACATGCGTGTAGCTACTACACACAGAGAGATAGGCACATAATCACAAATAAAATCTTTTAAAAAAAGTAAATGAAACAGACCACACATGATGTAGAAAGATAAAATTACAACAAATTTTACCTTAAGGACTGGGGATATAACTCAGTGGGAGAGCCCTGCCTAGAATCCCCCCCCCCCCCCCCGTGAGGGTGTGGGGGCGTGGCTTAGTGGCCGAAAGCTTGCTTGGAATGCTGAAGTGGTGAGAGCCAGGCTGATCTAAGGCTTTTCCTGAGGCTCTGATGTCTGGAGAAGGAAACCAGGAGGGCGTGCAGCAAGGCCAGTAATGCGGGGTGTCAGGCCCTTAGGGGAGCTGCAATTTTGAATCCTGGGAGCCCAAACTCTTCCCGTCTTGGTCTGTGGTTATCAGTCCCCGGAGCCGCTGTGTGATTGGTCTGTGATGACTTGAGGTACCCTGGGTCCTCTTGTGCAACATGGCTCCATTAGCTTCCTGCTGGCTTCTTCCCATTGTGTGATAGCTTTCTGCCAACTCTGCCCAATTTTCCCCTGACAACAATCTAAGGTGCTGTACTGCTTAACAAACTCGCTGGTTGAGTTCAGGCAGTCCTCGGGTCTCTGCTTTCTGTCTTGTTGCTTTGCTCATCCCTGATCCTCCTCCTGCACAGCTTGCCCCTTGGGGCCCTTATTCCTGTAGGATCAGGTTCCCGGAGTCCCTTGGCTCCATCTTTACTGCTGCAAACAACGGGAACAGTATTTCCAATTGAATTGGCTTTGATTGGAAGTGCTAGCACTGGGCAGGGTGCGTGTTCTCATGAGCTGAGCCGGGGAGGTGGGCTTCATGGGCATGAAAAGGCTGAGGGAAAACCCTCGTGCAGTAACGGGGCAGCAGCCAAGCCCGAGGACCACAGTCTGATCCCTGGGATCCCCTCGGGGCTCACATGGTAAAAGGGGAGAATCAACTATGACCTCCACAGGAGTGCTGTGACGTATGTGTACCCATACATATAACACCCCTCCACAGCCACACACTAAAGAGTACATAAACATAATAGAAATTATTTTTAAAAATACAATAGAAATTAGTAAAAAAGATTGATAGAAACTGGGTGGTGGTGGTGCACTTCTTCAATCCCGGTACTTAGGAGGCTGAGGCAGGTGGATTTCTGTGAGTTGAGGCCAGTCTGGTCTACATAGTGAGTTCCAGTACAGCCAGGGTTACAGAGAAATCCTGTCTCAGGGGGGACAAAAAAAAAAAAAAAAAAAAAAAAAATGATGGGTTCAAAGTTCAGCTACTTTCCATATAAAAATAAAAATAGGGCTGGATAGACAGTTCAGTGGTCAAGATGACCATGAACCCGTCCACACCAGGCAACTCACAACCACATGCACACATTGTCTCTTGCACACGCACTTATATATACACATCGGCAGGCACACTCACATGCGGGCACACTTACACACACAAACACAAATCCATGCACACATTCTTCTCTCACACGTACATATATACACACATGCATGCACACACACTCACACACAATTAAAAACAATGTGTGTGTGTGTGTGTGTGTGTGTGTGTGTGTGTGTGTGTGTTAAAGGAGAGAAAATGTCCTCTGTGCTCACAAAATCTGGCTTATCTGCCAAGACAGCCATTGTCTCTCCCGATTTCTTGAATAAACAAGTTCAGTTCTTGTTTCGCCACAAGGAATGTCATGTTGGTTTAGTCTTTTGGTTCTGGTGAAGGAGGTGGATCTCAACCAGCAGCAGCCTGTAAATTTGGTTTGACAACTCCAATAAACACATGAAAAGGTGATTGACCTCCTTAATCACCCGGAAAACACAAATTGAAACTATTACACATGCTCCAGATGTCAGAACAAACAAACATCTTTTATCGCCAGTGCCAAGGTGCGACACTCTCCTCTGACTCCTGTGAGTGGAGGATGGAGACGCTGGCTGGCAAAGCTGTCAGGCGGCTCCGAACTGCAGCTGAGCGTGAGCGTGAGCGTGGTGATCAGCTGTGTGTTCTCACGTGCTCCAAGAAATATGTACATATCAAGATTTGAGGATGTATCTGGGCGATGGTGGCGCACAACTTTAACCCAAGCACTCAGGGAGGCAGAGGCAGGGGGATCCCTGTGAGTTAGAGGTCTATAAGTCTACAGAGCGAGTTCCAGGACAGCTTGAGATACACAGCGGAAACCCTGTCTCAAAGGAAAAAAAAAAAAAAAAAAGATTGTAGGACTACACTGCTGTCCTAGTTTGCACAGGCTGAAATGAACCAAACCAATGTCTGCCCACAGAGAATGGTAAATCAATACCCCGCAAGCCACAAGACAGGAGAAAATCTGCCAAACACAATGCAGAAAGAGTTTAGACAATCAAGGTTAAGGAGATAAGCCAGGCACTCAGAGCGAGGCAGACACAGCCCGGACAGATGTGTTCTTTGTTTGGGCATGGAGGCTGGCTGTGCAGTCCCGGCTGGCCCGGAACTCACTTGCTGCTAGTAAAGACATGTGCCACCAGGCCAGATGGATGCGGAGCTGTGGCGCATGCCCAGGGCTCGCTGCACGCTAGGCAAGCACTCTGCCAACGGAGCCGCATCCCAGCCCTGTCTCTTGTTTGTGTTCCCGATCCCCCAATGGATACCAGAAGACAGAGATGTGCTCTGTGCACACACTCACAGTCTAGACCTCAGTGACTCCGGGTGTGATAGGATTCTCCCACAAGGCAAGCGAGCACCAGGGTGCCCTCTAATTCAGTTCAGTTCTAACATCATCTACCTTGGAGATAAAGCCTGTGCACCCAAGACTGCCCCCCCAGCCCCCCAGGAAGGGTTTCTCTGTGGCTTTGGAGCCTATCCTGGAACTCACTCTGTAGACCAGGCTGGCCGAAAACTCAAGAGATCCACCTGCCTCTGCCTCCCGAATGCTGGGGTTAAAGGCGTGCTCCGCTGCCACCTCCACCCAGCTCCAAGACTGACCTTTACTACAGATGCCCATCACAAGCTCTACCACAGTGAGGGGTTCCAATCAATCGGCTATAAATTGATGTTGCCACAGGGTCTTTTTGGGGTTTCATTCCTTTTATAGGTTAGCTCATAAACCTCAGGAAAACATCCACTTTATTTTACCCTTCCTTCCCTCTTCCTTTCCTTCTTAAAAATCATATTTGTTTATTATTATTGTTGTGTGTGTATATATATAAGGTACATGTACAGTGTATGTGTGTGTATTCGTGTGTATGTATGTGTGTTAGTGCATGCTTGCCTGTATTCCAGCAGGAAGGTCTGAGGACAGATTTCAGGAATTGGTTCTCTCTTTCTGCCATGGGTTTCAGAGATCTGGGGGCCCAGGGATTGAACTGGGGTCTTTCCTTTTCTTCTCTTTCCCCTGTCCCTCTCTTTCTCTTTTCTTTCTGAGACAGAGTATCACTCTGCAGCCCAAGTTAGCCTTGAACCTTAGGCAATCCTCATATCGTACCATTCCAAGTGCTAGGATTACAGTTTTAAATGGCCTCTGAGTTTTGTTTCACACAAAGTATATGTCAATGTTGATATGAGTGGATTTTTAAAATATTAGTTTATTTTACATTATGTATTATTATTTATTGATGTGCGCATATGTTCTCTGTGTATGCATTTGTCCGAGGAGGGCCGGAGAGGAGTTGATCCCTGGAGCTGAACTTTCTGAGGGCTGGGAGCAGTCAAATATACTATGGGAACCCATCTCAGATCTTCCGAAAGAGCAATACACTTTCCTAACCACCAGCCATTTCCCTGACCTCAGATTTACCTATTTTTAATGTGTTTCACATCATGTGCACAGAGACCAGAAGAAGGTGTGTGATGCTCTGGACTGAAGCCCCAGACAGTTAGAAAGAACGTATGGATGCCGGGATCTTGTACAGGATTCTGATCCCAGCCACACTGCCGCCATCTTGAGGTGTTCTGCTGGACCTGCTGGTAAAAGGTCACAGCAGCCGTGGTTATTGATTGGCTGCTGGAGTTCTCTCATGGAGGAAGAGGATGGAGAGCATCATGGGACCCTTTCTTGAACATCCAGCCTGAGTGTAGTTGTATGCCACTCTGCCCTAATTGCATGAGGCCTTGGGACCTTGGGGGAAAGGCTAGTGGGTACCTATGGGAAGGAACTGGGCGGGGGGAGCTCCAACTACACAGTGCTAAGCAGTCATCACCCATGCCACGTGCAGGCCTTCCAGTGAGGCAGCTTTAAGGCCAGCCATGCTCCTGCCTGTGGCCTCTCACCCATTGCTCTGTGACTAAGCCCGTAACTCATTGGTTTGCCATCGTGAACTTGGAAGAATTGCACCTTGGCTTGTCATTGGTGCCTAGGAGGTGAGGTTAACGAGAGAATCAAATCTGGGGGCTGGAGAGGTGGCTCGGTTGGTAAGAAGCACTCGATGCTCTTGCAGAGGACCTGGGTTGCATCCCCAGCACCCACCCATTACTCCAGTCCCAGGGGATCTGACGTCCTTTTCCGACTTTGTGGAACCTGGTTCCTCTGCAAGAGGAACATTTCGGTTTATAACAGGTGCATCTCCATCTAGGCGGCCGAATGCTATGTAAGTGTCACAGACACAATATGATGAAAAGTTCATTTCTTCTGTTTGTTTGAGTGTGTGTGTGTGTGTGTGTGTGTGTGTGTGTGTGTGTGAGAGAGAGAGAGAGAGAGAGAGAGAGAGAGAGAGAGAGAGAGAGAGAGAGAGAAGTTGGCTTTAAATTCCTTACGTGGCAGGGGAAGACCGTGGACACTCCTGACCCTCCACATCCACACCCTGAGTGCTGGGACCACTCAGTACCATGATGCTCCATGCCTGCATGCTGAGGCTAAACCCAGGGATTCCTGCTGGCTACACCCTCTACCAACTGGGTGCGTTATTTTTTAAATGGGTATACAGTGTTTTCATCTATAAATGACATAGACAGTATTTATAAATGACATCCATCATTTGTTTCAATAATAGGTATATTTTTATAGGGGGCTTCTAAACGCACATATTGTTGTTTTGTTTTATTTTGTTTAGAGACAGCATTTGTCTGTGTAGCCCTGGCTGACCCACAACTTGCTTGGGAAACCAGATCCACTTCCTCTACCTCCTGAGTGCTGGGATTAAAGGCATGCACCACCACAACCAGCTTAAGTACATCTTTTTTAAGCGTGCGTGCATGCGTGCGTGCGTGCGTATTCCTTTGGATGTACCTGTGTTGCGAGCGTGTGGTGTCAGGGGACACTTGGGAGTTCTTTCTCTCCTACCACCATGTGGATTCTGGGGGTTGAACTCAGGTAGTCAGACTTTTGAGTTTGGCCCCATATTGCCTGTCTGGACAAAAAAATAAGATACGAAATTATCTTTTCCTAGACTAGAGAGATAAAGCTATGGGCTATTGAGACATTTTGTTTGCTTTGTCTTAGTTTGTGTTTGTTTGTTTATTCTGAGACAGGCTTCTCACTATATAGCTCTGGCCAGGCTGGAAACTCCAGGGTAGACTAGCCGGGTCTCGAACTCACAGGCTACTGCCTCCTGAGTGTTGGACTAAAGTCATGCATCACCGTCTGCAGTTTGTTTTGTCGTTTGAGAGTCAGGGCTCAGGTGTTCCAGAGTGACACAGGACTCTCTAAGTAGTCGAGAATGACCTGGCCTCTTACTTCTGCCTCCAAAGTGTCAGGATTACAGAGTTCTGGAAATTTGGACTGAGGTCCTCACACTGTATTTGGTTCACTGTTTTCCCTATATGACACATACTCTCAGGCATTTTGTTATAGCAACATAAAACAAACTAATACAGAGAAGGAGCCAAAATCTCGGTCCTCGTGATGAAGTCCTATGTTTTCTCCGCCATGGGCCGCTGCTGTCACTCGAGACACTGCGATGGAAGCCTGACAAGGCGAGCGCGCCTGGAATCCAAGCCCTTGGGAGGCGGAGGCAGAAGCAGTGTGACCAGCATAGGCTAACAACAGTGAGTAGGAAGAAAGCCTCGGCTACAGAGCAAGACTGTTCAAAAACAAGAAAAAATAAAGTAAAACGAGTTGGGTACAATGGTGTGTTGCAGGATATTTGAGCGAAGCCTGACTCTGTCAATACCGTTTACCTTGAATCAGGGGGCGGAGCCAGTGACTAGCCAACGGAAACTGGCGTAGAGAAGCCAGCAATTTGGATAGAGAACATAGGAAGGAAGGGCAGGGACTGGAGTTTGGTGTTGTTTTTAGCTTTGGGGAGAAGCTCCCTTGCTGGGTCTCCCGTCAAAAAGCAAGGTCAGCTTCTCTGCTTCTCTGATCTAGCGGGTTTTCACCCCCACGTTTGACTTCCGAGTCTGTTGATAAATAGAACGATGGAGGCGTAGTTCAAATCTACATCTCAGCCACGGCAGAGCCAAGGCCAGGAAGCCATAAGCCCCACCAGGTGTCCGCCAGAATGGGGTGCTGACGGGGCCTCGGATGATAATTAAAACACCGGTGGATTCATGTGTAGCCACTAAACCGATGGAAAAGCATCAATGGTGCACACTAGCAATCCTAGCTTGTGGGTTGAGGCAGGTGGATCCCTGAAGTTTGAGGCTAGCCTGGCTATAGAGTGAGACTTTGTCAAAAAAAAAAAAAAAAAAAAAAAAGAAAAAAAAAGAAAGAAAGAAAGAAAGAAAGAAAGAAAGAAAGAAAGAAAGAAAGGCTCTGTAGCCTGGTCTACAGAGCGAGTTCCAGGACAGGCTTCAAAGATACACAGAGAAACCCGGTTTCAAAGGAAAAAAAAAAAAAAAAGAAGAAGAAGAAGAAGAAGAAGAAGAAGAAGAAGAAGAAAGAAAGAAAGAAAATCTGCAAGTAGAGGTACATATCTTTAATCCCAGCACTTGAGGGGACAGAGGCAGGTGGATCTCTATGAGTTCAAGGCCAGCTTGATCTACATAGGGAGTTCCAGGCAACCCAGAGCTACAGTGATACCCTGTCTCAAAAACATAGAAATACATAAATAGAGGCTTGAGAAGTTAAGCTGAAGGCCAGCTGGCTGGTGGCCTGCAGCCCACATTATTTCCCAATATGAGATGCCATCATATCCAGCTGGCCATTATCTTATTGTCTACTTCCCTCATTTGAGACTATCACTCTAGCCACACATCTCACACACAGAATGAGGGTGTGGTAGCCATCCTGCCAGCAGATGTCCCATCGTTGCCTTCTCCCACGATGTGCATGCTAACCAGACTCACTCCAAACTATGTATCCAATGTTCTTTTATTCCACGCACTGCCCAGAATTCATCCTGATGTATCCCATGAGTTAGAACTGGGATGCCTAGTTCCTGAACCAATCGTGCTTAGGGGCGGGGGAGACTCCCACTGTCTCAGAGCCTCAGTGAGGAAACGCCTGAAGGGATGTGGGACATCCTTCACTGTGTGTGTCATCCTGAGGATTGGGGGTCAATGTAGGGCCCTCCTTCGGCTTTCTCACAAGATGTTGTGCAGCACTGGACCCCCATTGATGTTCACTCTTCAATACTCAACCCAGTGATTGCATGAGGGGACCCCGGGAGTATTTGTTTCCTGATTCAGGAGCCTCTTCCATTGCAAGAAGCCTCAGGACCCTGTGTGTTAACCTATGCCTGTATTTCTAGCGCTTACAGACTGAGGCAAGGGGATTGCCATGAGTTAGAGGCCAGCCTGGACTACATAGAAACACCTCTGTCTCCAAAAGAGACACTCTGTGGAGAAAAGAAAAGGTTCAAGAGACTCAGTACACACACACACACACACACACACACACACACACACACACACACACACGAGAAAAGAAAAGGTTCAAGAGACTCAGTATACACACACACACACACACACACACACACACACACACACACACACGGAAGCAGTGGCTACCATCCTTGGTGACAATGAAACTTGGGGATGGGGCATGGCTCAGCTGTAGGACACTTACATAAAATCCCCCAGTGAGAGACTGAGCTCAGTGGTAGAGCCCCTGCCTAGAATCCCCCAGTGAGGGGCTGGGGTGTGGCTCAGTGGCAGAGCCCCTGCCTAGAATCCCCAGTGAGGGGCTGGGGTGTGGCTCAGTGGTAGAGCCCCTGCCCTGCATGCAGGAAGCCCTGAGGTTTAATTCGAGCAGCACACACGAAAAACAACCCTTACAGAACATGATTGACATGTGACCGCAATGACAATCGCAGTAGCTGTTTTGTTCCTGCAGGCTGTGACTCATTAGTGTCTCCTGTCCCAGGGCACACACGTACAGAGAGGGGACAACCTGCTGAGTAGGCCCTGGGAGCCAACTGCCCTTGTGGGCTGAGCCTCCTCCCCAGCACTTGTTTGGGTGTTTTTAGATGGAGATCTTAACCCGTAGCTCACGCTGACCTCAAACTTGTGGTCCTCCCTGTATTAGTTAGGGTTCTCTAGAGGAACAATCAACACACTCCCCCCCCCCACACACACCTTACATGCTAGAGGAGGCCATTGGGGGCAGAAAAGCTTAAGTTCCAGGCCAGCCTGAGAATCACAATGAGATCTTGTCAAGAAAGAAAAGAGAGCAATCTCAGCACTCAGGAGGCAGAGACAGTCTGATCTCTGTGAGTTCAAGGACAGCCTGGTCTACTTAGGGATTTCCAGGTCAGCCAAGGCTACATATTGAGTTTTGTTCCAAAACAAAAGAATAAATAAATACATTTTAAAATTGAGGGTGGAGAGCAATCAACAGCCCTGGCCGCTCTTGCAGAGGACCCGGGTTTGGTTCCCAGCGCTCACCTGTAACACCAGGTGTCCTTGGGCATCTGCATACATGTGGTACTCTTGCATACATGCAGACAAAACACGCATGTGCATTCAATGAAAGTGGGTGGTCCTTTAGAAAAACAATAAGTCTTTATAAAAGACAAGGCAGTGAGAAGGGAATACCAGAGGCGGTGGTCAAGGAAAGCCTGTGGAGAAGATAACTTTTTTCCAAACAGATCCCTGCAGGTCAGTTTTTGACCATTCGACATAAACCAGAGTTACTGGGGAGGAAGGGAGCTCAACTGAAGAATTGTTTTCATCAGACTAGCCTGGAGGCAAGTCTGTGGGAGCATTTTCTTGACTAATGATTGTGCCCAGCCCGCCGTGGGTGGTACCACCCCTGGACAGGTGGTCCTGGGTTATGAAGAAGGCAGGCTGAGCCAGCCTGGGAGCTCTAGCCTGCCCTGAGTTCCTGCCTTGGCTTTCCTCAAGGCTGGACTACGACCGGGACATATAAGCCAAATAAACACCTTCCGCCTCAAGTTGCTCTTGGCCCTGCTATCTATTTATTTCAGCAACAGAAAGCCAACTAACACAGGTTCTTAGGGACCCGCACTGGCCCTGAACTCACTATGGAGCTGAGGGTGACCTTGAACTCCTGTGTGCTCTTAATTTATGAGGCTTACGGGGAACAAACCCAGGACTGCAGGCATGCTAGGCAGCACTCTACCAAATGAGTTACATCCCCAGGCCAGAAGCTGTGACATTTGAGCAAAGACTCAGGGGAAGGGAAGGAGGGCACAGTGCTGAGACCTAAGGACAGTGTTTCCTCCCGGGAGGGCTGCTAGAATGAAGGTCCCGTGGCGGCGGCAATGTAATACACCTTAGGCCAGTGTTTCTCAACCTGTGGGTCGCCATCAGAGATCTAGCACATGAGATATTTACATTATGATTCATAACAGTAGTAAAATTAGTTATGAAGTAGCAATGAAAATAATTTCATGGTTGGAAGTCTCCATAAAAGGGGAATGGAATTAAATTAGGGAGGTTGAGATCCACTGCCTTAGGCTGTCGCAGAGTATTAATTGGTGAGCAAGGGGGCAGGTGGAGGTCACTGGGTCAGAAGGGTGGCAGGGGTAGATCATGTGGGAACTTGTGGACCACACTTAGAGCTCTGCCCTTTTCCCCGGAGCCAGATGACAGTCTACGAGGGCCCTGAGCTAGTAACCCCATGCATATGTTCCCAGGCTCTCCGTGGATGGTTGGGGAAGGACTTCCCGATGGTCCAGGCTGGAGATGAGGGAGAGCAGGGCTAGGGAAGCACCACAGTGGAGGGCGAAGCCACCAGGTAAGGGGCAGGTCGATGAAGAGGTGGCTCTGGGGATGGAAGTGGGTGTGACAATGACTTGGCCTGGCAACCTGGCAGGACCAGGTGGGGTCCAGTCCATAATGGGGTTTCCTAAGCCAACCCTGCAGGGACTATGCTGCTCCCAGGCCTCTTGAGTCATAGGGCTGCCATGGGGTTGCAGACACCTGACAGTGACTGGCTCCAGGTGTCCCCCAGACAAGGTGGCTGCTTCTTTTGACCTTTGCACAGGTCTCTGCAAGGTGTGGCTGTGGAGAGCTGATCTGGGCAATGTAAACACAACCCTCAGGCCTCAGAGGCCAGCAGCAGTCCTCCATCGCCTCAAACCGGAAACAGGAAGTGATGGAAGAGGAAGTCCCAGGGAGCGGGCCAGTTGGGCACAGGAAGGTGTATAGGGGTTCCGTGAGCACACTGGTGTCTGGGCGCAGATGACCTGCGTCGCCTTGGGACAGTGAAATAGGATCCTGGAAGAACCCACAGGAAGGGGCTGAGGCATGAAGGAAGTTACCATAGATGGTGTTGGGGTTGGGGCTGCATCGAAGATTTCTGGCTTCCTTAAGCCCAGCAGTCCAGCATTCAGCACCGTTAGCACGGTTCTCTGTAAAGTGATGCTTTGGGGATTTCACGAGACACCCATCCCAGGGACAGCCACCGCCTCCTGCCTCCTCTCCCCAGCCTGTTTGTTAAGAGGCTCTGTGGTTTGCTGTGATTTGCCCACTAAGAGCTCGAAGGCTGCAGACTTCGTTTCCAGAGTGGTGGATGTGGGTGTTTGTGAGCCCCGCCCCATTGTCTGGCTTTTTGTGTCTAAATGCACTTTCTCTCTCTTGCCGAAGTGGCCGCCATCCTGCTGCCATCTGCAAGGCTCCTCACCAGAGCACCAGGCTGTCTGGATTTTTCCACTCCTCTCCTCTTTACATTGCCTTGGGGATTTCATTATAGCAGCCAACAGTGTCCACATTACCTCCCCTCTATCCGCATGTAGAGGAAGAACTCGTTTATAATTACCTGAGCCCATACACTCAAACACATTTTAAAAATTTCCAGTGACGCATGTTGGTGAAACGGCTCATCAGATGAAGATATTTGTTACAGAGCTTGATGGCCTGAGCTGCCCTGAGTTGGGTCCCTTAGCCCTTGTAATAGGATGAGAGAACCAACTCCCACAAGATATCCTCTGACCTCCCCTGTGTACACTGTACACACACACACACACACACACACACCATTGCACACACACCTTGCATAAATGTAATGGATCTTTCTATGGTGAAGCAACTTATTGATGGGGTGACACAAAGGGAATCTGTTCATTGGTCACTATTTTGGGACCTGAATCACAAAGACGCCATAACGTTCCTGTATCTATCTTTGTTTGTGACTGTAGCAGGTTCTGAAGCCCTTAGCTACGTCTTTTAGCTTAATTAACATTTCTCATTAAAAAGCCTTCCAGTTGATTCCAAGAGCTGGGGAAGAAGAAGGAATGATTTTTAAAACTTATGTTTGCAAAGATTTATTTCTCTTTTATTTGATGTGTATGAAATTCTTGCCTACATGTATGTCTGTGTACCACACGCATGCAGTACTCAAGGAGAACAGAAGAGGGCACTAGGTCCCTAGAAACTGGAGTTACGGAAGGTTGTGAGTCACCGTGTGGGTGCTGGGGATCGAACCTGGGTACTCGGGAAGAACAGCAAGTGTTCTTAACTGCTGAGCCACCTCTGCAGCCCTATTTATTTTTATTTATGTGTGTGCCCGCTTGTTAGCATACGTGCTATGTGAATTCTGGCCCAGAAAGGCCAGAAAAGGCATAGGGTCTCCTGGAACTGGAGCCCTGGGTGGTTTTTGAGACCCAGATGTCAGTGCTGGGAGTTAATTCTGGGTCCTGTACAAGAATAGTAAATGCTCCTAACCACACAGCCATCTCTCCATCTCTTATTATTTAAGCCTTTAAAATTTTATTATTAGCAATGTGCATGTGATTCTCTGTCTCTCTGTCTCTCTATATCTCTCTCTCTCTCGTGTGTGTGTGTGTGTGTGTGTGTATGAGTGTGTGTGTGTGCGTGTGCGTGTGTGTGTGCGCTTATGTGTGTGAGTGCGTGTGTGAGTGTGTGTGAGTGTGTGTGAGTGTATGTGTGTGAGTGTGTGAGTGTGTGTGAGTGTGTGTGCATGTGTGAGTGTGTGCGTGTGAGTGTGTGAGTGTGTGAGTGTGCGTGTGTGTGAGTGTGTGTGAGTGTATGTGTGTGAGTGTGTGAGTGTGTGTGAGTGTGTGTGCGCGTGTGTGAGTGTGTGTGAGTGTGCGTGTGTGTGAGTGTATGTGTGAGTGCATGTGTGAGTGTATGTGAGTGTGTGTGTGAGTGTGTGTGTGAGTGTGTGTGTGTGTGTGTGTGTGTGCGTGCTCAGTGCAGGTGCACACATACCATGTTGTCATGCCTCTGGAAGTCAGGAGACAACTTTGTAGTCATTTCTCTCCTTCTCTCTTTGCATTGTGTTCCCTGTGCTGATGGGAGTCCCCACAATTCCTGCCCTCCCACAAAACCCTCACCTGCTCTCATTTCTGTTTTTCAACACAGGCTGTCTCAGACTCACAGAGATCTGCCTGCCTCTGCCTCACGAGTGCCAGGATTAAAGGTGTGCGCCACCATTGCCTGGCTCTTTTTCCTTCTTTATTACAACAAGGACATTATCTCGATCTAAAACAATTTACATGTGTGTATATTATATTTTCCATAAATTTCACTTCAGAATAATGAAAGGATAGAAAAACATTTATTATGACATAAATCCATGATGATAAAAATCAAGACAGCAGTCACCCCAGGAGTTAAGAAGGGGGTGGTGAGAAGGCTGACTCCAAAGGAACTTTCTGGAATGTTGCAATCGTTCTCTCTCTGTAATGGGGGTTTACAGTTGTCAAAATCCATCAAACGGCACAGTTAAGGTTGGCAGACTTTATTGCAATTCAACAGTAAATTATACCTTACACAAGTGGAATCAAACATACATTTAAAAATGTTTGTACAGAAAGTTTAAAAATGTATTTGACCATTTAATCTTTAATCCCAGAACTTGGGAGGTGGAGGTGGGAGGATTTCTGTGAGGTCAAGGCCAGCCTGGTCTACATAGAGAGACCCTGTCTGGAAGACAAAAACAAAGATAGAAGAAGAATAGAGAGGGAGGGGGGGGAGAGTTGAGGCATGGGGGAGAGCGGAGGAGAGACTACAATCAGCATCAACCATTCATGGACAAACAGAACAACAGAACTTACCTAGATTGCACAGTTTTAATTCTGCGATGGACATACACATGCACATGTATGACATATGTGTATATTACATGTGCTGGCTTCTGAAGTGAATTTGAGATGCTGGGTGATCACATCCAAAGACCCTGAGCAGACTTTCAGACAGAAGTGAAGGTTTGGTAGTGGTAGTAGATACAGGTTTTGGTTTGGGTTTGGGGCATGTATATGTGTTTATATGTGTGTGGGCATGTGTGTCCATGCACGCATGTGCATATAGATGTGTGGGCACATTGGCTGTCTTCTGAATGTCCTTATATGTTAAGGCAGGGTCTCTTCCTTGAGCCCCCATCATTAATTTGGATAGTCCAGCCGGCTACTCCAGCAACCTTTCATCTGCCTCCGGCTTGCTGGGATCCCAGCCAGCTCCCACTCAGAGTCTTCAGGTTCAGAACTGTGGTCTCACCAGTGTGTGACAAGACCTCACCAACTGGAACATCTCCACAGGATAACTTGAGGAGAGAGAGGAGAAAGGAGAAAGAGAATGTGTGTACAAGTCTGTGAGTGTGCACGCATGGGGGGGAAGAGAGTGTGTGTACAAGTCTGTGAGTGTGCACGCATGCATCCTAACACATGTCCCCTTGTGTGGGCACGTATGTGGAAGCCGGAAGCCAATGCCTGGTGTCTTTCTCTTTGATGCTTTTCCACCGTATTTTTCTTGAGACCCGGCCTCACTGAACCCGGAGCTTACCAATTTGGCTAGACTGGCTGGCTAGCTTCAGGGCTCTGACTGTCTCTGTTCCCATCACTTGACTTGCACACACATGTGCCAGGGCCAGCTTTGTCACGGTGCTGGAGATGGAACTTGGGTCCCCAAGCTTGCCCAGCAGCTCTTCACTGTCTGAACAAACTCCACAGCCTCTCATTCCTATTTTGTTTAAACAGCAACATAGCTGATGTGATTGGATTGTCATGGTTGACACCGGAAAAGCTTGCCAGTCAGGAGCTTGTGTGTGCCACCGGGAGTTCTGGTGACAGAAATGACAGGCAGGGTAAGGGAATTAAGTCTTCGTCATTTGTACCAAGGAGGTCAGAGGTATTTTTTTAAAGTTTGATTTATCCGGAATTAACACTAACAAACAAAAGGAAAAGCACAAATTATGCCAGGAATGTGGCTCATGGCTATAATCCTAGCATTGGGGAGGCCAAAGCAAGAGAGTTGTCATAGGTTCAAAGCCAGCCTGGGCTACAAAATGAGATCTTATGGAATAGAATAAGAAATACAAAATGCATCATATATAAGGGCTAATTATGTCTATATAGAATACATACACACATATTTCCCACAAAGCAATAAAAATAAAGAGAGAAAATGAAAATGGTTCTTGGGGCTGGAGAGATGGTTCTGTGGTTGAGAGTCCTGTCTGCTCTCGTAGAGGACCCAGGTTCAGATCCGGTTCCCACATGACAGTTCACAAATTCCTGTAACTCCAGTGTCAGGGGATCTGGCGCCCTCTTCTGGCCTCTAAGGGGTCCCACACCCACCTGATATACCTAAAGTCATGCAGGCACACACACCTCCACATTAAAAAAATAGACAAGCACTGGGAGGCTCCTGCACCCACTGGATGTGTCTATCTAAAGCCATGCAGCCCACACACAGTCAGGCATGGTGGTGTACACGCCTTGCACCCCAGCACTCAGGAGGCAGAGGTGGTGGGTGGATCTCTATGAGTTTGAGGACAGTCTGGTTTACATAGCAAGTTCTAGGCTTTTTAGGGCTACACATCTCTTTTTCAAAAATGGGGAGTGGGGTAAAATCATTTGCTGAACAAACATAAGGACCTGAATTCAAATCCCAAGCACCCTGAAAAGCTGGGGCTGGCCACACGTGACTGCAACCCTCCTGATTGTGGGGAGAGAAGTGTGTACAGCAGACAGGTCCCAGAAGCTCCGAGGCCGACCAGCCAGCCTAAGGGAAAGGTGAGCTTCATGTTCGATGACTGACCCTATCTCAAAGGAATTAGAGGAAAGCATGTCCTTTCCTGGCCTCTGAACCAGTGGGCGCCACACACACACACACACACACACACACACACACAGGAGAATACTTCACACCTAGGACAGGGACACCTGTGTGCAGTTACAAAAGGTGCTGCTAGGCTCTTCAGAGCCACACTGGGTGACATAGGGAATGACAGCGGGGCGTGTTACACAGGGTGAGGACAGAGAGCCAGCAAGAAGGTTTATTTAGCCAGGGAAGGAGCTTGCAGCCAAGCCTAAGGATCTGTGTTCATTCCCTGGGACCTATGTGGTGGGAAGTCCTCTGTCCTCCACAGGTGTGCCTGTAACGCCTGACCACCCACGCATGAGCACAAAATACATTTTAAAAAATGTAATAGCAATACAAGAGTCATGGGTAGAAGGCTGGGATACACACTTGCCAGGTCTCCACCAGTGAGAGGCTGGGGGTGTGGTCAGGGGCAGAATGCCTACCCTGGTTTAGCGGAGAGGGGTCGGGGAGGGGCCAGGGCAGCATGAGAAAGCCTGATTTAATCCCCAGTCCAACAAAACCAAATAAATAACCTCCCAAAATAAACACAAAAGCCACGCGGCATTTCTAATTCAGCACACCGTACAGCCGTGAAAAGCGAGTCTGTCAACAGCCGCAGGTGTTTTACCGCAGCAACCGGAAGTGACGGATCGAGCCTTTTTTGGTCCTTCAAAATCAATAACTGGCAGGCTCGAGCCGTGGGTGGTGGGCACGCCTGTGATCCCAGCACTAGGCGGCACAGGCAGGGTGGCCCTGTGAATTAGAGGCCAGCCTGGTCTACAGAGCTACTTAGTGAGACTCTTTCTCAAAAAAGGAAAGGAAGGGAGGGAGGGAGGGAGGGAGAGGAGGGAGGGAGGGAGGGAGGGAGGGAGGAGGGAGGGAGGGAGGAGGGAGGGAGGGAGGGAGGGAGAGGAGGGAGAGGAGGAGAGGAGAGAGAGAAGAAGGAGAGAAGGAGGAGAAGGAGGAGAAGAAGAAGAAGAAGAAGAAGAAGAAGAAGAAGAAGAAGAAGAAGAAGAAGAAGAAGAAGAAGAAGAAGAAGAAGAAGAAGAACCCAACAAACACATTGCCAGGCTCTCTGTCCTAAACAAGTACCCTCCTTCCTTCAAAAGCCTGTTTGACATCTCTAGGTGATGGCTGATGCTGATCACAGATGTTACGGTTTAGACATGGCTTGTCCCCCAGAGGGACATGTTGGAAGCTTGCTTTCCAGTGTGTTGCTGGTATTAAAAAGTGATAGAAATTTTATTTTTATGTATTAACTTCTTGAGGGGGGGTAGGCTGTCTAGCCCAGGCTAGCCTCAAAGGATGGCCAGCCAGTGATGACCTCCAGCTCCTAAGTGCTGAGATTATAGGCGTGTGCCACTGTGTGTGTGTGTGACCTTTTATTTACTTCCTGGAAATGAGCCCAGAGTAGGTGAGCACTACCCACCAAGGTCCTTCAGCAGCTCACTGACAGCCCCTTTCGGTGGCATGATTTACTGCAAGGGAGTTTGGTCTCTCCTCAGCAGGGATTAACGAGGTCCTGGTGGGAGCCTGGCTAGTTGCAAGAATAGATTATTATAAATTGTTCTGTAACAGTGAGACACCCCTCCTGGATTTTTCTCTCACCGTGTGCTTTGCTACCATCACCATCACATTGTGATTGTGTGTGTGTGTGTGTGTGTGTGTGTGTGTGTGTGTGTATTTTTTCCTGAGACATGGTTTCTCTATGTTACTGCCCTGGCATTCCTGGAACTCACTCAGTAGACCATGCTTCTTGCTTATATTTTGAGACAGGTTTCACCGGATAGCCCAGGCTAATCTTGAACACATGACCCTCCTACCTGCCCCAGGTTCTTTCTGCATGCTTAGATTACAACATAAGTCAGTTCATGCACACACTCCCATTATGATGTCATCTGCCCTGCTGCGATACAACCAAGCTTCCCTCACCAGACACAGAACTGAGGGGATTGCCTGATTTTAGGCATTCAATCTCAAAGCCAAGGGCCGAGTAGATCTCTCACATTATATGGTCTAGCTCAGGGCTGTTTTATAGCAGTAGAAAAAAGAGGGTCCAATGCAGGAGGGGTGACACAGGCCCATCACCCCAGCATCCGGGGGAAGATGCCCCAGCCTGGCTACCCAGTAAGACCCTGTCCCCAAGACCACAAACAAGAAAGGGCTGAGCATGGTGACACACATGGGGAATCCTATTTGAGAGGTGGAAACTGAGAGGTCTTCTTACCCTAGTTGGAGGCTAGACAAGTCTATGTTGGACCTGTGTCAACAAACAAGAAAACTAACCAACAAACAAAATGGACACATCAAGAACAGAATTTCTTGGGCTGAAGAGGTGGCTGAGCAGTTATTGTTTATTATTTATGCCTCTTGCAGAGCACTGGAGTTCTGATTCCAGCATCCCCACTGGCATAATTCCAGCTCCAGGGATCCCACGCCTCTGAGCTCCGAGGGCACCCGCACTCATGTGCACATACCCTCTCACAGCACACATAATTGAAAGTAATTAAGATAGGGCTGGAGAGACGGCTCAGTGGTTAAGAGTGCTTGCTCGTTCTTGTAGAGGACCCGGGTTAGTTCCAGATCCACATGTGCACAGACATACTTTCCAGCAAAAGAAGCATACACATGAAATAACTAAGAGCAGAGAGCCAACATAAATCTTAAAAAAATATGTATGTATTAAAAAATTAACTGCATTATTGATTGGCGACTGGTCTAGTGTGTGTGCATTGGCATGTGCATGTCATAGTGTTCACGCAGAGGTCACAGGACGACTTTTGGGAATCAGTTCTCTCTCTCCGTGTCATGCATCCTGTCCATCAAACTCCAGCTGTCAGGCTTGATAGCAAGCACCCTTCCTGCTGAGTCATACATTTCTTCAATAAGAAAAAGACAAGCCTATGGCAGGAGAGATGGCTCAATGGTTAACAACACTGGCTGCTTTTCCAGAGGAGCCAGATTTGATTCCCAGCAACACCTGTAGCTCACAAGCACCTGTAACTCTGGCTCCCGAGATCTGACGCTCTCTCCTGGTCTCCTTGGGCACTGAACACACATGGTGGACAGAACATGCATGCAGGCAAAACACCCATACACGAACAAATAAGACAGGGTTTCTCTGTGTAGCTCTGGCTGTGCTGGAACTCACCATGTAGACCAGGCTGGCCTCGAACTCACAGAGATCCGCCTGCCTCTGCCTCCTGAGTGCTGGGACTAAAGGTGTTTGCCACTACTAAAAATAAATATTTTTTTTTAAAGAAGAAAAAGTGGAATCCTGATTTTCCAGCTCCAGTGTTTCCTCTTTTGCTTACTTCAGCAGAAGTACCCTTCCTTGCAGTGGCTTAAGCTTGTCCTCCACTCCTATTTTCTAACACCTGGGGACTGATCTGACATCAGACTCCATCATCACTGCCTTCACAATTGATCAGAGTGTGAGCATCTCTCCCGCCCTTCCACCTGGCCCCCTCTCCTGTTCCCAGCTTGGCACCTGCCTGTTTGCCTCAAACCCACTCAGGAGATAAGGGCAGGATTTGCTGTGAAGACCCTGATCTCTTGCAGCCTTCCAGATAACTGGGGGTAAAGACGCTTGCCACTGGCCTGACAACTGGCCTTGGAACCTGAGACCCACGTGGTGGAGGGAGAGTGCTAACTCCTTCCCTTTGTCCTCTGACCTCTGCATGTGCAGTGTGGCAGGAGACCCGCCACCCCACGCTAAATAAGCTAATAATAAATGTAGTTTTTAAAAGGAAAGAAGATTTAGGACTTTCAGAACAGGAAACGTTTTAGTGTTCAGGGATGTATTAGTTGCTTTTTGCTGCTGCGATAAAACACCAAGCAAAGGCAATGTATAAAAGAAAGCATTCAATTAGTTGTGTTCATGGTTTCAGAGTGTTAGAGTCCATAATGGCAGGACAAAGGCATGGCAGCAAGGACCAGCTTAGAGCTTGCACCTTGGTCTGCAAGCAGGAGACAGAGAGAGCACAGGGAGGATGGCAGGAACTTTTGAAGCCTCCCATCCCCCCCATCCTCCCACCCCCACCCCACCCCCACCCCTGCCACAGTGACACACCTCCCCAACAAGGCCTCACCTCCTAATCCTTCCCAAACTGTTGCACTCATTGGGGATCAAGTATTTATATGTATGAGCCAATGGAGGTCACTGTCATTCAAACCACCACAGGGGATGAGAGGCCAAATGAAAACAACAACAGCAATAATAAGCAAGGAGTCCAGAAGTAGACTCTAAGTGTGGTTGTGCACAGTGATCTTAGCACCCAGGAGGTGGAGGTTGGAGGACTCTGAATTTCAGGCCAGCCTGGGCTACATCGCAAGACATTGTGGCAGACAAGCAAACAGGAGCAGAATGTCCTTCATTTCTCAAGAACAATGCCACAAATGAGAAAGGCAGGGGCTCTACCACTGAGCCACGCCCCAGCCCCTCACTGGGGGATTCTAGGCAGGGGCTCTACCCCTGAGCCACACCCCAGCCCCTCACTGGGGGATTCTAGGCAGGGGCTCTACCCCTGATCCACATCCTAGCACACTCCAGCCCCTCATTGGGGGATTGTAGACAGGGGCTCTACCATTGAGCTACACCCTAATCCCTCACTGGAAGATTCTAGACATCTTTTTTTTTTTTTTTTTTTTTTTTTTTCAAAATTCTCTTTAAAAAATACCTGATTTTTGTCAGCAAAGAGGAGAGTATGGAAGCCTTTTCAAGTGTTCCGGAGCTCCCAAGAAACTAGAGACAGGATGCATACCAGAAAAACAAAAGCATCACTAAGAAAGAGAGGAGCCAGGCTCAGGACCCAGTGTACCCAGCACAGGAGAGGTGAGGGAGATTTCCAGGATGATGTAAAGGGGGATTCCTGCGTGGTAGCCGGGCATCAAGTGATTTAAATAAGATTGCATGACTCACGAGAACCGCGTTAAGAGTTCTAGTCACCAACATGCTGAGTTCCATTTTACTGTTTCACTCTAGACCAATGTGTCCTGGAACTGTAGCCCAGGCTGGCCTGGGGATCAAACTCAGGTCCCTAGGCTTACATAGCAAATGCTTTTATCTGCTGAGCAATCTCCTTGGCCCTATGGAGATTTATTTCATTTTTAAAATGAAGGTCCAGGCACAGTGAGTGGCACATCCCTTTAATCCCAGCACGCTGTGAGTTCGAAGTCATCCTGGTCTACACAGCGAGTTCCAGGATAGCCAGAGTTGCACAGTAAGAACTTGCTTCAGATATGTACATGTACTTTATATATATAAATTTGATATGTGTGGGTGTTTTGTCAGCGTGTATGCCGTGCCTCCCGTGCTTGCCTGATGTTGGAGGAGGTCAGAAGAGGGCATCAGATCCCCTGGAACTGGAGTTATGGGTGGTTGTGAGTCAATCACTGTGTAGGTGCTGGGAACGGGACCCGGGTTGCTGCACTTCAGTGCTGAGTCATCTCCAGACCCCCTCTCTCCCTTCCTCCTTTCTTTTTTAAGGTCATTTTCCATGTCCAGCTTTGCCTCTCATTCACTGACTTTAAAATGTTTTCTTACCCTCCAGCTTCACTGGTAAATGGGGCCGGTATTAGTTCCATAAAACAGCAGGACCTGGAAGATAACCGCTGATCAAAGTTTCCTGCCCCTCCAGGTCCCGCTGCCCTTCTCAGCCCCAAATAAACACACAGATGCTCTGTTAGTTATAAAACTGTTGGCCGGTGGCTGAGACTTCTTATTGGCTAGCTCTGTCCAAATTATTAACCCATAACTACTAATCTATGTATTTCCACGTGGTCTTGGCTTACCAGAGAATGCCCAGACCTGTTACTCCTTTGGTGGCCAACATGGCTCCTATCTTTGGCTGGATCTCTCTGCTTATCTTTCCCAGAATTCTCCTCCTCCTAGCCCTGCCTATTGTCCAGCCTCATTGGCCAGACAGTGCTTTATTTATCCACCAATAAGAGAAACATATATACAGAAGGACATCCCCATCAGATAACACTGGACGTAAGTAAGGCTTGAGTTCCAGAGGTACGATAGCAGGTATTTGGGGCGGTGTCTGATGTATGTTTTAAATTTGTGTGTGTGTGTGTGTGTGTGTGTGTGTGTGTGTGTGTGTGTGTGTGGTGTGTACATCAGCAGACAACTATGGGGACTGGTTTTCTCCTTCCATCTATGGGACTCAGGGATTGAATTCACATCATCTGGCTTGGCAGTGACTGTCTTTATTTGCTTAGCCATCTCACTGGCCCTGGCACAGTGTCCTGTTATGGACGGTGATGCCTGGTAATTAAGGATGGAAGTTGGAAGCCTTGGGGATGAATGTGGCTCTAGTTACCAGCAAGATCTCAGGTGAGCATGCTCACTTGTCTTGTGCCTCAGTTTCCCCTTCTGAAAACTAAGGGTGCTAGGACAGACAAGATGAATCATCACAGTGAGCACCTAACCTGCCTGTGAGAATGAAGCCAGGGGACGTGGGGGGCTGCACTGGGGCCATCCCAGTAGCTCTCATAGTTACGTTACGAACGCGTGACTCAGGCTTCCTTCCAGTTGTCATTGAGGCATGTGGCATGCTCCAGGAGGTGAGCTGTGCCCTGGGCACACCCCTCACCTCCACTGCCTCACCGTTCCTTGATGCGCTACAGCACGCACAGTCATGATGAAATCAGAGCCCATTTAGGAAGAGGGGAAGTGCATCTCCATCTTCTTCCTGCTCCCAGTCTGTGATTCCTGTCCCTGGGACCTGGTCAGCTCCCTCTGAGGCTGAGCTGGCACTTGGGTGTGCTGACCAGTGCCGAGCGAGGGAGGTGACATCAAGCGAGAGCAGGTAGAGAGTGGGTTCACGCTGGCAGTAGTCATTAGGTGTCACACATGTGTGTAATCATTTCATAACCCCTAGTTGCATGCTCCCTATGTGCCAGACAGATAAACATCCCAGCCATCCTGAATGTGACGGTCTGTGGGGAAACCCATCACCCGTCAGCGCCAGCAAATAGGTGAACAAGCAAGGGTGCCCATCCAGCATAAGTGACAGAAGCTACAAAAAGCTACAGAAGCTACGGTCCATGTCCCTTTCTACATAGCTGCCAGCTATATTTCTGTTGTTGTTGAGATGGTGTCTCATGTAGCCCAGGCTGGTCTCAAACCCCCTCTATAGCTAGGGATGACCTTGAACTCCCCATTCTCCTGCCTCTACCTCCTTTGTGCTGAGATTACAGGCATGTGTCGCCATGCCCAACTTGCTAAGTGGAAATTTCTAAGCTTCAGTTGGGGTAAGTGGCTGTATGTGGAAGAATGTCATGCTCGGCACTTTGAATTAACTTGAGAATTCATTAGAGTCCCCTCCGGAGGGACGGAGCGCCAGGCGCAGGGCTGACTCTGGGTACTGTAATAAGAAAGAGTGTGACCAGCTTCCAGCTGCTCGCCTCTGCTGATTCGTGCCCTCACACCCTTGCTGGTGTCGCTGCTTCTCAAAGATATTTACGTTTTGATCCATTCATAGATGTGAGGAGACCAAAAACCTCCAATCACATTTTGCTACACAGTGGACACAGAAAGCCCCACCAGCTAAAGCTGGAGGGCCAGGGATCCGAAGCCATCCTCCACAGCATAGTGAGTTTGTGGCCAGCCTGGGCTACCTGAGATCCCATCTCAGGACAAACAGGGGCTGGGAAGGTGGCTCAGCAGTTAAAGGGGCTTGCTGCTCAGGCATAAAGAGGAGTCTGAATCCCAACGTGTGGTGCTGGAGAGATAGCTCAAAGGTTAAGAGCTTCCAGAAGACCCAGGTTCAACTCCCAGCACCCACGTGGCAGCTCAAAACTGCCAGTGACTACAGATCCAGGGCTTGAAACACCCTCGTGCAGATATACATGAGGAAAGAATCCTAATGGTCCCTTCAGGGGGCTCACTACTCTGGTTCCAAAAGATCAGACATACTATGATCAGACATACAGGGGCACCTGCACACACATATGTGCAGTATTCTCACACACACACACACACACACACACACACACACACACACACACACACACGTGCACATAGATAAAATAAAAACGGGACACTGCATTGTAGATTACTGGGGTTGTTCAGTGAAACTATTTCATAAACAGGGTGCCTGGCAGACAGTGAGAAATCTTTTTGTACTCTGGATTTGCTGTGACTGTCACCAGCAGCAGCCACATAGTTTGGGAAGAATACTGTGAACAACAGAAAAGACACAAAAGCTTTTTACAAGGAACACACACACACACACACACCACACACACACACACACACACACACACACACACACACACACACACACACACCATACACACACACCACACACACACACACACACACACACACCACACACACACACACACATGCACACCACACACACACACACCATACACACACACACCACACACACACCACACACACCACACACACACACCATACACACACACCACACACACACACACACACACACCATACACACACACACACCACACACCACACACACACACACATCACACACACACACACACACATGCACACACCACACACACACACACACACACACACCACACACACACACCACACACACACACCACACACACACCATACATATACACACACACCACACACACCACACACACCACACATACACACATATGCACACACACACCACACACACACATATGCACACACCACACACCACACACACACACATATGCACACACCACACACAAACACACACACCACACACACACACCATACACACACACACACACACACCACACACACACCACACACACCACACACACACCATACACACACACACCACACACACACACATATGCACACACCACACACACCACACACCACACACACACACACATATGCACACACCACACACATACACACACACCACACACACCACACGCACACACATACACACACACATACACACACACCACACACAAACATCACACACCACACACGCAGACACACACACACACACACGCACACGCACGCGCACACACTCACAACACTTGGAATCTGCTATCTGCAGCTTTTTGTTCCCACTTTGTCTCACACCAACTAACTTGAGTGTGCAACAATCCACCTTATTTGTCACGATGAATTATGAACCCTGGGGGTACTTCTGACAGGATCTTCAAGGCTTGGTGGCGCATACCTATAATCCAGACTATGAAGACCAAGGCAGAGAGGTGTCTGTCTGGGCTACATAGGGAGATCCTATTTCAAACAAAACAAAGTATGCTAGCCAGGCAGTGGTGGTACACAGGCAGGTGGCTCTCTGCCTGGTCTACAGAGTGGGTTCCAGGGCTATGCTGAGAAATCCTGTCTTGGGGAGAGAGAGAGAGAGAGAGAGAGAGAGAGAGAGAGAGAGAGAGAGGGAGGGAGGGAGGGAGGGAGGGAGGGAGAGAGAGAGAGAGAGAGAGAGAGAGGGAGGGAGGGAGGGAGGGAGGGGGAGGGAGGGAGAGAGAGAGAGAGAGAGGGAGGGAGGGAGGGAGGGAGAGAGAGAGAGAGAGAGAGAGAGAGAGAGAGAGAGAGAGAGAGAGAGAGAGAGAGAGAGAGAGAACTGAGGGCTATATCTCCATGGTAGAGCCCCTGCCTAGCATCCCCCAGTGAGGGGCTCGGGGTGTGTCTCAGGGGTAGAGTGCTTGCCTAATATGTGCAACGCCCTGGTTTCCACGCCCAGTATCATAGCAAAGAAAAGATTTTGAAGACTCAGCTTCATACCAAGGGCTAATTTTACCTCATTTTGCTGTTTATTATGTTTATTCATTCACTCACCCATCCTGCCTTCAACTTTCTAAAATACATCAAGTCCACAGTACGGCAGCGTATCCCTAATATTACAAGTGAGGAATCTGAGGCACAGACAGGCAAAGAAACCAATATTTGGAGCTGTACTTGGACCTGGACCATTCGCCCCCAAAGCCCTGGCGTTCTGCTCGTGCTGGTTATCTTCTTCTCTGAGTGGGAGAAGTGAGCCACACAATGGACTTTGGTGAGCCAGACTGGAAGAGGGTTTAGGAGAGAGTCCAGCAAAAATAACACTGCGCCGAGGCACGCTCTGGGACTACCCAGAGCTCAGGTTTGTGAGTGTTATGCTGAACACGGAGGGATTAAATGAAATTTGGAATAATTGCAGCTATTACTTGCCAAGCTCATTCTTTTGCGCCCCGCCCTGTTTTAGCTACATGGGAAGTATGTTTCCAAGCCCTTTGTAAGGCGGTCCTGCTCTCCCCACTTGGGATACCAGGGCACCGAGCCTAAGAGAACACAGGTCGCCCAGACAAGGGCCCCCACAAAGCAGGGTTCAGACTCAGGGCTGTCAGTTTGCCTGAGCAATCAACTTTCCCTGACTCTTTCATCTTCTAGTTTGAAACCACACTTTCCATAATGGAAAAATATTTTTTTAAAAAAGAAGTCTTGGGAGATGGATCAGTGGGACAAGGGTTTGCCGTGCAAACTGGCGACCGAAGGGTCATCCCTGGGGTCATTTCAGAAGTCCGATGTCCTCCAGAACCTGCACTCCTAGGGCAAGGTGGGAGGCGGAGCCAGGAAAATCACCCAGAAGCTGGGGGGACAGCAGGCCTGGGGTACACAGCACAGGGGCAGAAATGTGAGTTCTGCCTCATCAGGGCTCAGGCACGACAGCCCCGCTCGCCCTGCCCTCCCCCCAAAGCCTCTGACGCACCAGCTCAGATATTCATGAATGTAGCACGCATACACAAATAAATACAATATGAAGGGAAGCCTTGTTTGTTTTGCTTTTTTAAGACGTTGTTTCTCTGTGTAGTCCTGGCTGTCCTGGAACTCACTCTGTAGACCAGCTGGCCCCGGAACTCAGAGCTCTTACCTGCCTCTGCCTCCAGAGTGCTAGAATTAAAAGATGTGCGCCACCACTGCCAGGCCGTTTTTTTTGTTTGTTTTGTTTTTGTTTTTGTTTGTTTGCTTTTGTTTTTTGTTTTGTTTTTTGCTTTTGTTTTTTGTGTTTTTTTTTGTGGTTCATTTATCATCATTTTATTAGCTATATGCATCACCTTATCACGGAGATAAAATTAAAATCTGTGTCATACCACCCACAAAATCAGCTCTGATGATGGTAATGGGGTTGCAAACTGATGAAGCTCTCTGTCAGGCTCAGGAACCACTCCTACCTCCCCAGCCCTCCCTCCCTCCCTCCCCTGCCCTCCCTCCCTCCCTCTCCAGCCAACCCTCACTCCCTCCCTCCTGTTGGTTGAACCTGGGCCTTGTGCTGTGCACACTAGGCAACCATTGAATTATAATCCTCAGCCTTTTCATTTTAATTCACTTAATTTTTATTTAATTAATGTATATACATCCTTTTCATAATTCTGCAAACATTTTGCTAAGTTGCCAGGCTGGACTTGAACACTCTGTAGTCTGCATAATAACTTTCAACCTTTTGGTCTTTGCCTCCCAAGTAGCTGGGATCACAGACCTGAACCGTCAGGCCCAACTCAGCAAAAAAGAAAGCTGTTGTTTTGTATTGTGACAGGGTTTCACTCCATATTCCTGGCTGGCCTTCTCAACCTCCGTAATGCCGAGACCCTTTAATACAGCTCCTCATGTTGTGGTGACCCCTAACAATAAAATTATTGTGTTACCACTTCATAACTGTAACACTGCTACTATTATGAATCCTAATGTAAATATCTGACAAATGGCTCCCTTTTATGGCCCACAGGTTGAGATCCACTGCTCTATGTAGACCAGGCTGGCCTTGAACTCACTGAGATCTGTTTCTGCTTCTGGAGTGCTGGTATTTAAGGCGTGCACCACCACGTGGCCATATTAGAAAATTTGACTACATTAAACTAAACACTTTTTGTTCATTAAAAAAAAAAAAAAAAACTGCATTAAGGGCCAACGAGATGGCTCAGTGGGTAAGGATGCTTGCCACTAAATTTGATGATCCCAGTTCAATTCCCCAGAAAGCATATAGTGAAAGAACTGGCTTTCACAAGTTGTCCTCTAGCCTCTACATACACTCCATATTACTAGAGCATATCCACACATGTACACACACATGCACACACACTCTCTCCCTCTCTCTTTCTCTAAATAAGAATGTCGCTGAGAGTGTGGAGAAGCAAACAGTGGAGTGGGAGGCTTATAGTGCATAGACCTGACAAATGGTTGTGCCCAGACAGCAAATGAGTCTATAAACAGATAACCCAACAGAAAACAGGGCAGTGCAGGGCGGAGGCGCGCACGCCTTTCATCCCAGCACTTGGGAGGCAGAGACAGGAGGATCTCTGTGAGTTCGAGGTCAGCCTGGTCTACAGAGCGAGTTCCAGGACAGCCAGGACTACACAGAGAGAAACCCTGTCTCAAAAACCAAACAGAAAACAGGACAAGACACTTGAACAAGCTCATGACAAAAGGGACATCCGAAGGGCCAGGTACAAACAAAAAGGGCTCTAATTGTATTGCTCATCAGGGAAATGTAAATTAAAACTACAAGGAGGTGCTACTACACACCCAACAGAATGACTAAAAATGAATTGCCCGGTAATGCCAAGTGTCGGCAGGGATCTAGAGCAATGGAAATGTTCCAGCGTGGATAGTAGGAGGTGAAGAAGTGATTGCAACTGCTTTAGGAAAACTTCTGTTAGTATTGACCTAGTATAAAACACACACACACACACACACACACACACACACACACAGGCATGCACATGCACACATGCACACATGCACATACACACGCGCACACACACTATGATCCAGCCATTCTACTCTTGGCTCAATACCTAAAAGAAGTGTGTATATATGTTCACTTAGAAAACACAAACAAGAATGCTCAAAGCAATCCTACTTGCAAGAGTCAAAGTCTTTAATACACAAACTCCCAGTTTCATCCACACATGGCAGCTCACTCATGGCGAGCTCACACAATGGAATACTCCTTGGTAATGAGGAGGAGGAATGGATACAGGTATCCGCCCAGCTCAGATGAATTTCACAATGATCACGCTGAAAGAAGGAGATCGGGTATAGGAGTCTATACAGCATTTTTCTACTCGTGTCTTATGTGCGGAGAAGCAAGATGAAAGCATTGTGTACAAGAAGGTGAGGGGGGGAGGGGGGTAACATCAAGGTCAGGCCCTCGGGTGGTAACAGCAAGGTCAGGCCAAAGTCAATACAATGGCTTCCTTTGTGGAGAGGCAGCTAGTGGTGCTGTGGAGGGCGCGTGGAGGAGGAAGCTGATCAGGTCATGTTGGCCGTTCCCCCCACCATCGAGTGGATAAAGAGTGCACAGGTACGACCCACAGTTGTCAAGTGAAGCCCTCTATTTCACATGCTCGTCTGTTTGTGTGAAATACTCCATCAGGATTTTAAAACGATTCGGGAAAGCAGCTCCTTACAGCTTATCTTCCAAACTGTGCCGACTGCATATCTTGGATTTCATGGTAATTGGAAGGGACCTTATGTAGGGCAATGTGCTTGGTGCCAGGCACAGTTCAAGTGATTTCTATCTGTGATCTAATCTGCTCCGCTGCAACAATCCTAGTCTACTCACCATTGTCATCTCCTTCAACAGATGGGGAAACTGAGGCATGATGAGACCAAATGGCTTGCTAGATTTCCACACAGGTCAAGTGGTCCCACGTCGACGCTCTAGGCTCAGCCCTGAGATTACAGCTACATAGGAGCTATGAGTGCTCAACTACCACACCAGCTCTCACAGACATGACCTCTGCTCGCTCCCTCCCTCCCTCCCTCCCTCCCTCCTTCCCTCCCTCCTTCTTTCTTTCTTTCTTTCTTTCTTTCTTTCTTTCTTCCTTTCTTTCTTTCTTGGTCTCAAGTAAGTAGCTCAGGCTATCCTCACTCAGTGTATAGCTGATGATGACCTTGAACTCCCAATCTTCCTGCTTTCACTTCTCAAATGCAGGGATTATAAGGGTGTACCACAACACCCAGCTCCTTTCCTCCTTCCTCCCTCCATTCCTTCCTTCCTCCTTTTTTTTTTTTTTTTTTTTTTTTTTTTGAGACAGGTTCTCACTCTAGCCTAGAGTGACCTGGAACTCACTATGTAACCAAATCTGGCCTTGAGATATTAATAGCAACAGTCCTCCTGCCTCAGCCTTCCAAATTCTGGGATTTTATTCCAAGAACCATCTCTGCATATGGGACTTCTCTTTAATGATTTTAATCACAGTTTTTTTTTATGTTTATTTATTTATTTATTTGGTGGGACAGGAGTGTGACTGAGGGTGTGTAAGTGCCACAATGCATGCCCATGGAGGTCAGGGCAGCGAGATCTCTCTTCCCATCATGTGGGGCTTAGGAGTGGAACTCGGCTTCTCAGCCTGGCAGTAAGCACTTCAACCTGCTGAGCAGGCCCAAGTGAAACTTTGAAGGATGGATGCAGGACTTGGAATTCAGCACATCCTTCTATCCACCTCACCCCACCCCCAGGAGGGCAGCAGACCATGGATGGGGTTATTACCAGACATGGGCCTGGTCCCAGGAGAACTCCCAGGTCCCTCCAAACTCCCGATTCAGCCTGGTCCGGGAACCGAAACACTTGAAACTTTCTAGAGAAGGAGGAAGCCTTTCCCCCAGGACCCTATGATATAATCTGCCTGTGGCTGAGCTGCCAGAACCTTCCATACAGAGGGTGAAATGGAAAGCAAACAGAGGCAAAGCTTCTAGACTACCTGCTTTTTTGGATCTGACATCAGACTTGCCGTTTAATGAACTAGTAAGTCAGCATAGGCTGGCATACATAGTGATGCTTTTAAACCCTGTACAAAGGAGTCAGAACAGAAGGATTGCAGGCCAGCTTGGGCTATGTAATAAATTTCAGGCCAGTCTGGACCACATTTCAAGACTCCCAACTTAAAAAAATAAACCCACATGCAAGGGCCCACAGGAATATAAACAAACATATGTGCATACAAATAAATAGCTGTAATAAAGAATTTAAAACAAGCAAACAAAAAAGTCAGGCACTATGTCCCATGCCTGTCAAGGAAAGCAGTTGACAGGCTGAGTGGGAAGGATCATGAGTTTAGGGCTATCCTCAGCTACATAGTGAGTTCCAGGCCAGTCTGAGCTACATAAAAAACATGTTTTCAAACAAACGCAAGAGCAGCTGTGTTACTGTCCCACACACTTGCTTTAAAAGTATCCGGCTATGTGCCACTTGGTGGTTTGGGTCTCTTTGTTAAATCTGTGTGTTTATCTTATACATGTAAAAACATGATGGGTGTGGGCCGCAGCAGCTTGCCATAGACACCCTTTACATAGAGCGGGTGAAGAGGCTTCGTGCTGGAAGGCCACCAGGGAAGATAACAGAAGATGAGGGTTTTAGTTGTGGCTGGCACAGTAGTGGTGGGTCAAAAGTTGAAATCGAAGAATGGAAGAAAAGAGTTGTTTTTTGGTATTCGGTTTTAAGATGGGGTCTGGTTATGTAGCCTCAAACTCCTGGCCCCCTGTTCCAACCTCCCAGGTGCTGGGATTAAGGAGGTGCACCACCGCACCCAAATGTTTGCTTATTTTCGAGACCAGCTCTCAGTATGCAGCCCTGGAACTCACTGCAGACCAGGCTAACTGCTTTGAATTTACAAGGGTCCTTTGCCTCCCCAGGGCCAGGGTTAAAGGGTGTGTAGCACAAGACCTCGGCTCGAGTGATTTATCTAACTATTCGCTTATTTATTTATTGCTGTGATGAAGCATTCTGTAAGAGTTGGGGAGTTCAAAAGTGCTAAAGACGGAAGACCCCACCCTGAGTCCGTTTCCAAACCCTCCACCAACAAAGCCCCAGACACTTAATTTACAAATCTAAACCGCGGAGTCATCATGTCCGCAGACAGAAAATGGGTGAAAGACAAAAAAAAAAAACAAACAAACAAACAAAAACAAACAAACAAACAAAACAAAACAAACAAACAAACAAAAAAAAACCAACTCGAACACTCCTTTCTCCAATAACGTGTCTGCGGTGGGTTTGGGAGCCCTAAGCATCCTTTCCCGGAAGCTCACTCAGCCTCCAGACAGCTTATAAAGGTTTACCCACCAAATGCCCACTTGTTCCCACCTAGACTCCGGGGGCGGGTTCTGAACTTGAACCGGGGTACGTGCCTACCATCCCCTCCTTTTCACAGGTGAGAAAACAGAGGCTGCAACGAGGTTGAGCAACTGCGCCTAGGGCGCTGGGCTCACAAACGTCATTGTCACCAGGGCCTTTGGAGTTTGTGTTTTCCAGAATGCCTGGGGGTCTGAGGGGAAGTCCCGGGTTTGGGAAGCTAAAGAGGAAGATGTTGTGGGCGCGACAGAGGTAGCAGAGAAGAACCCCGAAGTCGCGGCATCCCGTGGGGCTGAGGGCAGGTGTCTGTCACCCGGAGCTTCTCAGCTGGGGCGGTGGGACGCCTGGGGACAGCGCAGCCTTACCTGTCCTGGCGCTCACCTGCTGTCTGCTCGGAGGTGGCAGTGTCCCATGCTTTTCTGGGTCCCCCTTTCTGCGCCCCACCCTGAGGGGGGCGGGAGGGTGGGCGTGGGACGCCAGAGACCGGCCGGACCTGTGGGACCCGGGGCTCGGGCTGTCTGGGGAGCCCGTCACCCGAGGCAGCCGGCTCTTCCGGGGCTGGGACACCTGTGGGCGGCGGGAGCTTGTGTCCCTGCGAGCTCATAAATACTGCAGCGCATCGGTGGCCGAGGGGACCGTGAGGGCAGCTGGCGCGCCCCTGAGGGTGAGCAGGTGTCCCCTCCCCGATTGCGCCCCCCACGCTCCAGCTCCGGGCCTTCGGTGGACGGTGCCTCCAGACCAGATGCACCCGCCTAGGTCCCGAGGGCAGGTGGACCGAACCTCAGAACCTCAGCCGGCCAGAGAGCTGGGGTTCAGGCACCTGCAGGTTCAGGGCTGGGGAGGCAGCTGGGGTGAGGATGGAGCACCGCAGGAGAGCAGCCCGGAGGCAGGGTGGGATGATGGAGATGAGGCTGCTCAAGGCAAATGGGGCCAATGAGCAATCTGAGCGCAGAGTGGGAGCTAGGGGGTCCTGGAGAATAAAGTGGCAATCTGAGGATGGATGCTAAAATTTGGGGAATAGACTGCTAAGGAAGGCTGGGATGTTAGGGATGGAGTGGTTAAAGGTGACTGACTTCTAGGCTCCTCGAAGCTTGGACTGCTAAAGTTAGCCCGAGGGAACATGCTGCCCCCACCCCAATCCCTCCCAGAAGCAGGAGCCTGGGCCGAAGGGTTCAAAACCTAACTGGACCTCATCCTAGCCGTGCCATTGAGTCACCTGGTTGCTCAGTTTCCTATATGTGACAGGGTTGGTGATGACTGTGGCCACCACCTCACAGGAATGCTGCGAGGCCTCCCGGCACTAATCTATGCAAGCGCTGAGCAGCCAGGCTCAGAGACCTCATTAATTATTCTCTCTCACCAGCATCTGCTTCACCACTCCCCTCAGAGACGTTTCAGCCATTCAGTCTCCCTCCCCCACGGACACACAGACGGACAGACGGCCCTGCCTGCCATCTCTGCATTCTCCATCCTCTGTGGCACCCACCAACAGAATCTGATCGCGTCCCTGCGTTTGACTCTGCCCCCCACCATCCCCTACCATGAGCCCCCTTCCTGGGTGCTGGCTGTGCTGTCTGCTCCTCTTTTTTCCCCTGGGAGTCCAGGGAGACCCAGAGTACCCTCGCGCTACCCCAGAGCAAGTCCACCTGTCCTACCCAGGTAAGTGTCCCTGACCCCTCACCTCATTCTGCCTCTCCTTCTTCAGCCCTGGGGTGCTTTGTGCGTGAAGGGCTCAGGAATCTCTGTCGAAGCCCAGGCTGGTGATTTGTCCTTCCCAGCCTCAGTGATCTGCCTCTGTGAAATGGGTGTCAGCAGGCTTGTCGTTGTATGGAGAAGGATGATGGTGAGGACCCCATCACAAGCCGGAGTGCTCTCTCTCCCCAGGGCTGTCTTTGCTCATCACCTCACTGTCTTACCCCAGGGCCTGGCATATTGTCACACTGAGTTCAGAAATCACTTGTGGAAGGAACCAGTAAATGAACGGAGAGGGAACTAGGTCCCCCTGGGTCGCCTCTCTGTCCACTCCACTTGTCTTCTTTTCGGCAGGCGAAGGGTCCCTCACGCCCCTCTAGTTTTTGGAAATAGGCTCGTGTGGTCCAGGCTGGCCTTGATTTCCTAAGACTCCTGCCTCTATCTCCCAAGTGTTTGTTTTATTCTGTTGAGACAGTTTCTCGGACTTGTAGCCCAGGCTAGTCTGAAGGGCCCCCTGTGGCTTCTGTCTTAGGCTTTTGGGTGCTGGGGTTGCAGGAGTGAGCCAAGATACCTTGCTTTCTTCTTCTTCTTCTTCTTCTTCTTCTTCTTCTTCTTCTTCTTCTTCTTCTTCTTCTTCTTCTTCTTCTTCTCCTCTTCCTCCTCCTCCTCCTCCTTCTTCTCCTTCTTCTTTCTTCTCTTCCTTTCTTTTATCTTTCTCTCCCTCTCCCCGCCCCCTCTCGTTTTTTGGAGACTGGGTGTTGAGATAGAATCCAGGGCCTTGGGCATGCTGGGCAAACACTCTACCAAACTGAGTTACCCCCAGGACATTTTTTGAAACATCTACTTTATTAAGGCAGAGTCTCCATCTGTAGCCCAGGCTAGCCTTGAATCCTCAGTCCTCTGCCTTGGCCTTCCAAATATTGGGATTTCAGGCATGGACCACTGCTCCAAGCTGGGGGAGATCTTTCATCCGGAGGTAACAGGAGTTGGTCAGGTGACTCTAATCCCTTCACTCAGAAGATGAGGCAATAGTCAGGAGTTCAAGACCAGCTTCAGCTAAAGAACAAATCTTAAGCCAGCCTGGGCTTCATGAAACCCTGCCTCAAAATTAAAAAAAAAAAAATTATTATTTTTTTTTTTTAGTGCCAGCTCTCATGTCTATTCCCAGCACTTGAGAGGTAAAGGCAGGTGGGTGAGTTCCAGGCTAGCCCTGGCCATGTGGGAACCTGTCTCAAAACAAACAGAAAAGCAGGTGTTGGGCACATGGAACGAGGGCTTGGAGACCCGGACCCTCTGTGTGCCCCTCTGGGGTCAAATCCTGGCTTTGTCACTTATCTGCTATGGCACACTTGGAGTGACGGGAGGTGATCTTGTGGGAGTTATGGGTTTCCAGTTGCTTTCTGTGGAGTCACATGCCTGAGCTCTGAGTGGAACACAGACTCTTGCCAGATTTTGTATTAGAACCGAGTTATACTACCAGGGGTGACTGCCAGCCTTGGGGGTCTGATTCACGGCAGTGTTTTCCTTTGGGGTGTGTTGCTTTGTTTGGAGTTTTAAAAATCAGGAGAGTGCATTTCAGGACATTTTCTTTAGGGTTCCTTTCTTTTTATAGCTACATGTGTGTATTTACTTTGTGTGTGTGTATGTGCGTGTGTATGTGCGTGTGCGTGTGTGTGCGTGTGTGTGTGCGCGCGTGTGTGTGCGTGTGTGTGTGGTGCGCGCGTGTGTGTGTGTGTGTGTGTGTGTGTTCCTGCCCTGTGAGTGTGGATGTGTGTGCAAATGTGTGTATATGTGTGTGGGAAGGGAGGGGAGGGAGGGGGAGGGAAAGGAGAAGGGGAAGGGAGGGAGGGAGGGAAACTGGGACCCTGGGTTGGGGAGGAAGAGCCACTGTCTAGCTGTCTGTCTGACTGTCTGTCTGGGTTCATTCCCAATGTGGCCAAAAACAAAACTCCAAAAAGAAGAAAATAGTAACAAGTATCTCCTTTGAAAACCTCATTTTTATTGAATGAGAACTGTACTTACCAGATAAGAAAATTAGTGAAGAATGCTATCGTTTTTACACGTGTTTTTAAAATGCCATTGCGTTTTATTTATTTATCTCTTAGTGTGTGTGTGTGAGACAGTCAGTAGACAACCCGTGAGGGTGGGTTCTTTCCTTCTGCCATGTGGGTCCTGGAGATCCGATCCATCTCCCATCGTCGGGCTTGGTGGTCGGCCCTTTTACCCACTGAACCATCTCACCAGCCCATATTTTTAAATTATCTGATTTATTTATTTATTTATTTATTTATTTATTTATTTATTTATTGGTTTTTCAAGACAGGGTTTCTCTGTGTTGCTTTGGAGCCTGTCCTGGAACTCGCTCTGTAGATCAGGCTGGCCTCGAACTCACAGAGACCTGCCTGCCTCTGCCTCCGGAGTGCTGAGACTAAAGGCATACACCACCAACGCCTGGCTTTCAAACAATTTTTATTGCTGAGTGTGTATGTGTAGGCATGTGCAACAGGTGTGGAGGTCAGTGAAGAGAATATAACTGACTTACACGGTTTCAAATCTCTCTTTTTAAACTTCCTGCATTCATTTCTGTGTGTACACAGGAGGAGGTCAGGGGATCTGTGGCTTGGTTGAGTTGTCAGCTTGGTGGCAGGTGCTTTACTCACTGGGCTATTTCAGCAACCTTTAACATCTGGCTGAGTAGATGTAGGGTTCTCCCGGATTACTTCCTGTTCAGTCCCTCTGGATGCACGGCTCTGGCAGCTGTAGGGAGGAAGTACAGTCTCACACAGGGAGGCAGAAACAGAGGACAGAACTTTTGCTTTGCAACTATCCTAAATGTAACATGATTGTTCCTTGTTGGTCAAAAATTTAAAGTTTTGCTGGGTGGTGGTAGTACAAGTCTTTAATCTCAGCACTCTGGAGGCAGAGGCAGGCGGATCTCTGTGAGTTCAAGGGCAGACTGGTCTACAGAGTGAATTCCAGGACAGCCAGAGCTACAAAAAACCAACAAAACAAAATGTAAAGCTTTTAAAGTTGAAGTAATTTGAGACTTCTGGAGGAATCCCTAAGGTGGTAAAGCCACCTGGGCCTGGGGCACATGTCTGCAATTGGAGTACTCTGAAGGATGAGGCAGGGGGATGGTGAGCTCAAGATCAACCTGGACCTTGCCTCAAAAATAATAGTAGTATTTAGTCCCAGCACTCGGGAGCAAAGTGAGTTCCAGGACAGCTAAGGGTACACAGTGAGAGTCTGTCTTTCAAACAAAATGATACTAATAATGATGATAACAGAAACAACAATAAACAATAATAAATGGAGACCCGCTGAGGTGGGGTCTGGATGTAGGTCATATAACCTGAAATAATGTTAATATTAACAGAGTCCACTATCCTTATTTAAAGCTTTTAATTTATTTTTTTTTCTTTTTCAGGTTAGTTTTTTCCCCCAAATTGGGCATACTATATTTTATATTTCTTATTTATTTGTTTGTTCATTTTGTTGTTGTTACTGTTGTTGTTTTGAGACAATCTCACTATGAAACCCTGGCTGGCATGAAAGGTGTACACCATCATGCCTGGCTGAATTCCTTATTTTTTAAATAATTTATTTTTAACTTTTATGTGTATGAGTGTTTTGCCTGTGTGTGTGTGTGTGTGTGTGTGTGTGTGTGTGTGTGTGTATCATGTGTGTACCTGGGAGCCAGAAGAGGGTCTGATCTCTCTAGAACTGAAATTACATGTGGTCGTGAGCCAAAATGTGGGTGGTAGGAACTGAACCCAGGTCCTCAGGAAGAGCAGCCAGTTCTCTTAATTACTGAGCCATTGTTGTTGGTTTGGGGACAGGGTCTCCCACAGTTCAGACTGACCTTGAATTCTCTACGGAGCCAAGAAAGGTGACATCTTACATATAGTGGTAGGATTATTCTAAATTGAAATTTGAGGGGTTGACGAGATGGCTCAGTGGTTAAGAACACTGCCTGCTCCTTCAGAAGACCTGGGTTCCGTTCTCAACACCCATGTGGCAGTTTATAAACATCTGAACTCTAGTTCTAGGGGATCCGGTGCCTTCTTCTGACCTCCATCGGTAGCAATGCCTGCACATGGAACATAGACATACATGCAGGTAAACACTGATACACACAAAATTCATCTAAAAAAGAACACTTTTAATTGGAAAGCGACAGCTAAGATATGGTTGCATTGGTAGAACACTTGGTTCGGCTTGCACGGAGCCCAGGGCTCACTCCCCAGCCCAATAGAGAAAGGAATAAAAAAGAAAAGAAAATGGTACCAAAGATAGTCATGTGTCCCTGCAACCCCAAACACTTGGGAGGCTGAGGCAGGAGGAATTCTGAACTCAGGAGCATGAACTCTGTTTGGACTGCAGTGAAAACAGAAGGAAAGCCAGCCATGGTAACACTGAGTTCCAGGCCACCCAAGGCTACCAAGTAAGACCCTAACCCTAACCAACAGAACAGAATCAAACTGAACAAAGATGGGAATGGGCACCGGCACAGTTCTGGTTAAACTAGACCTCGCTCGGCTTCCCCCAAGGTCACCAATCAGTTTAGAGGCAGGATCTCACCTTGGGCTTAGGGAAGGTGCTGCCTTTGTCCCCTGCTGTGATTCATCTGGATCTGTAGCCCAGGCTGGCCTCACACGGGAAATCCTCCTGCCTCAGTTTCCCGAGTGCTGGAATCCTGGCAGTGTGCACCCCCACAGCCAGCACTCAATGCTAAATCTTTCATGACCTTTGTGTTTCCTGAGTAATGGTCAGTTGTTTTGTGAAACATCATTATTATAGGTTTCTTTGCTGTTGTTTCAAGGTTAGTACTAAGGTTGCACTTGGCGGGGGAAGATTGCAGTTGATACTTTGTGTCCCTCTCTGCATACGGCCCTGGAGGGTCTGGGGTGTAGATCTGCTTGCTGCTGCTGCTGCTGCCGCCGCCGCCCCAGACTCATTGGCTGCTTATGCTGGTGCCTGCTGGGTCCATCCACTGTAAAGCTTTATTCTTTCCTTGGTAGCAAATGGATAGCTTGGGGAGAGATTGCTCTAGGAGATGCAAGTCCTGTTGCTCCACAAATTTTCACCCACTAGTTTGTTTTAGCATCCATCGGTGGCTCCTAACTACAGTAATTCTTAGTGTTGAGCTTCCCTAATTGGGACTTTTTAATTTTCTTATTCCCTCTTTTCATATATATATGTATGTAAAAGATGCTCTTTTGTATGAATACAGATGAATCTCAGCCTCCCGAATGCTAGGCAAGGGCTGTGCTGTTGAGCCACACCCCAGCCCCTCACTCAGGGATTCTAGACAGGGGCTCTACCACTGAGCCACGCCCCAGCCCCTCACTGGGGGGATTCTAGGCAGGGGCTCTGCCATTGAGCCACACCCTAGCCCCTCACTGGGGGATTCTAGACAGGGGCTCTACCACTGAGCCACGCCCCAGCCCCTCACTGGGGGATGCTAGGCAGGGGCTCTACCACTGGGCTATGACCCCAGCTGTTCCTTCCTATCTAATTGTAATTTCAGCTTTAGGAAGAGCTGTCACTCTCCCCTGCCTACAGCCATGCTGGACTTGTGAATATTTTTCTCATTCTCTGGGTGAAAATCCAGTACTGTCATTGCTTTATTGCTGTTCACTGTGTCCCAGATTTGATCTCCGGGGATTTGCCTTGGCTTGGGAGTACTGAAATGTAAGTCAGTGGTAGGACGCTTGCCTACTATGTCTCATGCTCTGGGTTCCTCCTGTACCTGAAAAGAAAATTTCTTCTTCCCGCATCACTTCCAGAGGCACAACAGACCTGGTCACTGACATGGTCTGTTTTATGGTTACCCTCATCAGTCTCTTCAGATGCAATTTTCATGCAATTTTCTCGCCTACTTCCTTCAGTGTGTTGATGTCACCCATGTTGCAATATAGCCACGTGCTTGTGTTCCTTTTCTTTCACATCTGGCTGGTTTTAATGTTCTCTTAAGCTTTAGTGTGTGTGTGTGTGTGTGTGTGTGTGTGTGTGTGTGTGTGTGTTGAGAGAGAGAATATCCTGGAAGGTAGACAGTAGAATATAATCCTGGAAGTTAGATTACTATAAAAAGATCAGCTTGAAGAAGTGTCTGTTCTCACTGTTGTGCTAAATCCCATTCCCCACCCTCACACACCTCCCTACAGTCCATTTTATCAGCTCCCAGAGTGTCCTTTCTATATCTCTTTGTACATGTGAGCAGGGTTTTTTGTTTTGTTTTCTTTTCCCTAGACAGGGTTTCTCTGTATTGCTTTGGAACATGTCCTGGAACTAGCTTTTGTAGACCAGGCTGGCCTTGAACTCACAGAGATCCACCTGCCTCTGTCTCCTAAGCAGTGGCTTTCATAGTCCTATATATTTTTAGGGTAGCTAACTATATGTTTTGCCTCTAACACTGACTATGTCATCCAGGCTGACCTCAAACTCATGATCCTCCTGCCTCAGCTACCCAATCGGATAGGATTACAAGTGTTCACCACCATGCCAGCTCATATATCTCTTTTCCTCCATCCCCCTCCCTCTTGCCTTTCCTTCCTCTTTCCTTTTTTTCCCCTTCCTTCCTTCCTTCCTTCCTTCCTTCCTTCCTTCCTTCCTTCCTTCCTGCCTTCCTTTTGGCAGATTCTCACTATTTTCCTTGGGTTGTTCTCAAACTTGTCACCCTCTGACCTGTCTCTCAGGTCCTGGGCTTCCAGATGTGTTCCCCTATGCCTTACAGATGTGCTCTACTATACCTTGCTAAGTTGACCTACACTGGCAAAAGAATCTAGGGCCCTAATGTTACAATGCCTCTTGGTAATTATTGTTGTTACATTTGGTGTGTAGATAGAGCTGGCCTGGAACTCATGATGTGGCCTGGGCTGGCTTTGAACTCATGGAATTACAGGTGTGCTCACCACCCCAGGCTCTATGTGTATTTTGTTTGTCTACTGTCTGCGTGTGTGTGTAAAGGGGAATGTGCGGAGACCAGAGGACAACTCGTAAGAGTTGGCTCCTCTCCTGCCACCATGGGTTCCTGGGATTGAACGCAAGTCTTTAGACTTCTCACTGGCCCTCCGCATGGTAAAAGCCTTGGTTTGGTTACTTGATTTGAGAGTCTGGAGCACATCTCCCTCTTTTGGAGCCATATATGAGTCTCGGGAATTCTTTCACTTTTTTTTAAATAAATCTATGTTTGATTTGCAAAAACAAGGAAGGGGGGGCTGTGCAAAAAAAAAAAACCCGTCAAGAAAAAGGAGGGAGAGACGGACAGAGAGAGAGAGGAAAACTAGAGGCTGCCATTAAATAACCTGACCTATAGGATATAAAAAGACACTGTGTACAGATTTGCTCTAGAGCCAGGCATGGTGTCTCACTCCTATTATCCCAGCGGAGGCAGGAGGATTACTGAAAGTTCAAGGCCATTCTGGGCTACATAACAAGTTCCAGGCTAACTTGGGATACAATATGAGACCCTGCAGACAGTGACTATCACAGCTTCCTCCTGCCCTACAAGTGGCCTTTGCCACCCCCTCACCCCCCACTGTGTTACTTAGCCACCCTCCAGATACCTGTCTGGAGCTCTCAGGTGATGTCACCAGTGTGCAATGTTGGCTGCAGGCTAGCACACCGAGAAGAAGAATAAGGACATTGACTCAGCCTGTAAACCTCATTGTTGCCAGTTCCTTGCCTAAGGTTGTCCGTCCTATTCACTAAAGATGGCTGCCAGGGCATTCTCCGGATGCCAAACGTGAGGTCACCTACAAACAAAGGCACAAGGCCACAGTGTTGGCACAGAACCTCCAGCACACTGTAAGTCATCGCTCTGTGAGTCAGTGCTTAACACAGTGTACTGGAAAGTGGCTATTGTATTGCGAGGTTTCTTTGTTTGTTTTGTCTTCATTTCAATTGCTTTATATTAATCACACATCAGAAGGTTCATCCTGACATTTTCTCTTTTCTATTTATTTATTTATTTGAGGTTTTTGAGATAGGGTTTCTCTGGGTAGCCCTGGCTGTCTTGGAATTGTCTCTGTAGACCAGGCTGGCCTTGAACTAAGAGATCCAGCTGCCTCTGCCTCCTGAGTGCTGGGATTAAAGGCGTGCACCTCCACCACCTGGCCCATTTTTTGTACATGTATATAATGTGTGTAATGTATATATTTTTATAGGTGTCTATAATGTATTTGGGTCACATTCACCCACCTCTCACCCTCTCTTGTTCCATCCCCCACCTCCGCTGGTCTCTTTCCTCTTCCAACTAGTCTTTCTCCTACTTTTACGTCCCGCGTGCCTGTGAGTATGTGTGCACACTCATGTGTCCGACCCTGTGTTTCCTTAGGGTTGCTAAGGGTGATTTACTGGAGCACGGGCTACACAACAGCAGGATACAGATCCTTAGGGAAGATGTGGGGTTGTGTGTTCCTCCCTCCTCCATGGTTGATTTTCTTTTTTTAAACAGAGCCTTGCTATGAAGCCCAGGTTAGCTCAGAATTGTTATGTAGTCCAGGCTGGCCAAGAAGTTCCTATTCTCCTGATTCAGTCTCGGGATGCTGGTTATGTGATGCTGGGCTGGGGCTCACAGCTGTGCACTCTGGGCAGGCACTCTACACACAGAGCCACATCCCTAGCCCCTTGAATGTTTATTTTTATTATTTTATGTGTGTGGGTGCTTTGGCTGCATGTGTCTGTGAACCATGAACATGTCAGGTGCCTTCAGAGACCAGAAGAGAGCATCAGATCCCCAGGAACTGGGATTACAGGTGGTTGTAGCTGCCTTGTCAGTGCTGGAACTGAACCCTGGTCCTCTGGAAGAGCAGCCAGTGCTTTTAACCACTGAGCCATCTCTGCATCCTCCCCAAATTTTCTTATACATTCATTTATTATTTTGTTCGTGTGGGAAGGGGACACACTTGTGCCGCAGCACACATGTGGAGGAATATTATATATACATACACACACACACACACACACACACACACACACACACACACACACATATGTATATATGGTCCCACTATGTAGCCCTGGACGGCCTTTAGGTCACTATGTAGACCAGGCTGGTGTCAACCCTGCTTTCCTCTTAGGATTAAAAACCACCTGTCTCAGAGGACAACTTTTGAAAGCCATGTGGGTCTGGGGGATGAACCATTTTGACAGCTGTTTTCTCTCCAGAGTGTTTTCAACCTATAGTTGGTTAAATTCCAAGACCTGTAACCCAGGATGCAATTTTCCAGTTGTATTTGTAAGCATCATGCTTCCTCGAAACCTTGGAGGACAGAGAGCCCTATTAGCCTCATTGTGTTTCAGGTATGGGGAAACTGAGGCTCGGGGAGGCAAAGCTACTCCCAGCTTGGACATTGCAGAGGGCGTGAACTGAAAAATCGCTAAGTGGCCCCCACCTCCTCGCTGACAGCCTTTCCCAGTACCGCTCTGATTCCTCTCTCGGCAGGTGAGCCGGGCTCCATGACCGTGACCTGGACCACGTGGGCTCCAGCCCGGTCTGAGGTGCAGTTCGGCACGCAGCTGTCTGGGCCGCTCCCATTCCGTGCCCACGGCGCTGCCACCACCTTCGTGGATGGGGGAGTTCTGCGGCGCAAGCTGTACGTCCACCGAGTGACGCTGAGGAAGCTGCGGCCCGGGGCCCAGTATGGTGAGAGGGTTAGCGGTGGGCGAGAGAGAGGTATGATTCAGAAGCCATGGAGACCTGCGGCTGAGGCTGGGCTGGCGGCTCATCTGCCACACATGTGAGACGCTGGAATAGGAGACTAGGTGTGACGACACAGTCTGTCATCCCAGCACTTGGAAGGAGGCAGGAAGAGTCAAAGTTCCAGGGCATCCTGAGACGTTGTCAGGTAGCCCGGGCTAGTCTCCATCATAAATAATAACAGTAGTAGCTGGGCGATGGTGGCGCTCGCCTTTAATCCCAGCAGAGGCAGGAGGATCTCTGTGAGTTTGAGGCCAGCCTGGCCTACAAGAGCTAGTTCCAGGACAGCCTCCAAAGTCACAGAGAAACCCTGTCTCGAAAAACCAAAACCAAAACCAAACCAAACAAAAATATTAATAACAGTAACGATGATGTCCCTACGTTTTCCCTGGTCCCTGCCTTCCCAGCTGACAAGAGGACTGCTTTTTTTTTTTTTTTTTTTCTTCCCTCAGTTTACCGTTGTGGCAGCTCTCAGGGCTGGAGCCGACGGTTTCGGTTCACAGCCCTGAAGAATGGGGTCCACTGGAGCCCCCGCCTGGCTGTGTTTGGGGACATGGGGGCTGACAACGCCAAGGCCCTGCCCAGGCTGCGGAGGGACACCCAGCAGGGCATGTTTGACGCGGTGCTCCATGTGGGTGAGGCACGGGCAAGGGTGCGCCTGGAGGCTGGTGGACTGGGCGCTCTTCACTCTGGGGCTGGGGTGGGCTGGGCTGGGCGGGGCGGGGCGGGGCGGGGCGGGGCGGGGCGGGGCTGAGGTGGGAGCCCTGGCTGACTGCCAAAACACTGTCTGAGGTTAAAACCTCAGCTCTGGGCTCTGCAGAGTTCTGGTCCTGCTTTTTAATTATTATTGTTATGAGAGGTAAGACTCACTCAATACACAGAAATGTTAGAATAAATTAAGATGAATGGGCAAGGTAGCACATGTCTTTAATCCCAGCAGTGGAGAGGCTGAGGCAGGGGGGTTGCCCAGAATTCAAACCCAGCCTGGACAGCTTTGTGAGGCCTTGTTTAATAAAACGAAGTGTTATGGGCGTGGCTCAGTGGTAGAGCCCCTGCCTAGAATCCCCCAGTGAGGGGCTGGGGCGTGGCTCAGTGGTAGAGGCCCTGCCTAGAATCCCCAGTGAGGAACAGGGAATGTAGGCTCTTACCTAGTGTCCAGAAACACCTGGGGTCAATCTCTAGCAATAATAAAAGAAACAGTTTGTTGGTAAAATCAGCATCAAACCAGACCCAGCTGTGTTATGCGTGCAAACAAGCCCCAGAGATGAGCAGCTCTGTTAGCTCATGTATGAGAAGGTATGAGGTAGGGATCAGGAGCCACTAGATCTTGATCCTCCAAAGCAGACCCTGGGCCTCACTCTCCCCCTTTCCCTACTACCCTCCAGGAGACTTTGCCTACAACATGGACCAGGACAATGCTCGTGTTGGGGACAGATTCATGCGGCTCATTGAACCGGTCGCTGCCAGCCTGCCATACATGACGTGTCCTGGGAATCATGAACAACGCTAGTGAGTATGGAGGGCTGCAGGGGTGGGCAAAGCCAGATTAGTGAACACGATTGGGTCCTTGCTAGTCTCGCTTAAGTCCCTCATGCTGCAGGTGCCTCATCTGTGCTAGAAAAAGAAGAGTTAACAAAAGGGTGGGCTGGGGGCCACGCTCTCGTCTGAAAGTTGAGAAATAGAGGCTGCTGAATCCAGGTCCTTACCCCTTGCTCTTTATAATTCTTTTCCCCCCCCAGCAATTTCTCTAACTACAAGGCTCGCTTTAGCATGCCGGGGGACAATGAAGGCTTGTGGTACAGGTAATGTGGAGAGTGTGGGGGGTGTGTGTGTGTGTGTGTGTGTGTGTGTGTGTGTGTGTGCATGTGTGTGTGGTGTGTGTGTGATGTGTGGTGTATGTGTGTGTCTGTGTGTGTGTGTGTGTGGTGTGTGTGGGTTGGTGTCTGTGTGTGTGGTGTGTGTGTCTGTGTGTGTGGTGTGTGTGTCTGTGTGTGTGTGTGTGTGTGTGTGTGTGTGTGTGTGGTGTGTGGTGTGTGTGTGATGTGTGGTGTGTGCGTGTGTGTGTGTGTCTCTGTGTGTGTGTGTCAGTGTGCGTGTGTGTGTCTCTATGTGTGTGTGTGTCAGTGTGCGTGTGTGTGCATGTGTGTGTGATGTGTGGTGTGTGTGCGGGTGCGTGTGTGTTTGTGTGTTTGTGTGTGTGTGTGTGTGTGTGACTCCCCTGAAGGATGGGTGATGCAAACTTCGTATCTCTGGCCCTTGTCTTTTGACCCCTGTAGCTGGGACCTGGGCCCTGCCCACATCATCTCCTTCTCCACTGAGGTATACTTCTTTCTCCACTACGGCCGCCATCTGGTCGAGAGGCAGTTCCGTTGGCTGGAGAATGACCTGCAGGTAGGCCTGGGCGCGAGCCCCCTTCCGGCCTCTCAGTCCCTATTGCTGTCCCTCACTCCGAGCTCTTTTCTCTAGAAAGCCAATAAGAATCGGGTTGCCCGACCATGGATCATCACGATGGGCCACCGGCCTATGTACTGCTCCAATGCGGATCTGGATGACTGCACGAGGCACGAAAGCAGGGTGAGGTCCCTTCCCTGGGCGGCAGAGAGACGACGTGTTGGGAGGATGGGCCTCCTCACCTTCCTGTTCTTCTCAACAGGTCCGCAAAGGCCTCAAAGGCAAGCTGTTTGGGCTAGAGGACCTTTTCCATAAATACGGTGAGTGACCCTGGGGAGCCCCGGCCCCACCTCTCCCCACCCAGAAGCCTGACCATCACTCTTTCTGCCTTAGGTGTGGATCTGGAGTTCTGGGCGCATGAACACTCCTACGAACGGCTGTGGCCAATTTACAACTACCAGGTGAGGCGCAAGGAGGACTCGGGACCAAAAGGCCATGTTCATGTGGTCAGACCCTCCCCGGGGCCTGACCAGCTGTGACCCACCGTCCACTTTGTCCTTTCCTCCAGGTACTTAATGGCAGCCTAGAAAAGCCCTATACAAATCCCCGAGGCCCAGTTCACATCATCACAGGATCTGCGGTGAGCAGGTGGGGAGGGACTAGTTTAGACTGGTTAAGATAGGCTGATGGCGGCTGCGTTGTGAACTGGGAGACTGGGTGCTGCAAACGGAATGAATGTTCGTCGCACAGATGGGGCGTGCAGACTAGGGTAGGAAGCGTGGTGGGTCACAGGCAGGTAACCCTTTGAAAGCCCTGTGTGGTGGTGCGTGCTTGTAACACCAGCATTCTGGAGGCGGGAAGCCAGAGGCCTGCCTTGAGTTCAAGGCCATACAGTGAATTGAAGACCCACCGGGACTATTTACAGTAGGCGATCTTATTTCAAAAGACAAAACAGGACCGGAGTGGGTAATGGTGCTTGCTGCTAACCCTGATGACCTGAGTTCAATTCCCAGGGTCCACATGTGAAAAAAGAATCACACACACACACACACACACACACACACACACACACACACACTGAATAAATATCCTGCCTTGACCTCTGAGGTGCTGGGATTACAAAGCATACACCACCATGTTGGGTTTTGCCCTGTGCTGGGGATCGAACTTGGAGCTTCCTGCGTGCAATGCAAGCGTTCTTTCACCTGAGCTACAACCCCGGTCCAGTTAACTGATTTTCATTTGTTATTGTTGTTTATTTTTGTGTAGGGTGAGTTCACATGTGGGAGTGAGAGACAACATATTAAGATGGTTCTCTCCTACTATGTGGCTTCTGGGGACCAAACTCAGGTTGCTAGGTTTGGTGGCAATGTCTGTATCTGCTAAGTCATCTTACCAACTCCCAGTTTATTTTATTGTTTTTTTTTTTTTTTTTTTTTCAAGACAGGGTTTCTCTGTGTAGCCCTGGCTGTCCTGGAACTCTCTATAGATCAGCCTGGCCTCGAACTCAGAGATCTGTGCTGGACTAAAGGCCTGTGCCACCACTGTCCTGTCCCTGTTTATTTTTGAGACAGGATCTCTATAATCCAGGCTGGTCTGGACCTGATTATGTAGACCAGGCTAGCCTTGAACCTTGTGGTCCTCCTGTCTCAACCTCCCAAGTGCTGGGACTGAACGTTTGTGGCCAAGTGGTAACTGACATGCTCTTGGAGGCTGTGGGATCCTGGCCTGATGTGTTTCCTGCTGTGCCTGTGTCCCGTGCTGTCTGTCTGACTGTCTGACTGTCTGTCTGTCCTCCACAGGGCTGTGAAGAGTTACTGACTCCCTTTGTTCTAAAGCCCAGACCCTGGAGCGCCGTGCGTGTGAAGGAGTATGGGTACACTCGGATGCACATCCTTAACGGTACCCACATGCACCTCCAGCAGGTGTCTGATGACCAGGTCTGTCGGGCATGGGTTACAAACTGTGCAGCCTGGCCCAGGGTATGCGGGAGCTGAGTGCTTAGAACCTTGGGGTCAAAAATAAATCAAGCTAGTCATGGTAGCACAAACCTTTAACACAGGACTTGAGAGGCAGAGGCAGGAAGATCTCTGAGTTCAAGCCCCGTGTGGTCTACAAAGCAAGTTCCAGGAGAGCCAGGGCTACACAGAGAAACCCTGTATTGAAAGCAAGAAAGTAAATCAATATACTGGGTGTGGTAGGGCATGCCTATAATCCAGTCACTTGAGAGACTGAGGCAGAAGAATTAGGGTCATGGCTCAGTGTTATAGTATCTGCCTAGAAGTGTTATAGCACTTGCCTAGAATCCCCCAGTGAGGGGCTGGGGCGTGGCTCAGTGGTAGAGCTCCTGCCTAGAATCCCCAGTGAGGGGCTGGGGCATGGCTCAGTGGTGGAGCCCCTGCCTAGAATCCCCAGTGAGGGGCTGGGGCGTGGCTCAGGGGTAGAGCCCCTGCCTAGAATCCCCCAGTGAGGGGCTGGGGTGTGGCTCAGGGGTAGAGCTCCTGCCTAGAATCCCCAGTGAGGGGCTGGGGTGTGGCTCAGTGTTAGAGTCCCTGCCTAGAATCCCCCAGTGAGGAGCTGGGGTGTGGCTCAGTAGTAGCCACATGTGTGAGACCCTAGGTTCAATCCCCACCTCTGAAAAAAAAACAAAAAACAAAAAACTAAAAAACAAAATAAAATAAAACTATAAAGAGTTGGGAGGTTTAGGTAGTAGGAACTAGATTTCAAGGCCAGTTGGGCTACATAGGGTGACCATAAACCCAAAAGAGGGGGAAAAAAATGTAGTCTGAAATCGGAAGCCTGGGTTCAAATCCTGCCCATGCTCCCTACCAACCAGGAGACCTTTAATAACTTCTCTGACCTCTGTGGTCTTCAGTTTTTACATCTGTGAAATGGGTTGACCACAGATTGTGGTTCACAGTGTGCTGTGGTGGCCATGTAATGGTAAAAAGCCATGAAGTGCTAAGAACACAACCTCACAGTGGGAAGTTAGACAAGGGAAAGCAGTTCTTCCAGAGTCACACAGGTTCCAGACAGCAGAGCGGTCGTCTGACCCACGGGCCACATTTTCAGCACATACATCAAGCAGTGCATGTACCGTGTGCAGGCTGTCACCCTTGTCTCTGTTGTCATAGTGACCCTGTAGCCCTCCTAGAGTTTTTCTCTATTCCAAATAACTTGGCTGCTGAGCAAAAGGACCCGTGTGCTTAGGAGAACATGGGTACTGGACACGCAGGCGAACAGGTTCTTGACTACTGATGCTGTAGCCCAGATAAGCTAAGCACGAGGCTCATTTCACAGAGCAATCACGTAGCAAACATGATGCCCTGGGTTTGATCCTCTGCACCACATACATGGTGGGTCAAGCCTGTAAGTCCCGTGCCTAAGAGAATGCATGGGATGTTCAAAATCATTCTTGCTTATATACAAAAATCTGAGGGCTAGCCATGTTATGAGAAGCCGTATCGCAAAACAAAACCAAAAACCACCCAACCAACTCAATAAACAAAAAATCACCCATCCCTAGGGATAACACTTTACTTCAGCTTGACTTTTCAAATGAGGGAAACTGAGGCTCAGAGAGATGTAGGAACATGTGCAAGGTCATCCAGCCTAAGAGGGAGCGGTGGGATTTGAACCTAGGCCAGCTGGCCCCAAAGGCCAGGCCTCCCTTCCTCATTGCTTCCTGTTTCTGGTCTTCACAGGATGGCAAGATTGTAGACGACTTCTGGATAATTAGACCTTTGCTTGGCCGGATGATGTACCACTAGGACCTGGGTCTCTCTCATGAATACAGGTTACTGCTGTGACCAGGCAGTACCCTGGCCTGGCTGGGGAGTCAGGGCAGGACCCCCACTCCCCTGCCATCCAGAAGCCTGAGGGTGCAGTCCTAAGAGAGGCCAGACAGCTCTTGCCTCCTGGAGAGGTGGGGGCCCTGACTGCTTGGAGAGGGGGGACAGGTATGTGGGCACCAGCAGGGCTGCCTTGCCGACATAGCCCCGCTCTCCTGCATCACTCTGACAGGGCGGGGGACCCATGGGCCTCAGAATAAAGAGGCTTACAGCCGTGGCTTCATCGACTCAAACTTCCACGTGGGCCAGCTCTCCACTTGCCCTCCCCTGAAGGGTGTCCTGTGCTGGGACCAGCGAGCTGGGCCCAGCCCTCATGAAGGAGTTGCCCGCAGGGTTACTCCAGATCTGTTTCCCCATCCTGACTCGTATGGGCTGCTTTATGTCCCCTTGTGCCTCAGTTTCTCAGCCAGTACTATCTTCTCCAGGCACAGAGGATAGGGTGACTTGGTTGCCTCCCCCAAGGCACAGCTGACAAGCACACAGATGTGCTGAATTCTCCCCTCAATGCCCCTCTCTTTTTCTCCTTCCCCTGACATGTCCCACCATGGTTTATTGAGCATCTGTTGTGTGCCAGGAATGGAACAAGACAGACCTCTCTCCTCCAAATGGACATGGAAGCAAGGACTTGAATAACAAACAAACTTATAAGGGATAAGTTGGGGGGGATCAGTGTTGGTTTGCAGGAAGACGGGTGACATTTGGACTAAAGTTGATGGTAGGGGACACAGGTAAGACAGGAAGGATGTCCAAGGCAGAGGCGTAGCCAACGCAAAGGCCCCGAGGCAGGTGTGTATTTTCCCCACTGGCTGAGGAGGCTGCTGTGGCTGTCACCCAGCAATGAGGGAGAGAAGAGGGCAGGGCAGTGACAGGTCCCATGGAGCATTGTGGCCACGGTGAGGGCTTCAGATGGAGGTGTGGGATGGCCTGGGCTGACCCCAGCGGATTCGTGCCCTGTGGTCGCCTCACAGCTGTTCTTCCATCATGCTGAGCAGGCCATTTCTCAGGCTCTTCGGGTCTTGGCCTGGGTTGCCTGTCACTCATTCGGAGGCTCGTGGGACACATGGAGTTCTTCCCCTTTCCCTTTGCAAGGCCGATGCCCTGGATGCACTTGGGTCTGAGCTTTCTGAGTTCATTCTCTGGAGGGCCTCCAGGTTGGAAGCCTCGCCCCTCGGCCTGCTTAGACGGGTCCTCGAGTAGTCCAGGCTGGCCCTCAGCTCCCTATGTATCTGAGGATGTCCTTGAACTTCTGATCCTCCTGCTTCTACCTCCCCAGTGCTAGGATTCTAGGTGTGCACTATCATGCCTGGCTCGGGGTTGACATCTTTTCTACCTTAGGTTTCCTCCCCATTGTCCCTTCCTCACAGGCCAGGTCTTGGGCTCCATAATTCCGTTTGCAATGCCTTCACTGTCTGCCTCAATCATCAGTCATTGTCCGTCTCCTTCTTGGGCACAGGATTCTGCCATGGTGGCCAGTGGCATTTTGTTCACACTGGAGTCTATCATCTCCATCTAAACCTACTGGGTTGGACTGGGGCCCTAGGTGTCCCCTCTTCCCAGCCCTGCCCATTCACTGTTGTCCTGGGATGGGTGTCTCTCAGTCTCCTATTGGACTGTCCATGCTAAGGAGGGCAGGGTGCAGTGAGGCCCAGCATAACAGAGGCCCAGGAAGGATATCACACGCCAAGCTCTGACCTGGCTGTGTTGGGGACAGCGATGAATCAGGTAGAGAAACCAGGTCACCCAACCCAAATGATACATGAGGAGAGAATGCTGACCAGAGATGGCATGTCGTAAAGGCTATGGAGTGCCACTGTGGCCTGAACTGACGGCCTCACGCTCTGGGCCAGGCCGTGGACATGCCTGACAGGGAGAGTAGAGTCTACAGAGAGCAAAGAAAGCAAAGGCCTGCAGCTGGGCCGCACTAGGGGGCCAAGCCCAGCGTTGCCACTTCCGGCGTGATGATGGTAGGTCATGGGGCCTCTGTGAACCTCTGTTCTTCATCTGTGTGGAGAGAGGGTAGCCCGTAGGGAGCAGCCTTGCATCGCGTGAAAAGCTCATCACCAGCCTATGTTAGTTTTTCCTCCCCCTCCCCCCCTCTTCCCTCCCCCCTCTCCGTCCCTCCCCTCCTGCCTTGCTTTTCTTCCTTCAGTCTTCACCACAGGCTGCCCTTGGTCTAGTGGTTGTCTTGCCTCAGTTTCTCTGGGCTGGAGTTACAGGCATGCACCATTATTCCTGGCTGCATGATTTATTATTGTTGGTTTTTGGTTGAGTTTTTATTTATTTTTATTTTATGTGTATGGGTGTTTTTCTTACATGTATATCACTATGTGCTTTCCTGGCACCCATGGAGGTCAGAAGAGGGCGTCAGATTCTTCTGAGATTGGGGTTACTGCTGGTTGTGAGCCACCACGTGCACTCTGGGAACCGAACCTCTGTCTTCTTCAAGAGCAGCTCGCACTCTTAACTGTTGAGCCGTCTCTCCAGCTCCCTAGCTGCCCTTTTTTGTTTTTCCAGACAGGGTTTCTCTGTGCAGCTCTGGGTGTCCTGAAACTCACTCTGTAGACCGTGCTGGCCTTGAACTCACAGAGATCCGCCTGCCTCTGCCTCCCAAGTGCTGGAATTAAAGGCATGCACCACCAACGCCTGGCTAGGCCTTGATTTTTTAAAATGTAATTTGCTGATACAGGATCTCACTAAGTAGTTCAGGCTGACCCCAATCAAATGCTGGGGTGATGGGTCATGCACCACATTACCACGCCCATCCCAGGACCCAGAGATCTTAATTAACACTGTGTAAATGCATTAAAAAAAAAATCTGTTCTTTTTCCTCTTCAAATCTTGAACTCTGGGAACCTCAGGGATTTCTTTGGATTCTGTTGCCTCCCCAGCCCAGGCCACTAGTCCATAGTTAGCTACCAGCCAGGGCCAACTACAGAATACGTGAGGAAGGAAACCGGAAGGGAAGAGGAAGGAAACCGGAAGGGAAGAGGAAGGAAACCGGAAGGGAAGAGGAAGGAAACCGGAAGGGAAGAGGAAGGAAACCGGAAGGGAAGAGGAAGGAAACCGGAAGGGAAGCGTCCTCATTCAGCCCCGCACATCCCTCCAGAACCTGACAAAACAGCGAGGTCCCTGCTCCAGGTGACTCACAGAAAGGCCAGCCATGGATGCAGTCTGCTGAGAGGGAGACCCGTGAGCACTCACACACTTGGCCACTGTCACATCTGGTCCATGTCACGCATGGGAAGCCCAGGGGCTTTGGGAGGAACTGCTGAGCACAGACATGTTCTGGCCAGCCCCAGGAGAGTGTGTGACCTGCTTTTCCTGCCTGCTGAAACGAACATGGCACACATCACTATCTCTAGTGTGTTGTCTTTTCATGTTTAAAAATATGCGTTATCTTGGGGAATGGTTTTACAGACAAACTGGAAAGATAAAAGAGTTCCCACAGGAACCTCGTGCCCAGCTTTCTTTTATGATTAAAATCTCAATGATAGTACATCTGTTTTTTGGTTTCATTGTTTGGTGGTTTGGGAGCTTCTTTCAAAAGATTTATTTTTACTTTGTGTATATGAGTGGTATGCCTGTGTACCTCTGTGTGTGTGTGTGTGTGTACACATGTGCAGTTCTCCTGGAACTGGAGTCACAGACAGGTGTGAGCTGCCATGTGGGTGCTGGGAATTGAACCTGGGTCCTCTGGAAGAGCATATAGTGCTCTTAACTCCTGAGCCATCTGTTCAATACTTGAATATTATTTTTTTCTTTATCTCTGTGAAGAATATCATGGGAATTTAATGGGGATTGCATTGACTCTGTAAACTACTTTTTATATGATCATTTTTGTTAGTATTCAGTCATCTGTACTGGCCTGTCTTTGGGGTCCTGACAAGATACGCCCTCAGCTGCAGCCACTAAGAGCACCACCTGTGAACATTCACTATGTTCTCTTTTTAAAGGGCCCTGCCCACCTCCCATCTCTCTCTCTTCCTCTGCCTCTCTTTCCTACCACTCCTGTCCCCAGAGGTCAGTCTGCCCTCTCCTCTCCCCCCTCCCCCCTTTCCCATTTACTTTCCCCCAATAAAAAACCCCTCCACCCAAGCTTTGTCACATGGCACCTTTCTCTCGAGTGCTGCTTTTTAAAATTACAGTTTCCCCAATATTGGTTGTGCCAATACACAAACACGGGAGGTCTTTCTAGTTCCTGATCCCTTAATTTTCCTTCCTTAAGTGTCTTTTTTTTTTTCTAAGACAGGGTTTCTCTGTTTTTATCTTGGAAACCAGCTGACCTCGAACCCACCTGCCTCTGCCTCTTGAAAACTGGGATTAAAGGCATGCACCACCACCACCCAGCCAGACTGTTCACTTCTAAAGCAGCAGTCAGTTGTGTCTTGTTATATCCCCATAGTAAGATTTAAAAGGATTTATAAAAAAGATATGGCCATGAATGTGTGTAAGCGCTGCTAACCACCTCTCCAGCACTTGTCCCTCCTCTGCCCTGCCCCCACCCCATTTGTATTTATTTAATTTTTATGTATACGCGTTTGTCTGTGAGAGTGAATGCTGAGTGAGCAGGTACCAGAGGAGGTCAGAACAGGGCATTAGATTCCCTGGAGCAGAAGTTACAGGTCATTGCGAGATGCTAGACATAGGCGTTGGGAACCAAATCAGGGTCCTGTGCAAGGACAGAGTGTAGTTATAACCACCAGTCCATCTCTCCAGCCCCAAGCAGGCCGCTCTTAGCTAGAAACGGCATTTGTGTCTCCTCCCCGAAATCAATGTGCTGGAGTGGGTGAGCACCATCCATCATGTGTAGCCATGTAGACTCCACAATCTCCCTCCTCCTCTCGTGGTCTTCCTACTTTCCTGTGAGGCTGTGACAGATCGAGACCAGGGACATGGGCGCTGGTATTTGATCACCCTGCACACTCCAACCGCTGATCTGATGACCCACACGGCAACTGAGCGTCCAGTGTGACCAGTTGGCACGGATGGGTACATGGATGGAGGGATGACCAATGTATAGACTGGTGAACATAAACAGGAAAAGGAAGGCTGGCATGGTGGCTCACGGCCGCCATGCCAGCACACTCATGAGATGGGGGCAGGAGGATTACTGCCTTTTAGGTGGAGGCAATAGTGAGATTCACGTCCACTATATAGCTGAGGATGGATTCGAACATCTGCTCCTCCTGCCTCCACTTCCTTGGTACTAGGATTTGAGGGAAGTAGCTCCATATTCCTGCTTGAGAGGGAACCTTTCTATTTCCCAGAGTTCCCTGCAGCAAACACCCCCAACTCCCATCAGCCTCTGGAATCAACTAATCTATTTTGTCACTAAAGGTTAGATTTGCCTTTCTCACAATACTGGCAGTGGAGCTGTGCAGTATTAGACTTTTGTAAATGGCTTCTTTCAGTCAGTGCAGTCCATTTGCAATCCATCCATGCTGTGCTCCACAGGTCAGCCACACTCCCAGCCCCTCCCTCAGTGGGGGGTTCATGGAAGTGCTCCACCACTGAGCCACGCCCCTCACTGGGGATTCTAGGCAGGGGCTCTACCACTGAGCCACACCCCAGCCCCTCACTGGGGGATTCTAGGCAGGGGCTCTACCATTGAGCCATGCCCCAGCCCCTCACTGGGGGATTCTAGGCAGGGGCTCTCCAGATAAGCTTTATCTTCAGCCCTACATTTTTTTTTTAATGGCCATTGAGGAGTATCTTGTGATACATAAAATACTTTCTAGACTTCATCATTTTATGTTGTGTCATTTTTTCCCCTGGGAAAATAAGTGGTCATAAGTCCAGACTCTGAAGTCAGACTGCCTATGTGATTTTGGAAAAGTTACTTACCTTCTTTGTGCCTTTATTTGCATAGTTTTGAATGGGGATAAACAATAGTGGATAGGTTTTTGTGATGACTTCAGTGACACCAGCCCTCCAAATCTTAGCTAGATTTTAGCTAAGTCATCTTTTAGCCACTTTCCATGCCAGACTGCAGCAAGACAAACCACCCTTCCCAGGCTCAAACAGCATTTGCTGACACCTACAGTAGTATCCTTCCCTAAGGACCAAGAAATAACCACGAAACACCTGGGCCTGTAGTTTGCTGTTTGAGCACTAGGTGGCAATCTAAGCATTGGTTTATATCATTTGGGGGTAACCCTAGAGCACCATAAGGTGTGGGGGCGGGTTAACTTGAGGGGGTATTCGGTCATTTGTAGCTCTCCACCATCCCATAAATAACCCCCAATAAACGTGTGTGTGTTATTCCATTGGCTGTTGATAAGTACCATTTCTGTCTGGAGACAGAGGTTAATTTTACATCTTCCTGGGTAAGCCCCACCACAAAATTTAAGGAGGAGTGTATGTTACATGATTACTACAGGGCCTGCAGCGTAACATGCTCTGTCAATGTTGGCGTTATCAATATTCAACGTGATTGGCTCACAGCGAGTGCTCAGTGGGTGCATTTATCCAGCCAGTGTGAGTAGTTTTGATGTCAAACCTCAGTTTAAAATCCAGTAAGGCGGCTGCAGAGACAGCTCAGTGGGTAAGACAGCTTGTCACCAAGCCCCATGGCCTGAATTTGATCCCGGGAAGGAGGGGACATTCTCTTCGTTCTCCTTGCTCTGGTTCACACTAATGCACAGGTCAAATGAACAAATAATGTAAAAAGGAGGGAAAAACAACTTAAACACTGGAAAGGATACTTTAAATGCAGGCCAAGTGTGACTCTCTAGTGTACGATCTTGCAATGTGCATGCCCGACCATGGGGAGGCAGCAGAGGGCGGTCAGTGAGTGAATGAGCAAGAGAGAGTCTCCCAGTTTAGGTCTCCAGAGTCAGCTAGAGACCAATAACTCCACGTTAGCATAAAATGTTTGGAATGTCAGGGCTGGTGGTGCATACATTCAATTCCAGTATTGGGGAGGCAGGAGCAGGCAAATCTCTGAGTTTGAGGGTAGCCTGGTCTATAGAGTTCATTCCAGGATATCCAGAGCTACACAGAGAAACCTTATCTCGAAAAACCAAAACAAAAAATTAGACGCTTGTGCAGATAATGGTTTATAAAAGCTAAATGCTCAACAAGAAAATGTGGTTAAACAAATTAGAGTTCATTGATAGGATGGCTTCTTAGGCAGACCTAAAATTAATCTTCTTGAAGAATATTTAGTGACATGGAGTCACTGCAGATATATATATATAGTCTTGGTTTTAAAAGGTATTTTCTGTGGCTGGAGAAATGGGTCAGTGCTTAAGACCACTCTTCTTGACTCTGAGGACACGTCATACACATGTGTGTCATATGTGCGCGGGTACACACACACACACACACACACACACACACACACACACACACGGAAAGGGGGGAGTAGAAAAAAATTTCTTTTTGAGGCAGGGTTTCTCTGTGTAGCCCTGGCTGTTCTGGAACTCACTCTGTAGACCAGGCTGACCTCAACTTACAGAGATCTTCCTGCCTCTGCCTCCTAAGTGCTGGGGTTAAAGACACACAGCACCATGCCCTGCTAAAAATAAATCTGTTTTTTAAAAAGTTATACTATTCTGTCCAGTCTTCCAGGCATAGTGACATGAGCCTGTATTCCCGTTGGTGTAACACTCTTGTGCATCCGAGACCCTGGGTCCAACCGGGAATGAGATGGAGAGGAGGGAGGGAGAGACAAGCAGGTCAACAGAGAATACAGCATCAGCAGTCCTTCATTCATGCTTTTCACAGATGTAAACAAAACGCTGGCCATGTGTCTGGCAGTGTGCACTGGTGCAGAGGACAGGCAATGAGCATTTAACCAAATCTTTATAGAGGGTGGAATTACCCCTTATTCAACCAGCCCTTGGGCAAATATGTACCGAGTACTTACACGCCAATAAAATCAAGGCAGAGCCATGAGCAAAGATGAGTTCAAGGTCAGCCTGGGTTACAGAGTGAGGTCCTGTCTCATGAAACCAACAGGGGCAGGGGCGGCCAAGGGAATCAAGCAGACGTGGACAAAGGTGAGGATGCTGGCTCTTCCAGAGAAGGTGGTGTTTGAGGGAAACCCGACAGAGCGCTGAGCAGGAGCGGGAGGATTCTTTGAAGAACAGAGGAAAAAGCCAATAAATAGAACCAAGAGAAAGCCAGGCCGGTTCGGGGGGCAAGCCTGTAATCTCAGCTTCCCAAGTGGCTCAGTCTAAACACTTGCCTAGACTTCTCTAGGCTGGGGACTTGCCTGGTACTGCTTGCCTCTCACCTATGAATGCCTAGGTTCAATGCCCAGTGCCCAAATAAACAAACAAAACCCTCAAAAACCTCAAGACGAGAAAGCATCTATATTTCTCAGTAAGACCATAGATGCAAAGGGTGCATTTATGGGTTTCTTTTTCCCAGTGTTTTCCATATTGACTAATTTAAAATTGTCAATTACGTTTATTTACTTAATTAATGTCCATGGCTCACTTGTAGAGGTCAGAATGGGACTAGTGGGAATCATTTCTCTCCTTCCACAACATGGGTCCAGGAGATAGAACTCAAGTCATTGCTCTTGGCAGCAAGTACCTTTTACCCACTGATCGACCTCACACACCTGCGACAAACAAAAACAAAAACCCTAAACTTATTAAAATGATTAAGATCAAGTAGCGTCAGATTTTCAGGTTCTGCCTGCACACTACTTTCAAAATTTGTTATCTGATTCCTGAGGTCATAAACCAAGTAGCATCAGTTTAGCCTGCTTCTTTACCTGCAAAATGGGTATTAAATCGACAACGCTGTGGTACCCCGCTTATTTCATATCGAATCGCATGCTAAGACAGGCATAAAAAGTGTTTAAGAACTGTTGCTGGCCATCATGTTACTGCATTCCACTGTCTTTACTTCCTCAGGAGTCCGTAGGAATCTGTGTGTCCAGGAAGCCGTCGTTTCTCCTTTAAGAACCAGAGTGGGCGGGGATGAAGCGTCCCCGCACCTTTTCCAAATTTTCCAATCTCGGCTCCGCATTCTCCCCCGGAGGTCTCCGATTGGACAACCTGCACCAATCAGCGGCTGCAAGGAACCCTGCCCGCCGTCTGGCCCCGCCCCCGAGCATGCCCCGCCCACCACCGGCCAGCCCCGTTGCTATGGGGACTAGTGGGCGGCGAGGAGTAGGGGAGGCCCCGGATGTTCGTCGGGGTTCCAACATGGCGGCGGCAGTAGCCGCGGCGGCGGCGGCGCGAGACAGCTGAAGGCGGTGCGCGAGCGCGGAGTTCCGGGCCGGGTAGCTAGGCCGCGAGCGACCGCGGCGCCAAGCCGGTGGGTTAGGGGGCTACCGTGCAGGAGGGAGGCTTGGGGCTGACGGGCGCGGGGGTCCGGGCACGCGCTGTGGGAGAGCGGTTGTGGGGGGCGGGGCCGGAGGGGTCAAAGTTCACTCTGGGAGGCCAGGGTCGCGCGGTAAAGGGTCGCGGGAAACGAGGGAGGGGGTGGGGGCGGGGGCGGTCGCGATCGCAGCTCCGGCCGGCGGGGGGGGCGTGGCCGAGTTTGAAATCTGTGCAAAGTTTGAAGGACTCGGTGGGGGCGCGTAGGAGGGGTCCGCCACAGTTCTCAGAGAAATCCAGGAGGGTCGCGGGTCACAGCCCACAGAGAGGTCGGGGAACCAGAAGGCTGCACCCGCCGAGTTTTAGGTTTGGGGGTGTGTGAGGCACACAGGGCGTGGGCAGAGCGTGCAAAGATAAGAGTCTGACGGGCACAGATGTTTTGGCCGGGTCAAAAGCTAAAAACCCAAGCGGGGCGCGTTCAGCGGCAAGGGGACCAGGGACATCTAGCAGAGCCTTCCAGAGTGCATCCCGGTGGCGGGGACTAGAAAGGGAGCCCCCTCCCACAAACAATGAGGGCCACCCACCGGTGAAACGCTGGCGATAGCTGGGCTCACCTCTCAGCGTTAACGCTGCGCGTATGTATGCACTCTCGGGCTGGGGCCGAAGCTGTTATTAAGACGCTAAGTGATTTGTCCCAGGTCAGCTAATGAGTAAGGTGAGCAGCTGGGATTCCAGCTCAGAAGCAATGGCCCTGAGTGCTTCTGTGGCCTGCTGCCTTTCAGAGAATCTTGGTATCGGTTAATGTTTAACGAGACAGAGCACTGCGTGTGCCTGGTCCTGTTTCTTCCCTTATCTTGTGAGATGGGTGAGCTGACTGTTAAAGAACAACCTTGTTCTCCAGACAGAAAAACTAACGCCCAGAACGCTTGGCTAAGAGGCAGAAGCTGACCAAAACTCACCCCCCACACACACCTGACACACTGTCCACTTCCTAGGAGGTCTGTTCCTGGAAGCAGACAGCCAAGCCACTCCCTGGGTGGGAACCTAGTGTCTGTTTAGCCTCCTTGGAAGGGTGTGACCTGGGAGGGGAGGTTCCCTTGGGCCTCTGGGAGTGGCGTGTTGCTGGGTGGCCCCGAGTCCAGAGAGCTTCTGGTTGGGTGGGTGTGACCTTAGGAATTCCCTCTTTAACACCGCTTGCTCTCCCCGTGGCGTCAGTGGCTCCACCCTTAACTGCTGTGGCCCCCAAATTCTTCCTGTCCTAGCCAGCCATCCTCTCCACTTTGGTACCTCCGGTTGGTCAGCCCTGGGCAGCGCTTGCCTTGGCTTTTTTTCTCCTGCTGTGAGAAAGCCCATTCTGCCTCTTCCCGGTTCCTGAGGGCACATGCTTTGCTGCTGGTTCAGGGTGATTCTGGAGCTTCAGCTGCCTGCTGAGTACTGGGGTGGGGGAGGCTGTTGGGCGCTGAGCTGGATTCTGGGACAGCCCTACCCACAGGGCCTGCTCCATCTCTCCTGCGGGAGCAGCCAGGACCTCAGCAGGGGGCACTGAGCTTCACCTCTGTAAATGAAGTTAAGATGGGGAGTGCCCATACTCCAGGTCTGTCCTGAGGTTCCTGTCCTTGGAAAGTCCCTCGAGGAAGCTCTGCAGGGTGAGTAAGAGGGACAGGAAGGGACACAAGGTCACCAAGAGCTGTATGTGCATAAGCCCTCCTGGGCTAGTAGAGGCCAGGGGACAGTCCAGAAGCTCAGCCTGGGAAGGGCCACTTACAAGCACCCTAGTTTTCTCCCCTGCAGAGCCGCCTAATGAGTGCTGGGTGTGAAGGGCTTGGCCTGACGCTTGGCACACAGCCAGCCAACCCCCAACTGCTACTGGCAGTGCCAGGGTGCCAGCCCAGGTCTGTGGGCCACCTAGCCTCCCAGCCCTACAGTGCCAGCTTGGCTCAGATAAGGAGAGATGGAGGTCGCAAGGTTCAGACTCCTGCCTTGTCTCTTACTATTTGATCTTTTCTTTTTCTTTTTTTTTTTTTAAAGTTTTTTGAGACAAGGTTTCTCTATGTAGCCTGTGTAGATTTGGGCAGTCCTGGAACCAGCCCTGTAGACAGGCTGACCTTGAACACACAGATCTGCCTTCCTCTGCCTCTCTAGTGTTGGGATTAAAGGCTCAGTTTGAGCGTGTTTTATATCGACTAGTTTTGTTCCTTATGCTCAGTGGTAGGCTTTGGAGAAAAGCAGAGCTTTCAGTGTTAGGGTTACCCAGCCATCCCTGTCAGGCCACAGGAGAACAGCCAGGGACGCCATTGACACAGCACGTCCCCTCTCCTAGCTTCCCTGGGGATCTGGATCAGCAAAGCCCCCTTTACTCCCTCCCGAGAGGCACAGATAATAGGTATAGTTCTTTCCCCAGCCACATCAGCACCACCTGATGAGTGAACCCACTCCACAGGGCCTGATCTGGCCTTGGTCATTTGGAAGCCCCTGGGTGGCTCGTGTCCACTGCTGTTTCACAGTGCACAGACACAGTGTCACCTGAACATGCCCGACAGTGTCCTGCCCTGTAAAGGCCTGGATTGGCCATTTGCTTTCCATGCTATTTCCTATTTCTTTCTCATGACGGGTCACATTTTGGTGGCCATGTGGTCAGTTGCTTGTTGGAACTGGCACTGTGCTGTGATGAATATTGTAGAATGTTTCCTTGTGGGCCACAGCCACCTTGTGGTGGAGCTCACACTTGGTCCCGATGCTGGGAAATGGCTCTCCTAGAGGGTTTGTTGCGTGCTTCCCAGGAGTGCTGTGACAGGTGTGGCTCTGTGGAATGCTTTCCTCAGGACATGATGGCCTGCCATTACTCCAGGCAGTGGACACCACCTGAGGAGACAGCCTGTGTGGCTTCTGTACCTGATGCCATCTAGTCTCATGTTCAGGACAGAGGGCAGGCTTCGGGGCTTTGACAGGGGCTCTCTAGGGTGTGTATGACAATGGCCACAGCTTCGTCCCCTCTTCCCTTAGGGATGCCTCCCAGGGTAGACATTTGGGAAAAGGCCTGGACTTGGGAGAGGGGTGAGCCTTTCCCAAGCTAATAGCCTCAGCCTGTGAGGTTATTAGTCCCAGGGCTAACTAACAGCCTGGCACATTTGTCTCCGGATGGTGACACCCAGATCTGAGGGGTTTGAGTGGGACGGTCAGATCTGGTTGAGAAAAAGTAAGCCAGGCCCTGAACAGAGTAGAAAAATTGCGCAGGTGGTGAGTGCTGAAGGAGCAAAGGCGGGGCTCAGAGAGCTTGGGTTAGTGGAGTTGGGCAGACGGTGGTGTTGGAGACTGGGCGTGCATGGCAAATGCTGCCGAGCTGGGACAGGCGAGGAGCATGGCTTCCAGTCCATCACGGAAGGGCTTGGGTGGCATCATTTTCCCCTTATAAAGCTTGCTTTCACTGCCTAGCATGGTGAGTCCCTGGGTTCCATCCCAGTGTCACATAAAAGCAGACTTGATGGTGAATGGCTGTAACCTCAGGGAGTGGACCAGAGGGACCAGAAGCATGAGTTCCCGAGAAGCCAAGGTAGGTAGCCCAGGCTGCTGTCAAAGGAATGCATTGTGGGAGAGGCAGCAGGGCTGTCATGATAGGCGGAAGGGAAGGGGAGTGATGGAACCCTTCCTCCTGTGAGAGTCCTGTGAGAACTCTTCCCCCACACTACAATCTAGGAAGAAGATACTGCAAGTTTAGACAGGAGAAAACAGACCGAGGGAGATAGGAGACGTGTCTAAGGTACCCAGCAGGCAGGTGTCAGGACAGAGGGTCAGGATTTGAACCCTGGCTCAGGGCTCCAGAATCACTGGTCATCCTGACAGCCCTCCAGTGACTTGAAAGTTGCTTTGCTTGGACAGTGTCCATTTCTATCCCCATGAGTTCCTTTCAGACAATTTCCCTGGGGACCCATTGGACACGAGTGCTGGATGTTAAGTTCGTGTCCCCTCCGGCACCCCCACGACCCTGCCCTTCCTTGAGCACTACTGTGAACCCGTTCTTGGCCTGTGGCTTATGATGAACTAGACTTCCTGGCCAGACGCCTGTCAGGGTGTCCCCAGCAGCTGGTTCTTGCATCTCCCTGACAGACTGGTGGCCACAGATGCTGGAGTAGGAGGCTGTCCCTGCCCAGTCTACAGGCAGGGAAGTGGGCTGCCCCCCACTCATCCGGGGCCGAAGCTTACTGTCTGCTGGATGCCCTGGCCCACAGGAAGGTTTGGGGGATGCTAAGGAAGGTCAGAAGGGGAACTCCTCCAGATCCCAGGGGAGCACACACTGACAGATATGACAGAAGCCATAGCTCATTGCAGTCTGTCTCCTGAGGCTGCTGTTGTCCTGCTCTTTCCCAGCAATCCAAGGGGCAATGGGGACTTTCCTGGCTGATATTCAGTACTGGCTTATCTCTTGGCCAGCCCCCCTTGCTGGGATCCTGGTAAAATGGGGTGGTTTCAGTTCCCCGCCTGCCAAGCCTGACGCAGATTTGAGGAACTTCTGTAAAGTGCTGCCCAGGTCAGAGCCTTGATGGCTTTTCCAGATGTGTCATCTGGCGGGCGCCCTGTCCTGGCCTTACCTGAAGCACAGCTGCGCTGCCCGTCCCCCCCCCCCCATTCCTCTTCCACGTGTGCTAGGGCTCTGCACAAGGACCCTGAAGCCATCCGTCACTGACCTCATTTCTCTTCCTGCATTTCCATCTTACGAAGACACATTGTTCTGCACGTGCATGGGTTACCTACTCACTACGTAATCGCTGGAAACCACACGCAGTCCGGAGATACAGTGGCTAGGATGCTGGTCACTTTCCCGGCTTCAGTAATTCTCTCTCACCACTCTTGTTACTGCAAGCACTCCCTACGCTTTCGCTCTCACTCAGTGGGGCCGACCACCGTGTTTGTGTCATTCGATCCTCCCGCCTCAGCCTCCCAGTGGAATGCCCGGATTACATACTATCTCCTGGCCTGCATTTGCACTTGGCCTCCAAAGCTTTGGGTCATGACAGAGTGCATCCTTGAGTGGCCCATGGCTCTCATGCCCCTGCCCCTTCTGTGCTGCAGACAGGGTTGAATTACTAAACAGGGCTGTGCTAGTATGGGCACTCAGAACTGAGCGTGAGGGTCAGCGCTGTGCACCTGACCGTGCCAGCACGCTCCCTCTGCCAGATAGGTGCTGCCTGGTTACTCTGCCTCCACCCCCAGGGCCTCAGGACCCCACACTCTTGCTGCTTCCAGCAGAATGCTATGGGGCACTTTGACTGTGGACCCATGGGTTAGTGACGCGGAGGTCCTCAGTGGTCTGAGTCCTTTAAATGAGTGTGTTGTTGCAAGGCCAGCCCCTCAGCATCCTTTTCTGGATGCTGCTATACCCGATCACTTCCTTTTTTCTTAAATGAGACTTGGAGCACAGTCTTGTAGCAAGCTGGTAATAGATCTGGAGACCCCCCCCCACACACACACACACACACAGGACAGCTGGCCACAGAAAGCAGGGCTGGGGTTGGGACCCAGGAGGGCTGCTGCTGCTCACTGCCACCACTCCCAACCTGGTGTTTTCATTCCAGGCTGCAGGGGAGCTCCGAAGGGACCTAGACAGGTGGGGCCTCTCACAGAGGATGTCCCGCCCCCTCCCTGCCCCAGGAACTCTGATAAAGCCCCATTGTGCAGTTTTCCAGATTCCTGGTTTAGTTTCACAACTCCCACAGGATGGAGTGGCCACCGTCCTGGCCAGTGGAGATGCCAAGTCCTGCCCCTCCTGTCTGTCCCCACAGTTAACAGGCAGATTGGCCAGGGGAAGAAACAGGACACCAAAGACCTCTCAGCATGCTCACCCCGCTGGGGACGCCTCCTCAAGGCAGCCTCACTCCTCTCTTGAGGGACCCTCCCTCCCGCTGCCCAGGTCTCCTGAGGCTGCCTTTGTTTTCCCACAGATCTCAGTGGCCCACTTAGAGATCATTCAACTCAAGTGCTGTGTCCAGCTACAGCATTTATGATTGTACTGTGCGTGTGTGCACTCGTGTGCTGGAGCATGTGTTCTGTGTTGCTAGGGATTAAAGCCAGGGCCTATGCACGGGAGACAATTCACAGCGAGCCACGCCCCCTAGCCCCTCACTGATGGATTGGCGGTGAGGACGCCACCCCAGAGCCATGCCTCCCAGCCCGAGTCCACTACTTTTTGTGTACACGTTCTGTGCAGAGACTAAAGCGGGACCTTGGTGTCTGCCTCTATTGAGCCATGCCCCCTCCCTTAAGACAGAGGGAGTCTCTCACAGGGTAGAAGCTTGACCTTCTGCCAGAGGGCTGCCAGAGCCTCCTGTCTCCCCCCAAGGGGCTGTAGGCATGTGGGTCCTCGTACCTGCAGAGCATTCTTTCCTCATTGAGATGGTTCCCAAGCCTCAATTCTGTTACCTTTTAGAGGGCTGTCACTAACTGTCAAATGCAGAACAGTGTATAAAATACAGTTACCTGAACCCTACATGGTCAGCCCCATCTCAGGGGAGACAGGCAGAAGACACCTGGAGCCCACTCATCTCCCCTGGGATCATGACCGCCATGGGGTCTACCCTGCCCTTGGTAGCCATGGGGTGTGTGTTCTTCCTGACGGGTTTGCCACTCCTGAATCAGAGCGCCATCTTGGCTGCTTTCAGACTCACATGAAGTCTTGAGGGTCTTGTGTCGTACTTCACTTCTTCCCCCTCAGCTCTGTGAGATAGATCTGCTTGACTGTACATTAGTACTTTCTTCATCCCACTGCTGGGCCACACCTCTCTCTGAGTCTCCTGCTGATGTAGCTGTGGGTGTGTATGGTGTGTGTGTGGGGGGGTGGGGGGGTATATGTGTATGGTGTGTGTGGGGGGTGTATGGTGTGTGGGGGGGTATATGTGTATGGTGTGTGTGGGGGTGTGTATGGTGTGTGTGTATGTGTGTGTGTGTGTGGGGGTGTATGGTGTGAGTGTGTGGGTGTGTGGGGTATATGTGTATGGTGGGTGTGTGGGTGTGTGGGATATATGTGTATGGTGTGTGTGTGGGTGTGTATGGTGTGTGTGTGGGTGTGTGGGTGTGTGGGGTATATGTGTATGGTGTGTGTGGGGGTGTGTATGGCGTGTGTGTGTGTGTGGGGGGGGTGGGTATGTATGGTGTGTGTGGGGGTGTGTATGGTGTGGGTATGTGTGTGTGTGTGTGTGTGTGTGCGCACACGCGCGTACGTGCGTATGTGCCCTCTCCCCAGGGTCTCTCGTGCATGCCTTTTTCCACAGGCCACTCCCAGGAGCAGAGGGCAGGATGTCTCACCATCAGGAGATGAGTTGATAGTGGTGGGAGTTTGCCTCGTTCCCTGTTCCCCAGTCCATATCCTGGGGCCCTTGGTAGCACTTGGTACTGTCAGATTTTCTGCTTGACCTTGGACCAGTTTTATTAATTTATTTATTGGTTTGTGTCAGTGTAGCCCAGACTGGCCTCAAACTCAAGGGAATTCTCCTGTCTCAGCCTCCAAAGAGCTGGGCTAGTACGTTTTCACCAGTGTTTCTGTAAAGTCCAATTCTTTTTTGTTTTGTTTTTGTTTTTTGTGGTTTTTCGAGACAGGATTTCTCTGTAGCTTTGGAGCCTGTCCTGGAACTCACTCTGTAGACCAGGCTGGCAGCCTCAAACTCACAGAGATTCGACTGCCTCTGCCTTCCTAGTGCTGGGATTAAAGGTGTGGACCACCAATGCTCAGCTGTAGATTCCAGTTCTTATGTCTTCTAGGAATAAGAGATAAAGCCTGTACCAGGGGCCCCAAAGTCAGGCTCAGTCTAGCTTAGGGACACAAATCTTGACCAAAGAATGACACTGTGACAAGTATCTGGAGCAGGCTGTGCCTTCCAGCCTGCCTTCTCCTGGGCGCAGGTCTGAGCAGTGGTGTCTGTGGCTTGCATGCCTTGGTCTGGAACTCACCCCTTCCTCCCTCTTCTCTCCCAGCTGTCAGTATTGTCTCATTTCCCGGTATAACCTGGTGCCTGACACGTTTCTTCCCTGTTCAAACTGCCCTCGCCTCCCTCCCAGGCCAAGTGGGAGACTCTATTCCCTCCTTCCCACAGCCCCCTTAGACTGTTGCAGCATGGCTAGAAGCCCTGTTGAGGACGCTCCCTGTGGTTCCAATCTCCTTGAACACCCAGCCCTCACCTCAAGCCACTTCTCTTTACTCTTCTCTGCCAAAGGGTTCCTGGGACATTTTAGGCTAAGTCCTACCTTAGATCCATTGTTCTAACTGCTCTGAGAACCCTGGCCATCTCATCATCTCTGCTGACTCCCTACCCGCTCTGGGAGACTACTAACTCCAAAGTCTGCAGTGGCTCCCTGCTCCCCCCCCCATACAGCTGACTGCAATGGCTCCCTGCTCCCCCCTATACAGCTGGCTGCAATGGCTCCCTGCTCCCCTAACCCCCCCTATACAGCTGACTGCAGTGGCTCCCTGCTCCCCTAACCCCCCCCCATACAGCTGACTGCAGTGGCTCCCTGCTCCCCCCATACACTGATCAGTGACCCCCCACCCCCCATACAGTTGATGAGAGACTACTAACTCCAAAGTCTGCAATGGCTCCCTGCTCCCCCCCCCCATACAGCTGACTCCAATGGCTCCCTGCTCCCCTAACCCCCCCCCCCCCATACAGTTGACAACTTCATGCTTCTCCGCAGTACCACTGTAGTTGCTTGGATACAGTGTGACCTGGTCCCTGTTGGTTGATGGTGCATCCCTGCCATAGCCAGCTTCACACTGGTAGGCTGGGGTGTAAGGGTGGTGCTGGTACCCTGAACCTTACTCTGTTCTTGTTGGTTTGTATACAGAGGTTGTAAATTTGCTGGTGGACTGACAGAGTGTGCACTAGGGGACCCAAGTAGGTGGCCTGGGCACGCTGCCTGGAGAACCCTCCAGCCCTAGCCTAGCTCCTGCGGATGCTTGCCCCTTGGGAAGAGTCTATGGGAGCCTTTGAGGAACTGATGTCTTGGGGGATCAGGTCCCAAGTAAGGCTGCATTTAAGTCATGGTAGTCACTCTGGACTTTTCCTGCCCTAGTGTGTGTGCCTGTATAGAGTGTGGCTCCTTACGTTTCCCTGTGTTCCAAGAGACTGCGCCCACACCAGCTCCTCCCCGTGCCTGCCACATAAATACAAATGTCACTATTTATCTTTCTCCCTACAAGGGCATGCTGGCCTGTTGTGACCTCTCATTTGGAGTCTCAACTACCTGGGGCTGCCCTGCTTGGGGCAAAGGCCTGATGCAACCTCTGGCCTGGGAAGTTCATGTAAGGATACACATCCTCTTTAGGCCTTTAACAGGGGAAACTAGTTGAAAGTGGCCCTGAGCCCTGTACAGGGATCCTTCATTTCAACCCGGTCTTCCTGGAGTCCCAGAGGTGCCACACCTGTCTGATCCATTTTCCAGTTGAGACTATTAGCCTGGCACCTGTGGGGAATCTTTGGTGCAGCCACAGCCTGGTGCCCAGATGATCCTGGTATCTCCTCCCTTGTGACTGGTAGTTTCTCAATGACCTTCAAAACTCAAAGGCCTAGTCAAGTCACCTGCTCGCACTTCCCTCAGGCTATCTGCCCTTTTAATTTTCATTTCTCATTTCTGAGTTAGTGTGCATGGTGCGTGTGTACGAGTGTGTGTACAAGTGTGCCTCAGCGTGCTTGTGGGGGCCAGAGGACATCATTGTGACATTGGCTTTCTTCTCCCATCTTCTTAATCTCATTTACATTCCAACCACAGTTCTCCCCCCAGCCCACCCCCATCCACTCTTCCCAGTGGGTAAGGTCTCCCGTGAGAAGTCAAAGCCTGGCACTTAAGTTGGGGCAGGACCAAGCCCCTCCCCTCTGCATTGAGACTGAGCATGGCATCCCACCATAGGGAATGGGCTCCAACAAGCTAGGTCATGCACCAGGGAAAGATCCTGCCAGGGGTCCCACGGATAGTCCAAGCTTTATAACATACATCTTCATAACATCCTTCATAACATACGGAGGGAGTTCAGCCGTGGAGTCTCCACCGCTGTCAGTCTAGAGTTCATGAGTTTCCACGTGATCTTAGCCTCCCTTGCTCATGTGCTCCCTCCTCCCTCTCTTCAACTGGATTCCCAGAGCTTGGCCTGGGGCTTGGTTGTAGATCTCTGCATCTGGTTCCATCAGTTACTGGATGAAGGCTCTATGGTGGCAGTTGGGGTATTCACCAGTCTGATTACAGAGGAAGGCCAGTCCAGACACCCTCTCCACTGTTGCTAGGATTTCTTCCATCTTTATGTGGGTTCTGGGCATTGGATTCAGGTTGGTACCCATTGAGCCATCTCGCCTGTCTCCCCCAACCCCCAATCCATGAATGTGGTATGTCTGTCTATTTATGTCTTCTCTCAAGGCCATCAAAGCATGTTAGACTTTGCCAGCAGGGGTCTTGGCAGCGTCCTGTGGATTTATTTTAGCTACTTTACTTTGGACAGAGGTCTCTGCCCTTCACTACCATTAGGCATCTGGTGCCCCAGATCTGACTGCAGGGCAAAGGCCTCCCCCAATCCCTGCCTTTCTTGTGGCACCATCCTGGGCCCTGCAGAGGACAGGGAGTGTGCCCAGAGAGGCTGTAATTTTCCTGAACGATTTCAGGGGCTAATTAAAGGTTTTCCTTGACTAATCAGCTTACTGTTTAATTATCAGGGAACAGACTGAGGACTGTGGAAGACTCTGCTGGATCTCCCCAGAGTGTGGTGGGAGGGAACCAGGGGGCCCTTGACAGGCTTAGTAGGATTTGGGGATACCCTGTATCTATGCTGCGTCAGCAGGGGGGTGGCCGTCCCTGTGTCTCCTCCAGCTAGAGTCTGCTCGCATTCTCTCTCACTTTACTCTCAGAGCTCAGGGTGACTAGGAAGCCTTTACAGTGCCGGCTGGGATCAGCCCTGAGCCCCTGGCTGGGCCCTGTAGATGGGGGCCTGAGGGGACTAGGGCTTCTGGAGTGGAGCTCTGAGGAGAGGGCTGGTAATGGGAGGAGGCATAGCAGGGTCTCTGAGTGATGGTCTAGGCTTTCTCGGGAGAGGCTGCTGGCTGGACCCCAGGGGTCCTGACAGTGTCTGGAGCGGGAGGGACCCAGAGGTAGCTGCACCAGGCATGATTTCATTCCATGCATTCCTCAGCAGGCCCCAGACTTCTGGTGACCCTAGGTGGGGGAGGGTAGCCTGGAGAAAGGCTTCTGGATATTGGCCCTCCTGCCCTTCTTCCTACCCCACTGTCTGCCCTCCCTGGAGGTCTCTAATTGGTCCTGCCCGAGTTCTTGGCTATTTCCCATTTCATCAACAGAAAGACACACCAGGTTTAAGGGATGCCAGAGACCCAGGTTCATGCCATTGGATACACCACCCCTCACCGTAGAGTTTTTCAAGTGGCCTTTGGGTGGGTGGCACACTTGTATTAGCTTTCTGGACGTGTTGAGACATTTCTGCATTTTCTAAGCACACTCTGGGAAGGCAGGACTCTTATTCCAGTTCAGAGTGGCAGTGGAGGGCCACAGTAGGTTTCTGTGCCTGGTGGCATGGCAGCCACCTCTCCCTGGGCCAGCCAGGGGAGTGGGCAATACTCTGCACACACTCACATGCATGCGCACACTCTTCTCCGTGGCACACCCTCTATCTTGCCCATGTCTGCTTTCCCCATCCCTGGCAGATGTTTCTCCAGGGAGGCTGGAGGGGCTATGGCTTCTGTAGGCCCAGGACATTCTCCCCATGGGAAGGATGCTGACCTCTCTGGGCCTGCCACCCAGCTGTCCTCACTCCCGTGACAAAGAGATGCAGTAGTGTTACCTGCAGCCTCCAGCTGCTCTGTGGGCCTGTGTCTGGTCACCACTGCCAGTTGCAGTTCTGGCTGCTAGGACTTGGATAGGACTTCAGTGCCAGCGAGGATTTGTGTTAAAGATGTGACTATCACATCCAAGAGCTTATGTTATTTCATTCCCCACGAGCGTGGCTGTACCACCTCTGCCTCCATCAGCCCCTCTAGAACGGCTTCCTCTCTCTCCTGGGGTAAGGCCTGAGCTCAGATGTCCCAATTCCCACATCTGGAGCTGGGGGCGGGGTGATGACTGGCTCATTGCCAGGGCGGCTGGGGGATTGAGTGAGTCAGCGTGTGTGCAGATGAACTGCTGTCGCTGTGTCATTAGAGTTCTGATCACTATTGTCACCATTATGGTTGGGGGAGGGCGGTGCTCCCACCGAGACACTGTGATTCAGGCATCTCCCTTCACAGACATGGGACGCCTTTGAGAGAATTGCTTCCTATCCACCCCAGATGCCTGTCCCTCCCTGCAGCAGCTGCCATCTGTAGCTGCATCCCAGGTGATCCCTTTAAAACAAAGTCTAAGCAATATATACTTTAGTCAGAAAATTCTCAGCTCTGTCTGTTGACAGGAATGCTATTGTAGCCTCACTTCGAAATTACCTTGAGATCCATTTTTCATTCCGTCCGATTTGGTGCAGACTAGGCTAGGTCCAAGGCCTCTTGAGCAGCCTTCATCCGTACAGTTGCCGGTGTGTGTGTGTGTGTGTGTGTGTGTGTGTGTGTGTGTGTGTGTGTGTGTGTCTGTGTGTTGGGGGGGTGTCTGTGTGTCTGTGTGTACACTTACACAAGTGTACAGTTTTGAAGTTTTTTGTGGGTAAACAACTGGGTTTAATGATTTAATGACTTGATGTTTGCATGACTGTCAAGTTAACTTTGAGGATACATGTATTTTTTTTCCCGAGACAGGGTTTCTCTGTAGCTTTGGAGCCTGTCCTGGAACTGGCTCTGAACACCAGGCTGGTCCTGAACTCACAGAGATCCTCCTGCTTCTGCCTCCCAAGTGCTGGGATTAAAGGTGTGCACCACCAACTCCGGGCCAAGGATAAAATTATAAAAAAAAAAAAAAAGAAGAAGAAAACCATGGTGATGCATCCCTGTGTGTAAGGAGTCCTCAGGTTTCAGGCGAGGCCAGGGTGGATAGGGAGACTGTCCTAAACATACAAAGCATTGTTGAGTGACAGAATGAAAGAATGGTGGTGGTGCAGTGAGTGGACCAGACCTGCCACAGGCATCTGTGTAACGTGGGGTTGGTGCCTTTTCTCTCTGAGCCTCTTGGTCCTCCTCTGTAAAATGGACCTTAACCGCCCTCTCCTCCATGCCTGTACAAGTGCATGGTGCCCACACATACACCTTGCAGCTGGCCTCACTGCTGTCCTGTGTCTCCAGCATGGGGCACAGATGAGCCATCAGGGGCTGTGCTGCCCTCAGGACAGTTTATTTGATAAACTAACTAGTAACTTCTACACGTGGAACTAGCTACAGTGCACCTGGACAGGGACGCCTCAGACCAGGACCCCGTGTCCCAGGAGTGAGTGCCCCAGTGTCTGGAGAGGCCTGGGTCTCAGGGTTCCAGGGCTGTCTGTCTGTCTGTCTCGGCTTTTGTCCCCTACTGCAGCAGGATGCTAGCGGCCTGTTCTGTTTATGGCAGGGGCAAGAGATGGACAGAGGCAGAGGATTGGCCAGCACACACATACTCAGAAGCTCACAGGGCTCAGCCTGTTCTGCAGTGCAAAGTAACCCTGTACGAGGTGTGGCCAGTGTCTCGGTATCAAGCAAATGTCCCATGTGCCACCTAGAACAGAGGACAAGTGTTGGCAACCACTGCAAGCCCCTTTGCAGAAGTGAGCTCTTGGCTCTGGCTCATGCTTTCAGTCCCTTCCTCCCCTTTCACTGCCCAAGGAGAGCAGAGACTCACCTGGTGCTCTGGGTCCCCTGCCCAACTGAAGTCATAGCCCAGGGGCCACCCCTGTAGTCCCTGCCTGCAAACTGTGGTAGCGTGAGATTAGCAGCTCTTGGCCACAGCTTGCTCTGTCTGGCATTTTGCTCTGGAGAGCTCTACAGCCAGTGAAGGAAGGAAGCATCAGCAGGGTGTTCTCCAGCAGGGTCCAGGTGAAAACTGACCTGCTCTGGGTTCCTCACCCAGGCCCCGCCCCTGTCCCCCTCCACCCCACTCGGCAGGGGAGGATTTGGGAGATTGCTTTAGTTCTAAGCTCTATAAAGCTGCTGTGGTGTCTCCTGGAGGGGCATGGCTGAGCAGGAAGGGTGTCTCTCTCTTCTGACCCAGACCCACCCTGTTAAGCTGGGTTACAGTGCCCGTGGGGAGGCCACTGTAGTGATTATTGTGCAAGAGTCTAGACCAGCTGGGGTTTGTCGCCCGGTTCCACTACTGCAGTGGTTTGGCGGTGTGTGCAAACCCCGCCGCCACCTCAGGGGAACCTCGTTTTCCCATGTAAAGGTTAGTCCGTCACAGTGAAGCGCTCAGAAGAGCTGGCACCTTAGTGTCCTCAGTGGCAGTTGTGTTACTTACCCCTCTGGTTGTACTGAAGGAAGGGGCCTGTCAGCGCTCAGGTTAGGGGGTGCAGCTTATCATGACCCGGAAGGCACTGGCCGCTTGTGTCTGCCAGCAGGAAGCAGAAAGTGTGAATGCTGACACTGCTCCTTCCTACCTTTAAAAGTGTGTGTGTGTGTGTGTGTGTGTGTGTGTGTGTGTGTAAGTGCACACGTGCACACACCCACCACAGAGACCACAGAGGGTGTCGGGTTCTCTGGAGCTGAAGTCATGGGTAGTTATGAGCCGCTGAACATGAGTGCTGGGAACTGAACTCAAGGGTTCTGAAAGGACTCCTTTTAAAAAAAAAAAAAAATGTTTATTATGTATACAGTTTTCTGTAGGCCAGAAGAGGGCACCGGATCTCATCCTTGCAGAGGGCTGTGAGCCACCATGTGGGTGCTGGGAATTGAACTGAGGACCTCTGGAAGAGCAGCCAGTGCTCCTAACCTCTGAGCCGTCTCTCCAGCCCCTCACTTTCTCCTTTTTACAAAGCCCTGGACTCCAGCCTGTGGGCTGGAGCTGTCTATGTTGGAGGAGGGAGTCTTCCAACTAACCTTCTGTACCCAGAGACATGTTTCTGTGTGGTTCTAAACCCGGAAATTGACAGCTGTCAGCAGTGTGGTCCTTGTTGCCTTTCACTCCTTCACTTGTCACGACTTTTAGCCTTCCTGCCAGGCTGGCAGTCACCTGCTAAGTCGGGGACCAGCACTCAGAGAACGCCTAGTCTAGGGAGGCCACCAGAGTGATGATGCCCTGATGAAACCCATCCATAAAACCGGGGGTGGCTTCCTGGAGGTGGAGACACGTAGGCTGAGACCAGAACAGAGCATGAGCCAGTCTGTGGAAGAAGAAACGGAGAGAAGAACAGCACATTCAGTCATCTGAACTTCCGTGTGGTCAAGGCTAAGCCTTCCATCACAATCCTATGTTGTCGCTGGTCCCCTGCCAGACCTGCTGCAGCCACACCCCTTTCACCCCCAACCTTGGGCATTCATCCCCCAGGCTTCTTATTTTGTTTGTTTGTTTATTGTTTTTTGTTTTTTTGAGACAGGCTTTGGAGCCTGTCCTGGAACTCGCTCTTGTAGACCAGTCTGGGCTCGAACTCCACCTGCCTCTGCCTTCTGAGTGCTGGGACTAAAGGCGTGCGCCGCCACCACCCGGCCATCCCCCAGTTTTATAATTCTCTCCTTTTAGGATCGTTACATAAGTAGAATCGTTCCACAGAGAACCTTCTGGAATTGTCTCCATGCAGCGTAGTTCTCAGGAGGTGTTCACAGATGGTCGTGTGTTGGGAGCCCCTCCCTTGCTGTTTCTGGGTGGCACTCATGGATACCCCAGGGTGTTTTACCATCCGCCCATGGGGGACATCTGCTTATGTCTAGTTTTTTGGCTATTACAAGGTAGAGCCTCTGTAAACGTTCCCATAGTGGTTTTTGTATGGAGCATAAATTTTCGTTTTTCTGGGACAAATACCCCAACGTGTAATTGCTTGGTGGTATGGCAGTTACAGGCTTTAAGGAGGATGCCAGACTTTTTCAGAGTGGCTGTGCCATTTTCTGTTGCCGTCAGCAGGACAGACTGAGCTGGGTGCTGCTTGTCTGCAGGCTAGCCAGCATTTGCTGTTATCACTCTTTTTTATTTTACCTCTTGTAGTGAGTGTGCAGCGCTGCCTTTCGGGCGCATTAAGTTGCATCTTCCTAATGGCTAATGATGCGGAACATGCGGCGTGCTTATCTGCCATCTGTGGGTCTGCCTTGCCGACACATCTTCTGGCTTCTGCTCCTTTTCTTATTGAACTGTTTGCTTTTTACTGTTCAATTCTGTGAGTGCTTTATCTTACACACTAGGACTTTGTCAGATATGTGCCTTGTAAATGTCTCTCTCAGTCTGTTCCTCGCTGCCCCTCCCCCCGCCCCCGTCAGTACTGGGATTGAACCTAAGCCTTGTGTTTGCTAGGCAGGCACTCTACCACAGAGCTACATCCCAGCCTGTAGCTTGTCTGTTTATCCTCTTCACGTGCACCTTTGTAGAGGAAAAGAGTCTTTAAACAAAACAAAGCTTTATTTTTAAGTATTTTGCTTATTTGTGTGCGCATGGGTGTTTGCTTACATTATGTGTGCATGTATATGTATATGCTCGTGTGCACGCCTGATGCCTGTGAAGTCTAAAAGAGGACATTGGATTCCCTGGGACTGCGGTTCCAGATGTGGAGCTTCCCCTTGTAGGTGCTGGGAACTGAACTTGGGTCCTCTGGCAGAACAGCCAGTGCTCTTAACTGAAAAAGTCTTACATTTCGGTGAGGTCATTTCTCCTTTTGTGGTTTGTACCTTTGGTGTGTCGTCTGAGAGGTGTGCACTAAAAACACTGAGAGGCGTTTTTCCAGTCTCTCCATGTGTGCACCTCTGCGGATGGACCTAGGGCCCCTGCACTAGCTAGGCAGACTCTGCCTCCCACCTTCACCCCGAGCCTCTTCTCCTGTTTACCAGCCCTAAGTTGCCCAGGCTGGCTAGAAACTCATTTTTTTGTCCAGTCAGGCCTTGAATTTAGAATCCTCCTGCCTCCGCCTGTTTTATTTTCTGGAAGTCTTAGAGTTTTACCTTTAAGGGTGTGCTCTTTTGTATGTGTGTATGGTGTAGTTTCTGTCAAGGTTCCCTTTGTGTGTTGAGGGGAAGCCAGTTGGTCCGCCACTTTGTATGGATGTTTCTGCTCTTCTCTTACTGACTTTCCCCCTTACAGCGGTCTCTCACCGCCTCATACTTACCAGGGTAGCCTCTGTCAAACAAGAGAAGAGTAACTAGGCATGCTGGCTCAAGCCTGCAGTCCCGGCTCTCAGGGGGCAGAGGCAGGAAGAGCTTTGCAAAACTGGCCTGAGCTATGTACTGAGACCCTGGGGGTGGGTGGGTAGTGGGGGAAATAATTCAGGAATTGGGCACAGAGAATTGGAAATTCATTCATCATAGGTAAAATGGCAGCCACCATGAGAAACAGCTTGTCACCCTCTTGGAAGGTTAAACACAAAATGCAGACTGTCCATATGACCCATCACTTGCTGTCCTGGGTGCACATTACAGAGTGAAGGCAGGGGCCAGGCATGGCTTTGCACGCCTTTCATCCCAAACCTCAAGAGGCAGAGGCAGGTGGATTGCTGTGAGTTTGAGGCCAGCCTGGTCTACAGAGTGAGTTCCTGGACAGCCAGGGCTGTGTAGAGAGACCCTGTAACACAAAAAACAAAAATAAATAAACAAATAATAAACTGACGACAACAAAAGAATCCTGAAAGCAGGAACTGGAGAGATATTTGCACACCCAGCTCCCTGCAGTGGAAACAATCTTGAAACCCTCCACGAATGGAGAGAAAACGGGCAGGAACATGGAATGGCGTATTATTCAGCTACAGAAAGGATGACGCGCCAATAGATGCTATTGTGTGGTTGAACCTTAAAAACATGCTTAGTGAGAAAAGCCAGGCGTGAGGAAGCGTGATTGCATGACTCCACCTGTACACAGTGTCTAGAAGAGCACAGGGCAGGAGGTAGAGGCGGAGGGGACAGAGAAGGGCGGTCCTCTTTCCTGGGGCGATGAGAGTGGCGATGGTCATACAGCACTCGGTGTATTTAAAGATGCTGGGTTGCATGCACACTTCCAAGTGGTTAATATGATAAATCCTGTGTGACTTTTACCACAGTGGGGGAAAAAACAATCACCTTTTTTTGCATTGTTTTAAATCTTGTTTATTTTCTAAGACAGACTCACATGTGTTTCTGGCTAACCTAGAACTTAATTCCTATTGCCTTTGCCTCCTGGGTGCTGGGTTTACAAGCATGCTCTACCACACTGGGCATAAAATCACTTAATTTTTAAAGCCCAGTGCATTGGGGCCGCAGAGGTGACTCAGAGGCTAAGAGCACTGCTGCTGTTGCAGAGGACCTGGTTTAGGTCCCAACATCCAGCCAGCTCACAACTGTCCGTAGCTGCAGTTCCAGGAGACCCCACGCCCTCCACTGGCTTCTGTGAGCACTGCACATAGCCGTGTGCACAGACAAACAGCACATAAAATACAAATACATCCCTAAGAAGTCATGTTGGTGGGAGTGTCCTTGCTCCTGCACCGGATCTGTATGTCACAGCCTCACTGTCTCTCCATTGTGTGGCAGGTTTTAATGTCAGCTGGGGAGGGAGATGCCTGCACTTTGCTGTTTCCCTCATGGCTCTGTCTCAGACATTGTGGGACTTCTCCACGATGGCGCTCACCCTTGCCCCCTCCCTCAGCCTCATTCATCTCCAGTGTCCACTTATCCCAGTGCCAGTGTGTGTGTGTACACACTCGTGTGTGCAGGCATGTGCAGGTCAGGGGTTGCTTTCTGCAGTTACTCTCCACATCGTTGAGGCTGGATCTCACCAATTTGCCTAGACCAACTAGCTAGTGTGCTCCAGGAATCAGCCTGGCCCCACCTCCCCAGAGCTGGGATTATAGACTCATATGCCCAGCTTTTCATGTGGGCTCTGGGATCCAGCCCGGGGCTTCGTACTTGCATAGCTATCTGATACTAACTGAGCTATCGCCCTAGTGTTGCTTTTCTTAGTGTGTGGCTGTCCCCCTCCATCGCCCTCACTCCCCTGCCTGGCCCAAGCCCCATCCTGACCACTTTTCTCCACACCCACTCTGGGCTTCGGGACCCCACCATCCCCCTAGCGGAGTTACAGCCCCAAGCTCATGCCTCTCCCCGGCAGCCTGCCACAGCTCCTCATGGCCTGCCTCTACCACTTCCTCCTCCCCTCAGGCCCTGTCCTTGCTGCCCTCCACTCGGCCTGTCAGCTGAAATTCCAGGTTTCCTGTGTGTGGCTTCTGGTCAGAAGTTCCACAGGGCATCTAGTGGACCCGTGGTGACCTCTTGCAGAGGATTGAGTGCAGGGAAGGAAGTTGCATGTGGCTGTAGCAGGCGACTGGGTAAGGGTGGGGAGAAATGAGGACAGAGGTGGGCATGGCCTGGGGCTCATGGTGGGGAGGTGGCTGTAGCTGTGGGGCCCCAGTTGGTTTTCAGCAGAAAGGGACACAGTCAGATTAGCCTCACAAAGGTCCGACTGACCCAGCAGAAAAGCAGGCAAGGGTATTGAATAGACACTTAGTGGAGGAGGACATTCCGCTAGCTTCTGAGCATGAAAGGGTGCTCAGTGGACAGGGGAAGAAAACGCAAATGAAAGCAGGCTGAGCTGAGCTCAGCTGAGCAGACCTGGCCTGTGCTGCCGAGCTGGGGGGGGGGGTGAGAGGGGGTGGGGGGTGGACAGCAGTGACGCTGCGGGGGCAGGGCAGTCCCGGTGCAGGCCCCCGGCACGCCCACGCCCACACATGCTGGCAGCACTGGGAGGTGCCTGCAGTGCCCCATAGCATCCCTGCACTGCCTATGACAGCCTGTCCCCATGGGTGGCCAAGCCACCACAGTTCTCCCACATGGCCGCCAAAGTGGGGCCAGCATTCTGCAAAAGGAGGTATGGTGAGTCTCCTAAGACACACATCCAAACATGAGTACATGGTCTTCCCCTTTGGAACCGTGACTTGATGTTAGGGTACGTGCTGAAAATTGTCTCACGCTAATATTACAGCAGAAGAGTTACTATAATTCAGGGAAAGAGACAGGTGGTGCCGTGCATTGTCTGCACCCTCAGATGTTCCTGGTCCTTCTCCTGAGTTGGGAGTTGAACACATGTAGATGCTGGGCAGGCTTGCTACCACTGGGCCGTGCGTCCCCAGCCCCTCCCTGTAGAGTGCAAGCAGGGCCTCCCCTGTTAGGCTGCCCTGCCTTTGTACTCTGGTGGGGGATGAGATGCGGTCTTGCGGTGTACCCTGACTAGCTTGTATTGGCTTGTATCCTAGGGTGACCTCAGATGGTAATCCCACTGCCTCAGCCTACTGAGGGAACCACCACACCTGGCTACTTTGTTGTTGTTTTTTGAACTGAGATAGGGTCTCATCTTGCTGCCCAGGATGAGATTGAGTTCACTGTAACCCAGGCAGCCTTGAACTTGTGATCCCCCAGACTCTTGGGTCCATCATCCTTTGCCCTTTCTCTTTGGTTTTGCATCCTTAACAAAGTATGGAGCCACCTCCTTTCCAGGGTTTCCGGCTTTACCATAATGGGGCCCTCGGCTTTGTTATTGAGACCCACCCTGTGTAGTGCAGGCCATTAGCTCCCCATGCTGTCCTTGGGACCCAAAGGGCATTTGTCTTGTTCCCCATGTCTGGTGAGTGCTGTGAACCTTTCCAGGGACCTATGGGCCGGCATTTTGTGTCTACGTGCCAGGTCCCTGGTGTTTTCCTCCTGACTGGAGCTGCCAAAGCCCTCCCTCCCAGGGCCAGCTGTGCGGCAGCCGCGCTTTGGAGTAGGCACAGGTGCTGTGTGTCACATGCTGCCTTGTGTGGGGCTCTTTAAGGTAGGCAGGTGTATTCGTGGAGCACATGGTCTCCAAAGGGAAAAAAACCAAAGTGAATGCGGAGACCATGACCTGCCTCTGTTTACCCTTTGGTGCCTTTTGGCATTGGCTGTGACTGTGTCCTGGAGACGGAGGCAGAGATGAAGAAGAAAGGGACAGACAAGCTCCTGTGTGACAAACCGTGATTAGTGAGTCACACACTTAGCACTCCCTCCTCCTGGACCTGTTTCCTGGAGCTGGCCAGAGCTGGCCAGGCCATACCCACCCCTCCACCAGAGCCCAAACCTGCTGGTCTGGTTTGAGGAGGCGGCCCTACCTAGCTCCCCTCTGGGTGGCTGCTTCCTGGGTGCCCTGCCCCCCACAGGGAGGCGGTAATCAGATACCTGGGACCTCGGGTGTCCTAGGCCTTGTTCAGCCGTGGGGAGGGAGTGGGACTGGAGGGACACAGGTGTCTCTGGCCTCTTGCTGGTGGTTCCCACTGTCCTTATAAGGGCTCTACAGACCGGGCCCTGTGCTCATTGGATCAGAGCCCTCTAGCCCCCACCCCGGGCATTTTTGACCCGATAGCCTGCCACTGAGCGAGTCCTCATGTATGCGAGAAGCTTGGTAAATGTGGGGGCTGCAGACAGTAGTACATAGAGGTCTCACTGCTGTAGCCACCAGAGGACATGAGTGGTCCAGCCTGGCCTGATAGGAAATGCTTCCAGAGCAAGCATAGGGGGCTGACCCAGAAGGACAGACAGCCTGAGAGTCTGCTCCTGCACAGCTCCTTAGCAAGAGGGCTTGGGCTTGATTGTGCTCTCCAGGGTGAGCTGCTCTCCGCAGCAGGGTTAGCCTGGCATATATTGGTCCCAGTCTCCGCACCACTGTCCCTCCCCGCCCTCCTGCTTCCCTGCCTATCCCACTGGCTACAATCCCACCCAGAGGAGAAAGGGGGGAGAGCCCACCAGACTCCAGCTTCACCCCACCTCAGCAGACCTACAGGCTGCCCACAGCCCCTCTGTACCTCAGTCAGCCCTGAGGTCTCCTGAGGCACGGTCCTGAACCTAGCTCCTCCCCCATTGTCTCCCACCCACTGGTCTCCTAGGCCCCTCTTGTCCAACCTGCTGTGTGTGGAGGTGGAGTTAGTAGGATGGGATAGTAGGGGCAAGTCCTACGGAGACCAGGCTGTGGCTGGGGCCCTGCCTACCCTCCCCTCTGTCGCTCAGCTGTGGGCTACCCTCCCAGGCCTACTGGCCCAGCCCCACCTCCCGCCTCCCTGCTTCCCGCCCTCTGTGGGTGGGAGCCACAGCCCCAGTTGAGCTGTTCCCAGAGCTAGGCTGTGTCCTCACCGCTGGGAGAGAGCTTTGGGTGCAGAGCCAGCTGGCCAGTCTCGGGCTGCCCTGAAGCCTGTCCCTGCTCTTTGCACTGGGCGGCCCGGCCACCAGCTGCCCTTGGAGAGGTGGCCCAGGAAGTAGGAAGAGAATGGTGGAGGTAAGCTGGCTGTCTGTGCACCCTTAGGAGAGGGCGGGGCTGGCCACTGCAGCCAGTGTGGGATGGGCCGCACCTTTCTTGGGTTCAGGGGGTGGGGTGACTGTTGTTCCCCTGTGAGGTGGCAGGCTCCTGGGAACTTGGTGTGTGAGCACAGGCCCCTCTGCAAGCATCTTCCTGGTGACCCTTGAGTGGCTGCTGTCAGATGTTAGGGGCTCCCTGCTTGCTGGGCACGGACCTGTGCTGGTGTGGGTCTGAGGGTCTAACCTTGTAGCTCGGGTGTTGTCTTCAGTACATCCTTCAGGAGGTCTGGCAGTTTCCAGACGCTGGGGTTATGTGTCATGGCTCTTGTGTTGTGGCTATGGGTGTCTTTAGGGAACCTTGGTCTCTTTGGGGTGGGGAGGGTCTCCGTGTTTCAGGGCACTCACAGTGGGCTGCTCAAGGGCCCCCAGCCCCTGCTTACTGAGCACTTTCTCAGGGCCTAGACATGCAGTCTACCTTCCGTCCCTCTGGCCTACGCTTCTCCCTCACGCTGTGCCTGCACCTGTGTAGCAGGCTGGGGCACAGCTCTGAACTCACTTAGGGGCTCCATGGCAAGCACTGTCCCAGCCACTGCACACCCCACGACAGCTGCCACTCACGTGCTTAGTGCTGGGAGGTGATGGGCGGCTGACTGTGGGCTCCAGCTACTCAGGGGTTTTCAGGGCATGTGTCTGGAAGCCCAGCACATCTGTCTGTCCGTCCGTGAGCTTGCTTGGTTTACCATTGCAGGGCCTATGATATGTGTATGTTGTTTAAGTAGCTACCAATGACTGCTTGGGGGTGGGTGGGAAGTCTGTGTCGTGGCCTGATGTGTGAGGTGATGAGGTGGCATGGCAGGGAGGGGGGCAGGAGAGTTTAGGGAGACAGGGAGCCTCCCTTCTGCCTCTCCTCCCTGCAGAAGGAAGAATGGATGAAGCCTGATCTGATGTCTGCAGCCCTCAGAGCTCACATATACTCAGGTTTTCTGTGGCAGCTGTCCCATCCTGGGTACTGCGGGGACAAGCATAGGATGCCTGTGCCTGGCCAAATTGGAGGCAGCAGCTGGCCAGGCAGTTTCTCAGTCAACCTCACTCTGCAGGTCACCCTCACTGGCCTTGGTGTGCACAGCTGGGGATACAATGTGGCTGTAGTGGTCCTAACCCTGGCCTTCTGAGGGTCTCAGTGTAGTGGATCAGACAGTGGCAGCCCATCCTGTTCCCCACCACAACCCCGGGGAAAGGGACAGCACCACATGTATGCTGGGAGGGGACTGTGACCAGTGTCCTCGCTATGTGTGTGTTCAGTCATTCCACGCAGTAGCAGTGGTGAGGATCGTAACAGTAGCAGTCTGCGGGGGACCATGGCCACCCCGGGTCTACATACCTTGTGCCGTCTGAATTTCCCCGCAGGTAGGGACTGTCACAACCCATGGTTGCAGATGGAACACTGAGGGACACACAGCTGGGATGGCCAAGCTAGCACCTGGGTCTGGGCAGTCTGCTCTTAGGCCCACGGAGCCCTGTACTGAGACAGCCCTGGGTTAGCCAGTGACCAAAAGACACAGGCTCTGTGCTAATGAGCTGTCCTTCTAGCAGGAAGATGTCCATCGAAGGACCAATGAGACAGAATGAGAAGGATAATGTGACAGACCTTCAAGGAGCTGGAAACGGTGACGCACGCCTCTAATCCCAGCACTTGAGAGGCAGATATCTATGAGTTCAAAGCCAGTCTGATCTACAAAGCGAGTTCCAAGACAGCCAGGGCTACACAGAGAAACCCTGTCTGAAAAAAACAAAACAAACAAACAAAGAAAGTAAGCTGAGCAGAAGGCTCTGTAGATGCAAAGGTGTGATGAGTGCTCATGGTATGTGGTTTGGATGGCTCGGCTGGAGGATGGCAAGGGGAGGGGACAGGTGTGAGATGTGCAGGTCTGTAGCAGGCAGGACTGTGTCACATTGGAGCCACATGGGAAGCTCACTGCACATTTCCTCCTCTGGGCACCCTCTCTCTCTTAGGTCATTGTCAGTAGTTGCCTCTGCCCGCTGCTCTTGTCCCATAGACCCCCTAGGCTCTTCAGTTTCCTGGTTTAGGGAAGAGGATCCTCTGCCACCCAGTTGTTTGGGGACCCATGGTGACCTGTCATTGTGCCTGGCACATGCCTGCCACAGCTCCAGCTGTGTGAGCCACCAGTGCCGAGCATAGTCAGGCTGACACTGCCATGCTCGGCGTGGTAAGCACTCGGCAGTGGGTGGACTGGAGGCCAGTGGGCCCTGCCAGATGCTGGGGTAAGCTGTGCCAAGCAAGCCAGGCCAGCAGAGTTCACACTCCATGCCCTGGCACCATCCGTCATCTTGGTCTTTAGAGCAAGCAGAACCTGCCCACTCTGCGCACTCCACAGCCCCCAGGGGTCCTGTCCATCTTAGCTCCTGCTGGATTGTCCAGCCATCCCCCTGGTTCCCTGTTCCCACCCCTCCCACCCTCCCCTGCATAGACCCTTCCTGCAGCTCCACCTCACTCGGGAAAGATGGAGCCCTTGCTGTGGCCCACAAGACCCCATCTGCCCCAGCCAGCACCAGCCTGTGCTGCTTAATCCAACTGCCCTGCGCCGGGCCCTGCAGCCACGAGGCCCCCTTGGCCGTATCCACCAAGTGCCTGCCTCACGACCTTCTCCCTGACTTATTTTTACCTCCTGGCTGCCCCTCTTCCAGAGCACAGCCCTCTCTGGACAAGGCCTTGACTGACACTTTCCACTACCTCGGGTGGACCTGACGTATTAACAGTCACCCTTCCCCAGTGTGACCCCTGAAGCAGCTCTGCATAGCTGTGGGCTGGGCAGACGGCCCCTCAGTTGTCACTCAAATGGCTGATAGGTAGGTGAGGGCCCAGTAGCTGCTACAGGTCACTTGTGGAGTGGGGGGGGGGGTCCATGCCGAGAGAACAGGGGCCATCCAGGAGGAGTTCCAAGGACCCCCTGGAAGAAGTGGGACCAGGGACAGAGTGGGCACATTAAGATTACGTAGGTAGGAGCTTCGGGTTGACAGAGCTGTGGGCTCAAGAAGGCAGGAACCAAACACCTGCCCCCACTCCCCATCCCCCACCTCCCCATCCCCCACCTCCCCATCCCCCACCTCCCCATCCCCCACCCCACCCCCACCCTGCTCCATTGCCAGCTCAGTCACCAAGACAGGGTGGCTCTTTTGGAACTGGCGGCTCGACCCCTTTGTGGGTATGGGAGTGGAGGTATTTGCCTCTCGTGAAAGATTAGGGGCGGGGCAAGGGGTAGCTGGAAAACATGAGTATCCCACAATTTGAAGATCTCAAGAGGTTAAAAAAACTAAACTAAGCATTTCAAAATATAGTATAGTTTTGGCACACATCTTTAATTCCAGCACTAGGGAGGCAGAAGCAAGTGGATGGATCTGTGAATTTGAGGCCAGCCTGATCTACAGAGCAAGTTCCCGGACAGCCAGAGCCACACCAAGAAACCCAATCTTGGGGGGAAAAAAATCGTGTGTGTGTGTGTGTGTGTGTGTGTGTGTGTGTGTGTGTGCGCGCGCGCGCGCCTGCGAGCGATATATTATCATTTTTAGTGTGTGTCCTCGGCTGGGTGGAGCTGCTTGCCATACTGCTCTGTTTTCTCTGTGGGTACCTAGTTACCCCTTATGTCCAGGATGCAACAACATACTCCCAACACTGGCTCGGATAACTCCTGCCCCGAGGTTTCTGGGAGCCAGGGGCTTGGATTGGTGACTTCCCAGGGCCATACATTCCCTCATAATAGTGACGGGCATGTCAGCACTAGAACAGAATGAAGTACGTTTGGTGGCAGGGGTGGGTTTCAGGCATCTTTTCTGTGGTCGCCTGTCTTACCAAAGGCCCTGGGAGGAGGGTCCAGGAGGCCCATTCCCCAAGGGGCCAGGAACAAGCTAGGTGAGAGGTGCAGTACCAGCGCAGGAGAGGAAAGCAAGGTCTGCAGCCAGGGAGGTAGAGGCAGCATGGTGGTCATGCCCAGCCTGTGGTTCTCACTTTCCCAGGTTCAAATCCTGGCAGCCTCTCACTGACTGAGTGCCTGGACGGGAGTTTCTCTCTGGAGTCTCAGTTTCCTTCTGGACAACTGCGGTGATTAGCTTCTGTCATAGGGCTGTGCAGGTGGCATGGAACTGTGCACCCTGAACAGGGTCTGCCTGGGCCAGAAGGAGGGGCCACAGGCTCTGGGAGAAGTGGCCTACTCTGATGTCTACCCTGGCTTTGCCCCTGGCTAAGTGAGGGGGCCTCTGTGCCTCATTTTCCTTATTTAAGGCATGGAGTTCATGGCCTTTTCTGGGCCAGGAGCAGAGGTTGAGGGATGCTGGGTAAAGTGGTTCATCAGAGAGGTGCACATTCCTGCTGGCTACTGTCGTCATTGTGACTGGCATTGAGCATTCATTCCTAGGGGCTCTGAGCCAGGCCCTGTGCCTTGCTTGTTTTGTGTTCCATGGGACTCCTTGTAAAAGCCGCCGGAAGCAGCTGCTGTCATCGCCATCTTAACAAGAGGGAACCGAGGCCTGAAGTGGGCCCTCTTTCCCTGGGGTCACACATTGAGCTTCCTGCCATGGGCTGTGGGCTGGGTCTTCACAGATAAAAAAAATCAGGTCATGCCGAGCTAGCTAGCTGTCAGCTTGGGTTGTGAGGCCTGGGCTGCAGGGCTCTGAAGCTCTGAACCCATGAGGTCGGGAGCTGCTAGAAGGGCCTGGGTGGCGCCTGCACCAGGTCACTATAAACATTGCCAGTTCCTCTGTTTGTCCTTCCCTCCATATGCTGCCCAGAGGAAGGGGTGGCCCCGGCAAATATCCGGAGGTGTGCCCTTCCGCCCTTCTCCTGCAGGGTCACAAGTGGCCGCAGTGTGTGCGGGGACTTAGAGGTCACGAGTGGGGGTCTGTGTGGGAGCGTGGGAAGGCACTGCCCGTGCTCTCCCACCTTTTCCATCTTGAGCGCCTCCCTAGGTTTAGTGAGAGATCACACACCGCCACCCCTATTCCGCCAAGTCTGGAGCTGCCTTGGGGCTGCCTGAGTGTGGGAGGAGGGAACTGAGAGCAGAGCCAAGAGTTGAAGATGAGGAGCAAGTTAGACACGGACAGGGAGCCCAAGGTCACAGCAACTGGCTCCGCGCTGTACCAGGCAGCATGAGGTGTGCCACGGTTGGGGTTCTAGAAACAGGACTGGCTTCAGGCAAGGCTGGAAGGCTGCACCAAAGCCAGCTTTGGTGCTGAGGTCAAGGGGATGGTGATGGACGAGGCAGGAGAGGCTGGAAGGAAGGGTGCATGACAGAGAAGGCTAGAAGCCAGACATAGCCATTCTGTCCCAGACGCCCCAACCCTCATCGAAAACCCCTGCACCTGGGCCAAGCAGAGAAACTGGACCAGCTGGGAAAGCCCTGTCCAGGCAGAGGGTGGCCACCTGCTGGCCTCTTGGGACCAGTTGAGACAGGCTGGCTGCTGAGTCGCCCCCACACACACACCTGCCTCTCACTTGGCTGTACTGCCAAACCGGTTTCCCTGGCTTCCCGCCCATTAGTGTCCTTGTGGGCTGAGCTGGTGGCTGGGGCTCCCTGCAGGCTTGTCTTCAGCCCCTCCCGGGGCAGACCCTCGCCAGGGCTGGGGCCCGGGGGCTGCCGCGCCTGCCCCCCACCCTGTCAGGTATTGGGGAGCCAGGTCTGAGGAAGATAGCAGTCCTCTGTGGCATGCTTTCATCCTCTGGGCCACCACTCATGGGCACCTCCAACAGGAAGCCTCCCCTAGCCATCGCTCCGCGGCTGGTAGCACTCTATGAGCCCAGTCCCTACAGGGTGCACTGTCACTACCTAGGGATGGTTAGCGTGTCCTTCGTGGACTCCTTAGTGGGTCACATGCTGTCCAGGTTGTCATCATGTCCCCCCACTAGCCAGGTACAGTGGGTATTAGTGAATGAATCGGTGATGGATCTTCCTTTCCTGTCTTGCAGATGAGTAACTCGAAGGCCCAGGAGGAGACGTCACCCACGCCAGGGTGTTTCTAGCGCAGCCAGCTTCAGACCAGGTCTGTGTGACAACAGGGCTCCTCCCACGGGCCAGTCTCCCTGGCATAAGGGTCTTGTGGGAGGCAGGGAGGGTTGGATCACTCTCAGTGACAGTGAGAGGCGGAGGAAGAGGAGGCTTGTGTCTGCTGCCTGGCACCCATCATTTCTTGAGCTCTGTGTCACCATCACCCCCCTCCTTCAGCTGGGGTGGAGCCCAGGGCCTCCCGCTTGCTGTGCAGAGCTCCAGCCCCAGGCCTTTTACTGTTTCATTTTGAGTCAGTCTTACCAAGTTGTCCAGAATAGCCTGAGTTCACCCTCCAGCCCAGGGCAGCTTTGCACTCGCCATCCTTTTGCATCCAGCGTAGCTGGGATTGCAGGGATTGATGCCAGCCTGTGCCCTGGCCAGGCTTGCTTTTTGAGTCTTTGTTGTTGGTATTATTTATTTTTAATTTACTTTTTAAAAAATATTATTAGCTTTTAAGTTTATGTGTATGAATGTTTTGCCTGCATGTGTATCTGTGCCTAACATTGGTTCCTGGTGTCCTCAAAGGTCAGACGAGGGCATCAGATTCCCCTGTAACTGGAGTTACAGGTGGATGTGAGCCACCATGTGGGTGCTGAGGATTGAATCCTGGTCCTCAGGAAGAGCAGCCAGTGCTCTTACCGGCTGAGCCATCTTTCCAGCTTCCCATCCCTTTTTTTAGAGACAGGATCTCTCTATGTAGTCCTGGCTAGCTTGGAACTCACTATGTAGACCAGGGTGGCCTTGAACTCAGAGATCTTCCTGCCTCTGCCTCCAGAGTGCTGGGATTAAAGGCATGCACCCCCATGCCTGGCTCAAGGCATTTATCTGTGGCCAGTGTTATGTAAGTGCCCACCCAGTTGAAGGCCCAAGCCCTAAAGATAGGATAACTTCACAGTTGGGGCGGGGCAGCCTATTATGAGCCTGTAGCTGCTGGTTGTAGAGGCCAGACTGGAGGTGGGTACTGCACAGTCTACATCTGCACACTCGCACTGTGCCAGGCCCAGGGGAGGACCAGGGACACTGTGTGGCCAGGCTAGTTTAGGCACTGTTAGCGTTAGTAGGTTTGGGGAGAGACAAAAGGCTCTACACACAGGAACTGGCAGCAGCTTCCCCGCAGGTTAAGGGCATCTGAAGGTGCTGTGATGGCGGTCAGGCTGTGTGCCTGGGAAAGGGTTGAGTGCTAACGGGAGGAGGAGAGAGAGGGAGCTCGGGAGAGTAGGGAAGGGTGTCCCAGGCAAGGGGAACTGCCTGGGCCAAGGCCCTGGAGTATGAAGCTAATGGGAGGTGGCTGAATGGGTGGCAGGAGGTCTCTGGCCACAAGAAGGCTTCTAGCTGTAGCTGTCAGTAGTAAATAGCTGGGCCTGACCCTCTAGCTCAGTGGTTCCCAACCTTGGGCAGTGACACCTTTGGGCCTTGAGTGACCCTTTCATAGGGGTCACCTAAGACCACCTGAAAACAGATATTTACACCGCAGTTCATAACAGTAGCAAAATTACAGTTATGAAGTAGCAGCAACAAGAATTTTAGGCTTGGGGGTCAGCACATGAGGAACTGTTTATCCGTTTTTTTCAAGACAGGGTTTCTCTGCGTTAACAGCCCTGGCTGTCCTGGAACTCAGTCTGTAGACCAGGCTGGCCTCAAATTCACAGAGATCGGCCTGCCACTGCCTCCCTGATGCAGGGGTCAAAGGTGTGAGCCGCCACCGCCCGGCTGAGGACCTGTATTAAAGGGTCGAAGCCCTAGGAAGGTTAAGGATGACTGCTCTAAGTGCTCACAGAGGAACCCACAAAAGTAGCTCTCAGAGAGCTCAGGAAGAGGCTACTGCCCCCTGCTGGCATGCAGAGGAGAGAGCGCTGCAGGACCAATCAGGGCAGAGAACTGGGAGGTTTGAGTGGCAGCCCCCCCTCCGCCTCTGGTCCCACCTCCCTTGCTGCTTCCCTGCAGGTGCCTGGGAGCGCCCAAGCCAACCGCAGCTGGCACACTAGTGGTGCTAGGGCTCTGGAACCATGTTTGGAAAGAAGAAGAAGCGGGTGGAGATCTCGGCCCCATCCAACTTTGAGCACCGTGTGCACACAGGCTTTGACCAGCATGAGCAGAAGTTCACAGGGCTGCCCCGCCAGTGGCAGAGCCTGATTGAAGAGTCAGCGCGTAGGCCCAAGCCCCTTATCGACCCTGCCTGCATTACCTCCATCCAGCCTGGAGCCCCCAAGGTACCATCGCCGCTTCCACCCCACGGCCATGCTGCCACAGTGGCCCAGCCCTTCAGCCACTCTTGGCCTCTTTGCAGAACCCACCGGCCCCACCCCTGACCTCGCCACACCACACACTCAAACTCGGTCTCCTCAGTGCTCATGACATAGGAGACAGCTGCATTCCAAGGGCTGGAAAGGAGCTGAGGCAGGTGGGAACAGGGCAGACGCAGTGGCCCCAGTGAGGCAGCAAAACCTTCAGTCTTGTGGGGCTTTTCCCTGTCAACCTGAGGGAATGGAGAGTCTGGATCTAAGTTCCCTAGCCTTCCCCACCCCTCCATGTGCAGTGAGAATCGTGGTCTCCTTGCCCAGGCACAGGCTGCGGCCACACAGGCCTAGTCATGAGAGTGTCCCTACTGGGCCTACTGAAGCCAGCTTTGCAGTTGGCTTCTTTCCACGGGTGGCGGGGCCCAGGGAGTACAGCCAGCTTGTCCCCAGTGGGTGGAGCTGGGTGTGCCTGTGGTCAGCAGACTGGGTGCCTGGCACTATCGCTGACTCATCCTCTCTCAGGGACTAGCCCGGGCCTGGCATCAAAGAGGCAGAAGCAGCGGGTGGCACAGCCACTGTGCTTAGGCCCAGACTGGGCTCTTTTCTGTTATTTCCTGGCCCTGCAGGGTCACCTGAGCCCTGTCTTCTCCCCATTGCTTAGAGAGTCCCTCGTCATCTGACTCTGTGGCTTCTCATGCCGCAGGCAGCTGGAAGCCAGCAGAACCTGGCTCTGAAGCGGTTCTGCTTTTCGGGTCCTAGCCCCCAGACAGCACACTCTGGGTCCTCCGTGCTCCACTGAGCCCCGTGGCCATTTCCCACAGGTCTTGGCCGTGCTAGATGTCCCTAAAATTTCGCCCCTGCTCCCTGGACCCTCCACCTATCCACGCCCCCGCCCCCAGCCTGCAAGGGGAGGGACACTTGTCCTAATTCACGAGGGCACCTTAGCTGGAACTTCCTACACATCCGAAGTTCTTGACTGTTGACCCCAAATTCTATTACCAAAGACTGATAGATATCCACTGAATGAAAAAACAAAAATAAAGTAGGCGCCTGAGTGCTCCTAGGTCTGGTGGAGGAGGTTTATTGTAGATATGAAGGGAGGGGAGGGGAGGGAAGGGGAGAGCCAGAGGGAAGGGGAGAGCCAGGAGGCCAATGGGAGGGCCAGTAGGGTCAAAGGTGAAAGTAGGGTCAAAGGTGAAAAAGGCAAAAGGAGCAGCTTGGCGAAAATGGCTGGGTTCTATAGGGAGGACAGCTGGAGGAAGGGCACTTCAGCCCTTAGGGCAGAGGACAGCCAGGTAGGGACTGAGAGAGGCTGGGAGAGCCTGGCAGCCAGGTCAGCTTTGATATCGTAAATAGGCACCTCAGCCATTTGTCTGGGAGTTGAGACCTAACATGCACCTTGCATTCTTGGCTCCCAGAGGAAGGCCAGACTTCTAGGCAGACAGCCAGGGCCGCAGACAGGCTGGGACCACAGGTGGTCCCTGGGAGCTCGGCATACGTACCCTCAGCCTATCAGAGGCTGTCTAGGTCCTGCCTCTGCCTCTGCCTGCCACCTGAGGGGACAGTGGTGGGACAGCTCCCCCAACCCCTCTGCCCTCTCCTCATGGTAGGACACTGACCCTGGAGGCAACCTGGGTGGGACTGGAAATAGCAGAGAGAACACTCAGCCCTTGGGAAGCCCACAGGGTAGAGCAGCCTGGTGGGTGCGCAGCCCGGAAGGAACGGGGGCAGCCAGAGACCTGTGGGCTGGCTTTAAACCGGAGTTAGTGAGGCCTCAGAGACCTTGTGGAGAGGAGCAGGCAGCCATGGAGACATTTGGAAGATGTAGGTGTGGACATTGCAAAGAGCTGGTTGGCGCGTGTCTGGTGTCTTGGGGAAGCAGTGAAGATGCCTGTGTGCCCGGGACGCGGTGTAGAGGGACTGTGGAGACCACAGCTCCATGGGGGCAGGGAGGTGTGAGGGCGGGTGGCTCAGGATGTATATGCCACACAACTCCCGGGCCTCCTAGGCCTTGACTTCAGGCTGGGCTTTCTACTCTGCACCCCATCCTCTGCCCCTCTGCCCTAGAGGATCAGAGTGCGTGGTTTCGGGGTTAATGATGCTGGCAGCCTGCAAGGGAGGAAGTGCTGAGCCAAGTGGCCTGTAATTTGCAGCTCTGGGGGGGGGGGGGTTGATTATAGGCTGTGTTTACCTCCCTCACCCCAGTCCACAGGGCAGAACTTGCTGCCAGACTGGGAGCCAAGGGAAGTCAAGAGGCACTTGGGGGAGCCCACAGAGTGGGTGATGGGCATGAGCGGCGTTCTTGGGGGCACTGCAGGTCCCCAGTCACCCCCATCATCACCCCCATCACTTCACCCGTCTCCATCTTGTTTTCGTGTTGTATCGTCTTGTTTCTGTGTTGGATGTGCCACCCGTGTCCCTCCTTCCTGGCCTTACCCTGCCATTGCCTGGACCCCAGACCATCGTGCGGGGCAGCAAAGGTGTCAAGGATGGGGCCCTCACGCTGCTGCTGGACGAGTTCGAGAATATGTCGGTCACACGCTCCAACTCCCTGCGCAGAGACAGCCCGCCACCACCTGCCCGTGCCCACCAGGAGAACGGGATGCTGGAGGAGCGGGCAGCCCCGGCCAGAATGGCCCCTGACAAGGTTGGAGGCAAAGGCCGGGCCACAGGCCACAGCGAGGCAGGCAGTGGCAGTGGTGACAGACGGCGGGCGGGGCCAGAGAAGAGGCCCAAGTCTTCGAGGGAGGGCCCTGGAGGGCCCCAGGAGGCCTCCCGAGATAAGCGCCCCCTCTCGGGGCCTGATGTTAGCACCCCCCAGCCTGCCAATCTGGCCAGCGGAGCGAAACTAGCAGCTGGCAGACCCTTTAACACATACCCACGGGCCGACTCGGACCACCCACCCCGAGGCACCCAGGTAACCCTTCCCCCACTTCAGCGCCTTCTTTCCCAGCCACATCCCATCTCATCCCGACCCCCCATGAGTGTCATCAGCTGGGGAGAGCCAGTGCGGCCTCCACTCATGACGCCTCTTCTCTGTTGCAGGGGGAGCCACACAGCATGGCCCCTAATGGGCCATCAGCCACGGGCCTGGCTGCCCCTCCGTCTTCATCCTCCTCCCGGCCTCCCACCAGAGCCCATGGTGCTCCCAACCCAGGAGTGCTGGGCCCCCACGCCTCCGAGCCCCACCTGGCCCCCCCAGCACGTGCCCCCGCTGCCGCCCCAGCACGTGCCCCCGCTGCCCCCGCTGCCGCCCCTGGGCCCCGCTCTCCACAGCGGGAGCCCCAGCGAGTGTCCCATGAACAGTTCCGGGCGGCTCTGCAGCTGGTGGTAGACCCAGGGGATCCCCGGTCCTATCTGGACAACTTCATCAAGATTGGCGAGGGCTCTACAGGTATCGTGTGCATAGCCACCGTGCGCAGCTCAGGCAAACTGGTGGCCGTCAAGAAGATGGACCTGCGCAAGCAGCAGAGGCGGGAACTGCTCTTCAATGAGGTAGGCGAGGCCAGCAAGCTCCGTACTGTCCTCCCCCACAGCTGTCCCCACCCTAAGGTCCTGCCTGTGCCTCTGTCCTACCAAGTGCCCATGACCCAGGCTGATTTGCTCCGAGTTCTTCTGGGCCCGTGTTCTCCCCTCCAGACTGCTTCTCTCGGGCTCCCTGTCTCTGGGAAATTGTCGTACCTCGCTGTGGACCACAGCCCAGTGTCGCCTTCCTCCGGTCCCACTCTGTGCAGCCTCTCTGGCCCCTGAGCTCCCGCTCGAGCTTCTCCCTCAGATCCCCCCCGACAGCCTGTGTGTAACGTCCAAGGGAAGGGTCTCTGACCCTGAAGCCCTTACAGGCCTCTTAGTGTCTGCCTCCCTTATCTTCAAAGGCAGAGTCCAGCCCTGCTGTTGTTACTGTTTCACTTGAGACTTTTACTCTTTGTTATTTTGGGGTCCCAGCTCCCAAATAAAACACAGAGGCTTATTATTTATTATCACGTAAGAATGCCCATGCCTTTAATCCCATCACTTGGGAGGCAGAAGCAGGTGGATCTCTGTGAGTTCAAGGCCAGCCTGGTCTACAGAGCTAGTTCCAGGACAGGCTCCAAAGCTACACAGAAAAACCCTGTCTCAAACAAAACAAAACAAAAAGAATGTCTGCCTTAGCCTGGCCTGTTTCTAGGCAGCTTTTCTTAAATTATCCCATCTACCTTTTTGCCCTGGGCTTTTCCCCCTTTCTTACTTCTGTACATCTTACTCTTACTCCATGGCTGGCTGGGCCAAAGCATCCTCCTCTTCTTCCTTCCCACTTTCCTTCCTTCCTTTCTTGTTTTTTTTTAAAGATTTATTTATTTGTTTGTTTATTGTGTAGTCATTGTTCTGCCTGCTGGCCAGAAGAGGGCACCAGATTTCCTTACAGAGATTGTTGTAAGCTACTATGTGGGTGCTGGGAATTGAACTCAGGACCTTTGGAAGAGCAGCTAGTGCTCTTAACCTCTGAGCCACCTCTCCAGCCCTCTTCTTTTTCTCTTGCTCCTTCCTCTCAGATTTCTCCTCCCACTTATTCTCTCTGCCGCTAACCCCACCTATCCTTTCTCCTGCCAAGCTACTGGCTGTTCGGCTCTTTATTAGACAAATTGGGTGTTTTAGACAAGCAAAGTAACACAGCTTCACAGAGTTAAACAAATGCAACGTAAAGGAATGCAACACACCTTTGCATCCTTAAACAAGTGTTTTGCAGCATAAACAAATGTCACACATCTTAAAGTAACATTCCACGTGCCCTGTCATATCCTGTTCCCATCTAGCCCACAGCTAGGCACTTGGTTCAACCCACCTTCTGGCTCTGGCTGTCAGCAGCCTCGGCATCCATCACACAGGCCTACAGAAGTGTGTGTCTGTGTGACCAGTCCTCCTGCCTCTGCTACAGGAATCCCCAGAGGTCCAACTCGGAGACGGTCCAGCTCCTAGCACTTCCTCCCCGGCCTTTGCCTGTTTCTCACACCACATCCCAGTGCTCCATCCACACCAGGAAGTCCTCCTTATGCTGACCTTGCTCCCCTGGTCCCTGTTAGCATAGCGTCCCTCCCCCACCCCAGCTCCCAGAACTTTCCCTCACCAGTCGGTCCTTGGTGTGGGTTCTTCATTAACCACCCCTGCACACCTCTCACACCTCTATTTTCACGTTTCTTCATACCTGCTTGTCCCCTTGTGTCCACCTGATGATTAGAGCACTCAAAACCCAGCCAGGACCAGTCAGGGTTAAAGAACCCGAATGGTGGGATAGGGGTCCAAGGTACCCCCCTAGAATGGAGGGGTCTGCTTCAGGTACTGGGAGGAATTCTTGACTTTGGGGAGGGGCAGCCAGAGTGAGCCCGTTTGCCTCAGCGCAGGCTGTTGGAAAGTGGGGAGAGGCTGGCCAGCACCAGCTCTAAAGAGAGAGGCAGTTCCCATGGTCCCGGTGTTGACTCTGTCCCTAACCAGGTGGTGATCATGCGGGACTACCGGCACGAAAATGTGGTGGAGATGTACAACAGCTACCTGGTGGGTGACGAGCTCTGGGTGGTCATGGAGTTCCTGGAGGGAGGCGCCCTCACGGATATCGTCACCCATACCAGGTACTGCTGCCGCTCGCGTGCACCCGGGGTAGAGCTGGGGCCCTTCAGCCTCTGGGTGGGGCAAGGCACACGGGGTGGGGTCATTGCATCTTAGATTACCCCCAACCCCTGTTGAGGTAGGTCTCTGACCTCTTGATGTCCTGAAGCAGGGGAGGGGTCTGTCAGCTGCCCACCCTCACCCCTGGCCGGACATCCCAGAGTGCCCTACCTACTCAGTTGCTCCTTCTGCCCACGCAGGATGAACGAGGAACAGATTGCTGCCGTGTGCCTGGCTGTGCTGCAGGCACTGTCTGTGCTGCATGCCCAGGGCGTCATCCACCGAGACATCAAGAGTGACTCCATCTTGCTAACCCATGACGGCCGGGTAAGTGGAAGAGTGGCTGGATGGGTGAGGTGGCTTTTCATTGTTTGGTTTTGATTTTCAAGACAGAGTTCCTCAAGTATCCCTGGCTGTCCTGGAACTCACTCTGTAGACCAGGCTGGCCTCAAACTCAGAGATCCACCTGCCTCTGCCTCCCGAGTGCTAGGGCTAAAGGCGTGGGCCACCAACACCCAACGGCTTTTCATCTCTTTGACAGAACAGCTTGAAGGAGGACAGTTTTGTGTTTTGTTTCGTAGCATTTCAGTCCATCATAGTAGAGTGGAATGGAGCCAAGCAGCTTCCTTCTTAGCGGCCAGGAAGCAGGAGAAAGGGAGTGCTGAGGGCCTCCCCTCCATTCCAGCCTGTAGAGTAGTGCCATCCGCATGCGGGTAGCTCTTGTCAACGGTTCATCCTCTCTGGAACTGTCCTCACACACACTCAAAGCTAGGCACCTCTCTGCTTTCTCCAGCCGGTGGTCAGCGTCACACCAGTGCTGGGATCCCTGCCAGGCTCCCCAATATGATGCTGCTAGGGTGACAGTTGAGCTTTTGGTGACTTGGAGGAGCAACTGGCTGATCTGTTCCTCACAGGAGAGCGCAGGGTAGGGATCCAAATTGGTGGGGGCACTGACCTCACAAAACTGGAAGGTAGAGCCCTGCCCAGGGCCGGAGAGGAGGCTTAGGCCAACAGCCACAGTGCTGAGCTACGTGCTTCCCTGCCAAGCAGCTGCCCTGGAACTGGCTGTGTAAACTAGGCTGGCCTTGAACTCACAGAGATCCGTCTGCTCCCACACCCGGCTTTTGTTCGTGTTTTTGAGACAGTGTCTTCTGTGTGTCCCCGCTGGCCTGATACTTGCTACACTGGCCCAGGCTGGCTTCTAACTCCTGTTTTAGACTCCTGAGAGCTGAGATTACAAAGTCCGACATCTCTTCCTCCAGACAGGACCCCAAGGGCCTTGATGCCGTGGCACTCCGGCATTGGACACCTGTGGACCCAAGTGTCAACCTGCCTCTAGGTCCTTGTGTCGTCCTGAGTGCCTCTCTCACTGTAGCAAGCCAGGTTGGAGCGCAGGGTTGACCAGATGACGGTCTGGACCCTGTGGTGTGACACTGACTTTGCTGGCTTCCCCTCTTTTAGACTGAGGTATTGACTCTGAACCTGAGGCCAAGGTTGAATCCGTTAGTACCCATAGCCTAAGGGGACATGAGTTCTGGGGTCCAGAAGAGCCATACATGTTGTCAGGGGTCCAAAAGGCTGAGTTCTAGGTACTGGTTATGGCAGAGGTGCACTCATTCTTTCTTTCCCTCCCGCCCCCTCACTCTGCTCGCTCTCTCTCTGTCTCTCTCTCTCTGTCTCTCTCTCTCTGTCTCTCTCTCTCTGTCTCTCTCACTCACACACACACACACACACACACACACACACACAGACACACACAGACACAGCTTGTGCTGTGTTCCTCTCGAACCTGTGCATAGCACTTTCTCCCACTAAGTCCAAGGGCCCAAATCCCTGGGCTTTCAGAGCCCAGCCTGCCTTGGCCCCTGCTGAGCCTTCACCATCTGCAGGCCTCGAGCCACATCCCCTACGAACCTCAGGCCACCTGCGAGCCCTGCTGGGCGGGGCAGAGCCCCGTGCCTGGCGCTCAGGGGAGCCTGTGTCTGAGGGCAACCAGGTCTGCGGCACCTCTGACCTGCAGCCCCTGTCTGCCCAGGTGAAGCTGTCCGACTTCGGGTTCTGCGCCCAGGTGAGCAAGGAGGTGCCAAGGAGGAAGTCGCTGGTGGGCACGCCCTATTGGATGGCCCCAGAGCTGATCTCCCGCCTTCCCTATGGCCCAGAGGTGAGCCCAGGGCTGCCCTACGCAGGCCTGAGCAGCCTGCAGGAAGGTGGCCTGAGTTGTCTTTATCTGTGGGAGGCTGGGGTGACGGTGAGGGAGCCGCTGCTGCTAGAGATAGGATGGCACCTTCATTCTGGCTGTAGCCACCTGAGCCTGCTGTGGCCCTGCCTAGCCCTGCGGTCCCCCCAGCAGTCAGCAAATACGACCCCACTAGACATGAGGGTGGGCAGGCTGGAAGGCCCCACAAGGAGCCAGGCGGGCATGAGAGTCCTTGGGACTGTCTCAGGCAGGGTGGCTTGTAAGTGACAGGAGTGGAGCTCACAGGTAGCAAGCCTTCGCAGCGGGATTGCTGTCCCCGGGTATGGGCCCAGGAAGAGGGCCACCTGGGGCTTCCAGAGGATCCGCTGGCCTCTGCATTTAGCCCTATGGTCCCTCTTCCCTAGGTGGACATCTGGTCACTGGGGGTGATGGTGATTGAGATGGTGGATGGGGAGCCCCCCTACTTCAACGAGCCACCCCTCAAAGCCATGAAGATGATTCGGGACAACCTGCCACCCCGACTTAAGAACCTGCACAAGGTGAGCAGAACGGGCTGCGCCATCGGTGACTCCCCAGCCCCGGAGCCACAGGGCCCCTGAGCCCTGGGCTGCCACAGAGCGTAGGCCCAGGTTGCCTGACTGTAGGGTGTCCTCATGGGGTATTTGCATCTGAGAGGGGCCTGGCCCCCTCTTGTTAAACCACAGAAGTGGGGAGGAAAGGAGCCTTAGGAGCCTTTGGGCCCCTTGTGGCCCAGTGGTAACCCCTGAGGCTTCTTCAAACCCCGTCCCATCCCCCCCAGATGCCATCAGCCCACAGGACATTACAGGAAGTGGCCCTGTTGCAAGTAACCCTGTCCTCCTGACCTCTGCCCCTCTGCAGGCATCACCTTCCCTGAAAGGCTTCCTGGACCGCCTGCTGGTGCGCGACCCAGCCCAGCGGGCCAGTGCTGCTGAGCTCCTGAAGCACCCTTTCCTCACCAAGGCAGGGCCACCGGCCAGCATCGTACCCCTCATGCGCCAGCACCGCACCAGATGAGCTGGAGCCTGGTTCTGAACCAAAGAGCCCTGGGCCGCCCTGCCCAGCACAGGCCAGTAGGGGGCCGACCCACTCCCATAGCCCTCGAGACACTGGGGCCACCGTCACTGTGCTGGGGGCTTCCTGGGACCCAACTACTGATCTCCAGTTTTGGTTCCATGACTTATAAAGCGACACCGGGGATGTGGGAGCGAGCGAGGCTCCCTGGGTCCCTCACCCTCCAGGACAGACCCCTCCCTGTGCTCTGTGCACCGGAGAGAAGGCGTCTGCCCCATCACTGGAAATCTGCATCAGGGGCACTGGGGGCAGAGCTGATGCTATGAATTTGATGAGGTGTGTGTGTGTGTGTGTGTGTGTGTGTGTGTGTGTGTGTGTGTGTGTGTGTTGTGTGCGTGCGTGCGTGCACGTGAACCCACAAAGCCCAGCTCCTGTGTCCTCTGCCTGCAGGTGGGCGTCTCAGGCCTTGCCTGGTGCCCAGCCCCTGACCCTGAGCCATTGAAGGGTCAATCATGAATGTTTGAAGAGTGGCCTTTTCCCAGGGCCCCACACCCTCTTTCCGTGGAGAGACAGGTTGGGGCCTCCCCCTCCCCCAGCCTCTGCAGCGATGACTACTGCACCTGGGCAGCCTCCGTTTTCTAGAAGTCTATTTATATTGTCATTTTATAACACTAGCTGTGTCCCAGCCTGGGACACATGATCCCCATGATGGGGTGGCCCAGAGACAGAGCCACTTTGAAGAATCAGGCTCCTGTCCCCATCCTGCCACCACTCCCTCGTTAGTTTTACAATTAAAACATTTCCTTGTTTTGGGGTGTGTGGTGTGTGAAGGCTGCTGCCCCCCTCTGGGTTGTGAGGGAAGTTTGGGGTCTGGGCCTGGGAATCGGGCTGTGAGTAGAGACTCCTCCCTACTCCCTGCACAGGACAAGTGGGCCTAGACTCTGGAAGCAGCCTGTTGGCCAGGGTACAAGTCCCTACATCTCGGTGGCCTCAAAAAGAACGTATGTGTGTGTTGTTTGAGACCAGGTCTCACTGCATAGCTTAGACTCACAGCACTGCCCAGCCTGTCTCCTGACCAGGTGAGCCTGTCCTGGAAGTGTTATGTGTTGAGCCTAACTAGTGTCTAACTAGTGTAGGAACTAGCAGATGAGCTCTTTGGGGCTGACTGGGGCTTAGTAACCGGGAGCCCATTTGCCCCCAGAGAGTCCTCCAAGCCCTACGATGGGGAAGAAAGTATCTATAGCCGCCAGCACCCCGCCTCTGCCGTCTGAACACATCCATCACTGCCTCTGAGGACCCCCAAGAGGAAGCTAGTAGGGGAGTGAGGGCCGGCTGGCTCCTGGCCGCTGGGACTTTGACTCAGGGCTGTCCAGTTCACCCCATGTCTACTGCCACACGGCTCTGGCCTCCGGAGGGTCAGGTGGGCCCATGTTAAGGGCCTGGTGATCTTACAAATGTACACACGGTAGTGTGAGAAGCAATTCCTGTTGGGAATGGATGGCCTGAGTGGAGTGGATCCCTTCCTGTAAACAAGTGGGGGGGGGGGGGGGACACACACAACCATGCCCAAAGATAAATCAGCCTCAGGCCTGGCCTGGCTGTTTCTCTAGGGGAGGCCCACTTTGCAATACAGCTCAGTTGGTAGAGTACCTGCTCTGGGTCCAGTCCTCAGCACGTGTAAAGCCGTGCCTGTCATCCAGAAAGAGCACGGTGTGAGGCAGGGGGATCAGATATTGCAGAGTTGGAGGCAGCCCGGCCCGAATGAGACCATGAAGCAGAAATAAGGTGGGTGTGGCAGTGTGGGCCTTTAATTCCACCACCACTCGGGAGGCAGCCGCTGGTGATGGTGAGGCCAGTGAGAGCTACATACTGAGACTTTTTCCCAAAAGTGAAGCAGACGATGGAGCAAACATTAGCGGAACCTAGACTGTTGCAGAGAGCAGGCCAAGGGGCTCTGTCTAGGGGGACTCTGCTCACTCTGCCTAGGGGGCTGGCGGACCAGGCAGAGTGGAGCTTCCAGAGCCTTGCTGAGTGCCTGAGCTCCCTGCCCTCCCATTGGCAACTGAATGCCTCTGGGAGGTGCCACAGTGCAGGTGAAGAAAGGCCGCGACGGCAAGTCACCGCCCTGCCATACGCCCCACTCCACGTTGACCACTGGTTTGGACATCTGTCACTGTCCCTGCATTTGGAAGGGGTGGCTCCATGCCTCACAGTAGGCACTGCTGCAAGCGGTCCACGCCCCCTCTGCAGTCAGCTGTGCAGGAATGTCCCCAAGGGTCAGCCACTTACCATCAGGACATACCTAAACCCCTGACTGTCCCAATCCGGATTTAGTGTAGGGATGACAGTCACGGTGTCGAGAAGACGGGAGGAGACAAAAGGCCGATTACCCAAGGGCCCACTGTCACAAGAGTGGTGTGGTGGGTGTGTGTAAAGGGGTCAGTGGCATGGGGTGTGTGTGTATGTGAAGGGGTCAGTGGCGTGGGGTGTGTGTGTGTGTGTGTGTGTAAAGGGGTCAGTGGCGTGGGATGTGTGTGTATGTGAAGGGGTCAGTGGGGGGTGTGGTGGGTGTGTGTGAAGGGGTCAGTGGCATGGGGTGTGTGTGTGTGAAGGGGTCAGTGGCGTGGGGTGTGTGTGTGTGTGTGAAGGGGTCAGTGGCATGGGGTGTGTGTGTGTGTGAAGGGGTCAGTGGCGTGGGGGTGTGTGTGTGTGAAGGGGTCAGTGGCGTGGGGTGTGTGTGTGTAAAGGGGTCAGTGGCGTGGGGTGTGTGTGTGTGTATGTATAGGGGTCAGTGGCGTGGTGGGTGTGTGTAAAGGGGTCAGTGGTGTTACCCAAACTCTTTCATCTCGGCTATGACTAGAGCAGAATGGCTCCTCCCAGGTCCTGTCCTGAAGCCTTTTTGGAGCATTGGCAAGGGTGTTTCTACAGTGGCTTTCTTGGGGCCTCTAGACTGCAGAAGGGGGACCCCAGGCTAGTACGTGACAGGGCCACGCATGCCACCTGCGATGGCAGCACAGGCGAAAGATGAAATTATCAACTTGCTTTACCCAAATGCAACTGGCCAGCGCCACACTCTCCATGCATTAAATCAACTTAGGTGGGCGACAGTGGGGCCCAAGCGCGGGCGGGTGAGTTGGAGATGTTTATTCCGGCCAGGGGGTGTGAGCAAGAACCCAACAATCGGTGGGAACTGGTCAGACCAGTGGCTCTAACTCATTCACCCTTGATCCACCCAAATTTGCAAATTTGATTTCCTGGGTCCCGCCCAGGCTGAATCAGGACCTGGGTGAGCCCATCAATCAGCATGTCAACAAGGGACTCAGATGTCAGCTCCGTTGTGGAAACCCCAGAAACAAAGCAACCTTTCTGTGCTAAACACGGAACAGGAATTCGGCCTTCAAGTCACGGGACCCCAGTCTCCATCATCGGCCCTCCATCCTGGGACTGTCACCTCCTTCATGAAGGATGGGCTCCTTTAAGGACTTGACCCACTGGTTGCACCACCTCTTATTGGCCAGGTGTTTGGCCACGCCCAGGGGCAAGGCAGGCTGGAAAATGTAGTCCTTGCAACGCCCCGGGCTTAAGAAGCCCTTTCCCGGGGCTCATTGGATTTGCTTTGTTTGACCCTAGGAACACACCCGGGAGTCCAGAGGCAGACAGAATGTGTGACAGAGGGTTTCACACAAGAGTGGTGATCTCTGCAAGGCAAGGAGGGAAGAGAGATTGTTGAATAAGTGTGCTTAGGAAGCTGGTGCATTGCACCACGAGGAAGAAAACTGTCCCTGCTGATTGTACAAGAGGGGTCAGCCTACAGGCCTGCGAGGTGCTCAGCTGGTAAAGGTGCCTGCCGCCAGGGCCAGGCCTGAGTCCTATCCCCAGGACCCACTGGGTGGAAAGAGAACCAATTCCTGTGAATAGGCAAAAACATATTAACAAATATTTAAACATTTTAAAGGCACCCTAAACTTATACTGTCCAAAACAGGACACCCCAGGCAAATGTGGGGTGGCTATTTAATTTGTATCTAACATGTGACCCAGTGGAGTGTTTGCCTGCCATTCATGAGACCCTGGATTTAATTCTGAGCACAACAAAACCAAACAAAAATAACATGGTGCTGGAGAGCTGGCTCAGTGGTTAGGAGCACTGGCTCATTTTGCAGAGAACCCAGGCCCAATTTTCAGCGCCAACATGGCATCTCACATATGGTTCCTTGAGTGTGTTAGGAAATGGACTGGCGTGTCCCACACGTATGTTAACTGCTGAAACATTCCCCGACCATTTCTCCTTATTATTCAGCCTGAGATCTCAGCCCATGGATATAGCATTCATGTTCAGGGTGTATCTTGCCACCTCAGCTAACTTAATCTAGAAACCCCTCAGATGTCTGTGAGGAACAGAGGCCTGTTTTCCCCTCAGGAGTTTGGTCACAGAAATGAAAGGCTGTGACCAAGAGCAGACAGAAGAAAGCCCTGCGCATGACTACAGAGGCAAAAAAGGACATCTGAAATAAAACTATATAAAGAATATAAATGAAAAAGGCAAAAATAGTTGATAATATGAAAATCAAAATGTTTCACTTACACCAGACATGGTGGTGCTGAGGCAGGACGAGCATCCAGGCCACCCTGGCTACAGAGTGAGCCCCTAACTCAAAAGGAACTAAGGAACTAAATAATTTTCACATGTAACAGGCAGGTTTCAGCATGGGGAAAACACTCCCTTCATACTGATCAGATAGCCTAGCAAGGATTAAGAGGGTAACCGTAGCAGGGACATGGGTGGTGGTGTGGGCCAGGCAGGTAGGAGAAAGGCCATGAGGTCAAGAGCAAAGCTCTGACTTGTTACCCAAGAAATGAAAATGTCCAAAGGGGTTGCCATTGCACACCACCCATCTGGAAAGAAGCGCTACTTCCTGGTGTGCTCCCCTCATGACAGACACAGGACCAGGGACAGTAGAGGCCAGGGGCTGAAGCTCTAAAGCCACAGCGGAGTACTCCCTTTAAAAGACAAAATACCAGTGTGGTAGCCCACACCGTTAATCCCAGCACTCTCCAGGCAGAGGTGGGTGGAGCTCTCTTGAGTTCAAGGCCAGCCCTGGTCTACAGAGTGAGTTCCAGGACAGCCAGGGCGGCACAGAGAAACCCTGTCGAAAGAAAGAAAGAAAGAAAGAAAGAAAGAAAGAAAGAAAGAAAGAAAGAAAGAAAGAAAGAAAGGAAGAGGAAGGAAGGAAGGAAGGAAGGAAGGAAGGAAGGAAGGAAGGAAGGAAGGAAGGGGAAAAGAAAAAAGAAAGGAAAAAGCCACCGGCTCAGTAGATGACTCATTGGGCAAATGTGTTCTCCGTGCAAACATGAAAATCTGAGTTCAGATCCCCAGAACCCAGATCAAGGTGTTTCAGGTTATGTCTGCAGATTCAGTGTTTCTAGGGCGAGGTGGGAGGTAGAGACAGGAGAATCTCTAAACGCTTGTGGTCCTACCAGCATGGGGTGTGCAGCATCTCAAAGGAGGTAAAGGTTCAGATTGATACTTGAGGTTTCCCTATGACCTCCAACACACACTCACACTAGAAGGCTAAGGATGCAGCTTCAGTAGTGGAGCACTTGCCAAGAATCCCCCAGTGAGGGGCTGGGGTGTGGCTCAGTGGTAGAGCCCCTGCCTAGAACCCCCAGTGAGGGGCTGGGGGCCCTGGAGCAGTTATACCAGGAGGGTATGTAACCTTTACAAGGTTATGCGTAACATAAGGCCTTCTGGTCCCTGGCCCGATCTCATTCCTCGTTCACTTCTCAGCTGTGGGACAAGGATCTTGCATCACCATCTGCTTCTGACAGTGTCACTTCAGGCCCAAACCTAAAAGGCAGATGATGACTTATGCTGCCTCCAAAACCATGAGCCAAAATGATCTTCTCTGTGGCTAACTTGACTAGATTCTAGGTGCTTGTGATACATTTTTTGCTGTTCTTTTTCTCTTCCTTGGGGTCTCAGGTATCCCAACACTGTTTGCGAAGCCTCTGCCTTAAACTCCTGCCTTCCCTTCTGGAGGCTTTCTCCACCATGCTGCGTTTTCTTCATCGCTAAGGCTCAAGTCTCGGTGTGTGCTAAGTCAGCATCCTGCAAGCCTAGCTTCATCCAGTCCAGTTCTGCTAATTATAAGCTAACATGGCCTCCTTGGACAAATGCTTATTCCAGTTCATTTTTTGTCACGTGATGGCCCACCAGGCCCACTATTGTACTTATTTCCCACTTCCTGGCTTTGTAGAAATCCCCTCATTTAGAGTGTAGACAAATGACTGGATTTTTTTTTTTTTTTTTTTTTTTTGGTTTTTTGGATTTTTTGAGACAGGGTTTCTCTGTGGCTTTGGAGGGTATCCTGAACTCGCTCTGTAGACCAGGCTGGCCTCAAATTCACAGAGATCCGCCTGCCTCTGCCTCCCAAGTGCTGGGATTAAGGCGTGCACCACCAACACCCGGCATGACTGGATTCTTGATTGTTTTTTTTCCTATCAAGACATAATGAGCACATGATAAACACACTCATTTAAAAAACATCTAGATGGGGCCAAGCAGTGGTGTGTGCCTTTGATTCCAGCACTTGGGAGGCAGAGGCAGGCAGATCTCTGTGAGTTCAAGGCCAGCCTGGTCTACAGAGTGAGTTCCAGAACAACTAGGACTATTACACAGAGAAACCCTTTCTGTCTTGAAAAAGAACAAAAAGTACTTTTAGATGTATTCTGACAAATGCATGTCATGTTATGACTACAGTTAAGGCCTGGTGTGGTGGTGCACTCCTTTAATCCCAGCACATAAGAGGCAGAAGCAGGTATATCTCTGTGAGTTACAGGCTAGCCTGATCTACATCTCTAGTTTCAGGACAGCCTGGGCTACACAGTGGGACCTTGTATCCCACTGCGTGTGAAACTTCACTCGTGCCTTTAACTTTTCATAGCTACCAATATGATTTCTTTGATGCTAGTTAATCTTTCCTTTTCCAGGATTTTTTTGTTTTGTTTCGTTTTGTTTTTCAAGACAGGGTTTCTCTGTGGCTTTAGAACCTGTCCTGGAACTCACTCTGTAGACTAGGCTAGCCTCGAACTCACAGAGATCTGCCTGCCTCTGCCTCCCAAGCGCAGAGGTGTGCATCACCACTGCCTGACTATTTGGCCTGTTTTTTATTGTTCTGCATAGAGATTTTTGACTCATCTAGGAATCCATGCTGGATAGTTCATTCCTTTTGCTGGCTGGATAGAATCCCAGCATATGGATGCAGCAGTAAGCTGATTAACTGTCTGCTGCTATAACAAAAATGCATGCCACCTCCACTTTAAAAATGAGATGGGACTGAGTGACAGGTAAATCACTAAGAGCAGTTGTTGCTTTTCCAGAGGACATGGTTCGATTCCCAGAACCCACAGTGTTGTGCGATATTACTTGAAGGTGTACTACATTCCTTTTTATGCTGTGGGATAGTTATCTAATGATGCGACGATGTGTTGTGTTCTTTTACATTGCATCTGTCTAATTCTATGAAGCCATGTTACTTTGTCTGCCTGAAACACCTGATTGTTCTAATCAAGAGCTGAATGGCCAGTGGCTCAGCAGAGGAGAGAAATAGGTGGGGCCGGTGGGCAGAGAGAATAAATAGAAAGAGAAGAGAGACGAGGGAGGAGCAAGAAGAGGAGAGAAGGATGCCAGGGCCAGCCTCCTAGACAGACACACAGCCTCCCAGACAGACACACAGCCTCCCAGACAGACACACAGCCTCCCAGACAGACACACAGTCTCCCAGATAGACACACAACCTCCCAGACAGACACACAGTCTCCCAGATAGACACACAGCCTCCCAGATAAACACACAGCCTCCCAGACACACAGTCTCCCAGACAGACACACAGCCTCCCAGACACACAGCCTCCCAGACAGACACACAGCCTCCCAGACAGACACACAGCCTCCCAGACAGACACACAGCCTCCCAGACAGACACACAGCCTCCCAGACAGACACACAGCCTCCCAGATCCCAGACACATAGCCTCCCAGACACTCAGCCTCCCAGACAGACACTCAGCCTCCCAGACAGACACTCAGCCTCCCAGATCCCAGACACATAGCCTCCCAGACACTCAGCCTCCCAGACACACAGCCTCCCAGACAGACACACAGCCTCCCAGACACACAGCCAGGCATGGAATAAGAAAGAACAGATACAGAAATAGAGAAAGGTGAAAGCCCAGAGGCAAAAGGTAGAGATAATTTAAGCTAATAAAAGCTGGCTAGAAACAAGCAAGCTACGGTTGGGCATTCATAAGTAAGAATAAATCTCCATGTATTTATTTGGGAGCTGGGTGGCACCCCCAAAGAGTTAAAAATGGTCACCGTGAGGACGTGCAGTCATGGTGTTCAGGAAGAGCACAGTGGAGAGGGACACCGCCAGGGCACACTCTGGGGACCAGAAGATGACCTACTAACCCCCACGTCTAATGACCTCCCAGTGCCAACTTGGAGGCCATGCCCTTCACACCCTGGCCTTTGTGAGCACCCAGACCGCAGTTACATCCCAGCGGCTAACCCAGGGGTTAACCCAGGTTGTGCTGTTCCGAGGTGGGGCCGCCTTGACCAGCATGGAGATCCTCTGCTGTGCGTGCTCTTGACTAAATGTCACACCGGCAACATTCGAGACCTCCCAGTGGCTGGTGATAGTGCTGGAATCCACATGCTCTGCTACAGCAAAACCCACACACCCAGAGTCCTCACACTCAGGCAAACTCTGAGGTTCTGGGGCCACCCCAGACTTCTGTGATGGGACAAGGGAGCTCCCCTGTGAATGAGACATACCCCAGGATTCGAGACCCACTGAGCATGGAGGCACAGGCAAGAAGGAAAAAAAAAAAAAGCCTAAGATAGGGCTGGAGCATGGCTCAGTGGTAGATCCCCAGCCTAGAATCCCCAGTGAGGAGCTGGGGTGTGGTTCAGTGGTAGAGCCCTGCCTAGCATCCCCCAGTGAGGGGCTGGGGTGTGGTTCAGTGGTAGATCCCCAGCCTAGAATCCCCAGTGAGGGGCTGGGGTGTGGTTCAGTGGTAGAGCCCCTGCCTAGCATCCCCCAGTGAGGGGCTGGGGTGTGGCTCAGTGGTAGAGCCCCTGCCTAGAATCCCCAGTGAGGGGCTAGGGCATGGCTGGGCAGAAGCTTGGTTAGTATTCACAAAGCCCTAGGTTTCATCTTTACCAACACAAAAGACCAATTCAGCACACTCAACAGGCCACGTGACAGCCCAGTACTATAGCTGGGGGACTTGAGGACATCCTGAACTACATAAGAATATATTCTCAAACAAAACAAACAAATAAAACACATCAAAGCAGGACAGGGGCATATTAGTTTCAGCCAGAGGGAGGGGGTGGATAAGGATAATACGATCAAAGTACATTTTAGAATCATATCTGTTTATGTGTGTATGAATTAGAGAAGAATAAATACATTTTTTAAAGGACCCAAAGCCTCTATAGTCTTGGGGCTTCATCCTCCGGGTCCCTGCGGGCTGCAGCCACACCCTGCCCTGGATTCTGGCCCCACTCATCAGACTTCCCTCCCACCCATCATGACAGGCCTGAGGCAGGTCGGGAGTTGAGCTGGGACGGGGCGTGTTCGGAGATGGCCACAGGAGTGCCTGCAGTCTTGGGTGTGCCATGGGCTCTGCTGGTATTTTCTGGGAACCTGCTGGGGTGCGGCAGGGAGGTACGTTTGTCACTCCAGCCTTCATAGGGCCCTGGTGACTTCCCAGCCCTTCCGTGTGCAGGCCAATAGCCAACCATTTCCTGCCTCAGTTTCCCCAGCTGTGCGTGAATTATCTTGCCCTCTCACTTCCTACGGGGCTCTTATTAAAGTGAATGGGTTTAAGCGATTGATAACTAGTATCGTCTGGAGCCAGTGGCTGTGTTTCTTGATTCAAATCTGATCATTGTTGAGCACACCTGAGACTTCCTGTGCATCTGTCCAACTTGCTGTGTCCCTGCTGTGTATCTCTAGTGAGTCACTAGACCTCTCTGTGTCTGTTTATTCATTGGCAAAATGGGCGTAAGGACAGGGCAGACTTTCTAAGGTGGATGAGGAGACAGGATGGCTTACCCAATTTCCTGGCTAGAAACAATGAGGGGGGCAGGCAGGCATTATCACTGGGGCCAGAGGGCCACTTTCAGGTGTCTGTGTGAGGCTGTCTTGTTTTCTGAGGCTCTGCCTGGCCTGGGAGCGTGGGGATACCAATTGCAGCAGCACACACAGGACGAGCGGGCACAAGCTCATTTACCATCATTTGGGAGGTAGAAGCAGGAGGATTGATCAGTAATTCAAGACCAGCCTGGGCTACAGAAAGACTTTGTCTGGAGACAAAACAAACAAAACACAAAAGCCCCCAAAACAAAACAAAATAACCCGGAAGCCAGAAGTAGCTTGGTCAGGGCCCGTAGTGGGTGACATGTGGATTGGGGGCGTCAGGCTTACAAACTGCCCATCATCTCATTGCTCCGCCCCTTTGTCAGTGAAATGGGTTGAAGGAGCGAGCACTCCTGCCACCAAAGTTCGCCACTGCTGATGGTCCCTGCTCAGGGCTAACCAGACCGGGTGGGGGATGAACCACAGACAGGAAGTGGCCTTGGGTATCTGGCCCTACAGGTTCCTCATGCCCCAAAGTCCTGCCTCCACTATGCGCCATCCTCTCTGAAGGAGGAGGCAGGGAGGGACAGTCACCCAGAGAAGCCCAGTCAGGGGCTACGGCCAGACTCCTTGGGTCCCCACCTCTGACAACACAAACGTTTCTGTTTCCAGTCTCATTCCTGAGATGTGTCCCAGGAGGAGTGAAGATGTGCCCGAGGCTAGACCCCTGCCCATTCCTAGCCCCGCATAGGGTGAGAAGGGGGGGGGGAAGGGGGTGGCTTTAACTGGCCTCAGTCCTGCTAGGTCAGCCTATCGTTAGAGAGCCTGGCTTTAGCCCCAGGGCCAGGGGGGCTCCTCAGGTGGCCTGGGGAAACTGGGACCGAAGAGTGAGAAGCTGGGGGGGGGGGCAGGGACTGAGCCCCTTCTGAGGAGGAGGGCTGGGCTCTGACCCCTGGGTCTGAGGGAGGAGGGCCCCGGGGGTTCAGATCCTTCCCCTAACACACCCTCTCTTAAATGCCTAATGACTTGTCCCGCCCCTCCACCCCCAGGTAACCTGGATCCCAGGAAGCGCGCGCGACCCAGTCGCCCAGACCTTAGGGATGGAGAAGACACAGGACAGAGACGCGCTCAGCGGCAAGATGGAAGCTGAGGGGTCCCAGAACTCCGAGGAGCTGCCCCCCTCTCCGCAGTCCCCGCCACCGCCGCCGTCCCCGAGGTCTCCCTTGTCCCCGGAGACTCTGCCCGAGCTCCCACAGCCCAAAGTGCCGACCGAGGTGGAAGCCAGGCAGCTGCTGCTGGAAGAATGGGGACCCCTGAGCGGGAAGCTGGAGCTGCCCCCGAGCCTCAGCTGGAAGCTGCTGTTTCTGGAGCGGCCGCTCTACCGCAACCTGCTCAGCTCACCCAACCCCGAAGGTGGGGCGCACGCAGCTGCTCACACCCGGCGCGCTGCTCACACCGTCGGCCTCTTCATGCCCCTCTGGCTCCTGACTGTCACTGCACGCCTGTGTCTCCGTAGCTCTGTCCTACTCTGCGTCTTGTCTCAGTGCGTCTCACCCTGTCCCTCGCCTCCGTCTGTGTTTCCGTCTCTTCCTCTAGATTTCTTCCAGAGCTCCCCATAACCGCCCACCGGCATCCTTAGCCCCTGCTAGGCTGGTCTAGCCCGGCTTGGAGTCCTGCCCTTCCGGTCCTCCTCGGGGGGGGGGGGGGGGGGTAGGAAGCCAGGAGGAGGTGGGCACTGGCCTGAGGCGCCATTCCCTTCTGTGATTCAGGCATTAATATCTACCAGCCGGCGCCCCCTACGGGTCCCACCCGGAAACCCCTGACGGACCTGGGTAAGCATTGGGGGCTCTGCCAGGGAGGATGGCACCCCTCAAGGAACTATGGCTCACCAGCCCCTTCCCTTCCCCACCGGCCAGGTAATTTCCGCGGATGGTACATTACTACCGAGACCCTTCAGGGGCCCCTCAGGTGAGTGGCCGCAGGGCCTGGGAGTGGCTTCTGTCCTCCAGCCTTTGCTGTGGCTCCTGCAGAGGGACCTCTCTTTCTTGCTCCGGTGACAGGGTTAGTCATAACAGAATGCCTAGGAAACACGCAACATAGGCAGGCAAGAAGTCTGGCTAGCGCACAGAAGGTGTTTGATAAACCTTACTCGCATCCTCTTTCCCTGGGAGTCACCTGGATCCTCTGTTAACTCCAGTCGGGCTCCAGTGGGCCAGGGGATGGAATTCAGGGCTCAGAATCAAATCCCATTTTTTAAAAATTTGGGGTTTTTGTTTTTGCTTTACTCATTGAACTTAAACTAGACAAATCTCCAGGACTTTACTTTTTGAGATAGGATCCCACTAAATTGCCCAGGTAGACCTCAAACTTCCAGGTCTCTAACTCAGCCAGCAGAGTAGCTGAGATTCCAGGTCTGACTCAAATCATGTTAAAAGTGTCCGTCTTCATCTGGAACAAAGGGCTTGTGTGCATTGCCCTCCAGGGTCTCCTAGGAACCAAGGACTGTCAGGCTCTCATGTGTGGGGGTAGAGGAGGGGTCTCCTGCTGTCGCTAGAGCCCTGTGACCCTCCTTCTTCCTCCTTGGGAGGCCTCAGGATTGTGGGACTGCCAGATGCATTTCCCCTCTTGTTTCTCTGCAGCTGGACCGTGAAGGAGCAGTGTGTGAACCTGCTGGCCAAGAAGCTCTGGGAAGAACTGCTGGATGATGAACAGCCTGACATCACCATCATGGACTGGTGTGCCCCGCCCTGCCTGGCTGCCCCGCCCCTCCTGGCTGCCCGCCCTGCCTGGCTGTCCTGCCCGATCATGGCCATTCAGGCTCCCTAGAGTTCACGCTCCCCTGTTTCCCAGGGCCTGAACCCCTCATCAATAGCCCTGACACCGTGGTCCCACCCAGTCCTGCCCTTTGACTGGGTGGGGTCCCTCTGGCTCAGGCTGTTCCTCCCCCCCCCCAAGACTTTGCCCCTCTCTGATTCCCAGGTCCATTCTCCACTTGTTAAGGGGTAGTTTCATATAGTTCCACCCGAATGCCTACCCCAGTTACAGGAAGGGGCCATATGCCTTTACTCCAAGGCCCTGCGTTCCCCATCCCACCCACACCCCTACCATCACCCTCCCCTTGCTCTTCCCCTCTGCCTGTACCCATCTCGCCTTGATGTCTGCGTGTTCCTCTCCATCTACTCATGTAGCAGTCGCTGCTGGCGACATGCCTACTCCCCCGCTGGACAGGACACGGGGCATGGGGCTGATGTGTGACAGCTGCATGACAGTGAAAGCCTGACCCTCCGCAGGTTCGAGGACAGCCGCCTGGACCAGTGTGTTTATGAGCTGCACGTCTGGCTGCTAGCAGCTGACCGTCGCACGGTCATTGCCCAGCACCACGTGGCCCCTCGGACCAATGGGAGAGGTCCCCCTGGCCACTGGGTTCAGGTGAGTAGCCCTGCCAGGTCCCGGCACACAGGTGTTCTTTCCCAAGACCTTGGGCTGTGGCAACCTGCTGAGACTTCCGTCCTAACCCTGGGCTGCCACAGGTGTCCCACGTCTTCCGCCAGTACGGCCCCGGAGTGCGCTACGTCCACTTCCAGCACAAGGCCAAGAACCGCATGGAGGCTGGAGGGCTGCGGAGGACAAGGGTGACTGACTCCTCCGTGTCGGTGCAACTCCGGGAGTGACCACTGCCCAGGCTCTGCAAGCCCGTCATGGTCCGTGGACGGGTGTGTGTCACCTCTGAGCCCTTAGCGCGTCCATGGTGCCACTGCTTCCTGTGTCTCCCTACGTGTGTGCTTAGCCACAGGCTGACCCCTGTCCACCCCTGACCCCTCTTCACCCCTGACCCCTCCCCTCACCGACCCCTCACCCCTCCTCACCCTCCATACCCTTCCTTCCCTCCCTGACCCTCAGCCCCCGTCCCTTCACTCCCTGGCCCCACTGTGCTCCCTCCTTTCCCCGGCTCCTCCCTAACAATTTCCCCCTGCCCAGGTCTCTCAGATCTTGCTTGGCCTGGGGTCTTCTTCGACATCCCCACATCTCCCTGAATGTGACTCTGAGCTAGGGCCGCTCCTTGCAAACCCACGGCTGGTCTCATAGTAGGTGTTCAATAAACCTTCCTAGAGTGGCCATAAGAACACACATGTGCTCAGAGAGGCTGAGAATCTGCGTGGTCTTCGCTCCTGAGAGCCTCCCTCAGTTTGCGTCTCCCCACTCAACAAATCCTTGACTTCTGGGTAATTCTGTGACCCCATGTGTACACTGACAGTGAGCTCTGACCTCTTTGCAATGCTTAGAATTGACCTCGGTTTCCTTTGTGTATTCTGGAAAGGGTCTCTACTCCTGAAATATGTCCCCAGAGCTCTTTTTATTTCTTGAAATCCTGAGACAGGGTCTAGCTAAGTGGCCAGACTGGTTTCAACTTTCCAGTAGCTGAGGTTACAGGTCTTCACCACGGGGTCTAGCCTGACCTCTATTTGTTCCTTCTATCTTGTGGGTCTTGGGGATTGAACTCAGGTCATCAGAATTGATAGCAAGCCCTTTCACCTGCTGATCCATCTCAGAGGCCCCCCATAGCCTATCTTTTTATATCCCCAATACATGCCCCTCAACTATTCCCATTTACCCATTCTCCCTCATCCCTTAGCTCTTAGACTCTCCCCAAATCCCAGGCCTGTCTCCAACTCACCCTGGATTTCATTTCTGCAGAGCTGTTCCCATATGTCTCTGCCCAGGACTGTGTCTTCCCCATCCCTAGAGTTACCCAAATCAGACAGCCATTTAAGAGCCCTTATGCCATGCTGGGCAATAGTGATGCACACCTTTAATCCCAGCACTTGGGAGGCAGAGGCAGGTAGATCTCTGAGAGTTTGAGTCTAGCCTGGTCTACACAGCAAGTTCTAGGACTGGCTCCAAAGCTACAGAGAAACCCTGTTTCGAAAAACAAAACAAAACAAAAAAGAGCCCTGCCCTTATGCCTGGGGCAAAGGTGAAGCAGAGATCACAACCTGAACAGAAACAAATTTGAACTAAAGTGTCTTCCATGTGTCAGACAGGGAACATTAAATGTAATTAGCAACCCAGAGTCAAGCCTGTAATCCCAGCTACTAAGCAGGCTGAGGTAAAGGGGTCTCAAGTTAAAAGATAGTCTGGGCAATATAATGAGACCCTGTCCCCCAAATGAAAAGTAAAGAGGATGCTTTGGGTGTGGCTCATGTTAGAGCCCCTGGCTAGAATCCCCCAGTGAGGGGCTGGGGCGTGGCTCAGTGGTGGAGCCCCTGCCTAGAATCCCCCAGTGAGGGGCTGGGGCGTGGCTCAGGGGTAGAGCCCCTGCCTAGAATCCCCCAGTGAGGGGCTGGGGCGTGGCTCAGTGGTAGAGCCCCTGCCTAGAATCCCCCAGTGAGGGGCTGGGGCGTGGCTCAGTGGTAGAGCCCCTGCCTAGAAACCCCCAGTGAGGGGCTGGGGTGTGGCTCAATGGTAGAGCCCCTGCCTAGAATCCCCCAGTGAGGGGCTGGGGTGTGGCTCAGTGGTAGAGCCCCTGCCTAGAATCCCCCAGTGAGGGGCTGGGGCGTGGCTCAGTGGTAGAGCCCCTGCCTAGTATGTGCAAAGCCCTGGGTCCCAGCTACAACATCTAAATAAATACAGGAAATCCAATAACAACAGCAACAGAAATGAAACCTACAACATCACCTAACGCACCATGGCTCTAGCCGGGCAGAAGGTTCTAGAATGACCCCGATATTCTAGGTATGAATGGTGAGACTCTGTAAGCTCCCTAGGAAGTTGAAGGATATTTACCTGAAGCAAACAGTGAGTGTTTAAATACTTAGACCGTAGCTAGCATCGCCCTCTATTGACACCCTAGGTGTCTTTGTTCACCCAAGTCAGGATCTAAGGCTGTGTCTCCAGTACGGACTGACCCGGATCTGATCATTCTGCTGCCCAACCCCATTCTATCCAGTCCTGGGTGAATTTGGGTCTCAAACACAAGCAGATGGCACACAGGGGTAACTAACTTCTCAAGGGCTGTATTACAGGGCAGCTGCGATGGCAGGCCGCAGGGACATCTTGCCTCCTGGCTCTCGGGGCCACAGCAATCCCCAAGGTCAGCACTGTGTGGAATTAGAGATGAGAGGCCTTCACGGCATCAGTTGCACCTGTAACAGAAACAGGAATTCTCAACAGGGGTGCCAGGGTACAGGACTACCCCATGTCGGAAGATCTGGGAGGGACTTCAAGGCTCTGAGCTCAGGAGCTTGGGGTCTTGGCCTGGGAGGATTTGGGGACTGGTGTTTTTTGAGGGGTCTGTGGGGCCCATTTGGAATGGTTCTGCAGTGGGATAGAGGAGACCTGGGGTCTGTGGAACTTAGGGATGATTGTTGGACTGGGGACCCCTAGGATTGGGTTTGGGAGATGGGGGGAGGTAATGAGGGGGCAGTGACTTCGGATCTAGAACCCCAAAGGAACCAATGAGCACCTCATTCTCAGGCCAGGAACCTGATGCAGGCAGAGTAGTGGCACTACTGAAGGGGAGGGTCTTCTAGAAGGGAGGCGTACGTGGAATGCAGTAGCTTCCTAGTCTGGGGAGCCCAGAGTGTGTCTCAGAGACTCAGGGGGCTGAGGGCCATACGGTGGAGGATAAGAGGCCAGGTCTGGGGGTACACTGGAAGATGAGGCCTCCAGAAAGAGTTTCTAGAGGAAATCTACTTTTCTTAGTAAGGTCTTACTTGCAGTAGACGCCAGAGATGGCGTTGGACCAGTCTCCGAAGATGCCTCTGCGGTATTCTTCCAGGCGCGGGTAGCTGCCTGCAGAGAATTTGCGAGTCTTGCCTTTCTTGCCTGGGAGAGACCACGCGGTGAGCTCGCAGCGCGGGGCCACTACCAGAGAGGAAGCTGTGTTGGCCCAGTCCGAGGGCAGGTAGGGCAGGTCGCTGCCAGGCTTCAATGACAGCTGGGGTCCCTGGCAGCAATTCTCATAGTAGGGATCACTCTTGTCATAGAGTATGGCGCATGTGCGCGTCCCATCTGCCTTCTTCAGGTCTGCAGGCACCGGGCAGTTGCCGTGGGCACCAGGGACGGCCACCAGGGCCAGAGCCAACAGCAGCCGGCACAGCGGAGACATGGCGACAATGGTCCACGAGAGATCTGAGGTGCATTTATGCATCTGACCCATGGGAATAGAGAAGCTGCAAGATAAAGACTGGGGAGGAAAGAGGACACACCCTCTGCCAGCGAGCTCGATGGTCACTGTGGAAAACCCCACAGCCCTGTATAGTAAATACAAGGTGGGAGGAAGACCCTAAACCTTGGGGTCTGACTGGTCAAACACTGTTATAAAGACAGTCAAGGGGCTGGAGATGTGGCTTCGACTGCTTGTCTAGTACCCAGGAAGCCATGGGTTTGATCCTTGTGACTGTTTACAGTGCTGCTGTGGTGATGCAGACACTAGGGAGGGAGAGGCAGGGCATCAGGAGCTCAGGGTCATTCTTGGCTATAAAGCAACTTGGAGTTTACTCTGGGTGTATTCTAGACCCTGAGTGAGTGGGAGATAGATGGATGGAAGAATACATACATACATACATACATACATACATACATACATAGGCACATAAACACGTAGATACACAAATAGGTAGATATAGCTAGCTAGCTAGCTAGATGATAGATAGATAGATAGATAGATAGATAGATAGATAGATAGGAAGGAGATAACTCAGAGGTTCAGATCCTTGAAAAGGACCCTGATTCAGGGGATTCATCACTTCTGGCCCCATGGGCACCTTGCAATCAATCACATACACATACTCCCACAGAAATACATATGCATACATGTAATCAAAAATAAATCAAATATTTTTTAATGGGGAATGTGAGGGCTGGAGAGATGGCTCAGCAGGGAACCCTGACTTCAGAGTCCCCAGAACCCATGAAAAAGTCTAATGGCCCTGTGTTCCTGTAACCCTTGCATGGCAGTGGCAGAAACAGGAGAGTGGCTGGAGATTGTTGACCAGCACCCTGGCTCCAGGTTCAGTGGGACATCCTATCTTCAGAATGAGTTGGTGTTAGAGCAGGGGTAATCCGTGTCCTCTGGCCTCTGTGTACACGTGCATACCATTGTATACACCCCACACATGTGTGCACATACCACACACATACACGCAGTCACAGAAGAGAAAAAGGAAAAGGCAGCTGGAAATGGTGCAGACCTCTAATTCCAGCACGAAGGAAACCGAGGAAGAAGGAGCGAGAACTCTGCACTAGCCTCCGCTACAGATTTCTGAAGAAACCAATGGGCTGGGCATGCTAATTAAATGAATAATTTAGCTAATTAAAAAAGAGTTCCAACCCTGGAGCTGGAATTATTGAACCGGATAGATGTGTTCTTGTAACACTTGTCGAGTTTCTGCAAGTCGATGTACGGGAGGTGGGGGTGGCTTTCCACCCTCTGGACTTACTTGGAAATGAGGAGAAATGAGCCTCCTTCACATCTGCCTCCATAGTAAAGCACAGGCCCCCAGGAGAAAGTGAACGCAGGGCAGGGTCCCTGCACACCCCAGCCCCCTCCACACCCCCACCCTACCCACTCCCCGCCCCCCAACCCGCCCCCCCCGTACCTCAAGAGCTGGAGATGTGTGTGTGTGTGTGTGTGTGTGTGTGTGTGTGTGTGTGTGTGTGTGGTGTGGCTCTGGGTATGGAACCCACAGCTTCAGGCAAGCTATGCTCCAGCCATGCTAAGAAGCTTTCCTTTCCTCTTCCTCCTCCTCTTCCTCTTTTTCTCTTCCTCCTCCTCTTTTAATTTTCTGAAGTAGGGTCTCAGTACACAGCTGGCCTTAAACTTACAGCCATCCTCCTGCCTCTGCCTCCCCAGTGCTGTGTTACAGACATGCACACAGTTTGCTCACCTGTGAAATGGGCAGGGCTTTCTCTACACCGTCAGATGGAAAAGATGACAGCAGGTGATTGACAGTGTGTTTTAGTCCCTGCGAGAGAAGTTAATGATGGAGGGCAAGCCTAGCCTGGGTGGGCGCTCAACTACCCGTAGCACCACCAAGTATGAAAAGAAAATCTGGGGTCTGGGAAAGCGGTTCTGTCATGAAAACACTTGTACATAAACACGAGGACTTCAGATCCTAGCACCAACATGAAAAGCCAGGTGTGAAAGTATGGCTGTATGTGGGACCGAGGTGATGCACGCCTTTAATCCCAGCACTCGGGAGGCAGAGGCAGGTGGATCTCTGTGAGTTTGAGGCCAGCCTGGTCTACAGAGCGAGTGCCAGGACAGGCTCCAAAGCAATACAGGGAAACCTTGTCTCGAAAAACAAAAAATAAGAACAAAAAGAAGCAGCAGAAGAAGAAGAAGGGGAAAGGGAAGAAGAAGAAAGTAGGGCTGTGTGAGCCAGTGGGGGGCAAGCAGACAGGCAGAGCCCAGGGCTCTCCGGTAGGTACCCAAGCTGAACTGTGACCTCCAGGTGCCAGAAAAACCCCACCTCAAAAACAAGAGGACAGTGGCTGAAAGGCCTCAGCAGTTAAGAGCACTGCCAGAGGACCTGGATTCGAATCCCAGCACCCACACGATGGTTTCCAGCTGCCTGAAACTCCAGCTCTGTCAGATCCAACACCCTTTTCTGGGTTTCATGGGCACTAGACATACAAGTGGTACCCCCATACACGTAGAGCAGAATGATTTTAACTTTTTAAAACTAAAAGCAGAGAGCTGAGTGGTAGGGCACACCTTTGATCCCAGCACTGGGGAGGCAGAGGCAGGGGGATCTCTGAGTTCCAGGCCAGCCTGGTCTACAGTGTGAGTTCCAGGACAGCCAGGGCTACACAGAGAAAACCTGTCTCAAATAAATAGCGATTGAGGAAGGCACCAGATGTTGAATGTTAAACTTTGATCTTTACATGTCCTCATGTGCATGTGCAAACACGTGAACTCTATAAATATCCACAAACCCCCACACAAAACAGGAAGTGTGGAGGTTGCCAAGATGGCTCAGTGGGTGAAACTGCTCGCTCCACACAACCTTGACAACCTGTGATCAGTACCTGTAACCTACACAGGAGTGGAAGAAGAGCAGACTCCATGACACTCTCCTGTGGCCTCTGCACTCCGACCACCATGCACGTGATAAAAATGAATAAAGCGGATAGACACGTAGCAGGATTGCCCAGGGATCCTGATCGCCTAGGTCCGAACGCCAGCTCCTTCTTCATGCCCACGCCAGCTCCTTCATGCCCCTGCACCTCACAGGGATGGGACGTCCTTCAGAATTCGAGTGCAAGGAGTAAGTGGGTGAGTCCCACGAGAGCATCAGGGGCCGTCTTCTTTATTCTCCTGCGCCTGCCTCCCCGGTACTGAGCTTATAGGCATGCCCCGCCACAACCCTGTTCGCAGGCTCCCAAGCAAGCGCTTTACCCGCTACCTCTGCGGCCTGGAGCTTAAAGCTGGACTCTGCCGAGCGTCTGCTGAGTGACTCGGGACAGTGCACTCATCTTCCCGAGCTTTGTTGCTTCTTGCCGTCAGTGAGACCATAGATGATAAGACTGATCGATAAAGCCTTTTCTAATGAGTCTAAACCACTACAAACCACCCACGCCATTGTTATTTATAGCTATACCGTGAATACTTAATAGAGAATATCAGGTAAGTATGAAATGGTATGTGTGAATGTGCAGAGCCTAAGGCTCGGGGCCTGCTGGGTCAGATGGAGTGTCAGCACTACTCCTAGCCTGACTCTGCGACCCTCACCCGCCCTAGGTCAGACCCAGCTCTTTGTCCCTCCTCCCAGTCTCATGATTCATGCAATCTAATCTCCAGCTGCTAACTTCCCAGGGACCTTCCAGGACTTCAGGGTCAGAGCCCCAACTCTTGGCCCATGGGCATGGAGCCATAGATACCAAAGTGTGTCACAGTCGCCCACAGCTGCATACACCCAGGAGGGTCCCAGGAAAGGGACAAGAACATGAATCATACCACACACCATCATCATAGGAACTACAGAACAGGCCGCGGGCACAGTTCCCACACCCAACACACATGTAGGTAGAGGATTGGATGCTGGTCATCTAGTCACTGTGTTTTTGCTAGTCTTTGTGATGTGTGGAGTCACAGATGTGTTAGGCAAATACTCTGTCACTGAGCCACGCCCCAGCCCCTCACTGGGGGATTCTAGGCAGTGCTCTACCGCTGAGCCACACCCCAGCCCCTCACCAGGGATTCTAAAGGGCACACTCTGAGTGTGGTGTGGTAGACACAGGTTCAATACACAGACCTAGTGAGAAAGAGCCACCGACATCTCGGTCCCAGTGCAATCACGGCACTATTACCTGCAAGGCCCACTCCTCGATCACTCCACACAACGTCCATCTTGCAAATCCCCACACATGCAACCCACTAGTTTATGCGTATACCTCCACTCAGGAACAAGTCTCCTCACGAGTGTTCACGGACACTAGAGAAGCGTGGAAAAATAAACAGCTCACACAATGTCTTTCCCAGGAAGAGCGCAAGAATGCCTTGCCCTTGAGGAATCCACGGGCCTCTGAGAAAGCCAGACGGTAAATCGATAACTCAGATACCATGTGAAAGGGGTTCTAACAAGCGTGTCGTGTCGCAAAGGGCTCTGGGAATGCATTGGAAAGAAAGCTTGGCTTTTTCCTTTTTTAAATTTCCAGCGATAAGTTTTGATTAGTAAAAGGAATCCTCTTTTTAGATCTCTCAACCTGGATTCAACATTTTTTTCCAGCAGCCCAGAAAAAAGGAGATTGCTGCCCATGTGAAATCACCCCTGGGAGAAAAAGGAATGTGTCTCGCTCAGAGTAATCACTATGCGTGAATACTATTATGGATGGCACGGGATTTAAATGACAAAGCTGGCCTGGAGAGATGGCTCAGTGGGTGCTGAGCCTGAGAATAGGGCTCGTGGAACCCACATATGATGGAAGGAGAGAACCAATTCCCGAAGCTGTCCTCTGACCTCTCCATAAATGCCACGGCATGTGCACTCCCGTGCACAGACACACACACTTTCACAACGTAAGTATGAAGCTGGGCATGGTGGCACACGCCTTTAGCCCCAGCGCTTGGGAGGCAGGGGCAGGAAGATTTCTGTGTTTGACACAGCCTGGTCTACAGAGTGGGTTCCAGGACACTCAGGGCTACACAGAGAAACTCCATATCAAAGCGGGTGGAGCACTAGAGAGATGGCTCAGAGGCTAGGAGCATTTGCTGCCATTCAAGACGTCCCAGGTTCAATTCCCAGCACCCACACAGCAGCTCACAGCATCTGTATCTACAGTTCCAGGAGATCTGACCTGCTCTGTGGGCATTGCACATATGTGGCACATGGACATGTATGCAGGCAAAACACCCACACACATAAAATAGAAAGCAAAGGAAAAGGGGGGAGGGTTGTTTATTTGGTTGGTTGCTTTGTTTTGCTTTGTTTTTTTGAGACAAGGTTTCTCTATGTAGCTCTGGCTGTCCTGGAACTCACTCTGCAGACCAGGCTGGCTTTGAACTCAAGGAGATGCAGCTGCTTGCTCCTCCTGAGTGTTGGGATTTAAGGTGTGTGTGCCTGTGTGTACATGCACACTGTTTGTTTGCTTGTTTGTTTTTTAATATAAATGAATATAAATAATATAAATGAATATAAATATAAATGAATATAAATAATATAAATATACATACTGGAAAATGTGCAATCGACCCTGAGCACTGTCACTGAGGAATGGCAGGTACTCTGTGGCATTCTCTCCTTCAGTCACTTAACCACGGGGACACAGCCTAAGAACTGTGTCATGGAGTTGTGCAAACATCACAGATTGCTCATACCGGATGGTGGTGACTTACTGTGCAATGTCATCTAAGGGGACCGTGCCACAGACAGAAATGCCATTGTGATATGCATAGCAGGAATGTCTGAAAGGGACATTTCTTATTTTAAAATATGTGTGTGTGTGAGTGTGTGTCCGTGAATATGGGTGCTCTCAGAGGGAGCCCAGCCTGTACTGGGCCCTTAGAGCTGGAGTAACAGGTGTTTGGTTGTGAGCTCTTGGAGAGCCAAACTCAGGTTCTCTTTAACAGCAGCAAGGGCTCTTAACTGTTTATTGTTTTTATTTATGTGTTTTGATTTCTTCTACTTAGAGTTAGTGCATATGTAAATGTGCCACTGTATGTGTTGCTAGGTTTTTGTGTGGTGCTGAGGATGGAGTTCAGAGCTTTATGCATGCTAGGTAAGTCCTCCACCGCTGAGCCACGCCCCTCACTGGGGGATTCTAGGCAGGGGCTCTACAACGGAGTTACTTTACCCCATTTTCATCCAAGTTCTGTTTTTTTCCCTCTGCCCTAGGGATGGAACCAGGGCCTGGACTGTGCCAAGCCGTCTGTGAGCTGCATCTCATTCCAATTAATCAGTTTAGTTTACACAGCCTTCTGAGAATCAGGATGAATCCTTTTATTGTCCTGTTTTGTTCCGCCTGGGGCCCTGGTCTTCCCTGAGGCCAGGCAGCCCTGCCCACTGGATCCGAGCTGCCGACTCAGAAGAGAAAGAGAAGCTCAAAGGGTTCCCTTCCTGTGAGAAGGAGAAAGAACTCAAGAAGAAGAGAAGAAAAAAGTCATTGATTGAGGAGGCTAAGATCTGCTAAGGAAGGAAAAGGAAATGTGTGCTACTTTTGCTGTGGTGTCTTATACTACAGAAGTTCCAGACAGACAGACAGACAGACAGACAGACAGACAGACAGACAGACACACACACACACACACACACACACACACACACACAATATACACACGACTAAAAATAAAATGTGGTCTAGAGGTGTGAGTCAACAGTATAGTGTCTGCCTAGCTGGCAATAGACCCAGGGTTTAATCCCCAGTACCAACCTAACCAAAGGAGGACTCTGTGTGTGTGTGTGTGTGTGTGTGTGTGTGTGTGTGTGTGTGTGTGTGTGCAAAGGTATATGTGCACTTGTGTGTGTAGGTGTGTATGCATACATGTGTGTACCTGTGTTCATGTATGTGTGTACCTGTACATGTGTGTACCTGTGTGTATATGTGCTCATGTGTGTGTATCTGTGTTCATGTGTGTGTACCTGTGTGTATCTGTGTTCATGTGTGTGTACCTGTGTGTACATGTGTTCATGTGTGTATACCTGTGTGTACATGTGTTCATGTGTGTATACCTGTGTGTACATGTGTTCATGTGTGTGTGCCTGTGTGTACATGTGTTCGTGTGTGTGTCTTTCATGTGTGTGTACCTGTGTTCACGTGTGTGTGTCTGTGCGTACATGTGTTCATGTGTGTGTACCTGTGTGTACATGTGTTCATGTGTGTGTACCTGTGTGTACATGTGTTCATGTGTGTGTGTTACCTGTACATGTGTGTACCTGTGTGTATATGTGTTCATGTGTGTATAGCTGTGTGTACATGTGTTCATGTGTGTGTGCCTGTGTGTACATGTGTTCATGTGTGTGTGTCTTTCATGTGTGTGTACCTGTGTTCATGTGTGTGTGTCTGTGCGTACATGTGTTCATGTGTGTGTACCTGTGTGTATCTGTGTTCATGTGTGTGTAGCTGTGTGTACATGTGTTCATGTGTGTGTGTACCTGTACATGTGTGTACCTGTGTGTATATGTGCTCATGTGTGTGTACCTGTGTGTATCTGTGTTCATGTGTGTGTACCTGTGTATATCTGTGTTCATGTGTGTGTACCTGTGTGTACATGTGTTCATGTGTGTGTATCTGTGTTCATGTGTGTGTACCTGTGTGTACATGTGTTCCTGTGTGTGTATCTGTGTTCATGTGTGTGTACCTGTGTGTACATGTGTTCATGTGTGTGTACCTGTGTGTACATGTGTTCATGTGTGTGTACCTGTGTGTACCTGTGTTCATGTGTGTGTACCTGTGTGTACATGTGTTCATGTGTGTGTGTACCTGTGTGTACATGTGTTCATGTGTGTGTGTGCCTGTGTGTACATGTGTTCATGTGTGTGTGTGCCTGCTTGCCCACACATGTGAATTGTCTTGCTCTACCACTCTCCATGCTATTTTTTGAGAGGCAGTCTCTCACTGAACCTGGAGCTTACCACCAGCTCCATGACCGGTTAGTGATCTTCAGGAGCTTCCTGGGTCGCTCCTCCCCCAAGCACTGAGGTCACAGGGCACCTTGGCCACCTAGCTTTAAACTTGAGCCCTCACCAGGTAGTGGTGGCATATGCCCTTAGCACTCGAGAGACAAGGTAGATCTCTATGAGTTCGAGGCCAGTCTCTTCTACAGAGCAAGTTCCAGGACAGCCAGGGCTGCACAGAGAAACCCTGTCTCAAAAAACCTAAATAAGTAAACACACACATGAACACATGTACACACAGGTACACATACATGTGAGGAGCATATTACCCACTGAGACACTTCCCTGGTTCTCACTTCTCATTTTTGATGCAGGGTCTCATACAGCCCAGGCTGCCCTCACTGTGTTTGTGCTGGAGCTGTTTCTGATCCTCCCGCCTCTGCCTGCAAGTGCTGAGCTTACAGGGGTGAGATACCTGTGCAGCCACAGCAGAGGGCGTCTGCGCGTGCGCGGGCAGGGAGGGCTCTCCAGCCTCTGCCCCTGTCAGAGCTAATTCACTCCCACTCAGCCAGCCTCACCCCTTTGTCATGTGTGACACGCTTGTGACATAGTCACCTCTTACAGGTCCCACCTTTCAATGTTCTTGGTGTGACAAATTTCCGTGTGAGCTTTGAAACCACAGCAGGTGATGGCTGTTGGGGTAGGGATCTCTCGGGAGGAATATCACAGACTCGGCTGTCATCCCATAGTCATTCTTGATGGCTCAGATAGGTTAAAATTCATTTTGGTTGGAAGCAATAGAAACCCACTCAAACTAGCGACAGTGGGGGCAAGTGTACTATAAGGGAAAAGAATGTGTGCGTTCTGACAGGAACATTTTGGCATTGACTTGTAAAGTTGAATATATGCAGGTTCTAGAAGCCAGAGACTACACTCAGGTATGTCACGAAGGACCCTCACACTGGCACAGAAGCTGAAGAATCTTCTCTGAGGCCAAGTGCCGTGGCACATCAGTAATCCCATCTCTTGGAGCACAGCCTGGGGGATCAGGGGTTCAAAGCCAGGCCCAGCTCCATGGCGAGTCCAGCAGATGGAGGCAGAGAAAAGGAAAGCAGGCAATCTCTCGTCCCCCCCCCCAACCTAAGAAACAGCCCGCATCCTGTCTGTTCCTGGATCTCACTATGTTGCCAAAGCTGGCTTAAACTCATGGTCCTCTTGCCCCAGAATGCTGGGTTTATAGATGAGTCACCACAGCTGGTTAGTCTTACTTTTCCTCTGGTTTTGGGTGATGGAGTCCAGGGCGGCACACATGCTCAGTATGCCAGTGGCCCTAACACTGAGTGATGCCGCAGCTCCCCAAATCTCCATTCTATACAAAGCACCCACTCACAATCATGGACGTTTGGAAGGTGGGACATTGCCTCGGGCTCAAAAGGACATGAAGGGATGGTGGCAGAGCACAGCCACCCTCGGACACATCCCTAGAAACACACAGAGGCTCCTAGGCAGGAGTGCGCAGGCTTGGGCTGAGGTGACCCACATGTAGCCTCATTCCAGACAGCTCATCAGCTATGACGAGTCATGCAGGGAGTGACTCCATGATGTGGCTGCCAGAATCCCCTAGGACACACTCAGACATTATTCTTTTATGTTCCACCCTTCCCTCTCCACAATCGTGTGTGTGTCCGTGTCCGTGTCCGTGTGTGTGTGTGGTGTGTGTGTGTGTGTGTGTGTGTGTGTGTGTGTCTTTGTCTCTGTCTCTCGTCCCTATTGTAGAACAGTCCTCAGAGTGTAATGATTCTTACCAATTTTTTTTGTTTGTTTTGTTTTTTGAGGCAGGGTTTCTCTGTGTAGCCCTGGCTGTCCTGGAACTCTCTCTGAAGACCAGGCTGTCCTCGCACTCACAAAATCCACCTGCCTCTGCCTCCTGAGTGCTGGGATCAAAGGCGAGCACCACCACCACCCAGCCAACTCTTAACTAATTTTATCAGAGCAACCACCGTGGCTACTGAAGAGACCCTGAAGATCAGGCTTATTGGGACAGAAAGATGGCTTAGTGGGTACAAGTGTTTGGACTCTGGGACCCTCATTGTGGAATGAGAGAACTAACTCACACAAGTGGTCCTCTGACCTCTGCCCTTTTGCACACAAACTAAATGAATTAATATAATGAAAAAATTTAAAACAAACAGGGCGGTAGTGGTGCTTGCCTTTAACACAGCAGAGCAGGTAGAAGAGGTTAGAGATGACAGTGTCCCCCAGCAGCTGTCACCCAGTGAGGCAGTTTTACTCTAATTATATGTGTATGAGTGTTTTGCCTTTTTGTGCACCATGTGGGTGCAGTGCCTCCAGAAGCCAGAAGAGGGCCTCAGATCCCCTGGAATTGGAGTTGAAGCAGTTATGGACCATCATGTGGGTGCTGGGGACCAAACCCAGGTCTCCTGTAAGAGCAGCCAGTGCTTCCAGAGGTGGTGATACCTGCTCCTGGTTCCTGCCTCTCTCTCTCTGCTTTCTTGGTCTTCTGTGATGTGAACAGTCTGGAGCACATGCTGTCACTGCCCCAACATGAGCCGATCTGATATGTCCCCTCCACGGGAGCTTAAAAACTCTGAGTTTGTGGGGTAAAACAAAGCCTTGGTCCTTTACGCTGTCTCTCTCCAGAATAGTGGTCACACGGATGCGAAAGTAATACAAGTAATACAAGGACATCGCCCAGGACCGAGACAGCTCCTCATTCTCCAGGACCGTCCTTGCCCGGGTCACCTCAGGCTGCAATGCCGTGGGGGCACTTCCACACCTGGACAAGGAGGCAAACACAAGATTTCAGGTGAGAACAGCTGCTGGGAGAAAAGGCAGAAGGAAAACATCGGGGGACAGGCTAGGAAGGGCAGCAGGGAGGGCACAGCCCGATCAGCAAGAGAACACGCGGCCCAGAGTAGGAGCCGAGAAACCGGAAGAAGATGGAGGGACCGGTGAGAGAAGCAGATGAGTGGGGCCAGCAGCGAGCAGGCTGAGACTGACTCCAGCTTACCTGTAGCTGCCAGGCTCGGGACCAGAGGCAAGAGCTGCACCCGAAGGCAGCCACTCTTGCTGGAGGGCAAGGCCACAGGCTAGTCCCTGCAGGAGGGGTGCAGGTTACCCCCACAGGGACGATGCTGTTAGCTCGCCCCACCTATTCCTGGCTCCTGAACCTCTTCCCTAGGGAGTCTATCGCTCGGGGTGGTCTAGGGTCTCCCATTGGGAACCTCCAGCCTCTTACTCCTTTTCACATTCAAAGTGTGGAAACCCTCAGTTCTATCTGGAGTCAGCCTGGCCTCGATCCTGCCAGGTCAACCAAGCAGGGCTGCAGAGCTGAGGAAGCGGTGTGAGGTCTGTACCCGCCACCAGAGGGGGAGCTTCAGGCTCGGGGAGGCCGGAGCCCGACAGGGCCTGCTGACTTCAGGGAAAGGCAAACTCTGGGAAGGTGGCTGCCATTGCTGGGCCATCTTGGTACCATCTTGGCTTGGAGGAGGCCATCAATGCTCGCATGGAAGAGAATGTTAAGGCTTAATTTCTCACCTCCTGCCAAAGATGATGGTGGCTAGTGGGACACCAGGCATTTTTTCCTCAGAGGCTGCCTAGAGGGAGATACCTTCCAGAAATACCATGCTGTCGCCTCCACTAGCTGCATGGTCCCAGGACATGGAATCATGCCTAAGAGCCAGCATGTGCTCAGCAGAAGGGTTTAGTGTGTGACCCCCACCCCACTGCAACACCCACCCGGTGTACAGGACTTCTGACCTACTTCCCCTACCCACGCAAAGCAGAAACCCATTCATATTTTTTTTTTTTATTTTCATTTTAAGTAGGCTTTAAAATCTGCTTGGGTGAGTTTCTCATGGGTGCTCTAACAACTCAAAAGAGACTCAGTGGTTTAAAACTCAGACTTCCAAGCCCGGTGCACACCTTTAATCCCAGCCCTCAGGAGGCAGAGGCAGGCAGATCTCTGAGTTCTGGGCAAGCCTGGTCTACAGAGTGATTGTCAGGACAGTCAGGGCTACACAGAGAAATCCTGTCTCGAAAAGCCAGTAATAGTAATAGTAATAGTAATAGTAATAGTAATAGTAATAGTAATAGCAATAGTAATAGAAATAGTAATAGTAATAGCAATATATAATCAATCAAACAAAAACCCCTCTGACTTCCCACTGATGAGACTGGATGAGCAAAATGTAATGCAGCCTTCAACAGGAAGGATGGACGTTCTGATACGTGTGTCCTCCATCAGAGACGATGTCTGAGGACATCCTAGTAAGTGAGGTAAGCCAGGCGTAAGCTTAGGGTGATGCTGAAGAGATGTTTCCCAGAGACAAAGGGGAAGCAGCAGCAGCCAGGAGGAAGAAGAGAATTCAGTGTTTACATGGGAGTAGAGTTCACTACATGGTGAAAAGACTTATTCTATCTTGTTTTGTTTCTGTTTAAGGATTCATTTATGTTCACTTTATGTGTGTGAGTGGCTGACGCATATAAGTGCATTGCATGTGTTTATTGCATGTGGAGGCCGGAAGGGGACATGGATCCTCTGGTCCAGAATTGGAGTTACAGACCGTAGTGAGCATCCATGCTCGTGCTGGAACTGAACCCAGGTCCTATGCAAGAGCAGCTGCAAGTGCTTGGAAGCACTGAGCTGTCACTCCAGCCTGCTCTTTTGTCTTTAAAGATGAGAAATAACTAGGTAGCCCAGGCTGGTCTCAAACTCTTGATCCCCCTGCCTCAGCTTCCTGAGAGTATAGGTGAGAAGCACCTCACCCAGGACGATGCAAAGACTTCTGGGAATCCATTGCAGAACAACGCGAGTGTGTCTGAGATCACCAAACCGCACACTTAACAGTGACTAGGGTGGGGCCAGTGAGATGGCTCAGCAAGTGAAGGCCTTACAGCCAGCCTGACAGCTTCAGCTCAAACACATGGTGGGGGAGAAGAGGGCTCCCCAAAGCGATTCTCTGATCCCCATGGCATGTGCATACCCCCTCTAATAAATAACACATGTGGAAAAGTCCAGTGAGTACGGTGATGACATGTACATTTTCCACAGTAAGAGCATGGGAAGCGGGGCTGGAGAGACGGCTCCGTGGTTAAGAGCACTGGCTGCTCTTGCAGGGGCCTGGAGTTTGGTTCCCAGCACCCACACGACAGCTCACAGCCACCATAACTCCAGCCCCAGGAGATGCGCATGCATGTGCACACACATAGGTAGAAAAAATGGAATGTTTTAGGTTAAGCATAACCAAGAAGAGCAGCCTGGACTTACAACCAGGTTCCACGTGGAGAAGATGAGCTGCAGCTGTGGGTGGGGCCGTCCCAGGGCTCCTCTGCCTCCCAGGCTCTCACCTCTCCTCTCCTCTGAGCTTCTGTGTTTATTGATGGAGGCCACGACCAGCACCCACGCCATGGGTCACAGCTCAGCCTTCTTGGGACACAGAGAGTAGTAACACATTCCCAGTGTTCAGGACAGGGACACCTGGATGCCACTGCTCAGCCTCCACACACCTGCCACAATGTGGCCACAGAACACAGCAGCCACTGTACTGTCCCCGTCCCTGGGTGCCCTGGAAGCCCATCTCACACACACTGCCTCCTGTCAGACAGCTCCAATCACTCTCTGCTTCTCGCTTAGAGCAGGGATGACCCCTGCTTCCGTCTTTCTCAGTGCTCAGAGGAGGAAGCTGGGAATGAGCACGTCACAGCGAAAATGTTTTAATCTCTGCACCTGGTGAAGACAGGGTTCCTTTGTCCCATGTGTCCTCCATGGCACTGGGGAGCATAAGGAAGCTCTGAGAGGCTGTAGTGGAGTCCCTGTGTGACAGTGCTTACCCATACCTGATTCAGGGGACCAGAGAGTCGGACCTCTCCTGCCACCACATGGATGTCCAGGATTGAACTCTTATCATCAGGCTTGGAGGCAAGCACCTTTACATACTCAGCCATCCAGCCAGTCCCTGCCAAGTCCCTTTACATTTATGACTGAGTGGGTGCGTGTGTGTGTGTGTGTGTGTGTGTGTGTGTGTGATGCACAGGACTCACAGAAGTTGGAGGACCAACTCTCCTGCCTTCATTCAGTTTCAAGGACCAAACTCAGGTCATCAGACTTGGTGGCAAATGCCACAGAGTCATCTGGTGACCCTGGAAAGACTGTCCCCAGGAAGAGACATTTTAGAATCAAAGTTCAAGCATCAGGGAGATGGCTCAGTGGATACAGAATTTGCTACTCAAATGTGAGGACTGGGTTTGGATCCCCAGAGCACATGTGAAAGCTGGCTGGGCATGCTCACCTGCCTGTGACCCTGCCTGTGACCCTAGCACTCAAAGATGGAAACTAGGGTTCCCAGGGCAAGCTGTCTGTCTGAAGCAGTGGGCTCTGCTTCTGTGACAGACCCCACCTCAATAAATGAAATGGAAAGAGGAAGACACCTGACGACCACTTACACCCCCCACATGCACACACACACATGAGCAGGTGTGCCTGCATACATGTGCATGTGTGTAAGCATGAGTACGCACACACGCACACACACATGAGCATGTGTACCTGCATGCATGTGCATGTGTGCAAGCATGAACACACACATACACATACACACACACACACATGAGCATGTGTGCCTGCATACATGTGCATGTGTGCAAGCGTGAGCACACACACACACATGCACACACACATATGAGCATGTGTACCTGCATACATGTGCATGTGTGCAAGTGTGAGCACACACACACACACACACACACACAAGTAGGAGAAATTGCAACATCTCCTTGAGTGACACTTGGCCTACATCACATGGGACACAGGAGAGCAGGGGCTGGAGACAAGAGGGGTCTAGGATGCTCCTATTGGCACACGTGAGCAGTGTTTTCGGTAGCACTTTGTAGACAGTAGATGAACATTTGGGGGCAGGGGCACAGGGTCTCATGTAGCACAGGCTGGCCACAAGCTCAATGAGTAGCCAGGGTTGACCTTAACTGACCCCCTGCCTCCAGCTCCAGAGTGCAGCGGTGGCAGGAATGGACGTCACAGAAGGAGAAATGTTCATCCTGGTTGGAAACCTCTGGTCTCTGGTGGTCCAGAGATGCCCCTGTGCTCAAGGTCAAGGTAGCAAAGAGCACGTGCCACCCATATCCATGGGAAAGGCTCACCATGAGTGAGGCCAAGGGCGAGACGCTGAGTCAGCCCTTGCCTAGCATGCATGAAGCTGTGGGTTCAATCCCCAGCACTGCAGGAAGCCAGATGTGGTGGCACATGCCTGCCATCCCAGCAGGCAGGCGGATGAGGGGTTTAAGGGCAACCACAGCCACGCAGTAAGTTTGAGGGCAGCCTGAGCTACAGGAGACTGTGTGTCATCATGAACCATTGTCTTTGAAGATGGAATGCTGAGTCACCTCTCTGAGCAGCACACTGTCTTGGAGAAGGTTCCAGAAGAGACTGCAGGGGACTTATTCCACCAGGGTGTCTTCGGTGAAGCAAGACTGGCTATTGTTAGGGCCTAGCACGGCGGTGCATGCCTGCAACCCCAGCATTCCAGAGGGGAAGTGGGAGAAACAAGAACATAGCAAACCGGAGGCCAGCCTGGGCTACCAGAACCCCGTCTCAAAAGGCAAAGCACAGGAGAGCGTAGAGAAGCCTGCTGCCAACACCTGCGACCACAGAGAAGAGACTTTCCCACAACAACCCAGGGAGATCCCAGAAAACAATCTGCTCCTCACCCAGAGGCAGAAAGCAGGAGCCCAGGCTAGCCCAGCTCTGTAGAGCTGAAATTGCCATCCTCTACCATGACAGCCAAAGAAAGACTTGACACCAAGACACACACACACACAACACACCACGAAGGTCTTTTGTCACTGTTTATCTGCAGAATGTTTACAAAAGTAGAAAAATAGATGTTTTTTGGGGTCTGAGTCTGAAGACCCATCACACACGAATAAATACATTTAGAAAGTCATGAGTGGGCTATAAATTAAGGCAGGGGCTTGGTGTGGGCTGCAGAATTCCCTCTGCTGGCAGCAGCATCCGAGGTCAGGCACACTGGTCTCCCATGGCCACACACTTCAGGTCCCGGATGAGCAGGCGGAAGAGGTTGGAAGCCACAGAGACTGCCAGGCAGCCTGGGGTCTCCTGAAAGGACAGGGCTGGCTCAGGGGCTGCTGGGGCTCAGGGCTCCCAGGCTCTGCAGACCCCAATCCCCTCCCCACACTCACCTTCTCCTGGGCCTCCTGGAGTCTGTGCAGCCATCGGGAGAGGAGGCGGCTTTGGGGCCTGGGCTCTGCTGTGGGCTGAGGCTGAGTCTGTGGAGACAGGAGGGGACCGTGAGCCTGCTGTTGGCACACGGGGAAGCCCCAGTGTCTGGAGGCTCAATGTGGAGGAGCCAGGGACCCAGGACTCACACAGGCCTGCAGCTGTGAGTGGATGTGTCTCAGGGTGCGAAGAGGCCGGGCCAGGATCGGGCCCAGGGCGGAGTCAGTCATGTTCTCCAGGGCCTTCACTGTCAGGGCCACCTCAGCCTGCAAGGTCTCGGGGCGCTCCTGGACCTGAGCAAGGAGATGGGAGGGAGAACACGTGAGGGATCTGCGCTTGGGGAGTCAAGGCAGACAGGTGAAGGGGACAGGACAGTGGACAGGGCAAGGGGACAGTGAGAGGTACAGGACAGAGGACAGATGAGGGGCCACAGCCAGTGTGGTCAGCACATAGATGGGCAGCCCACGGACAGCAGGCTGTGTCTACCCCTGCTCACCTGCAGCTGCTTCAGGTCCCAGGCCCTGGGGAAGAGGCGGGAGCTGCACTTGACATCCTTCTCTGGCTGCCACTCTTCCTGGAGAGCAAAGGCACAGGTTAGCCCATATAGGACGGGGAAGGTTACACCACTGCAGAGGGGCTGGGAGAAGGGAGTTCACTGCCAGAAAGAGAGAGGCTCCTCCACGGGAGCAGATGCTGGGTAGCCACTGCACTAAGAGCAAGAGATAGCGCAGTTCAGGAGGGATGGAGGTCCTAGGAGGGATCCAGTGTGGGAGAGTCTGGGGTTAGCTCACTGAGAGGACGGTGGAAATTAGCCCGCTGCAGCAGGGGTGGCAGTCAGCCCACTGCAGAAGGGTGGAGACCACTTTCATAAGGGAGAGGTGGAGGCTAGCCCACACGGGAGGCAGAGGGAGACTCACTATGGCATCCGTGACCTTCTTGAAGGCCTGCAGCTCTGCAGGGGGCAGAGACTTGAACTGGGCTATCTGACAGTCCTTTGCCCTGGTCGCCCTGGGCACAGGCTTGGCGCCGGTTCCCGTCAGCACCGCGGCCAGCAGCAGTGGGAGGAGCAGGCGGCCCCCAGCTGTGTCAGAGTGGCAGAGGGACAGAGTCAGGGCTGGAGGGTGGGGGCTGTGCGGACACTCCCCCACGCGCCCACCTGGGGACTCACCTGGCTTCATGCTGCTCTCTGGGATCTGTGAGGTTCTGGAGATTCGGTTGTGCCCGGGATCTGTGAGGTTCTGGATCTGTGAGGTTCTGGAGATTCGGCTGTCCCCGGGGTCGGCGGTCTTGCGCGGTGTGTGTGGCCTGGGTCTTCCCGTGTGGCTCCCGTGTGGCTCTCAGCCTGTTGCTGTGTCCGGACCCAGCTGTGTGCACACTGCCATCCCAGCTCCATGCTTTTAACCTGGCTTCGTGGGCAGACCCAACTGATGTAGGAAAAGTGAAAACGAGGCTGGAGATTGACACCCGCCACCAGGGGAGCCCAGACTGGGGAAGCCCAGAGGAGGGCGGGGCTAGAGCAGGTGAGACACTATAGCGAAAGAGAAAATGATGAGGACTAAGATTACCTGGGGCAAGGTGAGTCAGGAGCAGGAAGCTGGGAGCAGGGCAGCTTCAGGGCTCAGGCTCTGGTCCTGGCTGAGTCCTGTGGCAGATCCTTCCCTGAGGTCCAGAGACAGGTGTAGAAGGATCTGTCTTCTGCTCAGTGTCCCACCCAGGGAGCGAGTGAAATCCCCAGGAGCTGTCCAGGAGAAGGGATGTGGATTTGCTCGCAGGGCCGGGAGGCTGAGAGTCAGAATCCCCAGGACCCCACTTCCTGTGGGAGGGAAGGGTGCAGGTGGCCAAACTTACCCCGAAGTACTCTGTTTTTCTTTTTAGTCCATCAACGTGTTAGACTTCCTAACTGCATTTTCATCCAGTATTTGGGTCCCTAACCCACCCCTTCCCCTTCATCTCTAATTTCATGTCACATATCTCCTTTTCCCTCCTCCCTCCCCTGTGTTCCCACAAAACTTCATTTTCCCCCTCAAGGTCTGCTTTCCAGTTTCAGGATGTGTGCTAGGATCTCGTGTGAGCCGATTGTGGGTGTCTCTGAGTCTGGGTCACCTCCCTTTACTATCATAATACCCTGTGCACCCATGTCCCTGAACTTTTGGGAGTCTCCATTTTCCTATGTGGCTGAGTGAAATCCCGTTGTGTATTTTTCCCACGTTTTTCATTATTTGTTTGCTGGCAGACACCTGGGATGGTTTCCTTTGTTGTTCTTGTGACTAGCGCAGCTAAGACCATGGATGTGAAAACATCTTTGTGGTGGGGCTTAGAGCCTTTTGGTTTTTACACAGATGTGGCCGAGCTGGGTCGTACGGTTGTTTTGTTTCTGCTTTGCTTTTTGAGAAACCTCTATACTGGTTTTTACTAAGGCTACACCAGATCACACCCACAAACAGGAGATACAGTAGATATGGGTCACCCCCACACACACACACACACATTCTCACCCTTGTCATTTGTTTCCTTGATGATGCTCCTTCTGACTGAGGTGAGATGGAATCTCAGAGCCGATACAATTTCTATTTCTCTGATGACTGAGGATATCGAACACTTAAAATGTTTATCAATTTATATTTGTCTGTGTTTCTTCTTTTCAGAACCCTTTGGTCAATTCATCAGCTCATTTAGTGATTTGTATTGATTTGCAGGGGTTTTTTCTTGTTGGTTGGTTGTTTGGGACGGCCTCACTGGGTAGCCCTGGCTATCTTGGAACTCCCTGTGTAGACCAGGTTGACCTTGAACTTCCACACTCAGCTGATTTTTTGTTTATTTGTCTTGTTTGTTTTCTTGTTTTCTCTGTGTAGCTCACTGTCCAGGAACTCACTCTGTAGACCAAGCTGGCCTCGAACTCACAGAGATCTCCCTGTCTCTGCCTCCCCAGTGCTGGGATTAAAGTCGTGCACCACTTCTGCCCAGGTTTAAAACTGAGGTCTTTAATCCACTTTGAATAAATTTTTGTGCAGGACGAAAGACATGCCTCTATTTTCATTCTTTCATGGGTGTTTCCGGTTTTGCCAGCATCCTTTGTGGAGCATTTTCTTTTCCATATGCACTGTTTTCTAAACTCTGTGTGTGGATGTTTTGCCTACATGTATGTATGTATGTATGTTTGTGCATGGTGGGGCATCAGAACCCTTGGGATTAGAGTGACAATGGTAATGAGCCACCACGTGGATGCTGGGAATTGAATGAAGATATTCTAGAAGAGCAGCCAGTGCTCTTTCCCACTGAACCATCTCCTCAGCTCCCAATGTGTGATTTCTATGACTTTGTTACGTGTGTGTACCCAGCTATGCAGGTTTGTCTTCGTCAATGTGTTAGTATTCAGGCGTCTGTACTGCCCGGCCCATGGGCTTCCGACAGGATATGCCCTCAGCTGCAGCCACTAAGAGCACGATCACTATGTTCCCTTTTAAAAGGGCCCTGCCCACTCCCTTCTCTGTTTCTGTCTCTGTCTCTGTCTCTGTCTCTGTCTCTGTCTCTGTCTCTGTCTCTGTCTCTGTCTCTGCTTCTCTGCCCATCTCTCTATTTCTCCCTGCTTCTCTATCTCTGCCTGTATTTCTCTTCTGCTGCTCCTGTCTCCAGAGGCTGGTCTCCCTTCTTTTCCCATTCCCTTTCCCCTAATTAAAAACAAAACAAAACAACCTTCCACATGAGCTCTGTCACATGGCATCTTTCTCTCTTGAGCTGTTCTTTTAATTACAACACAATGTCCTATTGCTGTGAAGAGATACCATGACCACAGCAACTCTTAAAAAGGAAAACAGGGCTGGCTTCCAGTTTCAGAGGTTTATTCCATTTTCATCGTGTTGGGAAGGACGGTAACATGAGGCAGACATGGTGCTGTGTTGTGGTATACTCTTTTTGTACACTGTGAAGATGTATCATTGCTATCATTGGCTTAATAAAGAATTAAATGACCAATAGCTAGGCAGGAAGAGGTTAGGTGGGACCTGTGGACAGGGAGAGAGCCGCGGATGAAGAAGGCAGGAATCACCAGCCACACACAGAGGAAGCAGGAAGTGTATAAGATGAGCTAACAAGCCATGAACCATGTGGTAGTCCGTAGATTTAAAATAAAAATAAAAAGGTTAATTTAAGTTGTAAGAGCTAGTTGGGGGGGGCAGGTTTTGGTGGCACAGGCCTTTAATCCCAGTACTTGGGAGGCAGAGACAGGTGGATCTCTGTGAGTTCAAGGCCAGCCTGGTCTACAAGAGCTAGTTCCAGGACAGGCTCCAAAGCTACACAGAGAAACCCTGTCTCGAAAAACAAAAGCAAAACAAAACAAGAGCTAGTCAGTAACAAACCTAAGCTATCTGATGAATTTTATCATTGATAAGATGTCTTCATGTTGTTGTTTGGGACCTGGCTGGAGGGACAGAGAATTCCACATACAGGGCTGGAGAAGGAGCTGAGAATTCTACATCTGGGTTAGCAAGGAGAGGGAGAGGGAGAGGGAGAGGGAGAGGGAGAGGGAGAGGGAGAGGGAGAGGGAGAGGGAGAGGGAGAGGGAGAGGGAGAGGGAGAGGGAGAGGGAGAGGGAGAGGGAGAGGGAGAGGGAGAGGAGGGAGAGGGAGAGGGAGAGGGAGAGGGAGAGGGAGAGGGAGAGGGGGAGGGAGAGAGAGGGAGAGGGAGAGGGAGAAGAGGGAGAGGGAGAGGGGGAGGAGAGGAAGAGGGAGAGGGAGAGGGGGGAGAGGGAGATGGAGAGCTTGAGCATTTGAAACCCCAAAGCCCACCGCAGTGACACACTTCCTCCTGTTAGTGCCGCTCCCTGGTGAGACTTTGGAGGCCATTTGTACTCAGACTATGGCGAGGTTCATTTCGGTGCTCTCCATCCTGTTCCATTGGTCTGCACATCTGGGTTCTGTGACAGCGCCATGCTGTCTGTCACTAGAGCCTTCTATATCATTTGAAGTCCCGGACACTTCCAGCAGTGTTCTTTCTGCTCAGGAGTGCTGAGACTCTTTGTGGTCTTTTGTTTCCATTTGAATTTTAGGACTATTTTTTTCTAGTTCTGTGAAGAACGTCTTTGTTTTGTTTTTGTTTTTCGTTTTGTTTTTCGAGACAGGGTTTCTCTGTGTAGCCCTGACTGTATGTATGTATACCTGGCCTGCTTGAACTCACAGAGATCCACCTGCCTCTGCCTCCCAAGCACTGGGATGAAAGGCGTGTGCAACCACATCCGGCTTTATCATTGGAATTCTAATGGGGCTTGCAGTGCACACATAGATTACTTATGGTAATATAGTCATTTGCTCAGTATTGATTCTATAGGTTCATGGACCTGGAAGAGATGTCTTTTTATCATCTAGCACTGTCCTCAATTTCTTCTTTAAGAGCCTCTGAGTTTCATTGTAGAGAGGCTTCAGCCCCTGATTCGGTACGTGTACCTTACTCACACTGACAATTTCACACATGGATAGGATGCATTCCAATCACTCTCCCCGTCTTATCTGCCCCCACCCCTGTATTCATTTCATTAAAACCAATGTAAATGGAAAATCTGCCCTAATTGTTCTCAGTAAATTCATTATTGGTATTCAGTAAGACAAAAACAAACAAACAAACAAACAAACCCTACTGATTGTCTTGCTCTGTTTGAGACAATGTCTTGTGCAGCCAGGTTCATCAAATCCGTATGTAGATGACGTCAGACGTCTGCCCCTCCTGCTGGGATTACAGATGTGCTCCATCACGCCCACTTTATGCCATCTGGGAACTGACATGGCAGGCAATGTTTCATCAACTGATGTTGGGTGTAGCCTCAGCTCCGTAACAGCTACAGGTGCCTGTAGGTTGTGTTTGTGTCCTGCAATGTTGCTGAAAGTGTTTGTCAGAGCTGATGTTTTCTGGTTGACTCTGGAGGGTTTTTTGTTTTTGTTTGTTTGTTTTCTCCACCCATCCTCTCCTCACCTTTTTTTTTTCTTTCACCTTTTTGAGGAGGGACAGGAGGAACAAATTCTCTCTGTGTAGCCCAGGTGGCCTGGGGTTGTAGCTGAGGATGACCTTGAGTATCTGATCCTCCTGCCTCTGCCATCATAGCTAGGATCTGCTCTGAGACAGGTGTGATCAGGATCCCAATAAAGGTGTGTGTGACAAGAACCTTGTTCAAGGTGACAGAAAGAATGCCGGAAGGGCTGGAAAAGCCAGGGCTTGGAGATTTTTGTTTTTTCGGTTTTTTGTTTGTTTGTTTGTTTGTTTGTTTGTTTGTTTTTGGTGTGTGTGTGTGGCAGTATGTATGTGTGTGAATTATTACCTGACACCCAAGAGAAACAGAAGAAGGCAAGGAAGCTCTGAATTGGATCAAAGCTATAGCTGGTTGTGAGCCACCACGTGGTGCTGGGAACCCAACCCAGGTCTTTAGTGCTCTTAGCCATAGAGCTATCTCTTCACTGCTGATTTCACAGGTATTTCGTATGTTTTAAAAGATATGCACCTTGGTCTGGAGAGATGGCTCAGCAATTATGAGCACTGGTTGCTCTAAGAACCCGAGTTCAATTCCCAGCACCCACATGGCAGCTCATAACTGTCTGTAATTCCAGTTCCAGGAAATCTGACACCTTCACAAAAATGCACATAAAATAAAGTTAAGTAAAATTTAGAGGTTTTTTTTTTTTTTAAAGATATGCATCTATGTGATTAGTTCATGGCTAGCTCTGATAGCCTAGGTTAACCTGGAACTCACCATGTAACACAAGCTGGACTCAAATTCATGAACCTTCTAGACCCAGCTTCAACATACTACAATTTGGATTTGACTCTCTCCGTAAGCAATTTGTGTGAAGAAAGCCAGACATACAGTTGCCTTCGTTTAAAAACCTTTTTATCAAAAATTCAGTTGTTTGTCTCTGAGAGGAAATGCCATCAGCAAGTGCTGATTTTTGTTTTGTTTTTGTTTTGTTTTGTTTTGAGACAGGGCTCTCTTCTCCTGTGTTGTCTTGGCTGTCCTGGCACTCACTCTGTTGACCAGGCTGTCCTTGAATTCAGAGGTCCTCCTGAGTGCTGGTGTGTACCGACACTGCCTGGCTGAGTTCTTTTATTGAACCATTTAATATTCTAATATACATTGGGGCTGGGCATGGTGGTCACCAGAGCACTGGGTTCCAGCTGCTAATAGTGGATGAGGTGTTAACACCTAGTGTCACCTTGATGGGATCCTCTATCATTCAGTGTCCACAGGACACCTAACCCCACCCTGACCACTGTGTGGTCCCGTTCTTCTCTCACAAGAGGCTATGGCATCAGAGATTAAGGCCAGAGCCCCAGCAGGTCCGCCCCCTTTCCTTAGAGATACTCTCGGGTTGGCTAAGACTTGGGGCCCATAGATGGTCTAGTGATGGAGACTCTGGGCCCCAGCAGCTTCCTCCCACCCAGCATCTCTTCTCTTCCCCTGCACTGTGCATCAGTGCCTGCTGCAGCAGCAGGGCCTCCCCTGTCCGCTGGATGGATGGTGTGTAGAGTGTTGCACACATTGGTCAATGATATCTGGATGCTCTGAGGTGGCTTTTATGGGCCTCAATGAGAAACAGTTCACAGCTGGGCTTCCCCAACTGGAATAACCTTTACAGATTGTCATCCCTGGCTTGGCTCCAGGCCCTGTGTGATCTCAGTCAGCTTGTGAGAACTTTACTAACCAGTAATCCTGTGCCAGGATGGCAGCTGCCCAACCCTTAGATAACAAACCCCGCTTCTCCTCAAGTCTGTCTGTCTTTGCCTCAGCCTGTATCCTTTCCTTTACCACAGCTGTAATCAGCCCTTCCATAGAAGTCACTGTCCACCAAATTCTACCTACTGGATGCATGCTGATCATATATATTCATCATCTGAAAATTTCCAAAACTGAGGTCTCACCATAAACAATTCTATAGGTGGGAAACTGAGCCCCTAAAACATAACAAACAGATTTCTTCTATAAACATAGGCTTCTCTATGTTCCAGGGGCTTGTGTGTGCATCAGTGGTAGAGCCCCTGCCTAGAATCCCCCAGTGAGGGGCTGGGGCGTGGCTCAGCGGTAGAGCACTTGCTTTAATCCATCTTGAGTGCCTGAGGATGAAGCACTTGCAGGTGCAACAGCCTGAGTTCTGTCTCCAGCTCTGGGAAAGATAGCAATGTTGTTTTTATTTTTTCTAATGCTGCTACAGCCTCCGAAGCTTTATTTCTAACTCTCTCTACTTCATCCTGTTGTTCCTGTATATATAGACTTCTTTTTTGTCTCCTTCTCTATCCCCGTCCTTCTCTCCCTGTGTATCCCTCCACCTTCCTCCTCTCTTGGGTATAATCTGTGAATGTTTTCTATCGCTATTGCAACATCTTTGTTTTACTTCAAACATTAAAGCTACTACTACTTTTCCTGATAAAATTAGCAGTTTGTGTTCATCAGATAAAGCTTGACAAGCACAGGAAAGTCTGAAACAATGGCGGAGCATACTCTGCTGCACCATCGCCCCCCTCACACCTCACTTCATCTCACCTGGGAGTTTTCCCAGCGCACAGGGAGTCCCGGTGTATTTCCTCGTGGGTGTGTGTTCTCGTTATCAACATTGGCTTGTAAGGATGCCATCCACAGAAAAGCCTAGAACTTGGACGGCTGCAGGCAGTCTTGGATCCCACCTCAGGGAGGTGAGTCTATTTCTGACAATTTGTAACTATTTCTTTCCCTTTTCCCCTGGCTGTGAGCAATGTCTTCCAAATCAGATCCTTATAGTCTACAATTTGGTAGCCTGCCTTTTACATCTTTGCGTTCTCCCATGGCTTTAATTATAGTGTATGGGTTAGGACCCAGCAGGAAACAGATGGCCTGATCAATTTAGGATAATTGGAGATGAATTTGAACCATAGCATTTCTGAAAGGGTTGGCAAGTAGAAGAAAATGACAGGGGTGAAGTCAAGGCCCTGAGGCTGGCACGGGGCCAGGAAGGACACTGGTGTCTGCGAGGCTGGAAACAGGGTCCTGCTCAGCTTGGGGAGGAGGAATGGGGAGGGGAGGAGCAGATCATTTGGGGCTCTGCAAGGAGAGCCGTATCTCCTCTGTCCCTGGCTCTGTGACTTAGCTGCATCCAGTGAAAAGCCTCTGGTGGCCCTGAGCATGCAGGCCTTGAACTCCTGATTCTCCTGCCACCTTCCCATGCCACCACGCCTAGATTATAGAGTGCTGGGAACCGAGCCCATGCTTTCCTGCACCCCAGGCAGTCACTAACAACTAAGCCACTCCAGGCACTGGTGGCACATGCCTTTAATCCCAGCACTTGGGATTCAGAGGCAGGCAGATGTCTATGAGTTCAAGGCCAGCCTGGTCTACAGATGAGTTCCAGGACAGTCAGGACTACGCAGTGAAAGCCTGTCTCAAAACAAACAACAAACAACAAACAAACAAAATGGTGTTGAGATAGGGTCTCACTTTGTATCCTTGATGGCCTGGAACTCAGTCTGTAGACCTGGCTGGCCCCAAAGTCACAGAGATCCACCTGCCTCTGCCGAGCACTGGGATTAAAGGCGTGCGCCACCACCTCCCAGCCTTGTGTCACTGGCTCACAATGTTCTAGCTTTGCCTTTTGTGTTTAGTTCCCTTATATATTTTGAGTTCATTTTTACTACATTTGTTTGCTTGTGGTGTGTGTGTGAGTCTCAGTACTGGAATGCCACCAAGCACGAGTGACAGTCAGAAGACAGCTCAAACCTGGTGACCTGAATTCAATGGGCAGAACTCACATAAAGGTGAGAACCGCCCTCTGCACACACACACACACAGCATGGCTAACACATGGCCACAGGCTGCTGGGCCGCCCATGCCTGGCAGTGGTCCATGACTGACTTAGCTCCGGGAGTCCCCCCCCCCCAACCCACTTTACCTTGACTAGCCAGGAGTGATGTTGGGGAAACCCGAGCTAGGGGAGCCTGGTTGCAACTATTTGTCCTAACCAAGCTACCACGCACCACCCAGGGACCAGTGACCAAGGCTAACACTGCACACCACCCAACAGTGAAAGGCAGGCCAGGCTACAGCACCACACACTGAGGTCACACTGCAGGGGAAGAGAGATACTGGGCTGACGAAAGACCATACAGACTCTCTGTCCCAGGATGTGACTGGAGCTGTGAGCCTCATTTCTCCTTCGGTGTCCCCAGTGGGAGGGGGCTGGCTTCCAGTGGCCCTGGCTGTGGTCTCTCTGGTGCCCTGGACTCCTGCAGGAGCAGAGATGGGGCCAAATCCTACCGTAGGGGAGGGGGAGGGAGGGGGCTGTGGTGATGGACCCATCATGGTGACACTATGGTTTTCTCTACTATCAGTAGCTGGTCCCCAAGGCACTGGCATCATCTAAGCACCGCGAGACAGCCTTTTAGTAACACTCGAACCCTGATGCAGTTCCAGCTAAACCTGGGTCTTTGTCCAGGTAATGGGTACGCTGATGGCCTGAAGATATTTTTATCTCAGGGTCTAAAACTCCAGGCAGGAGACTCCCCGTGTCTGTCATCCGGGTGGCCCCAGTGCCTACCCAGTCCGTGTGCCTGTCTCCTGAAACTACTTACCTGATGACCCTGGGTGCCTGGGGTGCCTGGGGTGCTGTGCTTGACCAGCCAAGCTTGGAGTGATCCTCAGGTGCTGCTGAACACACCACATGGAGAAATAAAGTTGGTACTGCCCAGGAAGCTTCTTCCGTGATGACTAGCTTTCATAGTACCGAAAGGTTCAATGTAGGCTACTGCGGAGAAATGCTACAAACAGTCTTGCACAGTAACAATCAGCATGGCAAGATACACCCATGGGTGAAATAATGGCATGATTCTTATGGTGGAAACCAACTCACTTCTGATTGGATTTAAGGTCTATCCACTGGAAGATACTTAAGTCTGTCAAAAAGCCCAGGGTTGGGGAGTCCACGGCCCCAGGGGTAAACCTGATAATTCTGTTCTGCTAAATGGATATAATATTAAATAACCCTTAAAACAGCATTTCTCAACCTGTGGGTCATGACTGCCTTGGGACTTGAACAATCATCTCACAGTGTTGCACCACCACCTGGGCTATAAGCCTCTAAGTTCAAGGCCAGCCTGGTCTACAGAGTGAGTTCCAGGACAGCCAGGGCTACGTAGAGAAACCCTGTCTGGAAAAACAACCACAAACACAACAAAACACACAAAAAGAGAGGGGAACTCATTTGGAGTGGAGAGATGGGGCGTGGATCTGGGAGGAGTTACGGGGAGGTTGGGGTAAAATATCATTACAGGCTCTTGTGTAAAATTCTCAAAGAATTAATAAACTATTATAATTAAAATAATAATTCCATAGCAAAGGGGTTAGAAACACTGCAGTAGTACTTATGCAAAGCTTCGAGATGGGGGCTTAATGGTCTTGGTAGATACACATAAGTATGTAAGTGAATGAATTTTCCTGTAATCCTTGTTTGTTCTTCCAGCCCCACCTCCCTGGCATCACCAGCACCTTCTAGGCAAACAGGGAGCCACACCCTAAACTTTTCCAGGATATTGAACTATTGACCTCTCCCTGGTATCTTGAAAGAAAGAAGGGGATTCTCGGGAGGGGTGGGGATGGGACTGTCAAAACTCAAGTCTCTTTTTCTCGAAGATTTCTGCAGTTCTCTGATGTCAAACCACACATGAAGGAGAGAGACACACAGGTTTCTCTGTGGCTCAGAGAGAACACAGCCATTCTCTGCTCTCACTGTGTTTGGGATGTGGCCCTGGGCAGGTCGGGACAGCTCTCTATGACTCTGCAGTGCTTTTTCCTTGAAAAGGTGGGCTAGCCACAGTCCACTTGAGATGACCTTGGCTTTTCAAAACAATGTTGACACAAATCCTCCTTGATAGGCGGACATGAAAGTGCTCCACAAACGGGGCTGCCTAGATCTTCACTGTGCCCTGCCTGTGACTTCATCTAGAAGGTTCCTCTTTGGGCTTTCTCTACTTCCGTTTTTGATTTGTCTCCCGACGGTCTTCCCACAAGGCATCCAAGTGATAAAAATGGCCTCTTGACCCCACTGCCTGCTTTATTTCCTTTTCTCTATTCCTCTCCCCTCCCTCTTTCTCTTTCTCATTGTTTTTTTTTGTTTGTTTGTTTGTTTGTTTGGTTTTTTTTTTTTTGGTTTTTTTTTTGCGTTTTTTGTTTGGGGTTAGCTTTTTATTGTTATTGTTTTTTTGTTTGTGTGTGTGTGTTTTAATTTTTTTTTTTTTTTTTTTTGAGACAGGGTTTCTCTGTAGCTTTACAGCCTATACTGGAACTCGCCCTGTAGACTGGGCTGGCCTCAGACTCACAGAGATCCACCTACCTCTGCCTTCCCAGTGCTGGGATTAAAGGCGTGCACCACCACCACCCATCTATTTGGTGGTTTTTTGGTTTTGTTTCTCTGAGACAGGAGTTCTTGTAATTGTGCTGGTTACCTGTAACTTGCTCTATAGGCCAGGCTGGCTTTGAATGGAGAGATCTACCTATCAGCCTCCCAGGTGTTGGGATTAGGGGTGAGAATCATATCGCCCTGTTTCCCTGCTGTACTTTCTCTGGCACTTGACATAGCACAGACTGCAGGCTCACTGCCCCATACAACAGCACACAGCTGCAGTCTGGTGAACGCCCAGGGAAGTGATTTATGTTATGGACTTTTGTTGTTCCCATTCTCAAGCTTTATTAACCAAGCATCTCAGACAGTGTCTACCATAATGAATGAATGAAGACTTTTTTGTTTTGTTTTAAAGACTGATTTTTTTTTTTTATGTGTAGAATGTTTCACCTGAATGTAAATCTGTGCACAGATTATGTTCAGGGCCTATGGAGGCCAGAAGAGGTCAGAACCAGTTCCTCTAGAACTGGAGTTGAAGACAGCTGTGGGCTGCCACGTGGGTGCTGGGAACTGAACCCCAGTCCTCTGGAAGGGCAGCCAGTGCTGTCAATCCTTGAACCATCTTTCCAGCCCTCCAATGGAGATGTCTATCACAAGCCAGCATGCCTCCCAGCAGGCCATTGGCCAACCATATGTCTAAGCAGAGAAATTTGGGGAGCTGGAAAACATGGTTCAACTTGAGCTCCATACCGGGACCCCCATGGTAGAAGGATAGGACTGATTTCCAAATGGTATCTTCTGACTTCCACGAGCACAAATAAGTAACCGCAATGGAAGAGGGGTGCTTTTGTAGGGGTTTTGTTTGTGTTTTAGAGAGGGTCTCTCTACATACCCCTCCACTTCCTGGAAATCACTAAATAGACCAGGCTGGCCTTGAACTCCCAAAGACCTGCCAACCTCGGACTTCCTTCCCAGTGCTCGGTGGAGAGGTGTGCATCCCCACAACACCCAGTTTTTCTCTTTGAGCAATTTGGAAACTAGACAGGAGGTTTCACACCTGTAATGTCAGCATTCAGGAATTGGAACCAGAAAATGAACACCCAGGCCAGACTGAGATAGACTCTACCTCAAAATAATCTGGAAAAGTTTAGGGCCAGCTACGCCACAGTCACCTCTACATGTCCCACAAAACAAGGAAAGTGAAGGACCTCTCCTTAGCATTGCCATTTTCCTCTTTACACCTCAGGGAGGGATCTGCCACAGGACTCAGCCAGGACCAGAGCCTGTGCCGTGAAGCTGCCCTGCTCCCAGCTTCCTGCTCCTGACTCACCTTGCCCCAGGTAATCTTAGTCCTCATCATTTTCTCTTTCGCTATAGTGTCTCACCTGCTCTAGCCCCGCCCTCCTCTGGGCTTCCCCAGTCTGGGCTCCCCTGGTGGCGGGTGTCAATCTCCAGCCTCGTTTTCACTTTTCCTACATCAGTTGGGTCTGCCCACGAGGCCAGGTTAAAAGCATGGAGCTGGGATGGCAGTGTGCACACAGCTGGGTCCGGACACAGCAACAGGCTGAGAGCCACACGGGAGCCACACGGGAAGACCCAGGCCACACACACCGAGCAAGACCGCCGACCCCGGGGACAGCCGAATCTCCAGAACCTCACAGATCCAGAACCTCACAGATCCCGGGCACAACCGAATCTCCAGAACCTCACAGATCCCAGAGAGCAGCATGAAGCCAGGTGAGTCCCCAGGTGGGCGCGTGGGGGAGTGTCCGCACAGCCCCCACCCTCCAGCCCTGACTGTCCCTCTGCCACTCTGACACAGCTGGGGGCCGCCTGCTCCTCCCACTGCTGCTGGCCGCGGTGCTGACGGGAACCCGCGCCAAGCCTGTGCCCAGGGCGACCAGGGCAAAGGACTGTCAGATAGCCCAGTTCAAGTCTCTGCCCCCTGGAGAGCTGCAGGCCTTCAAGAAGGTCACGGATGCCATAGTGAGTCTCCCTCTGCCTCCCGTGTGGGCTAGCCTCCACCTCTCCCTTATGAAAGTGGTCTCCACCCTTCTGCAGTGGGCTGACTGCCACCCCTGCTGCAGCGGGCTAATTTCCACCGTCCTCTCAGTGAGCTAACCCCAGACTCTCCCACACTGGATCCCTCCTAGGACCTCCATCCCTCCTGAACTGCGCTATCTCTTGCTCTTAGTGCAGTGGCTACCCAGCATCTGCTCCCGTGGAGGAGCCTCTCTCTTTCTGGCAGTGAACCCCCTTCTCCTGCTGTGTCCACCCCCAGCCCCTCTGCAGTGGTGTAACCTTCCCCGTCCTATATGGGCTAACCTGTGCCTTTGCTCTCCAGGAAGAGTGGCAGCCAGAGAAGGATGTCAAGTGCAGCTCCCGCCTCTTCCCCAGGGCCTGGGACCTGAAGCAGCTGCAGGTGAGCAGGGGTAGACACAGCCTGCTGTCCGTGGGCTGCCCATCTATGTGCTGACCACACTGGCTGTGGCCCCTCATCTGTCCTCTGTCCTGTACCTCTCACTGTCCCCTTGCCCTGTCCACTGTCCTGTCCCCTTCACCTGTCTGCCTTGACTCCCCAAGCGCAGATCCCTCACGTGTTCTCCCTCCCATCTCCTTGCTCAGGTCCAGGAGCGCCCCGAGACCTTGCAGGCTGAGGTGGCCCTGACAGTGAAGGCCCTGGAGAACATGACTGACTCCGCCCTGGGCCCGATCCTGGCCCGGCCTCTTCGCACCCTGAGACACATCCACTCACAGCTGCAGGCCTGTGTGAGTCCTGGGTCCCTGGCTCCTCCACATTGAGCCTCCAGACACTGGGGCTTCCCCGTGTGCCAACAGCAGGCTCACGGTCCCCTCCTGTCTCCACAGACTCAGCCTCAGCCCACAGCAGAGCCCAGGCCCCAAAGCCGCCTCCTCTCCCGATGGCTGCACAGACTCCAGGAGGCCCAGGAGAAGGTGAGTGTGGGGAGGGGATTGGGGTCTGCAGAGCCTGGGAGCCCTGAGCCCCAGCAGCCCCTGAGCCAGCCCTGTCCTTTCAGGAGACCCCAGGCTGCCTGGCAGTCTCTGTGGCTTCCAACCTCTTCCGCCTGCTCATCCGGGACCTGAAGTGTGTGGCCATGGGAGACCAGTGTGCCTGACCTCGGATGCTGCTGCCAGCAGAGGGAATTCTGCAGCCCACACCAAGCCCCTGCCTTAATTTATAGCCCACTCATGGCTTTCTAAATGTATTTATTCGTGTGTGATGGGTCTTCAGACTCAGACCCCACAAAACATCTATTTTTCTACTTTTGTAAACATTCTGCAGATAAACAGTGACAAAAGACCTTCGTGGTGTGTTGTGTGTGTGTGTCTTGGTGTCAAGTCTTTCTTTGGCTGTCATGGCAGAGGACGGCAATTTCAGCTCTACAGAGCTGGGCTAGCCTGGGCTCCTGCTTTCTGCCTCTGGGTGAGGAGCAGATTGTTTTCTGGGATCTCCCTGGGTTGTTGTGGGAAAGTCTCTTCTCTGTGGTCGCAGGTGTTGGCAGCAGGCTTCTCTACGCTCTCCTGTGCTTTGCCTTTTGAGACGGGGTTCTGGTAGCCCAGGCTGGCCTCCGGTTTGCTATGTTCTTGTTTCTCCCACTTCCCCTCTGGAATGCTGGGGTTGCAGGCATGCACCGCCGTGCTAGGCCCTAACAATAGCCAGTCTTGCTTCACCGAAGACACCCTGGTGGAATAAGTCCCCTGCAGTCTCTTCTGGAACCTTCTCCAAGACAGTGTGCTGCTCAGAGAGGTGACTCAGCATTCCATCTTCAAAGACAATGGTTCATGATGACACACAGTCTCCTGTAGCTCAGGCTGCCCTCAAACTTACTGCGTGGCTGTGGTTGCCCTTAAACCCCTCATCCGCCTGCCTGCTGGGATGGCAGGCATGTGCCACCACATCTGGCTTCCTGCAGTGCTGGGGATTGAACCCACAGCTTCATGCATGCTAGGCAAGGGCTGACTCAGTGTCTCGCCCTTGGCCTCACTCATGGTGAGCCTTTCCCATGGATATGGGTGGCACGTGCTCTTTGCTACCTTGACCTGGAGCACAGGGGCATCTCTGGACCACCAGAGACCAGAGGTTTCCAACCAGGATGAACATTTCTCCTTCTGTGACGTCCATTCCTGCCACCGCTGCACTCTGGAGCTGGAGGCAGGGGGTCAGTTAAGGTCAACCCTGGCTACTCATTGAGCTTGTGGCCAGCCTGTGCTACATGAGACCCTGTACCCCTGCCCCCAAATGTTCATCTACTGTCTACAAAGTGCTACCGAAAACACTGCTCACGTGTGCCAATAGGAGCATCCTAGACCCCTCTTGTCTCCAGCCCCTGCTCTCCTGTGTCCCATGAGATGTAGGCCAAGTGTCACTCAAGGAGATGTTGCAATTTCTCCTACTTGTGTGTGTGTGTGTGTGTGTGCTCACACTTGCACACATGCACATGTATGCAGGTACACATGCTCATGTGTGTGTGTGTGCATGTGTGGTGTATATATGTATGTGTGTGTGCTCATGCTTGCACACATGCACATGTATGCAGGTACACATGCTCATGTGTGTGTGTGTGTGCTCACACTTGCACACATGCACATGTATGCAGGTACACATGCTCATGTGTGTGTGTGTGCATGTGTGGTGTGTGTGTGTGTGCTCACACTTGCACACATGCACATGTATGCAGGTACACATGCTCATGTGTGTGTGTGTGTATGTGTGGTGTGTATGTGTATGTGTGTGTGTGTGCTCATGCTTGCACACATGCACATGTATGCAGGTACACATGCTCATGTGTGTGTGTGCATGTGGGGGTGTAAGTGGCCGTCAGGAAGGAAGGAAGACTTCTCCACCACTCTCCTCTTTGTTTCTGGAGGTGGGATCTGTCACTGAAGTAGACTGTTTCAGACAGACAGCTTGCCCTGGGGATCCCGTGTCTACCTTAGGGTGTTAGGGTCACAGGCAGGGTCACAGGCAGGTGAGCATGCCCAGCCACCTTTTATTGGAGATCCAAACCTCAGTCCTCACACTTGAGGGACAAATACTTTATCCCCTGAGCCATCTCCCTGATGCTTGCAATTTTGATTCTGAAATGTCTGTTTCTGGCTGACCAGATGGCTCTATGGGTAAAGGCACTTGCCACTGAGCCTAATGCCCTGTCTTAAGTTTAATTCCAAAACTGACATTGTGGAAAGAGAGAATGGCTCTGGAAAGTGGACCTCTGACCTTCACATTTGCCTGTTGGCCCGAGTATGAAACATACACAGGCTCGAACATGCCTGTGTGCACACACATGTGAACTACTACTACTACCTCAAGTGAAAAAGAAATGGGTTTGATGACTCATGTCTTCAGTCCCAGCGCTCAGGAGGCAGAGGCAGAGGCAAAGGCAGAGGCAGAGGCAGAGGCAGAGGCAGAGGCAGAGGCAGAGGCAGAGGCAGAGGCAGAGGCAGAGGCAGAGGCAGAGGCAGAGGCAGAGGTAGAGGCAGAGGCAGAGGCAGAGACAGACAGATGTCTTGCAGTTTGAAGTTAATCTGAACAGCTAGTTCAGAAGGGTAAAAGTGAGGTGTCCCGCCTGAGGACTTTGGTCCTAGGGATCCAGGTGGTAGTAGGAGAGAACCAGCTCTCTTGATCCCCCGGGGCAGCTGTGCAGAACCATTCTCACAGACAGACAGTGCCTCAGCCTCCCCAGTGCCACTGAGGGCACACAGGACAAAGGAACCCTGTCTTCATCAGGTGCAGAGATCAAAACATTTTCCCTGTGACGCGCTAATTCCCAGCTTCCTCCTCTGCATGTTGAGAAACGTCACTGAGGCAGCTCTAATAACTGCTGTAACTGAGAAGCAGAAAGAGATGGGAGATGCCTGGCGGGAGGCAGCAAGGCATGAGAGCAGCTTTGAGGGCTCCTGAGGACAGGCACAGTGGCTGTCCTGTGGGGTACATTGTGACAGGTGTGTGGAGTGGGATCACGGCCCTCAGGTGTCCCTCTGCCCCTGAGATGTGAATGTGTTACTCTAAATAGCATAAGCACACAGGGCTGTGACCTAGTGCATGGGGTCAGGTGCACTCCAGCTCTAGGGGTGACAAGATAGGATCATATAGTATTTGTCCTCTGTAGCTTTCTTGCCACCTATGATATCTGCAAAGTTCACCCACAGCATAGAAACATCAGATTATCCTTCCTTTTCAAGGTCCTGTAACATCTCATTGTACATGGAGGCCTTAAGACCCTGTGCTGAGACATTCATCTCTTGTTAGTAGTATTTTTGAGTGGTTGAGCCACTAAGTCCATAGCAATGTGTTGCAGCAACCAATATAGGCCAGAGATGCTACATTATCCGTGGGAGGCCACTGGTCCGTTGCCAGTCAGTAGGGATGCTGATGGCCTTAAGAAATCATACAGATTTGGGGCACAGTTGATGGACAGCAACAAAGGGAAGCAGCCCAGGGACAGCTCCTGCCAGAGCCACTGGGGTCTCAGAAGTGACATGGACTGGTCCTTTTCAGTTCTGAGAACACAGATTCGGAAGTGCACTCCTGCCAACCCCCAGCTCAGCCAAGCAGGACTGCTCTCTCCGGTTCTATGTTCTTGTTTCACCTAAACCCAACTGGGTGGAAGCTAGAAGCTCGATTCGCAGACCTGAAGTAGAACGGAAGAGAAGCTAGAAGAAAAAAGAGAGGCACTTGGTAGACGGGGAAAATCAGAGGCGGGGAAAATCAGAAGTATAAGGTCAGCCTCTAGCATGAAGCGAGTTCCAGGCTAGCCTGAGAAGTATAAGGTTAACTCCAGCCATGAAGTGAGTTCCAGGCTAGCCTAAGAAGTATAAGGTTAACCCCAGCCATGAAGTGAGTTCCAGGCTAGCCTAAGAAGTGTATAGCGTTAACCCCAGCCATGAGGTGAGTTCCAGGCTAGCCCAGGATACATGAGATAGAGAGGGAAGAAGAAAGAAAAGAAGGGGAGAGGGAGGGAGAGGGACCCAGGCAGTTTTGTTTTGTTTTTTGAGACAGGGCCTGGCTATGTAGCCCAGGCTAGCTGTGAACCAATGATCGTCTTGCTTCACCTCCCCACCCCATGCAAGTGTTTACACACAGGTGCTACCGTGCCCAGGTAGTTGATTCTTGCAGAAAGCAATCTAAGGTGTTGAGTGGCTTAGAAAAATGTCAAGAAAGTTGAAAAAGTAGCTTGCAGTTAGGCACAATGACTCCAAGAGCCCAGCTATAGACACGAGCCTCCAAGGAATCCCTTTCTTCCTAAGTCAGGATGATGGCTTTCTAATTAGGAACTAGTTTTCACCAGTATGGACTGAAAGCCCCATCAGCCAAGAAGTGCCACAGGGATAGACTGACAGTCACCAGAGAACTTCCAGGAGGAGAAAGGAAAAATGGCTGATCTGCTAACTGATGTGTGTCTTTCTCCTGGTCCACTGTTCATACTTTGTATGTGTGCACCTGATTGGCAGAGTCTAATGTAAGGCAGAACCTAGCTGGATGGCAGTCTGAGAATATGCTGGTTCTTCAGCCTCTGTAGGCGGGAAGGTGTAGCTAACCAAGTTCGTGAACATACAGAATGAGGGGATCAGGCTGGGGTGTGCGCAGTAGTCACACCAGCATATAGGAGAATGGTGAGTTCAAGTACAGCCTGAGCTGCATAATCAGTTGCCGGACAGCTTGGTATACAGAACAGGAGCCATACAACCCTAAAAATGAATGCAGAAGAAAGTTAATAAATGCAAATAATTTAGAAGAATCTTTCAGAAGGCACCAGTACTGAAGTCACTCTGCAGTTAGCGGGGGCCCACTCCCTGTCCGTGGTCCTGAACCCTCCACCGCCTGTCCGTGGTCCTGAGCCATCATCGCTCTCCGGAGTCTAAGGAGGTTAATGGGAAGAACTCTGGGCCAGTTTCCCCCAGGGATTTTGAACCAAGAGAGGCAATGGTGGTAGAAAAAAGAGCCTAGGGTTATGGGGAATCTATAGAGAAAGGTCTCAAAGAAATGACGAGGGCTAGGTGTCTGCTGAACCACACATCTAACATTTCCGCCCTCAGGAGGAGCACAGGTTCCAGGCCAGCCTGGGCTATAGAGCAAGACCCTGTCTGAAAACATGAGGGGGTCTGGAGAGATAAGTCAATCTGTAAAGTTCTTGCCTTGCAAGCTCAAGAACCTAAGTTTGACTCCCGGAATCCGTGTGAAGAGCTGGGCACAGTGATGTTGGGGAGGCTGAGGCAGGAGATGATTGGGCTTTCTCAGCAGCCAGTCTAGCAGAATGGGGGAGCCTTGGGCTCAGTGAGAAAGCCTGCCTCAAAAAACAATAATAAAGGGAATGAGGTGTCACAGAGAGTACAGCATTTGCTGTGCAAGCCTAACAGTCTGAGCTCGGTCCCTGGAAGCCACATAGGGGTGGATGGAGACAGCCAACTCCACAAAGTCGTCTTCTGTCCCCCACATGCACACCATGCACAGACACCACATACACATCTGATAATAACAAATACAACAGCTTGTTAAAAAATAATGTGATCGGGCAGTGGCGGCACACACTTTTAATCCCAGCACTAGGGAGGCAGAGGCAGGTGAATTTCTGAGTTGGGAACAAAACAAGTTCTAGGACAGCCAAAGCTATACAGAGAAACCCTGGAACCCTGGATTGAAAAAACCAAAATAGTAACAATAATAATGATGAGAATGGTATCCTGAGGAATGACATCCAGGGCTGTTCTCTGACCTTGCCACATAGACACACACACACACACACACACACACACACACACACACACACACACACACACACCACACACACACACACAAAAACACCACACACACAAACGCACACACACACCACACAAACACATCACACACGCATACAAACACTATACACACACAAACTTACTTTGACAGTGCTGACTTTGTCTTTGTGGAGAATTGGGCCCCTTCATGAGAGTCGATGTTGGCATTTCAAATTTACCTGATATTACAGCCTTGGCACAAAAGTTTTGGGGTGACAGTATCACCCCACAGAAACGTGAACTGTTGTTTGTGCTAGTGTTCAAGATAGAATCATCCAATGTAGCCCAGGATGGCCCAGACTCATCCTCCTCCGCCCCTGCCTCCTCAGTGTGGGAATTACAGGCATGAATCACAGCACCTGCCCTCAAGGACAGGAACCTAGATGTGTGTGTGTTTCTGTCTGCACGTATGCACATACATGCGCACATGCGTGAATACACGTGCACCGCAATTATGCATGCATACGTGGAGATCAGATGTTGACACCGGGCGTCTCTATTGAGTCCCACAAGGTTTCTCGGGTCACCTAGGCTCACCTAGCCACCTCTCTGCACCCCCTACTTTTATGTGGGTGCCGGATATCAGAGCTCAGATCCTTGTGCAGGGATAGTGAACACTCTACCCACTGAGCTGTCTTCAGAGCCAAGGACAGACACCTTTTTAAGGAAGACACGAAGCTGGATCCAACTCCCCCTGATCACCCATGAGAAGACAGAAAGACACGGTGTTCCCTCCAGTGAGACACACCAAGGACACAGCACCACTTCTGAATTATTCTGGGGAAATTCATATTTACCCTGAACTTAAATCAACAAGAAAGAGCCAGGTAAATCCAAGGAAAACAGTCTATAGAGCTTTACCTTGGACTCTCCACAAATGTCAATGTCTCAAAAAAAAAAAAAAATAAAATGAAACAGAAAGGCTACCGACCATTCTAGATCAGAGAGAAGGGAATGTGACATTGAACTCTGGCTGTGATGAGCTGGTTCAGGCCACATAATATAGGAGAATTGGATACATGGCAATGGGAAAGACTGAGAGCAGAGAACAATGACAGACACGTATGAGAATGTCTACAAAAGTAGGTATGGTGCCCCACACCTCTAATCCCAGAACTCCGTGGGGGAGGCAGCAGGATGAGGAGTTCAATGTCATCCTCTACATGTAGTTAGCCATAGCTATGTGGCATCTTGTTGAAAATAAAAAATAAACAAAATGAGGGGCTGGAGAGAGGGCTCAGTGGTTTGGAGCTGCTCTCACAGAGGACCCAGGTTCAGTTCCCAGCACTGACACAATGGCTCACAACCATCTGCAGATGCAATTCCAAAGTATCCAGTGCTTCCTTTTAATGGGGAGATGTCTTTCTGTATATATGTTTCTCTTATTGGTAGATGAATAAAACAGTTTGGCCAATGAGGCAGGAAGATAGGTGGGACTAGGAGACCAGGAGAGTTCTGGGAAAGGTAGGCAGAAGAGCCCACCAGAGATCAGAGGCCATGTAGACCACAGAGGAGTAACAGGTTTCTCCAGTAAGCCAAGACCACGTGGAAATACATAGATTTCTGGAAATGGGTTAACAATTAAGACAGAGCTAGCCAATGAGAAGCCCAAGCCAATGGCCAACAGTTTCATAATTAATACAGCATATGTGTGTTTATTTGGGGCTGAGAAGGGCTGCAAGACCTGGCAGAAAACAATATCCACAACACTCTTTCAGCCCCAAGGCAGGAACATGTTGTACAGATATATAAACAAAGCATTCATACATACAATTGTAATTAAAAAAATTTAAACCAAAAATGATATATATATATGTGTGTGTGTGTGTGTGTGTGTGTGTGTGTGTTCATATATATAGTGTAATATAATATATTTGGAGCATAGATACATTGTGTTGCAGCTAAATTGACCTAATTCAGGTATGCATGACTTCTTGCTTTTAAAGAGATTTTATTCTTCAATTTTGTCTGTGTGTCTGGACGCATGCTTGGGGGACAGCCCACAGAGGCCAGAGGCCTTGGATTCCTTGGAGCTAGAGAGAGAGGTGATTATAAACACAGTCTGGGAACCAAACTCAGCTCCTCTGTAAGAACAGCAGAACTCTTCACCTCCATCCCCATCTCCTTGCATTTCTTCTCCAGACAAGGTCTCGGGTAGCCAAGAATGGCCTTGAATTTCTGACCCCCCCCCAGCCAGCCCCCGGCTACTTCCTGCTGTTGATAGAACTGGGGCTTTGTCACGGTGGGCAAGCATCCTACCCACTGCGCTGAGCTACATCCCCAGCCCACATCAAATGTTCTGTTGCCACAAGAGCATTTGAAATCTACTGTTTTGGCCATTTCCCTTTTTAATGTAAAATATTATTGTTGATGTAGTGACAGTTTGTAGGGAGGACACACATGCTGTGGCACCAGCAGAAGTCAGAGACATTTGATCACTTCTGACCTTCTCCGAGGGCTGGATTCAAGCTCTCAGGCTTGTAAAACATGTGCTTTTACCTGCCGAGCCTTCTTCCAGGCCTGTGGAATGAAATGCCAGCCCTGTGTTGCAGGATAGAACTCCTCTGACATTTTCTAACCCCTGGACAGCACTCTGCGTCTGCAGGCCCCACCCCTTGCTAACCACCATGCTACTTGTTACCATGAATTGAATACAATGGTTTTTTTGTTTGTTTGTTTGTTTGTTTGTTTTTAAGAACAAAACTCTTACTAGTCTAAGTGGGGAAATCTGCAGAAGGAGTATGTTAGATAATAGAGTGTCAGTGGAATTAGCAATGTTTTAAATATTCTGAGTAGGGGCATTCATATACAGAACGTTCTTGATGGAGAAACATCAAGTGTTCAGATCTGAAACATTTTGATTCTGTAACTTAGTCTTAAGTGGGTTGAAGGAGGTACTATGGCTATGAGTCCCACAAAAGGTGGCATTGTCCTACTGATGGGGCTCCCTGGTAAGAGTGATCATGTTCTAAATAATTAATTGGGAAAGTATTGGCCTCATTTTTCTATTAAGACATCTACCACGCTTTGAACGGTGACAAGAGTATTTCCTACTGTTGTGCATCAGCCAGGGCCACCATCATTCAGTGGTTACTGAGAGCTGTTATATGCTAGGCATTGTTACAGATGTGAGGCAAATAGAACACACACACACACACACACACACACACACTCTTGTACTCACAAGATTCTCCCACACTCTAGTGCAAAATGCTGACACTTCTGATCTCCATAATCTGTGTTGTCACCACCAGAGTGCAAGTAGGTAGCAGAGAATGCTAGTGGCCTAGGCTGTATCTATCTCTACACACTCTCTAGTAGTGGAGGTCCCCTTTAATTACAGTGTGCATTGTATGGTACTTTTACTGGAGGCACATGATGATGGGAAATGTCATTCTGTAAATATGTTTCTCATATTGGTTAATGAATAAAGCACTGCTGGCCAATAGGAAAGCAAGAGAGGCAGGATTAGGTGACAAGGAGGAGAGAGGAACTAGGGAGGAGATTCAAGATGGAGGACTGAGAGAGAACAATGCTGGTGCCTCTCTCTGGTAAGATGAGACCATGTGGAAATACTTAGATTAATAGAAATTGGTTAATATTTAAGACGGAGCTAGCCGATAAGAAACTAGTGACTGGCCAACAGCTTTATATCGAATACAGCGTCTCTGTGTGTTGTTTGGGACTGGTGTGGCAGTGGGACCAGTCCGGCAGGGAAAAACCTACTCAGAACAACATGACACAAATATGTATTTACCCCAGGTAGAGAACTGATGATAGATCAAAGTAAATGGTTCCATGGAAGGCAAGCTTGGCGAGCCAGTGAGTTTACTGGGATGTGTCAAGTAAAAGGAGGTTGCCGCACAACAGTGTGCCTTGCTAGAAGGTGTTTGCAGACTCCCTTGCAGCTAGGATAACTGTCTTAATTAGGGTTTCTATTGTCGTAAGAAAACACCATGACCAAAAACAACTCGGAGAGGAAGACAAGGCAGGAACTGCTGGCAGGAACTGAAGCAGAGGCCATGGAAGATCGCTGCTTCCTGGCTTGCTCCTCATGGATTGCTCAGACTGGTTCCTTACTCTCTTACCCCCTACCCATTTGTCCATGGATGGTATCACTCACGATGCACTGGGCCCTTCCACATCAGTCACTACTCAAGAAAATATCCTATAGCCTATATGCCTATAGCCTGATCTTACAGAAACATTTTCTTAATTGAGATTTCTCTTTCCAGATAACTGTTGGGGGAAAGTTGGGGGCAAAAAGAGCACAGTAGGACAATAGCCAAGAGAACCTTCAACCCCAAATACTCAAGGCATTGGGTGGATCTTCAGTAAGGAATACTTTACCTGTGGAGGCTCTGGAAATGAGCCTGTTAAACCCATTGATTTGTCAAGCTAGACTTGGGTGGAGTCATATTTTGATCTGTTGCCATTCTTTTTGTAGTGAGTAGACATTTGTTCATGTCTCCTCAGGAAAAGTTCACCCAACAGTGTGATTCCAGCAAAATTTCCTAAAGGGGGTAAGTATCTGGCAAGTGTCATTTATATCCTTTACTCGTTCCTCGTAATTTATCATTTGGATACGGATGTCATGTCTGGAGCTCCGGCGGTCACAGTGAACCAAGAGGTGAAGACGCAACTGAACTCTGAGCTCCTGAGATTGTCATAGTGAAAGGGTAGATTGAGCTTGGATGCCAGATGACACCGGACTGGACAACTCCTACCTCCGGACTTGTTTTATGTGTGAGAAAAATAAATCTGTTCCTTACTGTTGCAGAATATTTCTTTACACTGTGCGAAGATGTGACTCTGATGTTGCTTTAATAAAGAGCTGAATGGCGGATAGCTAGGCAGGACAGGATAGGCAGGATTTCCGAGAGAGAAAGAATGCTGGGAAGAAGAAAGACAGAGATGCAAGCAGATTCAGAGCAAGTTGGACATGCCATACTAAGGAAAGATTAAAGCCGCATGATAGAATGTAGATTAATAGAAGCAGATTAAGTTACAAGAGCTAGTTGGGGCAAGCCTAAGCTAAAGGCCCCAACTAATATGAAGTCTCTGTGTCATTATTTGGGGGCTGGGAATCCAAAGATAGTCTGACAAGAAAGCTTACTACAATAGGCACCCCATGTTGAGTGCCAAATGACGTTTTTGTGTTGGCTTAGGGCTGTACATTGCTCTGTGGATATTTTAATTATCATCTGCAACCCCACAGCCCCACCAGCCACCCAGGCAGAGCATCTGACTCCACAGCCCCGGCTCTGCCACAGCCACAAAATGTAGATTAAAATTAAGTCTCTATATATCAATAAGACTCGGGAGGCACACACCCATACACACACATGTATACACCCATACACACAGGGGTGTTGTGGAACATTAATTGAAGATGTGTTACATTTGTCTATGATGTGGAACATATGTTTAATAGTGAAAGATGTGTTGTATTCTTTTATGTTGCATTTATTTAACTCTGTGATGCGGTGTCACTTTGTCTGTCTAAAACACCTGATTTGTCTAATAAAGAGCTGAATGTCCAATAGCTAGGCAAAAGAAAGGGTGGGTGGGGCTTTCAGGCAGAGAGAATAAATAGGAGGAGAAATCTGGAAGATTGGAGAGGGAGAAAAGAAGGGGTCAGCCACACAACAACACAGCCAGACACAGAATAAGAAGGAAAGAAAAGATATACAGAAACAGAGAACGGTTAAAGCCCAGAGGCGAAAGGTAGACAGGGTAAGTTAAGAAAAACTGGCTAGAAATGAGCCAAGCTAAGGCTGGGCATTCATAAGAAAAAATAAGCCTCCATGTGTTTATCTGGGAGCAAAGAGCGAAGAGTAAAAACAACCAACTACACAGGGGTTTACACCCCAAACACACAGGGGTATAAATGCAAACACCCAAACATACAGGGGTATATACCCATACACCCTGGGTAATACACCCATACACACAGGTTCTTGGGCACACACACACACACACACAAATTAGTAGCTAGTAAATCTTTTTTAAAATTATTTTCTTTTGCCAGGCAGTGGTGACACATGCCTTTAATCCCAGCACTTGAAAGGCAGAGGCAGGTGGATCTCTGTGAGTTTGAGGCCAGCCTGGTCTACAGAGTGAGTTCCAGAACAGGCTCCAAAGCTACACAGAGAAACCCTATCTCAAAAAAAAAAAAAAAAAAATTATTTTCTTTCTCTTACATGGATGGGTGCTTTGTCTACAGAGTCCAGAAGAGGGTATCAGATGGACCTGGACCTGAAGTCAAGGATGGTTGTGAGCCTCCATGTGGGTGCTGGGAATCAAACCCAGGACCTCTGGAAGACCAGCCAGTGCTATTAACCACTAAGCCATCTCTCCAGCCCCCTATATCATTTTTCTTTTAAGTGTTTGCAAACTGGGCACACACCTTTAATCCCAGCATTTGGGAGATGGAGGCAGACAGATATCTGTGAGACCAACCTGGTCTACATAAGGAGCTCCATGTAATCCAGGGATGCATTAAGACCCCATCTGGAGGAGGAGGAGGAGGAGGAGGAGGAGGAGGAGGAGGAGGAGGAGGAGGAGGAGGAGGAGGAGGAAGAGGAGGGAGAAGGAGGAGGAGGAGGAGGAGGGGAAGGAGAAGGAGAAGAAGGAGGAGGAGGAGGGGAAGGAGAAGGAGAAGGAGAAGGAGAAGGAGAAGAAAGCCAGGGTTGATGACATTTATTTGCAATCCAAGCCCTGTATGGGCTGGTTCTAGCCAGACAGCCTACCTCTGCCGAGATTAACGGCATGCACTTTATGCCTGGCTAACTCTAAGAATCTTCGCCCTTAGCTGGGTGTTGGTGGCACACACCTTTAATCCCAGCACTCGGGAGACAGAGGCAGGCAGATGTCTATGTGTTTGAGGCCAGCCCGCTCTATAGAGCTAGTGCCAGGACAGGCTCCAAAGCTACAGAGAAATCCTGCCTCCAAAAAAATCTTAACAAAGCTTTAGGGCTACTGGTCATGTCAGTAAACACTGCTATAGGTCACAGATAGAGAAAGCCCCCAGAGGGAATACCACTTAGGGTCTTCCTTCCTTCTTTCCTTCCTTTCTTTCTCCCCTTTCTTTTTTCTCCCCTGTGCATTATTCATTCGGGATCCAGCACCTATTATAAAATCCTAGAAAATGCAAACTGATCTATAAAGACAGAGGAAGAGACACAGTCAGATAAAGATGTTAAGACTCATAGATGATCCATGTTAGATGTGTGCTGTAAATCACACATTGGCTACCAGACCCAGTTATCCCATTAAACACCCAGCTGGCTGTTCCTGTGAGAGGCTTTATGGAGGCCATTACACCCACAATCCGGTGACTTAAAGAAAGATTAACCTCTGTCCTCTGGATGGACTTCATCCAATCAATTCAGAGACCTGAAAGCAAATACAAGGTTTGCTTGAAGTGGGAAAATTCTCTCTGTGGCCTCTAGCATGGTTTCTTTTTTGGTTTTCTGAGACAGGGTTTCTCTATTTAACAGTTCCCCTGTCCTGGAACTCATTCTGTAGACCAGGCTGGACTTGAACTCACAGAGATCCGCCTGCCTCTTCCTCCAGCGTGCTGGGAGTAAAAGTGTGCATCACCACTGCCTGGCGCAATCAGAATTTAACTTAATTTAACTTAATTTAACTTAATTTAAAAGCGCCTATGTTAAGCAATCCTTGTATGTTAGGCATGACTTTAAACCCAGGTGAGGCCTCTTGTGGGGGAGGGGCGAGTAGATGAGAAAAGCGGTGAGTGTGTGTCAGGTAGGGTCTGTACTAAACAACACTGGTCTCCTGGAATGAGTTTGTCCTCCTGAGAACATGCTGTTATGGAGCAAGGCTTCCCTGTACACTTGAGGTTTGGCATAAGGCTGTTTCTGTCTCCATTTCCTTGCCATGTTGTAACACCACCAAGCAGAGGTCAAATAGTGTTGCCCAAACCTTGGTCTTTTAGCCTCTAGGACTATAGGCAAAATAAACCTTTTTTATTTAGCAAGTACCCAGCCTCCTGTATTGTGATATAGCCACAGAAGACTGACTGATGTAGAGAGTACAGGCCATGTGTTTTATTTGTGTCTATATGGCATGTACAAATAGCTGGGTAGCTCTGAGTACATGTGGCCACCTAGCCTGCTAAACAGAAGAAGATAATATAATAGTTATTAAGAAATGCCAAGGAGCACACAGAGAAACCCTGTGTCAGAAAACAAAGAGAAGAAAAGAGAGAGAGAGAGAGAGAGAGAGAGAGAGAGAGAGAGAGAGAGAGAGAGAGAGACACGATGGGCTACCAGACCGCCACCCCAGAGCAAAATTCTCTGAGTCAGTTGGTAACAAAAAAAAAAAAAAGATGCCAAAAGCAGGCAGGCCAAGCTAGTAGCAGGGGTGCATGGAGTAGGGTGGTGCTGAGGGTGTGGGAGGATTTGGGAGTTCAGAGGGCATCTGCAAGAGCCTTGGGTACTTAGTGTGCAACTTGAGCCAGTTGGGTTGGATGAAGACTTCCTTAGCCTCCTGATCACACCACGCACGCACGCACGCCGCACGCACGCACGCACGCACGCACGATCGTACGCACGCTCACATTTGCTCACACACGGGTATGAGCACACGCCCCTTCTACCCCAGCATGTGTGCACTTGGAGCTGGGGAGAGGAGACGAAAGCTAGCTTCGAAATAAATAAATAAATAAATAAATAAATAAATAAATAAATAAATACATCTAGACACACTCTGGCCACCGAAGTCTAGAGAGAAAACACAGTATCTGGGGGTCAGGGACATGGCCACCTCCTCCGTGTTCTTCTTCTCCCACCCAAAGGAACCACAGAGAGCAGAGCAGTTGAGAGGCCAGTCATCCTCTTTCCTGCCAATGCCTCTCTAGCACCCTCTACTGTCCAGGCAGGCTAACTTTCTAGTCTACAAAGCATAATGCAGTGGGTTTGGCGGGGATTGGGAGCGGTGCAGGGAGTGGTGCGTGTGCGTGTGCGTGTGCGTGTGTGTGTGTGTGTGTGTGTGTGTGTGTATCCTTTGTATACAGGAGCAGATTCAACCAACTATAGTTTTAAAGTACCAAAGGATGCCATGAAATGTTGGCACACACCTTTAATCTCAACACTCGGGAAGCAGAGTCAGGCTGACTCCTGAGTTTGAAGCCAGCCTGGTCTACAGGGTGAGTCCTAGGACAGCCAGGACTATTACACAGAGAAACCTAGTCTTACTGGCTCCAAAGCAATACAGAGAAGCCCTGTCTTGAAAAAAATAAAAAGAAGAAGAAGGAGGAGGAGGAGGAGGAAGGAGGAGGAGGAGGAGGAGGAGGAGGAGGAGGAGGAGGAGGAGAAGGAGGAGAAGGAGGAGAAGGAGAAGAAGAAGAAGAAGAAGAAGAAGAAGAAGAAGAAGAAGAAGAAGAAGAAGAAGAAGAAGAAACCTTGCCTGGTGAAGGAGGTGTAAAAAAAAAAACAGAGAAAAGAAAATAGGAAGTAGCAGGGATGCTGAGCCACGCATAATAGTGTGGGTCTGTAATTCCAGCGCTTAGAGGGAAGAGGGAGGAGGATTCTGAATTACATGATGAGACCCATTCTCAAAAGGAGGTAGAGGGAGACCTGGAGCTCAGCAAAGCGCTTGCTGCATTAGTGTGAGGACCCTCAGCTTCCCTCATGGAAAGCCAGGGAGGAGGAGCAGAAAGCTCCTTGCCAGCCGACTTGTCTAGCAGCAGGCCAGAGAGAGGCCTTATCTCAAAAAAGAAAGGCCTGGGTTGGTCTCTGAGTGTCAAAGGACACACACACACACACACACACACACACACACCCAGGGCCAACAAGATGACTCAGCAAGTAAACTACTAACATAAGTCTGAGGACTTGCGTTCCATATCCAGAACCCACAGAAAGGTGGAAAGAACCAACTTTACAGGTGTGACAGATACATGTGCACCAAGGTCCACATACGCCACACTCACATGCATAAAATTATGCATGAACACACACAAATAATTTATTTTTATGTGTACATGGACGGTTGTGCAGTGCCCCTGGAGGCCAGAAGAGGGCGTCAAACTGAAGTTACAGGTGGTTGTGATGTCTGTACTTTTTTGTTTGTTTGTTTTTAGAGACAGGATTTCTCTGCTTTGGAGCCTGTCCTGGAACTAGCTCTGTAGACCAGGCTGGTCTCGAACTCATAGAGATCTGCCTGCCTCTGCCTCCCCAGTGCTGGGACTAAAGGTGTGGGCCACCAACACCAGACTATACTTTCTTTTTTTTAGTTACTTTTGTGTAACGGTGATTAAAATACCGACAGAGGGCTGGGGATTTGGCCCAGTGGACAGGCTGCTTGGCTCGTATGTGTAAAGCCCAGGTTTCATCCCCAGCACACTATAAACCGGGTGTGTTGGCCCACGCCTGTGATGCCAGTGCTCTGTAGGTAGGAACAGAGGGATCAGGAGTGCATGGTCATTTGAGGGCTATACATTGAGTTGAAAACCAGCCAGATACATGACACCTGTCTCAACAAACAAACAAGCAAACAAAACTAGCAGGAACAACTCCGGAAAAGAAAGATTTTTTAGGGCTCACAGGCTGATAGGGTTTTGCCGCCCCGCCCCGCCCCCGCCCCGCCCCCACTCCACCCCTGGTGAAGAAAAAGGCTGAGTGGACCCTGTCAGTGGGAGCCTGCAGTGACAGCTGCTCGCCCAACATGAGACACGGAAGCTGCGGCGACTGAAACGAGGCCAGTCTATAATCCTCAAAGGCCAGCCCCTAGTGACCGGCTTCTGCCAGTGGGGACCCACGCCAAAGACTCCATAGCCCCTCAAACAGCTGCAGAACAAATACATCAAATAGAAGCTGGAAGGGAAATATCCAATTCAAGCCACAACACAGGCACAGACTTCTTTTTCCTTGATATTTATGTTTTCTTCTTTCCCTCCTTTCACCCAAGCTGATTTCAAAACATGACCCACCTGCATCAACCTCTTCAGTGTATAATCCTGGGGCTGGAATCAACAACCTTGCCTATGCTAATTCTCTACCACTGAGCCACGCCCCAGCCCCTCACGGAGGGGGGGGAGGGAGGGATTCTAGGCAGGGGCTCTACCACTGAGCCACGCCCCAGCCCCTCACTGGGGGATTCTAGGCAGGGGCTCTACCACTGAGCCACACCCCAGCCCCTCACTGGAGGGGGGGGTTCTGGGTAGGGGCTCTACCCTTGAGCCACGCCCCTGCTCCTCACTTTTTTCTTTATTCTCAAAACAATACAATGCAATAATAATTCACATAGCATCAACAGCTGTACCGAGTATTGCATGGAAATTAAAGTACTGGGCTATGCCTACAATTCCTACAGTTCTGGCACTCCAGAAGTGGAGGCAGGAGGAACAAGAATTTAAGGTCATCCCTGACTACATAGAGAGTTCAAGTTCAGCCTGGACTACCTGGGGTTTTGTATAAAGATGGCTGGGGACGCTGCTGATGGTACAGGCTTTTAATCCCAGCCCTTAGACAAAGGCAGAAGGATCTCTGTAAATTCCAGGCCAGCTTGTTCTGCATAGAGAGTTCTGGGCTTGGCAGGGGTACATAGTGAGACCTGTCAAAAAAAAAAAAAAAAAAAAAAAAGAAAAAAAAAAAAGAAAGAAAGAAAGAAAGAAAGAAAGAAAGAAAAAGAAAAAGGCTTCTGGTTTCTGGTACATTTCATGAAACATAGTCACTGTCATCATTATTTATTACTGGTGTAGCACAAGTCATCCAAACCCATCATCTTTTTTCTGGCATCCCCCCCAAAACTCCTACATGTGTCCCCTAAGATTCCAAGAAAGGCCTCCTCCGTGCCCCACTTTCTTTAAAAACGTCTCCCTCCTTGCTATGTGCCTTCGCCATCGCTAGAAATTCGGGGTGAGTCAGGGCAACTTCCTCTCCTCCCACCATGCTCTGGGTTCTGAGCATTTTCCAGTCAAGGTTCCAAGCTTGGATCCAGTCTCCTCCTGGGTTTCTCTTTCTGTCCGTCATCCTCTGGCCCCGCCCACTAGGCATCTCCCCACCCCCTCCCTAACACACCCCGCCCTGCGATTAAGTCAGCTGAATGGACTCCTGGCCACTCCAGGAACTCTGTAGACAGGGACAGGGGACACCTGGGAGACAGTCCCAGAGGCGTGACTGGTGCAGTGGCAATACCCCATCTTCAAGTCCAAACGGTCCTGAAATCTAGAGAGAGCTGATGCCTGCCTGCAGCACGGACTGGGGAACCCGGCCTCAGAACATCAGGAGCTCAGAGAGCGTGCGTGCATGCAAAACAAGATCCCAGGAGACCCACGCGGTGAGAATCGCGGCGGTGCCGAGAAAAAATGGTTAAAATTCGTGCTCCTGGAGAGGAAGGATGAACCTGTGCCATTTGCAGGAAAAGTGAACGGGGACTGGAAAGCCTCGTGTCACGCAAAATAAACCAGACTCAGAAAGGCAAATATCACGAATTTTCTCTCTTAGACAGAATCTACATTTAGCAGTATGTAGGAAAGCCATAAAAGCACAACGGGAATTATTTGCAACAGGCAAGAGAACGGTGGGGGGCGTGAGGGAGCGCAAGAGGGACATAACCACCTGTAACTCCAGCCCCAAGGGAGCAACACACTCTTCTGGTTACCCTAAAGACATGCATACATGTGCAGACACACACACACACACACACACACACACACACACACACACACACACACAATGAAAAAGCTCGACAGTTAAACACGTGTTGCTTTTCCAGAGAACCTGGGTTCAGTGCCCAGCACCCACATGGCAGCTCACAACCGTTTTTTAACTCCAGGTTCCACAGGCTCAGAGGTCTTCTGATCTCTCAGGACACTGAGTGCATGTGTTACACAGGCATGCATGCAAGTAAAACATCAATGCACATAAAATAAAGATAAAATCCCTTTTACAAATCAAAAGTAACATTGAAAAAATAGAATAAGAATAAAGCAAAAATGACACATGTAATGATGTCATAACGAAACGCATTATTCTGTATACTAACTGAAAAAAGTTACCTAAGGGGAAAAGCCTTCCTCCCCAAGAGGGTGGTCCACCCACGACCACCAACAGCATCCTCTGGTGAGAGTGTCGGGAGTGCTTTGTTGACACAGTGCAATGAATCTGTTGCTTGAGCCCAGAAGTTTGATGACAGCCTGGGCAACACAGCAGGAGCCCTCTCAATAATAATAATAATAATAATAATAATAATAATAATAATAAATAGAAAGAAGAAAAGCATGGTTCAGGATCCCACCACCAAGCCTGACAACCTGAGTTCAAATCTGAGAACCACATGGTGGAAGGAGAGAACTGACCCTCTGCAACACACACACACACACACACACACACACACACACACACACACACATCATACACACACAATACACACACACACACACTCATACACACACAATACACACACGTACACACACACACTCATACACACACAATACACACACACATGCTCACACATATACACACACAAATACATCACACATGCTCACACACACTGACACAATACACACACACATACACACACATATACACACACACATACACACACATGCTCACACATACACACACATACACACACATGCTCACACACACACACACTCACACACATATACAATACACACACAGAGACACACACAAATAAACACACAAACACACATACACACACTCACACAATACACACACATACACATACACACATATACACACATACAAACTCACATATACACATACACACATACAACACATACACACACATATACACTCACATACACACACTCATACACACACAATTTTATAAAGGAGTGGGGGAGGGACACAGAAAGGTGTTGTCGTCTGGCTTGTCTGTAGCATCCTATGCCCTCCAGCCTGTGGATGAGAGAGCGTCTTCCTTCCTGCGAAGCCTCAACAGTGTTTATTCCTAACTGCCATTATGAGCCATCCCACTGGTCTCCTACTGGAACATCCACACGCTTTTCACTTGCATTTTTACTAATGGTTTCCATATTGGTTTCTGTGTGTTTATCTTCCTCCACTGACTGTGTATCTGCTCTTGTCTTCAGCCCATTTCCTATTGGGTTGTTTGTTGTTTGTTTGTTTGTTTTGAAAGACCCCCCACTCAAGGCTAATAGCTTAAGGCCTGGCTTAGCAATGGTAACGCTATTTTGCAAGGCTTCCACATAAACAGGACAAGGTCAGTACTCACAGGCTGCCACATCTGGCCTTGGGAGGGGAGCAGAGAGTTCAGAGAAAAACCCAAACATGAGCTGTCAGCTATTATCAGATCCCCAAACACGTAAGAGGCTTGTCCTCGGATGACTCAACGCCTTATCTGAGCTGACCAATGGGACTCCTGTAACTATGCATCTCGCTTCTGTACCCATGCTTTTGCTATCCAGCCCTATAAAAGTCCCTCTCCCCAGCCTGTGGGCGCGCAAGTCCTCCGAGAGACTTTGTCGCCCACAGGTACCTGTGTATCTCAAATAAACCTCTTGCAGTTTGCATCCGCATCCGTGTCTCGGCTTGGTCTTTGGGTCCAGGGGTCTCTTCCTGGAGGGAAGTCCTCTTCTGGGGTCTTTCAGTTTGTTTGTTTGTTTTTCCTCTAGTTTTTCGAGGCAGGGCTTCTCTGTGTAGCTTTGGAGGCTGTCCTGGAACTCACTCTGTAGACCAGGTTGGTCTCAAACTCACAGAGATCCTCCTGCCTCTGCCTCCTGAGTGCTGGGATTAAAGGCGTGTGCCACCAACGCCCGGCGAAATGTTTGTTGTTGTTTTGAAGCAGTTTTGCTATGTAGCCCAGGCTAGCCTCAAACTCAGAATTCTCCTTTTTCAGCTCTCCTTGTACAGGCATGTACTTAGAGAATCTGTTATTTTAGTTTAATTTGTTTTTTTTTTAGTTTTTGTGTGTGTGCATGTTGTATGGTACGCACATGTGTATTCAAGTGTATGTATACATACATGCAGAAGCCAGAGGTTGACATAAGGTGTATATCTGCAGGCAGAAGAGGGCACCAGATCTCATTATAGATGGTTGTGAGCCACCAGGACCTCTGGAAGAGCAGCCAGTGCTCTTAACCTCTGTGAACCATCTCTCCAGCCCCCTGTGCCAGTTTCTTCAGGTGGGTGTGGGAGTCCTAATTCATGTTTGTTCTCACTCTTGCACAAGCCCTCTCCCCAGCCCCCTGGATCAGCTTTGAGAGGTGGGGGCAGGGTGTAATCAGGTATGGGGGACTATGCTTGTATTATCTCAGCCCTTGAGAGGCTAAAGCAGAAGAATTAAAAGTTTGAGGCTCAAGGCTTGTCCAGGCTACATAAGAAGACACTGTTTCAAAACAAAACAAAAAACCCTTTGTGCAGCCCCAGTACAGATGCAAGTTGTCTTTTTCCAGTCCACACTTGGATCTAGTGGGAGCACAGGCTCATAATCCCAGCAGCACTCAGAAGCTGAGGTAAAAGGACTATCCATAAGTTCAAGGCTAGCCTGGGGTACCTGCTGAGTTCCAGGTCAGTCTGGGCTCCAGAATAAAACCAAATCAAATAAGCAACAAAAAGAAAGAAAGAATGAAAGGGGGGGGGGGCAAAGCCCAGAGCCCTCCCTGCTCACCTTTAGTCCCAGCACTCTGGAGACAGAGGCAGGTTGTTCTCTGTGAGTTCAAGGCCAGCTTGGTCTACAGATTGAATTCTAGGCCCGGAAAGGCTACACGAGGAGACCCTGTCTCAATTAAACAAAACAAATCCACAACGCTCCTCAGAGGGTTGACTCTGTGGGTGTGGAACTTGTCCACGTGGAGAGCCGACTGTGCTGTCCTGCAGAGGACAGGGACACAACAGCATCATGAGGGGGTGTCCTGGTAGATGGCACCAAGTAGACCATACAGATACCGGTGTCACCTGTGTCCCCGTGACATCATAGTCAGACTCCAGAATACGCATGTGTGAGCTTGTGCTCTCTCCAAAGCCTGGGAGATAGGACCACGGGTGTGAGATGCGGGGAATGCCCCCTCCCCAAAGTGGGTGAGGGACTTGAAGCAGAGGCGTACAAAGAGCCAGTGACCTGCAAGAGTCAGGGCACCTCTAGGGAGTGACAGAAGCAGTAAGCAGTTGCTGGGCGGGCGGGGAGACTCTAGGTGGAGCTGCAGGGAGCTCCAGGCATGCAGCCTTGTGAGTCCTCACCCACGCTGGGGTGGACCCTTCTGTGATGCAGCAGCGGGCGGGAGGAGGGGGCGGTCCCTCAGAACCTGTAAGTAACCCCCAGACAGCTCTGGTTTCCCAAGCTGGACTTGGATGGGATACTTCATTGGTCTGTTATTGCTCCCTCTATCTGGGGAGAGTAGAAACAGACTCCTCATGAATTCAAGCAACAGGCTCAGGCTAGAGCAGTGGGAGAAACTTAGGGTCCTTGCTGGCCCCAAGAGTGAGCACCCTACATTCCGCATCTTACTGTAGTCTCTTCTCTCACCCCACTCCAGCCCTTGGATGATACAGGTCTCCAACTTGACCCTGACACAGAAGCTATATGTTTAAACTACATTTTTTTAAGTTACATTTATTTCTTGTGTGCATTTTTGGTCGACGCGGACAAATCGCATGAGACGGTTCTCTCCTTCCACCGTGTGGGCTCTGGGTTGGCTGCACCCACTGAGCCAGCTTGACAACCTGAAAGCTGTAATTCTTAGTTTCTGGCTCCTTCCCTGGGTAGGGATTGCTCCTGAAGAAAGCACTAATGGTACTTCCACTTCCGGTCTGCCCTGCATCCGCCCAGTACAGAGACCTAGACAAGCGGGGAGATCAGACACGCAGGAGGGAAGTTGTCAGTGTGTGGGGACTGCTCACCCTTTCCACGAGTGAGTGCAAAAGAGCGCCCATGGGATGTGATGGGAGGGTACCAGCTGGCGCACTACTGCCTAAGACTAAAAAGTCTCCCACACAGAGGACAGGTGTGGGCCCTACAGGATCGCGGAGCTGGAGGCAACCTAAATGCCCATCTCTGGGCGAGAGGATAAGTACGGGCTCTGTGGGCGCGCTGTCACAGTTACAGACAGGGAACTGGATGTCCGCAGCCGTGTGGGAAGATCTCAGGGATGAAGCGTTACGTTTTAATTTTTTTTTCAAAGTTAGTAGATTTATAGCACAATCTCATTTGTGTAAATTGGAAACGCAGAGACACACAAAGTCACAAATTAAACCGGTGCCTCTTGGCAGTTGTATATCAGGCCCGCTGAAGTGGGTGTCTGGGAGGCGGACTGGTGCTGGGGATGGGAGTCTTTTATGGGCCAACTGTGGTTCTGTGTTGTGATCTGAAAAGTATGATTAACAACCGCGGGCACTGAGGACTAAGAAGAAATAAAAACCGCAGACACATCACAGCAATTGATTACTAGTTATGTGAATCTGATGACTCCCAGGGTGAGTTCCAGACCCCAGCCTGTCCCAGGAAGTGCCCTTGTCCCCAGCAAACGAGGACCTTCCTCCCATGTTTTTCCAACTGTCGGAAAGGAAACACCTTGACTGTTGATGTGTGTGTGTGTGTGTGTGAGTGTGTGTGTGTGTGTGTGTGTGTGAACTGTTAATTACCAGGTATCTTCCTCAGTAGCTCTTCAACTTACTTTATTTTTTTGGTCTCTCCCTGAACCTGGAGCTTACCACTTGGTTAGACTGGCTAGCCAGCAAGGCCCAGGGAGCCTTCTGTGCGTCTCCCCAAGCAAAGCAATTGCAGATATGCAATGTTGTATTGGCTTTTAATAGGTGTCCTGGACATCAAACGCAGGCCCCAATGCTTGTGAGGCAAGCAATTTTACCAACTGAGCTGTCTCTGCAGTCCATCTCTGTTCCTTTGGTTTGGGAGATGCTCTTGCTATGTTATCTAGTCTGGTCTTGGATGTTTGGTCCTCTTGCCTCCTGAGTGCTGGGTTTAGAAGCACCTGCGACCACACCCAGTTCCAGCTCTGTTCAGGCTCTTGTCCCATCTCTCAACAGCATGCACAGTGGGGTGAAATGGAGAATTCTGTACACACCCCAGACTGTTACTAACCAATAGAGGAACCCTAAGGAAATCATCAGAAAAGCGGGACAACCATTATATGGGTCAGAGTCCCAGGACGCACAGTCATGCACCCCTCAACACCTTGCAGAGTCATGGACCACCGTGCACTGTGAGAGAATGTAGACAGGTTTTGTTGTTGTTGTTTAAAGATTTATTTACCTTTATTTTATGTATATGTTTGTCTGCATGTGTGTATTTGTGCCATGTTTGTGCCTGGTGCTCTCAGAAACCAGAAGAGGGCATCAGAGACCCTGGAACTGAAATTACAGACATTTATTTGTGAGCTTCCACCCGGATAACCCAGTAAGGGTATCTCTACCAGACCAGTAAGGAATGTGGATTCCTGACATTCAAGAGCGCTCAACTCCAAATCTTCCTCCTGTCAAAGCCCTGCTTCTACAGGAGTTTCCTTCTTCCTTAGACAGCCTAACTGACTCACAGGCCTGCCTTTTCCCCAAACACCCTGAAATACCCAGAAATGAAGGATTTCCAGCTACCTGGATATTCCCAAGCATGACAACACCCAAAAATAAACCTCACAATCACAACAACAATTACTCATTCATAGGGATCTTAAGGAGACACCCTCCTCAGTCAGGAAGCCTGTTCCACACATGCCCACCTTCCACATCTGGTCACACTGTGACCTTAAACCTTTGCCCGTTCCCACTACTGCTCCCTCCCTCCAGTGTAGTCTAAATTGGGGAGCCCTGGCCTTTGGTGTCCTGAGAGAGATGGTTTCTCTTTCCTTACAGCATCACATACCTAGCCACACCCACACCTGCTCACCTACCTGGCCCAGGAATTGGCTCTGCCGACTGAATTTGCCTCTGCTGGGTACATTTTAGTTTCCTGTCATCTTTTTTTATCTCTTTGGACATATTATCAAGGATAGTACATGTAAGCCTGGCTTAAAAAGCAGAGTCATGCAGCTCAGGAGACACTTGGGATTTGAGCATGGCTACACTATTACAACTGGGTCTGGTGACCATGATGCCGGTCTTGGCTACAGCTGGCCCTGTCCCTCCTTCCAAGCCCACTCTAGCCAGAAGAGGCTGTGGCATCAGCATTTCCCAATCTATATCACAACGGGAGCTAAAAATCTTCAAACAAGCCAAGGATGCTTTGGTGTGTTACTGTTACCAGAATGGGCTACCCTACATCTTTCCTACTGGGGTGAAGATGGTAGCCTACCCCTTTGGGCTAACCTCTAACCTTCTGCTACAGGCTAGGCTAGAGACTTCCAGCTATGACCAGTCTATCCTTTCTGACATGAATTCAGTTCACATGCTCCGGCCAGGCTGCTGTGAACTAGGCCCCATCTCTCCCGTGTGGACTAACCTGTGTTTTTCTCTTCAGGAGGAATCACTGCTACAGAAGGATGTCCGGTGCATCACCAAGCTCTTTCCCCATGAGCAGAAACTGCTCCAGCTGCAGGTGAGGAGCAAGCCAGGTAAGGTTACCCCATGCTCTGTCACTTCACTCCTAAAGTGCCTTCTCTTCTGGAACCTTCTCCAAGACAGTGTGCTGCTCAGAGAGGTGACTCAGCATTCCATCTTCAAAGACAATGGTTCATGATGACACACAGTCTCCTGTAGCTCAGGCTGCCCTCAAACTTATTGTGTGGCTGTGGGTGCCCTTAAACCCCTAATCCACCTGCCTGCTGGGATGGCGGGCATGTGCCACCACATCTGGGTTTACGTAGTGCTGGGGATTGAACCCACAGCATCATGCATGTTAGGCAAGGGCTGACTCAGGGTCACACCCTTGGCCCCACTCATGATGAACTGAAAACACTGCTCACGTGTGCCAATAGGAGCATCCTAGACCCCTCTTGTCTTCCAACCCTGCTCCTGTTCCATATGATGTAGGCCTGAACTCAAAGTGATGTTGTAATATATCTTGTTTTCGTGTGTGCATGTGTGTGTGTGTGTATATGTGTGCTCATGCTTGCACACATGCACATGTATGCAGGCACACATGCTCATGTGTGTGTGTGTGTGCTCATGCTTGCACACATGCACATGTATGTAGGCACACATGCTCATGTGTGTGTGTGCATGTGGGGGGTGTAAGTGGCCGTCAGGTGTCTTCCTCCATCACTTTCCACTTTGTTTATTGAGGTGGGGTCTGTCACAGAAGCAGAGCCCACTGCTTCAGACAGACAGCTTGCCCTGGGAACCCTAGTTTCCACCTTTGAGTGCTAGGGTCACAGGCAGGGTCACAGGGAGGTGAGCATGCCCAGCCAGCTTTCACATGTGCTCTGGGGATCCAAACCCAGTCCTCACATTTGAGTGGCAAATTCTGTATCCACTGAGCCATCTCCCTGATGCTTGAACTTTGATTCTAAAATGTCTCTTCCTGGGGACAGTCTTTCCAGGGTCACCAGATGACTCTGTGGCATTTGCCACCAAGTCTATGACCTGAGTTTGGTCCTTGAAACTGAATGAAGGCAGGAGAGTTGGTCCTCCAACTTCTGTGAGTCCTGGGCATCACACACACACACACACACACACACACACACACACACACACACACGCACGCACGCACGCACGCACCCACTCAGTCATAAATGTAAAGGGACTTGGCAGGGACTGGCTGGATGGCTGAGTATGTAAAGGTGCTTGCCTCCAAGCCTGATGACAAGAGTTCAATCCTGGACATCCATGTGGTGGCAGGAGAGGTCCGACTCTCTGGTCCCCTGAATCAGGTATGGGTAAGCACTGTCACACAGGGACTCCACTACAGCCTCTCAGAGCTTCCTTATGCTCCCCAGTGCCATGGAGGACACATGGGACAAAGGAACCCTGTCTTCACCAGGTGCAGAGATTAAAACATTTTCGCTGTGACGTGCTCATTCCCAGCTTCCTCCTCTGAGCACTGAGAAAGACGGAAGCAGGGGTCATCCCTGCTCTAAGTGAGAAGCAGAGAGTGATTGGAGCCGTCTGACAGGAGGCAGGGTGGTGTGAGATGGGCTTCCAGGGCACCCAGGGACGGGGACAGTACAGTGGCTGCTGTGTTCTGTGGGCCACATTGTGGCAGGTGTGTGGAGGCTGAGCAGTGGCATCCAGGTGTCCCTGTCCTGAACACTGGGAATGTGTTACTACTCTCTGTGTCCCGAGAAGGCTGAGCTGTGACCCATGGCGTGGGTGCTGGTCGTGGCCTCCATCAATAAACACAGAAGCTCAGAGGAGAGGAGAGGTGAGAGCCTGGGAGGCAGAGGAGCCCTGGGACGGCCCCACCCACAGCTGCAGCTCATCTTCTCCACGTGGAACCTGGTTGTAAGTCCAGGCTGCTCTTCTTGGTTATGCTTAACCTAAAACATTCCATTTTTTCTACCTATGTGTGTGCACATGCATGCGCATCTCCTGGGGCTGGAGTTATGGTGGCTGTGAGCTGTTGTGTGGGTGCTGTGTAGCCCTGGTTTTCCTGACAATCACTCTGTAGACCAGGCTGTCCTGGGACTCAGAGATCTGCCTGCCTCTGCCTCCCGAGTGCTGGGATTAGAGGCATGCACGTGGCTGCTTTTATATAATATATATGCAAATCAACAGTGAGGAGTTGGACTCTTTTGTCGTGTGTGATCCTTGAGTATGCTTGTGTGTCTGCCTTCTGTGATGTGTAATCATCAGACCACCTCTCTGAATCAGCAGGTAACCATAGATGTGTCATTGGCTGTCCACATTCACTGTGTTCACAAACTTGTGTATATGTCTCCAGTCTGTATGTGCTATGTATCTCTCTTGTATATGTCTCTGGGGCCGATGGGGGGTCTCTTTCATTCAGAATGCTGTCTCCTATAATAAGGAATCAGGAAACCCAACGTGGGCTGTAGAAGTTGTACAAGGGTGAGAACTTTAGCTCCAATCCCCAGCATCCATATTAAAAAAAAAAAAAAAAAAAAAAAAAAAAAGATACAGTGAGCTTTGCAAGTGGACACAGGACAGGGGGCTAGCTGTCACCCAGTCTAGCAATCTAGCAATTGGAAGCTTCAGATTTAGTTATAGACCTTGGCTCAATAAAGAAGATGGAAGCTGGGCAGTGGTGGCACACACCTTTAATTCCAGGCGGATCTCTGTGAGTTCGAGGCCAGCCTGGTCTACAAACCTACACAGAGAAACCCTGTCTCAAAAAAACCAAAAGTGGGGAAAGTAATGGAGAAGATACCTAACATGCACTTCAGGCCTGCATGAACATGGGCAAGTACATACATATTAAAATGTGCAGACTGGGGCTGGAGAGATTGCTCAGCAGTTAAGAGCACTGGCTGATCTTGCAGAGAACCCGAGTTGGGATCCCAACACCCACATGAGCTCACAACCATCCAAACATAATTCCAGTCCTAGGGACATGATGCCCTCTTCTGGCTTTTATGGGCACCAGACATACCCTTGGTGTACATACATACATGCTGACACCCATGTGTGCATACTATAAAAGTAAGTACATGTTTTCTTAATAGGTAGAGATCCATTCTGAAGATAGCTAGCATTGACCTCTGACCCCCACATGCCCACATAAGCTAATATGCATGCATGCAAAACACAGGCATGCATATGTCTAAAGAAAGAAACTCATATGGCAAAAATAAAAGGAAGGTTGCCATCACACATAAGAACAAGTGCATTGCCAAGCAGTGGTGGTAGCACACAACTTTAATTCCAGAACTAGGGAGGCAGAGGTAGGAGAATCTCTGTGAGTTCGAGGCCAGCCTGTTTAAAACAAAACAAAAAACCAAAGTGTATCGGGCTCCACAAGACTGTGATTACTCAGCTCTAAAACTTCGGACACGAGCCTGATATCCAGGAAGTACATGTAGGAAGGGAAGGACTCGCTCTCCAGCTCACCCTCTGGAGTGTAAGTGTTTAAGTTTACTATTGCCATGTGCATGTACTTGATGTGTGCACGTGTGTCGCTGCACTATGTCCAAGCAGTACCCGCAGAGGCCAAAAGAGGGCACTGGATCCCCTATAATTGGAGTCACAGACGGTTGTGAGTCACCATGTGGTGCTAGGAATCAAACCTGGGTCCTCTGGAAGAGAAGACAGTGCTCTTAACCACGGAGGCATCTCTCCAGCCCCCAAACATAATTAAATTAATAAAAAAGAACGTAGGTATTATTCTGAGTATGATGGTGGCACGTGCCTGTAATCTCAGCCCTGAGAAAGTGGAGGCATGAGAATCAGCAGTTCAAAGACATCCTAGGCTACATAGCCTGGGCTACTTGATATCCTATCTGAAAAAAAGAAAAGAAAAGAAAAAAAGTCACATGTGGGGCTAGAGAGAAATCTCTATCCTGGACATCTGCGCCTAGGAAGATGAACACAGTTCTACTGACACAGAGCTTACAACTTTGAGTGTGTGTGTGAGTGTGTGTGTGAGTGTGTGTGTGCATGTAGGTGTATTTGTGTGTGAGTGTGTGTGTGGTGTGTGTGAGTGTGTGTGAGTGTGTGTGGTGTGTGTGTGTGGTGTGTGTGGTGTGTGTGTGTGGTGTGTGTGTGAGTGTGTGTGTGTGTAAGAGTGTGTGAGTGTGTGTGTGTGTGAGTGTGTGTGTGTGTAAGAGTGTGTGAGTGTGTGTGTGTGTTCATGTGCATGTAGGTGTATTTGTGTGTGTGTGTGTGCATGTAGGTGTATTTGTGTGTGAGTGTGTGTGTGGTGTGTGTGTGTGGTGTGTGTGTGTGTGTGTGAGTGTGTGTGTGTGTGTAAGAGTGTGTGAGTGTGTGTGTGTGTTCATGTGCATGTAGGTGTATTTGTGTGTGAGTGCACCTGGAGGACAAAGGATCTCAGCTGTCCTCCCTCAATGTCTGTCCACCTGGTTTGGTTTTACTTTTATTTTCTAGTTACTGCCCTGTGGTTTGTCCATTAGGCTATGCTCGCTGTTGGTACAGTGAACCCCAGAGACCCTCCTATTTTTGCCTCCGGGACACTGGACCACAAGCACGTGCCACCGCGTCTGACTTTCCCCAGCTCTGGAGAATCGAACTCAGGTCTTCATGCTTGTGAGGCTAGTATGTTACCATCTGAGCCAGCCATCTCTCCAGCCCCAGCAGTGCATTTCTTCTATCATCAACATTTGGAAATGCATAAATGGGAAGTCAGCCAAGACTACATAGTGAAACGAGAGAGAGAGAGAGAGAGAGAGAGAGAGAGAGAGAGAGAGAGAGAGAGAGAGAGAGAGAGATCACAACTTCCCCCAAGATCCTGTGGAACTGTGGGGAACGGTGGTGGGGAGTTGAGGGGCTGGAGTGCAGCTGGACAGATAACTTAGCTGGTAAGAACCCCTGCTGTTCTTGCAGAGGACACAAGTTCAATTCCAGGACCCACAACATGCAGCTCACAACTGCCTGGAACTGAGTTTCCAGGGATCCAACACCTCTGGCCTCTGTGGGCACTACACTCATGTGTACACACCCCCACATACACACTTAAAGATAAAAGCTGGAGCTGGGGGAGGCGTACCCCTTTAATCCCAGCACTTGGGAGGCAGAGGCAGGGGGATCTCTGTGAGTTTGAGGCCAGCCTGGTCCACAGAGTGAGTTTCAGGACAGCCAGGGTTGTGTTAAAAGAGCCTGTTTCAAAAGCAAAAACAACAAAAAGAAATAAAAATTGATATAAAGATAGATAGATGGGTGAATAGATAGATGATGGATAGATGGGTAGATGGGTGGATGGATGGATAGATGATAGATAGATAGATGATAGATAGATGATAGATAGGTAAGTAGGTAGGTAGATAGATGGAGATAGAGAGGTAGATATAGTTATATAGATAAATGATGGATAGATAATAGATAGATATAGATGACAAATAGAAAGATATAGATAGATGATAGATGTAGATAGATGATAGATAATATATATAGGTGATAGATTGATGATAGGTGACAAATAGATAGATAGGTAGATAGGTAGATAGATAGATAGATAGATAGATATAGATATATAGGTAGATGATACATAAATAGAGAGATACAGGTACATAGAGAGATGATAAAGAGCTCCTGAGATGATTCAGCAGGTAAAGACATTTGTCACTAAACTTGATGACCTAAATTCAATCCCACAAGGTGGGACCCACAAGGTGGAAAGGAGAGAAGCAATAATGCAAATTATCCTCTGTCTTCCACATGTACCATGTGCATACACAATGAATGAATGAATGAATGAATGAATGAAGAGTGTACGTAGTTTAAGGAAGGAAAACCAAGTACAGTGGCTCATGCCCATAATCCCAGCAGTGTGGAGGTAGAGGCAGAAGGACCGTGAATTTAAGGCCATCTTTGGCTACCTAAGATCTTGTCTAGAAACCTGGCATGGTTAGTGGATACCTTTAAGCCCAGCACTTTTGAGGCAGAGGCAGGTGGATTTCTGGGAGTTCAAGTCTAATCCGGTTTACTTGGGAAATCCTAGGTCAGCCAGGGTTACATAGAAAGATACTGGTGGATGGGGGAATGACAAGAAAAGCCAGTTAGTATGTTTTAAATATTTCAAGCATTCTGTTGTGGAGCTGGAGAAATAGTTAAATATTTAGGAACACCAGCTGCTTCTCCAGAGGGTCCAGGTTCAATTCCCAGAACGCACATGGCAGCTCACCCCTGTCTGTAACTCAGTTCCTTTTCTGACCTCCTCCGGCACCGATTACAGACGTGGCACACAGATAGGCATGCAGGCAAAACGCCTATGCACATAAAATAAAAAGTAAATAAAATATCACTACACTCTATTACGTCATCTGACTATTTGGAGTCTAGGGGTTTGTCATAGACCTGTTTTCCATGTGTTGTCTTCTACCTTCCTCAGAACCACAGTTTTAAATCCTATGCTTAGGGCTGTATGGTCGGTCACACAATGGCAGCAGAAACCGCAAGTCTCATATCCTCATGCCAATCAATGAATTAAGCAGGAAGGTAGAGAGCAAACTTCCCACCATGCAGCAAATGATGGCAAACTTCTGATCCTCCTGCCTCAGCCTCCTGAGTGCTGGGATCATAGACGTGTTTCTCTAGGACCATTTCTTTCCTTGCAGCCATTTGTTTGTGTTTCGAGACAGGGTTTCTCTGTGTAACAGCTCTGGCTGTGCTGGAATGCTTTGTAGACTGGCCTGGCCTTGAACTCACAGAGATCTTTCTGCTTCTGCCTGCAGAGTGCTGGGATTAAAGTTGTACGTCACCACCACCAGCTTGTGGCCTTCCTTACTATGTTATCAGGTGGCCTGAAATTTGAGACCCTCCTGCCTCTGCCTCCTGCTGCTGGATTGCAGCATGTGCCACCATGTCTAGCAGTTGACCTATTTTATTCACTGCTAAAGCCCGTACCTTGGACCAGGCGTATGGTACTTGCCCAGTAAAGCTTATCCATCCGTGAGTTGCAGGGCAGCCAGAGTTACATACTGTGACCTTGCTTCTTACAGGGGTAATGAACTTCATGAGTGTGATGTGTGGTGCCTTAGGTTCTATGCTATACTCGTGTATCAGGAAGGATGTGTGAGCACAGGGCCCAGCTGCTGGGAGCACTTTGTGCCTAGATATCATTGTGAGTGACATGCGCATTGGGCCAGTGGGTGAGAAATCCACCTGGCCTGGAATTCTCCGGAGCTGATGTCCTTGCTGCCTCCCACCCTCTCTGCCCAGACCAGCTTCCTCCCTCTGGCTCCGTTTCTATTTCTGTCTTGCTCTCCTCCTCCCCAGGCCTCAGGGGGCCCCTGGCTGACTTGAAGCCTTCTTCCTTTCTCCCCAGGATTAGAAAGGAGTTTTCATGGCAAAGTATCTGCAAGGACTGAGGTGCTCAGAACCCCACCCCCACCCCGCCACCCCAGTAAAGTCCTCAGCCCTTAGAGATCCCTCCTCTACAACCTCCCACTGCTCCCAGCATCCTCGCTCCACTCACCACCATCACCCTCACACAGGTAAGCTGTGTAACAGCTGGCTTTGGAGACTTCCCTTTCCTCTGGGGTCTGACCACTGTCTGTAACACGTGTCTGTGGCTATCGATCTATCTACACAATATAGGCAGCCAAGAGGAGCAGAAACTGCCCAGCTGAAAGGGCTTAAAGTTGAGGATGGGTCAGAAGTTGGCCTACCTGCCTTTTACTATTACTGATGTTTTTTAGGTTGGAGACAGTGGCTGACTATGTTGCCCTGGCTGGCCTTAAACTCCTGGGCTCAAGCAACCAGCCTGCGCTAGCCTCTTGAATAGCTGGGAATCCAGTTGTGTCATCTTGCCCAAATCCACCTGCCTTTTTGTTTTTTACTTATTTTGTTGGCAAAAACAAAACAAAACAACAACAACAACAAACCAGGGTCTCATGTAGCCCATGTCTTGAATTTTTTACTTTAAAAAAAAAAAAAAAACGACTTCTGTATGTATGTCTGTGCATCACACACATGCCTGCAGAAGCCAAAAGAAGACAGGGGATCCCCTGGAACTGGGGAGCTGCCATGTGGGTACTGGGAGTCAAACCTGGGTCCTCCATGAGAGCAGCAAGTGCCCTTAACTACTGAGCCATCTCTCCAACCCCTAGAGTTGAACTTTAAAAACATTGTATTGCATGTTTATTTATTTTGTTGGGGTGCACATGCGCTATGGCACATGAGTCCCAGGGATCCAGTTCAGATTGTCAGGCTTGGTGGCAAGTGTCTATACTCACTGAGCCAACTTGCCAGCCCAGTCTTGAGGTCCTGATTCTCCCGATCCTACTACTACAGGCATTCTCTGACAGGCCCAATTTCTACCCACTCGGTTAAGACTATTTTCCCAGAACACATACCCATTAACCTGGCATTCCAGAGGCTAAGGAGGATGGTTGAAAGTTCAAGGCCAGCCTGGGCTACATATATCAAGAACCTGCCTTAAAAGTGCTGTTTATGGTGTTGCACTCATATAATCTCTGCACTCAGGAGGAAGAGACAGGAGGATTGCCGTGAAGCCAGTCTGAGATTGGGCATGGTAGTGCAAACCCACAATCCCAGCATTTGATAGAGGTAAGAAATCGCAGAAGCTTGAGAGGCTAGCCCAGCCTACATAGGCAGTTTTCAGAGAAACCCAGTGCTACATAGAGAGATCGTGTCAAAAACAAATGTACACACACATACATAAACATATGTACACACCCATGTATGTATATATAGGTGTGTGTGTATATACTTTAGGCATCTCAGTAAGAAAAAATGTTTGTGATGCAAACATGGGGACCTGAGTTAAGACCCCCAACACCCACATAAATAACACCCATAACTCCAGTGCTGGAGGCAGAAATGGATATTGGAGAACTCTGAAGTTCATTGGCCAGCCAGTCTAGCCAAATTGATGAGCTCCCATGAGACTGACTCAAACCCCACCCCAACCCCTGTGGCTGGAGAGATGGCTCAAAGGTTAAGAGCACTGACTGCTCTTCCACAGATCTTGAGTTCAACTCCCAGCAACCTCATAGTGGCTCACAACCATCCATAAGGAGACTTGGTGCCCTCTTCTGACATGTAGGGATACAAGGAGGCAGAATGTTGTAACCATAATAAGTCATTTTTGTAACCCCCCCCACTCACACATGGATGAATGCACCAGCACATACATGTCCACACCACACACACCAAATAAATAAATACTATGTGGAACTTTATTGTTTTGAGATAGTCTAGTTACTATGTAGCCCTAGCTGGTCTGGAACTCACTATGTAGACCAGGCTGGCCTCAAGATCACGAAGATCTGTTATCCCCTGCCTCCCAAATTCTGAAATTAAAGGTGAGGCCTACCATGCTCAGCTGAAATTACCATTAAATAAACTAATCTCCATTTTTTGCCCTTCTGGTTATGCCAGGACATATTATCTAACCCACCTGGCTTCAGTGTCCTCACCTGTAGAGTGAGTTAACAGTATCGGAATCCTAGGGTTATAGTGAGGATTAGATGATTTAAGGGTTACCCACACCTGTCAGTCATTTTTTTGCTATTTCCCACCTAAGTCTGCCTGCCAGTTTCTCGAGCCTGTCATACTCTCTTCAGTCTGATTCAGAGTCCTCCTCCTCCAAGGCAGGCGCGCGCACGCACGCACGCACGCACGCACGCACACACACACACACACACACACACACACACAGGTCAGCCGAGCCACCTCAGACACAGAAAAAAGTTTAATTCTGCTGCGGCGGAGGGTCCCGGCTCCGATAGAGAGAGGGATTTGGTTTTTGGATTTTGTCTGTGTGGGGACTCATTGTGGGGACGAGGAAGGCAGAGGAAGAGTCTGGTCCTTCAGTGGGACCTGCCCGGGAGATGGTGAGGAGAGGGAATCAGGAGGGACAAGGACCCAGGACAAAACAAATAAATAAAATCATTAATTAAATTAAAAAAATAAAATTAAGGGCGGTCAGAGAGAGAAGAGACAACCATGGGACAGAGGGGGACAAATAAGGAAAGACTTAAGACAGACGACAGTGGAGGAAAGACACGGACACAGAGAAGAGAAAAGAGGAACCCCTCCCTCCAAACCAGACCAGGTGGGACCAGGGAGGGGGCTGGGGTTGAGGGGACTGGAGGCTTTGGAGGCCGCCGCGGGGCAGAAAGAGATCTAGTCCAGCCAGATACAAGGAATGGGCCCCTCGCCCCTGCCCCAGGGTCCCGGGTGGGGGAGGGGACTCGTGTCTCAGTGCTGCAGTGTGGGGGGGCCCCGCCCCTCCCCGCGCTTCGCTGTGTAAGGCACCGGCTCCGGCAAGGTCCGCGAGCGCGCGGGGGCGGGGCAGAGGGGTGGAGTCGGAGAGGCCGGCGGCCCGCCCCGCCCCTCGCGCATCCCTTCTCTCCAGCCTTCCCTGCATCCGGCCGGGCTGGGCTAAGTGCGGCCCCACAGGCGTCCCGGTGCCCATGCGCCCGCCGCTCACACGGTACTCTCCAGCATCCATTCGGTGCTGGTGAAGGCCAGGCGTGCCCTGGCGGAGCCCAGCCCCAGGTCTCCATCTTCCCCGGCCGCGCCCCCTCCGGCCCCGTCCAGGTGTGGCGTGGACCGGTGGCGCTTTGTCCGCCGGGCGCGGCGCGGGTAACTGTGACTCTGGAACAGCGCTCCGTAGTCCCCGTCAAAGGAATAGCGTTGCTGTGGCCTCGGCCTGGCCGAAGCTCCCCCGGGAACCAGAGCTAGCGTCGGGGGCGCTGACGTTGGAGGCCCTAAGGCCCCCGAACGGCTCCTTCGAGGACCTGTCATGGCCCTAGATTCCTCCCCAGAAGTTTCCTCGGAGGGCAGCAAGCACAGCGAGGTGGCAGAGCCACCCAGAGAGCGTCCAAGCACCACCTCTAGCTCAGTGGAAGTCGCCTCGGCCTCGGTCACCTTTGCCTCGATGGCTGCAGGGACAGCCACCTCCCGCAGCGCCTCGTAGCGGTCAGGAGCTGGTGGGGCGGAGGCCTGCTGCGCGCCTGAGCCTGCACCGTTGGTCTGAGAGCACACGTGGCTGACCCGAGGGGGCGACCTGGATGTGCCCTTGATGCGACGGCTGTCCCCGTCGCCGTACACCTTGTAGCGAATCATGAGCAGAATGATGAAAACGAGGACCGAGGCTACGATGACGCCCCCGATGGCGATGATCATGGTGCCGCCCAAGAAGTGGGCCCTCAGCGGGCGGCATGGCGCAGGATCTCCCGCCGTGGTGAATTGCACACAGCCTACCACTCTGGTAGCCGGCAGAGCGGTAGCCCCGTCGTCGTAGACTGCCAGCACACACAAGTCATAGGCGCGGCCAGCCGCCAGATCATTCACCAGGAAGGTCTGGCTGGTAGAAGGGATCATCCTGCGGAAAGGGATGGGATCAGGACGGAGTTAGCCCCACTCTTGACCACACCCCCTTCACTTTATGCCCCAACCATGGGAAACCATGCTAATGGTGTCTACAGCAGCCATTCAAGGCACTCCTCCATTAATCTATTGCCAGCCTTTCTGGATTGTGGCACAAGGCCACGCCCCCTCATCTACATGCCCCGCCTTCATGCTTAACTTGAGTATCACCTACTGGGACTATGTCCATTCATACAATGGACAACTGTCATCTGCATATTATCTACCACTTAAGGAGCTCAATGTTATGGCCACGCCTCCTAATCTTCCTTGTTTCGGATGGATACTAAGGTCAACAGGTGTTTTATCCCTGAAGGACAATGGCTAAGTTCCCTCCACTTCCTGAATGCTGCTGGGATTTCAGGTTTACAAGACCTGCCTGCAGCACCAGCACCGTGTCCTACTGGTTTGCTTGGTTTGTTTTTGTGGCGGGAGTGATTACACCCAGCGCTTCCTTCAAGCGCTCTACCAGCTGAGCTACATTCCCAGCCATAGTCCCACCTTGACTGGCATTTTTGCCTTGGAAGCCATAATTCCACCTTGACCGGCATTTTTGCCTTGGGGAGAGGAGGTGCTGCAAGACATGTCCCACCTTTGGGTACAATCTCTAGCTCCTGGCTCAGTTTCCTAAGCACCTCAGCTACTTATTCCTACTCACTCCCCTTCTAATTGCACTCTGGCTTACAAGCCCTTCAAGGCACCTTGAGACAGCACCTCTAGAGCCAACCAGCTGTTCTATGTATGTATGCCGATCACTTTAGCACCAGAATTCCAAAAACCAATTCCCCAAGTCTCATCTACAGTGGACTAAGACGGAGACAAGCATGGGTATATCAAATGAGATGTGTGGTACAACGACATGGTCCAGTTAAACACTTGGCTGCCACAACTTGGGGATAGGGTCTTCTCTCTTCCCTCTGTGACCATACACAAGTGTTTTTTTTAACTTCTCTGTGCACCATTTCCATCTAATAGGGACAGTAAGCTAACAAGCCTGACTTCCTCTGACTCACGTTTACTGGTGTGTGTGTGTGTGTGTGTGTGTGGAAGAGGTCCGCTTGCAGGAGTCTGTTCTCCTCTTCCCCCTTGGGGGTCCCAGGGATTGAACTTGGCTCGTTAGGCGTGGTAGAAAGTGCCTTGACCCACTAAGCCATCTCACCAGCAGCATCCTCTGTGCTCCTCTGTGATCCACCTTAAGGACATTCCCTCCCGGACTTTGTTCTCTTCCGATGAGCATATCTTGGAATAATCTGGCTTGACTACTTCCATCCTCAGGGAACTCAGGCTTGTGGAGTGCACCCTGACTGGCATGCCCAGCACCCAACCTCACAAACTCTTCTCTCCTGCCGAGGCCCTTAGTGGCTCACCGGGGATGAGCCCCGCCTCTTCCTCTGCTTAAGGCCATGCAGAACAAGTCATGGCCCTCCTCAAAAGCCATGCCTCATGCCTACCCGTGCTTACCTGTCAGAGCTCCACAGGCCTGCCAGCCCTGGTCCTGAGACCCCCACAAAGGTCCCTGTCACCCTCTACCCTAAGACTTCAAGCATAAGTCTCATGGTCTCAAAAATGCTCTTTACTTTCTCGTAAAAGGCCACACACCTCCCAGCTGCCCTGACCCCTTTCTTAAATTCACTTTCCCTTTTCCTCTGCTAGAGGCTTGGATTCCCGTGTTTCTTCTCCCCAAATAACCAGTTGCTAACGACTCCCCCCCCTTTTCAAGGACAGTCAGTGGCTCCTTAAGAAAGTCTGAGCCCAGGAGTCTCTCATTGGCTGCCAGACCAGAGCAAGCAGCCTAGCAGGCTTCTCGTTGGCTGTCACCTCAGCCCATGGCTGCAGAGAGGAAGTTAACCCCTGCAGTGCTGTCCTATGTGCAAGCATCTGCAATGGAGGATGCAGGATAGAAAAGGGACCCTATGGAGAGAAGAGTCCTGGGAACTTGCCCACGGGGGGAGGGGGGGTCATCAAGATCTGTTTACATGCTGGATCTGGAACTTTCCCCCACCCTGTCACATAGTGGCTGTGGACCAGAAAAGAGCAGTAAATAGAGATGGAAAAAAAAAACCATACACTCTGATTGACTGACAGAAATGCATCATTCATCTCCCCTCCATCCCTGCCTGGCAAACACTAGGTATTCAATAAGTGTGCACTCAAGCATATGAAAAATAGCTCTGCTCCTTTCTGCGTCTGAGAGCAAATGATCTCTCCCACAGAGCCTCAGGTTCTGTGTCTGAAAAGAATGCAGGGTGTGGTAGAGCACCTACCTAGAATCCCCCAGTGAGGGGCTGGGGGTGTAGTTCAGTGGTAGAGCCCCTGCCTAGAACCCCCCAGTGAGGGGCTGGGGTGTGGCTCAGTGGTAGAGCCCCGCCTAGAATCCCCCAGTGAGGGGCTGGGGTGTGGCTCAGTGGTAGAGCCCCTGCCTAGAATCCCCCAGTGAGGGGCTAGGAGCATTATAGAGTGATTGCCTAGCATGTGTGAGGCCCTGTGTTCCATCAACAGTACCACAAATAAATGAATAAATAAAAATAAAATAAAGGCTGGCAAGATGGCTGTGTGGGTAAGGCGCTTGCCACCAAACCTAACAACCAGAGTTTGATCCCCAAGATTCACATGGTGGAAGGAGAGAACTGACATACACAAGATGTCCATATGCATGCTATGGCAAAATGTCCCCCCTCCAAACAAATGTAATTTTAAAAATGTTAAGTAGCACACACACATACAAAAGCAACTTTAAATTTTTTAAATGAAATAAATGGTAGTGATGGTAACTGCTACATAACGGAGTTGGAAGTAGGAATGGCGGCACCTTTGGACACAGTTTATGAAGGCTTCTGTTTGGTGCCTTGGTTTGCTGACTGCTTGTCAGAATGGGTCAGTCTAATCCATCTAGGGAGGCACCTGACACAGAGTCAAACATGTCATCGGTGTGTGAAGCCAGAAGCAAAAGGAAGAATTGTGTACCTGGTATAGTCCCTGGAATCTCAGAACATCATGAGTTCCCTGCCAGCCTATCTCAAAACCAAAAGAAAAGCGGAGCCCAGGGGAAAACGGAGGCCCCTGGCAAGCAGAGATGGAGGTCAAGACGCTGGCTTTTTTTGTGAAGGGCTGAGCACACTCAAGTTTTGGGGGTAACTGCAAATGGGGAAATGGCCCCAGACACTCTGATAACCCAAAGAAGGTGAAGCCCGGGCTAGACAGGCAGCGGCCACTCTACAATGCAGAAGGAAGGCAAACACAACGTCCGTCTATGCACCAGCAGCCATTTATCAAGTGCCCGCTGTGTGTCAGCGTCCAAGAGTCACGCTGACAAACTACCAGGATGGAGAGACCACAGGGCTCAGGCACTGATTCACAATGGCCCCCCTACCCACTGAACTCCCATTGGTCCCAGGTGCCAATGGTCACATTGGAAGCAGCTAAGCTGCCTTTTCTTATTGTTTTGTTTGCTCAGGCAAAAATCTCACTATACAGCTCAGATGGACCTCAAAGCCACTACATAACCCAGACTGACCTTGGACTGAAGATCCTCTTGCTTCAGCCACTCAAGTGCTTGGATCACAGGCACGTGCCTGTCACATCAGCCTCGGAGCTATCCTTTGTATCCAGGAAACACACATATTGAATACCTACTGTTTCCCAGATAAGGATGGAAGTGAGGTAGGTAATTCTTTACAAATTCTCATTCCAGGGCTGGGCAGTGGTGGCACACGCTTTTAATCCCAGCACTCAGGAGGCAGACACAGGTGGATCTCTGAGAGTTCGGGGCCACCTGGTCTACATAGCGACTTCCAGCACCGCCAGGGCTACACAGAGAAACCCTGTCTCAAGTAATAATAAATAAGTGAATTTCTGCATCTCCATCTTATCCTTTTCTTTCCTTCTTTATAACCTGCAGCCACACCCACGTCAGGGCCCTGTGCAGTGCAGTGTAAGTGCCTAATGAGGGATGGAAGGAGAGAAAGCAGAGACAGATGGGAGAGGAACAGGCAATAAACCCCTGCCTGGATACGGGAAGACGAAGGAGCTGACTGCTATTCATCTATACTGCAGGCCTGTTCGCCCTAAGACAGTGGCAGAAATAACTTATAGGTACTGATCAGTATTTTTGTCAACTTGACACAAGCTAGGGTCATCGGGGAACCTCAACTGAGAAAATGCTTCGAAGCCTCAGACTAGCCTGTAGGGAAGTCTGTGGGCCCATTTTCTTGACTAATGATTGGCACAGGATGGGAGAGCCCAGCTCAGTGTGGGTGGGGCCACCCATGGCAGGGCGTCCTGAGTTATAGAAGAAAGCAGACAAAACAAGGCATGGAGAGGAAACCAGGAAGCAACACTGCTCCACGGCCTCTGCTTTGGACCCTTCATCCTGGCTCCTGTCTTGAATTCCTGCTCTGATTTCCTTCATTGCTGCTTGTGACTATAGCGTTATAAGATGGAAAACAAACCCTTTCCTCCCCAGATTGCTTTTGGTCAGACTGGGGTTTTTTTGGTTTGCTTTGCTTTGGTTTTGGTGGTCATTGTGTTGCTTGTTTTGTTGTTCTTGCTTTGGGACAAAGCTTCTCTGTGTAACTCTGGCTGGGTCTGAAACTTACTCCATAGACCAGGCTGGCCTCACACTCAGAGATCCGCCTGCCTCTGCCTCCTGAGTGCTGGGATTAAAGGTGTATGCCACCATGACTTGGTGACAGTGTTTATCACAGTAATAGAAATCAAACTAGAACATTACATTTCTATTTTTCTCATGCTTTTTGCTTTTTGTTTCTATAATCAATCCAATTGGAATACTAGTATCCACATAAATAGAAATGTAACTATAAACACACGTGACGCGTGTTTTATGTGCTACAATGTTTAACTGATGGGATTCATGAACAGAGGCCTCTGGAGAGCAAGTGATGCTAACCATGAACCCTATAGAATATTTGTTTTTTGGAACTGGGACTGGAACTCAGTGCCTCCCCCACCTTAACAAGTACTCTACCACTGAGCCACGCCCCAGCCCCACACCCCAGCCCCTCACTGGGGGATCCTAGGCAGGGGCCCTACCTTACTATAACTGAGTTCCACCTCCAGCCTTCTTTGTTTCTACTTTTTAAATTTTGAGACAGAGTGTCTCCAAGCTGTCCAGGCCAGTCTTGTCCTTGTAATCCTCCTGCCTCAGCTTCCCAAGAACTAGGATCTCATGTCTGAAGCACCAGGCCCTGTTCAGTTTTATAACTCCATTGCCCATCCCTTCACTGGTTCATGTTGTGTAGCACAAACATCTCCTTAACTCGAGAAAAACAAAGACAGCAGAGCGGGGGTTGGGGGGGGGAAGGGTGGGAGGGTGTATCTACAGGCCTATCCAAAGCCCCATTTAAGCAAGGTCAAGGGGATAGATGAGCAGATGGGACAGAGGGCAGGATGCTAGGGTTGAAGAGGAGTTCCTGGGGCTGCAGTACAGCACTCACCTGTAGACTAGAGAGTCATCCGCAGAGCTGTTGTATTGCACTTGGTACATGCGGATGCCAGGCACTGGCCTCTGGGCTGGCCAGCGGATGAGCACAGAGCTGGACGTGAGTTCAGCAGCCACAAGTCGGCGTTCAGTGGCTGAGTCGTTGGCACCAGGTCTGCCTGGTGTGGCGATGTCAGAAGAACCAGGCTCAGTGAGAGGCGGCGGAGCAGCAGGGGGGGGCGCCATCAGTGGTAGAGGTACCACGCATACCTCCACTGGTGCAGTAGCTTCCCCGGCAGCATTGGAGGCTATGCAAGTGAAGGTACCGCTGTCCCTCAAGGTGGTGATGGTCACATCCAGCGTTCCATCCCCACGGACCCGGGTCCGGCTGGAGTTCCCCAGCAGCCGCCCATCAGGTGCCACCCAATGCACCACGGGCTCAGGGTCACCCACCGCCCGGCAGCGCAGACTGACAGCTTGGCCCTCTACTACCAGGGCCTTGCCCCCTGCCTGCCGCGTGATGAGCGGGGGCTCACATAGAAATTCCTCCTCCGGGATGGACCAGAAGTAGCGGTCAGTGAGATGCTCAGGCGTGGCACATGTCTCCAGGTCATCCTCCCTGGTCAGGCGCCGCAGCCAGAGCAGTTCACAGTTGCAGTGCAATGGATTGCCACCAAAGCTGACGGTCAGTGGTGTGGGTGGCTTGGGCCCACCACCCTGGGACCTCAGGAAGAGCCCGTCGGGGGGTAGTTTATGCAGACGGTTAGAGGTCATGTCCAAGCGCACGAGTTTGTGCAGCTGCACGAAGGTGCCCTCCGCAATATGATCAATGAGGTTGTGGTCCAGTGTGAGGGTGTTCAAATTCACCATCTGACCCACAGCCTCCCATGGCAGTGCCTCCAGGTTGTTGTAGGACAGATCCAGGTCCTCCACAGTGGACAGGAAGGCGTCAAAAGCTGCCGACTCCACCTTACGGATCTGATTGTTGCCGAGGATCAAGTGGCGGAGGTTACCCAAGCCTCGGAGCTGGTCCCCACGCACCTCTGCCAGGCGGTTGCTGTCGAGGTGCAGGGCCCGGAGAGCACGGAGGTCGGCAAAGGCGCCGGCTGCCACCTGACCAATAGTGTTGCGAGACAGGGTGAGGTGGACTAGGCTGGTCATGTTGGCGAAGTCTCGACGACGCACAGCCGCAATGAAGTTGTCAGTGAGCCGTAGCTCTACTACGCGCCTGTCGATGGCGGGTGGCACGAAGAGCAGGCCGGTCTTGGCACACAGCATGGTCAATGTAGGTGCCACGTTCTGGCAGATGCAGCGACCAGGGCAGGGCTGGCTGCGAGATGCCCCTGCCCAGAGCAGCAGCAGAAAAGGGAGAGCAGCAGGTGGTGGCGAGAGAAGCCCAGAGGAGAAGGGGCCTGGAGCCATGGTGCAGGGGGGAGGCAGGAGAAGCAGGAGGTGAGACCTGAAGGGGAGGAAAATAGTCAACCAGGCAACCTGGCTTGGTCCCCACCCCTGCAACCCAGGGATGCACTGCTGAAAGTCAAACTGGATCCTTTAGCTCCCAGTGAATGAGTTCTGGACAACAGACTTCAAAACAGCCGGCACCCATGGCCATCTTTCCTTCTTCTTTTCTTTCTTTTTGGAGACAGGGTCTCACTATGTAGCCTGGGCTGACCTGAACTCGCTCTGTAAACCAGGCTGGCCTCAAAATCACATAGATCAGCCTGACTCTGCCTCGAGAGAGCTGGGATTAAAGACCTGGGCCACCATCTGGCCTTTCTTTTTTCTGAGACAAAGTATCTCTGCATCCCTGGTTGGCTTTGAGTTCGTGATCATCCTGTGTCTGCCTTTTAAGTGCTAGGATTACAGATCTGGGCCAAAACACCCCGATCTGATTACAAAATTTCCATAGTAATTGGCAAATCACCACTGTTGTTACTCTGAAATCTACTCTCCCAACTGTCATGCTTCTAGGAACTTCCCAATTGCCCATGACCCCCCAGCCCCCAGATATCCTGGAATCACTGTTGGCTGAAATTTAGGACCAAGGATGTCAAACACACACTCTTAGTTCGAATTCCAGCTATGACACTTACTAGCTGTGTGACCTTGGGCACATGTCTGAACCTCTCTGAATCTCGGTTTCTTCATCTGTAAAGTGGAGAGAAAAAAAAACAGGCTTTTGGTGAAGTTTATGGTCACTCGAAAGAACAGCTATTAGGGTGGCATCTGCCACGTACAATGTTCTGGGTTGAACACATACTAAAAATTATTAGCTGCACCAACACTGGTGCCTAATACATTCCAAGTGCAGAACTGTGCATTATGGTAAGAATCCTTTCACTTTTAGCTATTATTAATATTGTGTATGAGTGGCAGGGTCAGGGGACAACTTTGTGGCACTGGCTCTTTCATCCCTCCTTCATGTGGCTTCTGGTACTGGAACTTAGGTTGCTGGGTTTGTGCAGCAAGCTCCCTCACCCCCTGAGCCATCTTGCTGGCCCACAGGTGCTTTAAAATCAAACTCTCTCAAGGGCAAATTCCAGTTCTCTCATTTAGTAACTCTAGGAGACCACAGGAATGATTTCCACACCTAAGCCATAATTTCTTCATTTTCCTCCCTTTTTAAAAATTTTTCTTGTAGGATCTGGATGGTGGCGGCACACACCTTTACTCCCAGCACTGAGGAGGCAGAGGCAGGTGGATCTCTGTAAGTTCAAGGCCAGCCTGGTCTACTGAGTGAGTTCCAGGACAGTCAGGGCCACACAGAGAAATCCTGTGTGAAAAACCAAAAAAAAAAAAAAAAAAGAAAATGTTTTTTTTTTCACTTGTTTGTTTGTGGTACAGTGGTGTTATTATGTAGTCTAGGATGCGTTTGAACTCACAGATCTCCCCAATAGTACGTTTTGCTACTGTCATTGAGACAAGGTCTCACTATGTAGACCAGGCTGGCCTTGAATTCAGAGATCCACCTGCCTGTGCCTCCCAAGTGCTGGAATGAAGGGCATGTCCACCACATCCTGTTCTTATAACAGGACAGTATGTAGTGCATGCTGTTCTAGAACTTGCTGTACACTTGAGGCTGGCCTTGAAATCTTGATCTTCCCGCTTCGGCTTTCCAAGTATTAGAATCACAGGTGCATGCTACCTCACCTGGACAGGCCGAAATGGCTTGACTTTGTATGTTAAAACAGTAACATCTTCACTGAGTTTAGGCGCGGGAACCACTGAGTATGGTGCCTAAAATACAGTAAGCACTCAATGAATATTATTAAGGTCCTCCACCTAAATTGGTGGATGAAACAAAACAAAATGGAAAAGGTGGGCAGAGTCGAGAAAAAAGCATCAGAATTATCCTCAGTCTGGGGAAGTCCTCCTCTGAGTATGGTTTCTTTCTAGGTTTAGCTGAGCTCGGGAGCAGGGGTGGCCAGTACCAACAGTAGGTACACAGGAGGCCCATATACACCTACAGGCGCATGTGTGCACACACACTATGCCTCTGCTCCAGGCAAAACCTTCCGGCGGGAATTCCCCCTCCAGCAGCTGCAACCCACGACATGTCAGCTCCCGTCACAACACAGGGTGGGCGGTGGGGAGGGGCAAAGAGGAAAGGATGGGAAGGGGGGCATCCTTGAAGCTATTTTCATCCCACCCTGCCCTATGCCCCAGTCCCTGCTGAGCAACCGTTAAGGAATCTATGTGATGGTAGCCATATGTGACCTTGATCTTTTTGCCCAGGGGAAGAAGACTGGGAGCAAGAAAGCTGGAGAGGGTCTGAGACAGCCAGAAGGAAGCCAGTGGGGAGGATTGGAGAGAATGACTGAGGGAGCGGCACAAAACGACAAAGTAGCTTCCCCCAGGCAGAGAAGTAAGCTCTTGGTGAGGCTCAGCAGAACATGTGCCTGGAATCCACCAATGAGGGCCTGGGGGCGTGGCTTGTGTAGAGCACCTGCCTAGAATCCAGCAATAAGGTTGGGGGGCGTGGCTCAGTGGAAGCCCGCGGGCCTAACATGCTTGAAGTCCTGGGTTCACACCCCAGCACTGCAGAAAGGGGACAACCAGGTACGGTGGCAGACACCTGTAATCCCAACACTCAAGAAGTTCAAAGATGTAGGCTAGCCTGGGCTACATGTGGAGACCTTGTCTCAGGAAACCAAGAAGGCGATGAAAAGACAGGTAACAGTGGAACAAAGAAGAAAACAGTGCGAGTGAAGAAGAAAACACAGCAGAGTCTGAGCCAGAGAGACGAATAGAAGAGGAAGAGGACAGATAAGCAGAGGAAGGAAGAAACAGGGACAGAGGAAGGCAGAAATGGGCTGAAGAGAGAGACTGAGGCAGGGCCAGGGCAGCCCAACTCTCTGTGCACCCCCATCCCCATTCTGCCTTCGTTTCCCTCTAGGCCGCTGTTCTGTACTGACTTGGAACCCAGGTCTGGAAAGCAAGCCTCCATCATTAGGAGCCCTGCAGGGCACCTGCTTGCTTTGGGTCTCTAGGGCCCAGAACGCTGTCCTATGAAACAGGCAGGGAGTGTCTCCTCACACAGCTGCAGCACACTCTTAGGTAAGACAGCCGCAGTGAAAACAGCCATCGGCCCAAAGGCACTGTAGCACCTCTCAGGTCGGAATCCCATCCCTCTGCCAGGGTTCACACCCCAAGTCCCAGTTGTATGTTGCTTCAAAGAAAACATTGTGCCTCCTTGTACTCATCTGTAACAATGAAGATGCCTAGCTACCTCACAGGGTTCTGAAGAGGGCTCAATAAGAACATTTTGTAGCTGGGCAGTGGTGGCGCATGCCTTTAATCCCAGCACTCGGGAGGCAGAGGCAGGTGGACCTCTGTGAGTTCTAGGCCAGGCTGCCCTAGAAGAGCTAGTTCCAGGACAACTAGAGCTATACAGAGAAACCCTGCCTGGAAAAATCTGAAAACAAAACAAAACAAAAATATTTTGTAACAAGCTTAGCTTAGCCTCAGACTACATAAATGCTACATAAACGTTAGATGATCCTAACATTGTGGATGTATGTATGTATGTGCCAGTGAGATGCTGGGGATGGAATCCAGGGCCTTGTACATGCTAAGCAAATGTGCTATGGCTAAGACACAACCCCTGGTTCCTCACTATTGGATTCTAGGCAAGTGTTCTACAAGTGGGCTATTCCACCCTCCTTTTCTTCTCTTCCTCCTGCTCCTTTTCCTCCTTCTCCCCCTCCTCTTCCTTCTTTTTCTGAAACTGGGCCCCACTTTGTAGCCCGGGCTGGCCTCAAACTCACAATTCTCCTGCTTCAGCCTACTGAGTACTGGGATGTCAGGCCTGTATCACCATACTGGAGGGGTTAGTCCATGTCTAGAAACACGCATGGACCCTTACTGACAAAATGGGATGGGACAGACCCCATTTTTGTGACTATCTTATCTATCTTGAGAGATGTCATATGCTGACATATGGGGACCCTCTGAGTCTCCTGACCGCCATGAGATGAACCTTACCCAACTACAATGCTCATAGGCTCATCTCTACTCTTCAGTGGGAGTGGGCACCTGCCTCTCTGGACACTGTGGTACCCGGCACTTGAGTACACTTTAGTAGTAGAACTCTGGGCCTAGGCTGGCTCAAAATGGGTGGTTTCACCCCACATCCCTTGCCCAGCCCAAGGCACACCCCACATGCCTTGCCCAGCCCAAGGCACACCGCACATGCCTTGCCCAGCCCAAGGCACACCGCACATGCCTTGCCCAGCCCAAGGCACACCGCACATGCCTTGCCCAGCCCAAGGCACACCGCACATGCCTTGCCCAGCCCAAGGCACACCGCACATGCCTTGCCCAGCCCAAGGCACACCGCACATGCCTTGCCCAGCCCAAGGCACACCCCACATCCCTTGCCCAGCCCAAGGCACTATGCTTACCTCTCTTCAAGGAGTCAGGGCCTGGGCCGGTACCTGCAAGAGAACAAAACCATAGTTAGCATCTTCCAGCTTCTTTCTAGTCATCCAGGCCTACCTTGGAGACCATCTGAGCCAAGGGAATCCCTACAGTGATTGCTTTTTCAGGCCCTTGTTACAAGATCTTCACTGCCAGAGGGACCCAAAAGTCATGTCCAAACCTTAGGAGACTGGACCTCAGGATTGTTCACCCTCCAAGCCCCAGGAGTTCAGGATGTGAGCTTTGCCCTCTGGTGTCTCAGGAGCTCTGGACGCTTACCCCCTCCCCCACCTGCATCAGTTTCCCGGAGTATGGAATCTACGGCCCTCTCAGCAGCCCTAGAATTCTAAATTCCCAGGCTTCTCTTTTTGAGACCCAGGAGCCTCTGGACCAGACGTCTTATTCCTTAGAACTCAATAGTTTTCAAATAGGCTCCCCAACTTCAAAGATTTGAGTGGCACCCAGAGCGCAGAAGCATCGGGAGGTTCCTATCAGGCCATCACATCTCAATCCACATTAATATTGGTGAGCCCAAGCCAGTCCCCGTAAGTCCCAACCCAAGCTCTACAGACCCACACCACCCCAGTCTGAGCGCTCCCTACCCTCTAGGGCACTGAGCCCAGGATACAGTCACATTTGTGTCCCAGGATCATAGACTATGCCTTGGCATGCTACATACAAGGTTACACTCATTAGACCCAGAAGTAAGGTCAATCTTGTGCCCAAGGCACAGGTACATGTATCTTGCAGATACATGCCTAAACATACAGAACCTGGTCCCTAGAGACAAAAGTTGAAAAGGACTCCCAAGAGACATACACCCTCAAGGTTGACATACCTGCATACACACATACACACACAGAGAGAGAAAGAGAGAGGCTCTCCTTCGCACACAGCTGTATAGACACACGGACGTAATAGACAACCAGCCGTTGTGTCTATATAGCCCTTGCACACTTGGTCACAGTAGCTCACACACACAAGACTCACCTGCACAATGAAAGACACATAGGTGCACACTCTTACACACCTAGACACATCCATGGAACTTCACATATTCGCACTGTGCAGTCATAAAGCTGACAAAATACCAACAGGACCACGCAGCTTCAGCGGGCACACACCTCACACACATACACAGAGCCCTTAGCACGAGCACACACTGACAAAGCTGAGTCGTGAATAAGCACACAGACACTCTGAGAGGCTCAGGCATCACAGGTGCACTCATGCCACAATCCCGTGAGGAACTAACACAAAGTACCAAAGCACAGAGCATGGTCAACAGAACAGCTAGCTTCACACTCATTGTCACCAATACCATTCCTCGTGGCCCAGCACTCCTGCCCCACCTACTTCCCAGGCCAAATACATTTGAACACCCCTGCCCGTCCCAAAAGAACCAGGCACAAGCCAGGGCCAAAGGTCATACATAGTTCAGCAGGTGGGACTTCATAGGAATGGGAAGGGGCTGAGTCCCAAAGCAGGGTTCCCAAAAGATTCTGCCACCAGCAGCCCCCAGAGTTTCTCCAGCCTTGCCATCAACATATAAGCAACTGAGGCCCTATCCGCAGATACCCGGCAGGTGGGGGAGTTAGGGTGGGGTGGGGTGGGAAGGGCCAGGTCTTCACCCCACCCACCACTCTCAAACCCTCACCCCCCTACCCCAGGGCCCATCTGTCCATCCCTCGGCCTCTCATCCCTCCATCTGTCCACCTCCCGGCCTCCCATCCCCCTCCCCAACAAGCCACGGAAAAGAGGAGGAAGACATGGCCGTCTCCCCCAAGAATCACTGAGGACCCCCCCCCCAGTTGACATGGACCGAGGGAGCAGCCAAGCCTCCCCCACCTAACACACACACACACACACACACACACACACACACACACACACATCCATACAGAGGCCTGGCCCCACTATGCGCTGAGCCTCAGCCCCCACCCCAGCAGGGTACCTGACACAGACACAGACACAGCACACACACACACACACACACACACACACACACACACACACACACGCCCTCGGAGACATCCAACCCGCATACAACACACACACACACACACACACACACACACGGATGGACACCCGAGAGAACACACCCGGCTCCGCAGCCCCTCGGATGGACATCCAACCCCGCCGGACACAGACCCCCAACGCAGCCAGCCGCACGCGCGCACAGGCCCACTGGGAGCCCCGCACACCTGGGCGCGCAGCCCCCGCACACACCTGCACACAGCCCCTCGGACGGGCGCGCCACAGCCCCCCAGATCCGGCGCCCCGGAGTGTGTGGGACACACGCGCGCACACACGCACACATGCACACATGCACACGCACGGCCGATCGCGGCCCCGCACACGCCCGGATGGCCACACCGGCGGGGCGCCGGGCACACAGGGCCGCGGGCGGGCGCACGCCGGGCCCCGCCGCAGCGCCGCGGACACACGGGCACGCTCGTCCCCGCGCCCCCGCCCGCCGCTCCCAAAGAGCCCCAGGGACCGCCGCGGGCCACGCTCACCCAGCCCGGGGGAGGGGGCCCGGGGCCCGGCCCCGCCGCCGCCGCCGCCGCCGCCTCGCGCCGCGCCATGGTGGGGGGAGGGCCGGGGGAGGGGGCGCGGTGCCGCGGGGCCGCCTCCCGCCCGCCTCCCGCCTCCCGCCCGCCCTCCCGCGCGCCGCCGCGCTCCGCCCTCCGCGTCGCCGCCGCAAGGGGGGAGGGGGCGCCGGCCCTAGGTGGGGTGGCCACACGCACGCCCAGGTCGCCGCAGACCCCTCTCCACTGCGGAGCTCAGGGGTCCAGCCTGGGCCCCGGCTCCACCCCTGTCCCTCCAGACCACGCCCAGAGGCTACTTGGATCCCCCCCCCCCCACACACACACACACACCAGCTCTCTCCATCTTCAGAGTGCAGGTCTTACCTCTGAAACTCCAGACCATGTTGGTGAGCCACCTGGGAGCTGTTTCATGACCTCAGGTGGGGGTGGGGAGGAGGGCACACCCTGTCAAGAAGCCTAGACCATATACCTTTCATTCCAGAGGGACCTCGGAGCACACCACAGCATCCCAGGGGACCCAGGCCCCCACCCCACACCCATACCCATCACTCAGATGGCCCCCAAGCCACACCCCGGAATCCATGGGGGACTCAGACCGTGTATCAAAGTCCAGAAGGAACCCACCTTGCCTTGGTCCATCCATTGGGGAGCCCTGGGGAACCAGACGATGTTTCATAGCCATCCAGAGTGAAAAACTGGGTCCAGCCCCAACAATGCCCTTTCTTCATCAAGGGCCTTCATTTCCCTGCCCACCAGGAGGAATTGTAGATCATGGCTAATGTCTAAGGGACCCTAAACATCTCTCCTGCCCATGGAAGACCGTTAAATGCTATACCTGAGGTCATCATCCAGCACCCTTGGGGACCTTGGCATTTTCACTCTGTCCCTTTCAGGGTACCCCTTGGTTAACCTCTCCCCATTTGCTGGAGGCTCTTTGCCATGCACCCCCACCTCCCAATCAGCCATGCTTCCTCCAGTCCCTACAGCCCCCGTGACTCCCATGGGTCCCAGAATGCCTCACTTCTTCCTTGTGTGTACCCTTAGTGTCCAGCTCCCACCTCAGAGCTGACCTCTCCATCCTTTCCTGAGAGCCCACCAGATATCTCAGGCCATACTGCATCTCTTTCTGAGATTCACACAGGTTCTCCCAAACTCAGCACTCTTCCCTCAAGATCGTATTGCCGCCCGCGTGTCTCAAACACTTTCCATTAGGGACCCCCCCATGTGGAAATCCTTCCCCAAGCTAGGCATACCCCAAAAAACAACTCACCACTGCAGACCTCCCCTATGGTGAAAGATGGTCCAACTCAAAGCCGAGAGGAACCCAGGGATGCTCGTATCTCCTCTCTCCAGAGTCCTCCTGTCCACACCCGCCTTCCCCACCCCACCTTCTGCAGGGTTGAGGAGACAGAAGGGAAAGAGGGATTGGGGAGGGTGCTCAGTCTGTGGAGCCTTGCTGTGCAGCACAGGGGATGGTGGCTAGTTCCTGTAACCCAAGCTCTTTGTAGGCTACAACAGGCAGATCCCAGGGCTTTGTGGCCACCCAGTGTAGCCTAACCAGCCTAGGTCTCAGTGAGAGAATCTGTCTCATTAACAAGGCAAACCCGTGCTGGAAAGATGGCTCAGCTTCTCTTCCAAAGGACCCAGGTTCAATTCCCAGCACCCACATGGCAGCTCACAACTCTGTGTAACTCCAGTTCCAAGGGATCCAGTGCCCTCTTCTGACCTCCACAGGCACCAGATACGCAAGTAGTGCACAGATATTACACCCATACACACAAGATATATAGAGATCGATATAGATCTCTATAGATATAGAGATCTATACAGAGACAGGGTTTCTCTGTAGCTTTGGAGCCTGTCTTGGAACTCACTCTGTAGACCAGGTTGGCCTCAAACTCACAGAGATCCTCCTGTCTCTGCCTCTGTAGTGCTGGGATCAAAGGTGTGCATCAACACAACCTCGCTCATAAGATATACTTTTTCTGTACTGGGATTAAAAAAATGTGTGCCACCACTCCCAGGCATATAATTTTTTTAATTAAAAGAATAAAGGTGACCACTCCTGAGAAATAACACCTGAGGTTGACCTCTGACCTACACCCCCCCACACACACACAAAGTACATGTGTGTACCACACATAAGGAAGCAGGAGAATGGCAGCAAGTATGAGGACAGATGTAGCAATACTTCAGTAGCAATGATGCTCGGACCTTCAGGTAAGGAAGAACTCCCATGATTATCCCCATTATACAGATGAGGATCAATGAGGCAGAGAGAAGTTTAGTCCTTCGTCCAGGGTCACAGAGGTAATACGTGGCAGCATAGCATAAAAATTAAGGGGAAAGAGAGGTGAAGTCAGGTCTGGCTGGAGATGAGGAAAAGAGGGGAAGGCAATGGAGACACATAATGGATAAATGAAGAGCCTACCGAGCAAGCAGAGATACTGGAATACTGAAAGTACACAGTGTAGCTGTCTGGCTGAAACCCTAATTCTTGCAGCAGACCTTACAATGCAGACTAAGGACCAAGCTTATAATTCTTCACCTAGACTCTACCACAAATTCTGGCCCCACCTGCTGCCTCTTAGGACCCGCCCCAAAGCATAAATCCCAGCTCTTTGTGATGGGCTGGCCCCAAATTTATTACATAAACCAAGCTGGTCTTGAACTCAAGAGACATCTGCCTGCTTCTGCCTCTCAGTGCTTGGACTAGAGGTGTATGTCAACACGCCCAGCCTGAGACTCTAGATTCTTAGAGTGGCCTCCAAAGTCAATAATATTCATCCTAGGCTCCGCCCACAAGACAAGCCCCACCTCTTCTATCTAAGCCACACCCTCCATCTTTGCCTTCCGACCCAAAGAATTCTAACTTTCAGCCTGAGCTTAGAGTCTTCGTTCTATGCTAAAATCCCTTCTGAGTGTCTCAAACATAAGCCCTACCTATGTCCAAGAATAGGAAAACCTAGAGTGCAGATTCAAAATGTAGAGAGCTGGGGATGGCAAGATGGATCAGTACCCACTGGCTCCTCTGGCCAAGACTGCAGATGCGAGTTCCAGCCCTGGAGCCCACAGGTGGAAGGAAAGAACCAATTTCTGAAAGCGGCCTGTGGCTGTCCCGCATGTGTGCATGCGTGCTAGCACACACACACACACACACACACACACACACGTGCGCACACACTCATGTACACACACACACACATGTGCACACAATACGTACAACTTAATAAAATACATCAATAAACCACCCCCATTATACTGACTCTTCATTGGATAATCAGATCTGAACTCTCTGATTGGTCCTTGCTTTCCAAATTTGCTCTTCATTGGGCCAGCCCCATATATGGTCCTTTCTGATTGGATTATTTGCAGTTACAACCTAAAAGCAAGTTCAACTCTGAAGGATGGGGAAGGGAGGAGGGGTCTGGGAAGGCAGACGATGGCTGCTGAGATTCTTGCCTAAAGCAGCACAGTGTGACCCTTGAACATGGAGAAGACTGTGGCTTCCGCTTCTGTGCCTCAGTTTGTTTATCTTTAAATTGAGGCGAATCGTGGCCACCTCTTTGTGGTGCTTTGTAGGAATTAAGCCAATGCCTGTATGGTGCCTACAAATACGAGGTATGCATTTGACTGAGGTTGTGTCTGTGTGACCTTGGGCAAGTCTCACTGACTCTTTAATCTCCGCAAGCCAGGCTTCCCTGACCTTCATTAGATACCCCTTCTTGTCCCCAGACCTCTTTCCCACCTCCAGCCATTGGGGGCTGAGGCTGTGATCAGAAGTAATGGGGGGCCACGTGGTGGTGGCACACCTTTGATCCCAACACCCGAGAGGGAGGCAGAGGCAGGTGGATCTCTGAGTTCCAGGCCAGCCTGGTCTACAGTGCAAGTTCCAGGACAGTCGGGGCTACACAGAGAAACCCTGTCTTTAATAAATAAATAAATACTATGGGTGGAGTGGGACCTCTAGCAGGGAGGAGACAAAAGCCCCCAGAACATGGAGGGCTAAAGGCATTTCTCCTGGACCCAGTTTAGAGCTATTCTATCTAGAACTTCTCTGCAAAGGGCGTGGCTTGACTGGAGACAAGGGGACGGATGGAAGGGACAGGATGGGGTGAAGAATCTGAGGGCTGGGAGGGAGAGGCAGGGTATGGATTCCCTTTTAGACCCGCCCCAAGCAGCACCAGGGTTGGGGGAGGGACAGCCCAGGCACAAGGTCACTGTGTCATTGTTACCATGGCAACAGCCACCTCAACAGGGAACCTGGAAAGAGGTGTAGGGAGGGAGTTCCAGGGGTCCCCGGGTGTGAGGATTGAGAAAACATGGGCGACATTGGAAGTAGTACAGGAAGTGTGGTCCACCTCTCTCCTGACGGCCCATCTCAGAGCCCTGTATGCCCTGGGTGCTCAATAAATGTCCTCCAAAGAGAGACGGAGGTTTGAGAGGATTCAATGCCTAAAGGTGCTGGAAGAAAAGAAAAGACAAGAGTGTGGGGAGTCTCCTCTTCCCTGACTCTTCAAGCCCTCTGGGGTTCACAGAGTCCTGAAATCTATTCACCTTCCAGGGCCCTGGGCCTTCAGGCTTGCCCGGCCTCGAAACTATCCATCCTCAGCATCCTCCTGGTGCCAGAAGCAGTACATTTTAATCGTTTGTCATTTTGGGGGAGGGCTTTAAATTCTTCCTACCCGAGGGCTTGGCTGAAAAAGGTAACATTTGGTGCCAGGAGATGCCTTTTAGTCCCAAAGCAGAAGAGGTGAAGAGAAGGGGTACCCACCGCACACTCTCCTCTCAGGGGCCTTTTCCCTCTTAGGAGTGACCTCTTCACAAATTTGAACATCCCCCAAAGTCCTTAAGGGGCCCAGGCCACCCATTCCATCCCAGGAAAGCCCATAGTCCCCTCCCTCTGAGAAACCGGAGTCAGCTTGGTTCCACTAGAAACGTCCGCCCCCTGCCGGTCACAAATTGAAACTGCAGAGACTGTCAGCCAGTACCGACAAAGAGTCAGACCCAAGCTAAGGATTGCTACGTTCCTGACTTTATTTAGCTCTTGGATGTTCATCAGCCTAGGAGTCTGAGTCTTCAGACGTAAGGATTTCAAACCTCTGGCTCAAAGGTCAACGAAAGAAAGCTAACTTTTCTTGAAGCCAGGCCTCTGTGAGGTCGTCTGTGGTTCGGATTTCAAACACCTGGGGAGAGAAAGAGAGAGGCTATGATCCAGAGAGGTTTCCTGACCCCTCAGACTCAGGAGTCCCCATTCCAGCCCTCCGTCTTCAGACCCAGGAGTCCAGGTGCCTCGTTTCTCAGACCCTGGAGCTCAGGCCCAGATCTGAGGATCCAGGGCCAACCATCCTCTCTCAAACTCAGGGTTCTGGAATCTAGCTCCTACCCCCCAGCCCCAGGGGTTCAGCCCTGGCTCCCTCCCTCAGACCCCAGGGTCGCCCAGCCCCTCCAGAGCCGGGGCCTCTCTGAACCTTTGTAAGCTCCGCCGTCTGCACCAGCCTGTTCTTACTCCCGGCGTACATCATCTGTTGCTCAGGCTTGCAGCCTGTGTGGAAGAGAGAATGGGTGGTTGGGAGCACGGCACCAGTAGGCACCCGTAGGCAGTTAAGGAGGCTTGTAGGAGGCTGCACTTGGGGTTTCTAGATTAGGAGCTTCAGGTTATAGTGAGGGTGTCTGGGAGGAGATCCGGGACCCTGGGGGGATTCCCTGGTAGGATGAACAGGAAATGTGTGGAACCTTGATAAATCTTCACAGTTCTCACATACAATGCACCCCCCCACACACACATACACACACAATCACATGAATACACCTTTTTTTTTTTTTTTTTTTAGAAAGGGTCTCACTATGTAGCTCAGACTGGCCTTGAGTTCACAAGGATCTGTTTGCCCCTGCCTCCTGAGTGCTAGGCCTAAGAGCTTGAGTCACCATGCCTGCCCTGTTTGTTGTTTAGATAAGGTCTCACTCTGTAGCCTAGGCTGGCCTGAAACTCACTATCCTTCAACATCAGCATCCCAAGTGCTGAGGCTACAGGCAGAACACAACCATGCCTGGCTAAAACACTTTTGAGGTACTTCTTTCGGGGAGAAAGTTGTTTTGTGTTTGTTTGAAACAAGATCTCTATGTAGCTCTGGCTGTTCTGGAACTTGAAATGCAGACCAGGCTGGCCTGGAAGTCGCAGAGATCCACCTGCCTCTGCCTCCTGTGTGCTGGCACTAAAGGCGTGCACCAGCATACTCAGCTACTATGATACCCTTGTATTCGTTTTTCTTTTGTTTTGGTGGTGCTGGGAATGGAACTCAGGGCTTGTAGCATGCCGGGCTGGTGCTCTACAAGCTCCCGTGTTCATACTGTGGTGTGGGTACCCACAGCCACACACACACACACACACACACACACACACACACACACACACAGCCCCTCAGAACCTAAGACCCTCTCCTCAGGACAGTCAGAGCTGTGTCTCACCCACAGGGCTTGAGAAGATGAAACACAAAGGGTAGGACACCCTGCCATCGGCATGCACGTACTTGTAGCTGTAGACCACAAACCTAGGGTAGAGAAAGGAAGTTCACACTCAGGACCCGAGAAGCAGCCGATTCCTGCCCTTTGCATCTGGAGCCCTCATGGCAGCACACACCTGTAGACCCGGCACTCGAGACCGATTCAGGAGGATCTGAAGTTCAAAGTGAACCTCAGCTACACAGGGAGTCGGAGGCCAGCCTGGACTACAGCAGCACCTGTTCTCAAACACCTTTTAACCAATGTAATTTAGCATTGAGCTTTCTCAGCCTCGGGGATATCCGCTGCAAGGGCAGACCCCCAGAGAGGAGCCCTGGAACATGCATGTGATGGGTTCCCCTCACCAGCGGTGGGACCTGAGCATAGAGCAGTCACACGATGGTGCCTGGCACAGGAAGTCGGACTGGATGTGAGCCAAACTAAGCGCCACTGTCCAATGGGTCAAATTTCACACAAAAGACAGACTCCAAGATAAAACTGCAAAGAACATCAGCATTGAAAATCCCAGGGGATGAGGCTCCATTCTGGGCCCCCGGGCTTTGCAGTTATCAAAGGTCCCTGAGCCTGGGAGTGAGGTCCAAAACTGGAGAGACCAAAAAAAGAATTGAAGCAAGATGAAAGATGTGGACGGATCAGTTTGAGTTAGGCTGGATGGTGCAGGCTTGTCATAGCACCCAGAGGGCTGAAACAGGATGGAAATCAGAGGGGGCAGGATGCACTTGGGAGGTAGAGGCAAAATCAGGAAGTCAGACCTGTCCTTGGCTATATATTGAGTTCAAGGCCAACCTGGGATGCATGAGACCGTGTTTCAAAGGCATAGCACACAGGGCTGAGAGATGGCTCTATGGTTGAGGATTTTTTTTTTTTTTTTTTTTTTTTTTTTTTTGCCTTGCACAGGACAGAAGAAGAGTTCCCCAGGTGGCTCACATATACACATGCACATTTATAATAAATTTTAAAAAAAAATTTTAAGCCAGGGTTTCTCTGTGTAACAGTTCTGGCTGTCCTGGAACTCGCTCTGTAGACCAGGCTGACCTCAAGCTCACAGAGATCCTCCTGCCCCTGCCTCTGAGAGCTGGGATTAGAGGTGTGCCCCACCACCACTGTCTGGCAAATTACACATTTTATTTTTTTAACGGAGGAGTGCTGGAGATATGTCTCAGCACTTAACAATTTTTGTTCTTGCAGAGGACTGGGTTCAGTTCCCAGCACCCACAAGGTGGCTCACGGAACTCTTTTCCTGGGATCCGAATCCCTCTTCTGGCCTCTGGCTTTTGACATGTAGTACATAGACAGACAGACATGCATGCAAAATACCCGTACACATACATTAAAAGGAAATTTTCTGAGACAGGAGTTCACTAGCCCTGATTATTCTGGAACTCACTATATAGACCAGGCTAGCCCTGAACTCACAGAGACCCACATGCCTCTGCCTCCCCAGAACTAAGATTAAAGGCATGGGTCACCACACCTGACCTTAATTTTCTTTTTTTAACTTTTAAAATGTCCTCCTGGCTTGTTTACCTTTTAAAAAGTATTAGTGTGGGCTGGAAAGATGGCTCAGCCATTAAGAGCATTTGCTCCTCTTGCAGAGGACCTGGGTTCCATTCCTAGCACCCACATGGTGGCTCACAAGTCTAGTTCCAGGAGATGCTATTACGTCTTCTGATGTCTACAGGCACCAGGCATGCATGTGGTACATAGACATAACTGCAGGCAAAATACTCATGTGCATAAAACAAAATGAATAGATCTCTAACGTGCTAGTGTAAAATTCTGCAATAAAATACATCTGAGCCGGGCACTGGTGGTGCACGCCTTCAATCCCAGCACTCGGGAGGCAGAGGCAGAAGAATTTATGTGAGTTGGAGGCCAGCCTGGTCTACAGAGTGAGTTCCAGGACAGGCTCCAAAGCCACAGAGAAACTCTGCCTCAAAAAACCAAAAATAATAATAATAATAATAATAATAATAATAATAATAATACCACATCAACAAAAACTTCTAGACTGTGACTTCTTGGCTTCAAGAGATCCTGAGCTCATAGACAGAACTGGAGCCCCACAGTCCCCCAGTTTGGAGGTCTTTATCACCCCCTACCCATAGTCCTCCACACCACTCCTTCCCCCACCATACCTTGGCTGTCTCTCTGGTAACTCCAACCTGAGCTCCTCTGGGGAAATGTTCTGAGAGAGAGGGAGGTAGAGAGAAAACAAATGGCCATCGTTCAGTTCGTTAAATGAGCACTTGAAATCTGCAGAATCGATGTTCTAAGAAGCAAAGCGCATGTGGATCCATTGAGTTTCCTCAGAACCCTATGGGGAGGTCTTATTATGCCCACTTGAGAGCTACAGAAACTGAGGCCCGGCGATGTCACTGGAGTAGCCCCACATTGCACAAGACAGTAAATGCCAGAGTTCCGATTTGAGTCAGTGTTCCCATGGTAACCACTCTACTTCCTTTGGGGGTGGCTAAGGAAGCCCAGCTCCTCCTGGGCAATACCCTCCCCTGCCAAGCAGCCAGGACCATAGAAAGGAGGAAAGAAGGAAGGCCGATGTGGACAGACAGACCACAAAATGGGAGGCTTATCCAGTTTATACAGGCTTGCTGGTGGCTTTGGCTTTGGGCTACCTTATCTAGAATTAAAGCCCTAGCTGCTGGCTAGTTTTATGTCAGCTTGACACAAGCTACAGTCATCTGAGGGGAGAAAACCACAATTGAGAAATTGCCTCAATTTGATCGGCTGTAGACAAACCTGGAGCGCACTTTCTTTAGTGATACAGATTCAGCCCATTGTGGATAGGGCCCGTCCTGGGCTGGTGGCCCTGGGTTCTGTAAGAAAGCGGGCTGAGCGAGCCACGAGGAGCAAGCCAGAAAGCAGCTCCCTCCATGGCCTCTGCGTCAGCTCCTGCCTCCAGTTCCAGTCAGCTTTGAGTTCCCTCCATGGACTACGACCCAGGATAAGTCAGCCAAATAACTCGCTTCTCCCAACTTGTTGGTCATGGTATTTCATCACAGCCTTAACTCAAACACCTGGATTTTGGCTTTGTTTTTTTTTTTTTTCCAAAGCAAGGGTAAGGTTTGAACTCATTATATAGATAAGGCTGGCTTCAAACACAGAGAGAGGTCCACCCGCCCTCTGTCTCTTGAGTTCTAGGACTAAAAGCCAGAGCCACTAGCCTTTCAGTGGCTTTTTGATACAGGGCCTCTTATAGCCCAGGCTAGCCCCCGACTGACTCTGTAGCCAAGGATGGCCTTGACTCCTGGTCCTCCCAGCTCCTCCTCTGGAGTGCTAGCATTACATGCCTGTGTCACTGTACCTTGTTTGTGAGGTACCCAGGGAGCAATCCACCAGCATTGTCCCCAGACCTGCCACTCTATCTCAGGGTCCCACGCCCAAGCCCTCACCTGGATTTCTTCCTCCAGCACCACCATCTGCCGGTCTTTGTCCACTTTCACTGGAGAGGGGTAGAACACAGGTTACAGGTCCCTCCCCACTGTGCCCTCACCCCCGCCCCGCCCCGCCTGGGCAGAGGCCACTGACTTATGATGGCTGCATTGTCGGTCTCTTTGCGGAAACGGAATTTCCTCAGCTTTTCCTTTAACTCCGGGTCCACTTCACACACCACCAGGGAGTCCGACTGTCAAAGAGACAGGAGGAGCTGAGCTGGCTCGGCCTCTACCCCGGCTCCTTTCCTGACTCAGTCTCCCCATAAACCAAAGAAGAAGCTGAAGCTGGCCCATGTGTGAAGACGTTGGCAAACACCTCAGTGGGTACCAGTCACTAGGACACACAGCTCAGCGTCTGGGGGACACACAGGGCAGGGTCCACCTTCCTGGTAGGTCCTCATGGTTTATTCCAGAAGACCCAGGAATCTGTGTGGGGCCAAAATAAAACCACCACTTCTACGCCCCAGATAGACCCTTTGCCACAGCTGGGTCCCTTCCCTCCCTGCCTGTGACCTTCATGCTCCAGCTGACTTTCAAGCAGGTACCCTCCCTGCCCCAGTCCACCCTAAACCTCAGCCCCTTGCCCTTCCTTGTCACCCAGGCCCTCTGACCATGGCTTTTCTGTCTTCAGACCTCCTCTCAGTTCCGCTGTCTTCTAGGGGTGGGGACCCGGGCTGAGAGGGGCAGGCTGTGGCAGGCTGTGGCAGGGGGAAGCTTTCATCTAACACCACATCCTGTTTATGCCTGGTCTGGGACAACTGTCACAAAGGGGCTCCTCCCCTTCCTTCCTTCCCTGCATCTGCCAGAACCTGGGAGGCTTTGTGGTCACTAAGCTAGGGGTTCGAGTACTGCCCCATGTACCGCCCTAGCTGAGTAAAGCCACGGCTCTCGTCTGGGGTCACTGTGAAGATAAAATAGCTTGTATTACCCGGGTTCATAGATGTGCCTTGTTAATAGACCCATCTTTGTGGAACACACCTTTAATTCCTGCACTTAGCAGGCAGAAGCAGGTGGATCTTTGTGAGATCAAGGCCAGCCTGGTCAATATAGTAAGTTCCAGAACAACCAGGGTTACTGTTACACAGTCCAGGAATGGAGTGTGTGAGGAGAATTCTGAGTGCCTGTGAGAAAACTCCAAGAAAATAAGACAAGAGTCTTGTTTCTTCAAAACACAGATTTTTGTTTTTGTTTGGAGACAGGGTTTCTCTGTGTAGCCCTGGCTGTCCTGGAACTCGCTCTGTAGACCAGGCTGGCCTCGAACTCACAGGGACCCACTTGCCTCTGTCTCCTAATACCGTGATCGGCTAAATCTGCCTGTTTTATCAACTTTATTCTCCCAAGATGTCACAGCCTCTAGGGTGGTGACAGGCGACACAGAGAGACCCTGTCTCAGAAATATGTAATGGTGGCTTATAATATCCCAGCATTCAGGATTGCTACAAGTCTGAGGCTAGCCTGGTTGACAATTGTGAACTCCTGGATAGCCAGGGTTACAGAGATGCTATACACCAAAAGACAAAACTAGGGCCTGTGAGATGGGTAAGGGCACTTGCTACCAATCCTGAGGAACTAGGTTCAAATCCCTAGAGAGAACTGATCCCCACAAATTATCCTGTAACTTCCACAAGTGGGATATGGCATTTTCATGTAGATGCAAACATAAACAAATAAAATATAATCTAACAAAAAAACTTAAAAAAAAACGAGAGTAGATACTAGCAGGGAACAGTGATGCATACCTGTAATACCAGTACTTGGGGGGCAGAAGCAGAAGGATGGAGAATTGCAGGCCATCTTGGGCTACACAGTTCACCTTTTGTCAAAAAAACAACAAAGCCTAATCCTAGCAATTGGATGATAAAGACCGGAGATCAAGAGTTAAGGCCATCCTTGGTTACATACCTAGTTTGAGGACAACATGTTTAAAAACAGGAAGCTCCAGAGAGGGCTCACTGGCTAAGGCCAGTTAAGAACACTGGCAGCCTGGCAGTGGTGGTGCACACCTTTAATCCCAGCACTGGGGAGGCAGAGGCAGGTGGATCTCTGTGAGTTTGAGGCCAGCCTGGTCTTCAGAACGAGTTCCAGGACAGCCAGGGCTACACAGAGAAACCTTGTCTCAGAAAAAAAAAAAAAAAAACCAAAAACACAAAAAAACAAACACAACCATGCAAAAGAGCACTGAGTGCTCGTGGAGAGGACCAGGACTTGATTCCCAGGACCTACGCAGTAGCTCATGACATGTGGTATACATATAAACTTGCAGGCAAAACTCACATACACACAAAATAAAATAAATCTTAAAGGAAAAAACCCAAACAACAAAAACTCCAGGAAATCTGATAGCACAAAGGAGTATGAGGGATTGAGTACAGCTCAGTGAAAGCACATGTTAGCACACACATGGCCTGGCTTTTTGTTCTCATGCACGAATGCACATGTACACACACCCATACGTACACCACACACAGACACATACACATACACCACCACACATCACACACATACACACATTATATAAGTACATACACCACTCACAGACACACACATACACACCATATACATACACCACACACACTATATACACGCATACTCTACACATAGACACACACACACCATATACATACATATACCACACACACTATACACACACACACTACACACATACAACCCCCCCACACACACACCATATACATACACCACACACACTATATACACACATACTCTACACATAGACACACACACCATATACATACATATACCACACACACTATACACACATACACTACACACATACCCTACACAGAGTCACACACACACCATATACATACATAAACCATACACACTATACACACATACACCCACACACACACACATACACACGAGTACTCATATTGTTCCCTTTCCATTCTTGAAATAAATTTTAAAAAATCAATTAATAAACCCAAATGTCCTATAGAGAAGCAATAAAAACAAAGTAATTTATGAGAAAATCTTAAGTATTTTAGTGAAGACATACAGGCAAGCAAAAAAAAGTATTCCTCAATCATTGCTCCTCTTGGCTCTCTTTGGTAGCTCTCCACTCTAATAATGGACGGACCGCATCACTGGTCTCCACCCCACCCCACCTGCCAGGCCACCTCTACATCGATTCTCCAACCCTTCCTATGGTCTGTGCCTGTCCCCTGATGGCTCTTCCCCTGAACCTACATGAAATGTTATTGAATATGGATACCTTTGTCTTCAGCCATGTGTGGTGGAACATGAGTAATCCCAGCACTCAAGAGGCTGAGGCAGGAGGATTGGCCAGCTAGGAATGTATAGCAAGACACTCTCCACAAAAATAAAGGTGGAGAGACAGATCAACAGTTAAGAGCATTGGCTGCTCTTCCAGAGAACCCACGTTCCATTTCCAGAACACACATATGTCTAAGAATTGTCCATAACTCCAGTTCCAGGGCTTCCAATGCCCTCTTCTGGTCTCCATGAGCAACATGCATGTGGCACACAGAAAAATATCTAGGCAAAACACCCAAACATATACAATAAAAACCAATCTACAAACAAACATTAAAAGTAATACGGCTGGCGCTGTAGCTCAGCTGATAGAATGCTTGTCTAGTATGCATGCCCTGAGCCCCATCCCCAGCACCATATAAACTGTATGAAGAAGCACATTTAGCCTCAAGAGGAGCAGGCAGGGCGATCTACAGCTCAAGGTCATTCCTAGCTACCTGGAGAGTTAAGAGGCCAATCTGGGCTGAAACCCGTCTCAAAAATAAATAGCCGGGTTTGGTGGTGGATGCCCTTAATCCAGGTACCCAGGAGCCAAAAGCAGATGGATCTCTATGAATGTGAGGCTAGCCTGGTTTATATAGCCAAGTTCCAGGACAGCCTGGGCTACACAGTGAGACCCTGTCCTAAAACAGGGCCATGGAGTTTGCTCAGCAGATTACGGTGTTTGGTGCCAAGCCAGACCACCTAAGTTTGAACCCACATGCTGAGAAAGAACTGATTCTTTTTCCTTGTTCTCTGACTGCCACTTGCATGCCTGGCAACCACATCTGCTGCTTATTTCCTCCCAAGCTTCCGCCAAACAATCGTCTATACTTGCTGTTCCCCACTTTTCTCTCAAACTCCATACCACAATGCTGTTTGCTTGCTTGTTTGTTTTTTGAGACAGGGTTTCTCTGTAGATCAGGTTGGCCTCATACTCAGAGATTTGCCTGTCTCTGCCTCCCGAGTGCTGGGATTTGAGGTGTGTGCCCAGCACAACCCGGCTGCTAGCCTTTGAAAAATGACTTAATATATGGGTTTCTCTGTGTAGCCTGGCTGTCCTGGAACTCTCTGTAGACCGGGCTGGCCTCAAACTCAGAGATCCACCTGCCTCTGTCCCCTGAGCGCTGGGATTAAAAGCATGCACCACCACACCTGGCTCTTAAAATGTTTTTGAAAGTTTTATGTGTGTGAGTGTTTTGCCTGTATATGTCTGTGCACCACTTGCGCGTCCGGGACCTGCAGAAGTCAGAAGATGACAACAGGTCCCTTGGAACTGAAATTACAGTTGCTACTCTCCATGTGGGTGCTGGGAGTTGAAGCCAAGTCTTCTGGTAACTCAGTCAATGCTCTTAAATGCTGCACCATCTCACTGGCCCCAGAAAAATAAGTGTCTTAAAACAAAGCAAAGTTCCATGTAAAGGGGAGAGGGTCTAGCCCACACTTTCAAGGAGAATAGCTACTAGTCTGGGGTAAGAAAGAAGGTCAAGGCCAATCAGGGGCTTGTGATGCCCCCTGGCATGAAATGGCCTTTCCTCTCCTTCAGATTTCTCTGTCTTTGAGACAGGATCTCATTATATAGACCAGGCTGGCTTCGTATTTACAGAGAAGCCCTAGCCTTTGCCTTGGCCGGGATTAAAGGTGTGTACCACTATACCCAGTTCCCCTCTCCTCTTTCTTGCTGATACTTCACAATCTTCGTTTAGTGTTCACTTCTTTTCCCAGACCAAGAGTCCTCGTTTCTCAGAGTTCCATCTGATCCTGGTGTCCATTCACCCCTCTTACCCTCCCTGAGATCGATCACCCACCCCCACAGCTTCAATTACCATCTCTAAAGATTCTTAAATCCTGGTCTCCAACCTGTGTGTCCCCGAGGTGGGGCAATGTTCTTGACTTCACTGTTGGGCGTCCCACACTAGGCTTCTTCTCTGAGATCTAATCTCCCAGAGGGCTTTGTCCTGGACTTTTCTCTTCCGCCCTGTGGCCAGCCAGTGGCAAAAGGCTAGTTCAGAGGGCCACCTAGGCGTCCCTCCCATCTCCTCCCCTCCCCAGGATCCCTCCCAGACGCAACCCCGCCCCATCTCCCAGGTAGCTCCCTGGGCTCCTTCGCGTCTCATTCTTTACTATCCCTCCTCCTCGAGTAAGCCAGAGGCGTCGCTTGCAAACTCCCAACTCCCCAAGACCTCCCCAGTCTTGGATCCCTTCCACGTCCCCCTAGTCACTTCAGCACAAGTGCAAACTCCCTCCAGTGGCCAAACATCTGGTCGCAGCTCATTTCCCACTAGTCCCTGTCGTCAACTAGACACTCCACCCTATTTCTTGTGACTTCTCGTTGCTGTCATCCTTCTGGAGCGCCGGCCCCTTTCCAATCAGTTCGCCCCGACGTAGGATAGTTTGTGGATGGACCAAGATCACGACGAAAGTGACGGGAGCGATCACCATTTATTGACGGCCTCTTTTGTGCGGGTGGTGTGTGTGTGTGTGTGTGTGTGTGTGTGTGTGTGTGTGTGTGTGTGTGTGTGTGTTATCTCCTCCCACCCTTAAAGGGTCGACTTCGCTCATCTGTGTCACTTTAGGCGCGGCCGATGGACACCAGGAGCCGGAATGCAGCGTTGTCACCCCAAGTGGCGAAGACGCTACAGGGTGCAGACCTTGGGCCGGGCGTGACCGAGGGGCGGGGAAGGGGGCTTGAACGCCAGAATGAGGAATTATGACTCGGTTCGCGGCCCCTGAGTTAGACGCGCGCGAGACTGCCCCCTGCGGGCCGGGAGGCCCAATCGCGGGCTCCGCCGGCCTGTTGCCCGGGGCAACGCGGCGCGCGCCCCTCCCCTTCCCGGCCCTCTGCCCTGCGCCCGGGGCCTGGCTGTCTGCCCGTCACCCAGTCGGACCAATCGTAGTGGGGAGGGGGCGGGCCTCTCGGGCCTCGGTCCAGCCCCGTCGCTCCCTTCCCGGCCAGGACCCCGCCTTTCTTGCCGCACACCTCCCGCCCCTCGGGCTGCCCTAGCCGACAGTTGGCTGGCCTCGCCGTCCGTCAATCGGGTGTGAGCCAATGCGGACGCGCAGTGGCCCTCCGGGGCGGGGCCAGGGGCGGTGACGCACGGCGCGGTGACGCAGCGCGACGGCGGCGGCGGCGGCGGCGGCGGCGGCGGCGGCGGTGGTCGGTGCGGGAGGAGGGAGGGGAGCTCGCGGGCCAGAGAGGGGGCGACGGCGGCGGCGGCGGCGGCAGCAGCGGTGCGGGTGGCGGCGGCTGCCCGAGGAGGCGCGGGCGGCGGCGGCGGCGGTGGCGGCGGAGGCCGAGGCGGTGAGTCTGGGGCAGGGCCGGGCCGGCGGGCGCGGGGCGGCGGCGGTCGAGGCGCGCGGCGCTCCCCTCAGGGCGACCCAGGCCGCGCGGCCGGCCCCGCCCCCTCAGGGACCCCGCGCCGCCGGCTGCGGCGGGCGGCGGACTCGGCCTCCCGGCCGGGGGAGCCCAGAGGACCCCGCGCTCAGCCCGCTCCTCCCCGCCCGGGCCCCTTCCTCAGCTTCCCTCCCAAACCCTCACGCCCTGGGGGTGGTCGAGGGGCCGGGCCCGGGGACCTCCGTCCTGACCCGGCACGCATCCGTGTGGCCCTCCCTCTCGGCTCCAGCGGCCTCCCCGGAGACCACCCTCAGCTTTCAACTGCCTCCTCCGGGGACCTTCCCCGTGGATCCCCGCCCTTTCGTCCCCGGTTCTCCCCCCACCTCCCTCCTGGATCGCCACACATTCCTTGGTGGCTACTCCCCGTCGGTCTCCACAGCGTATTTATCTCAGGCATCTCGATCAGGAACCTCCCTGAAGCCCCCAAACTGGCCCTAGGCACCCCCTCGGCATTTAGGACCCCCCATCTGCATCACATATTTCATCTATCTCCCTCAGACTTCTCTTCACATATCCCAAGAATTTATCCTCCCACCCTTCCTCATTGTAGAAATCTTAGCGATTTCCACTCTTATTCCCCAAATCCTTCAGGATGCCCCTGGTGGACCCATCTTCCTTGGAAAGCTTGCATATCCCAGAACAGTCTTCTTCAGATACTACTGAAATGTTCATAGATCCCAAAACTCACTTGGAGGACCCCCCTCCTCACTTTGCTTCCATGTCTCATATGTACCCCATCCTCTTCTCATACCTTTTGGATTCTTCTATAGGTTTCCAAAGTCTGGCCCAGGGACTTCAGTGTTCCACAAATCTTCCCCACCTTAGAATGCTCTAAACTAGTTCACCTCTCTGTACCTCTTATCCATTTTCTCCTGAGCCCCCATACCTGCTCATCTTGAAACTCTCCAGAGAGCTCCTCTTATATTCCAAAAACCTCTACCAAATGTCCTCTTATGTGTCCCAAATCCTTTCCCAGTAACACACACCACACATGTTTTAAAAATTGTGTGAGGACTCCAAAAAGTTCCCTCACAGCCTCTGTATTCTCTAGAACTCTTCTTGGATAACCCGAAAATTGGAGACTGCCCCATTGTAGCCTTAGATAACTTTCTGAAGCTTCTCTTTACGACTCTGAAACACCCCTCTGACATACAGCTTTCAGGACCCCAATAACCCTGAAATGGCCCTTCAAATACTTCTCAGAGACCCTGATATCCCTAGGACCTTTGGAGTTTTTCTTAGACTGTCCTACTAAAAGACTTTTCTAGCTATCTCTCCTCAGAGCCCCCTGTCCCCCACCCCACATTTTCTGTAACCATCTTTAGAGAGCCTTCCACACCTACCTAATCTTCTTTCAGTGTAACTAAACACTCAGAATATTTTGAGAAAAACCTACTCTGATGCTACCACGTCTTTGCCAGGAGTCCGTACCCATCCCCATGTGGGGTGTTGTGTGTTTAAAGACTCCTCTCTCAGAAGACCACTCCTTCCACTCCTTTCCCCAAGACACTCCTTAGAACATTTTCTCCTAAGCCCAGTGTCAGTAATCTCTAGCAGTTTCTGGGAACCCTCCCTCAAATTTCCCGTCTGACATCCCCATTGTTATTTCAAAGCTCTGTCAGATTTATCCCAGTTAGGATGAAACTGTTCTCACTTTCTCTTCTGCCCATTCTCATTCCTTTGAAATCATAGACCCTTCTGGATTCTCAGTCTGCTTCCCCCACTATTTCTTCAGAGGCTGTAGCTCCCCCTTCCCAAACTTTCTCTACTTCTGGAAATCCCAATGCTTTGAGGCTCTTTTCTCAGATTGACTGACTGACCAACCAACTTACCTTCCTACCTTTTCTCCTTCCTTTTTCGACCTCACCCTCAGAGGTCTGTCCTTTCAGACTTGGGAAGATTAACACCCACTTAGAAACTTCTTTTCTTGTTTTGTTTTTTTCAAGACGGTGTCTCGGTGTCTCTGTGTAGCTTTGGAGCCTGTCCTGGAACTCGCTCCATAGACCAGGCTGGCCTCGAACTCAGAGATCTGTCTGCCTCTGCCTCCCAAGTGCTGGGATTAAAGGTGTGTGCCACCAGTGCCTGGCCACTTAGAGACTACTTGAAAACTCACTTTCATCCTTTTCATTTTTGAAGATCCCTTACTGAAGAATTCCCTCCTTTCTATCAGTGGCTTTCAAAGTATGATTAGACCTGTGGCAGCATTGGTTGGAAAATGCCAATTCTTGGGTCTTACTCAGAATCAGAAAACTTACTCTTACTGAATCAGAAAACTTCGGAGCAGAGCCCAGCAATCTAAGTTTTTAACAGACAATCCTGTTGATTCTATGTATGCTCAAATTTGAGAACCACTGCTTCTAAGAGGACCTCTTTCTCTATAAAAAGTCCTCCTAAAGATGTGCCTCTAAGGCCTGCTGTGCATCCCCATTTTCCGGGGACTGTGTGAAATACCCATCCTCCAGAAATACTTCTTCCCCACTTTGAAGGATCTTGGCTTCTCCACAAGGTTACCCCACCCTCTGAGTAATTACTTCAGGTTCTGCCTTTGAATGGTTCCCTTCACCTCTTCCTCAGCACTTTCTCCTTCTACCTGCCCCTCTGGCCCACCCTAGAGCCTTTGCTGCTTTTGGTTTAAATTGCTACCTCCTTGAACACACATGTCCCTCTCCTCTCATTTCTCTTCTCCACGTGGGCAACTTCAGGTCTTCTGTCTGTGTCTTAACCACCAGGGGCTCTCCGTGCACTTCACAGAGCACCAGTCACTTTCCTGTTGTAGTTTTTATGCATTTGCCCACTTACCCTCCCTCACAGGACAGGAAGCTAGAAGTACAGGATGTATCTGAATGTGCCAGGTGTCCCAGGAAATTAGTGAGCATTATTGGAGAACAGGTAGCTTCAAGTTTCTTAGATCCCATTCTCCATTCATGTCTAGTACACCTTCCCTGCCCCTTTTTCAAACCTTTCATCTCTCTGGTCAGTTCCTTGCCTCTCCTCCCGCCCACTGCTTCTGTTCATGGAACTTCTCTTGGCACTGATTCTGAGCTATCCTATATATGTTCTGTTCTGGTGACCTACCTCATCCCATCTTAGTTAGTTTTTCAGTCTCTCTTAGTTTCAGATTTCTGTAGTACTCTCAACTTTTTCCAAGTGGATCCATTCCTCTGTAGGATCAAGAAGAGGAACTGGAGAGTTCAAGATAAATACTGTCTTTTGGGAGCTCACTATTTAGTAGAGGGCTTGAACAGATACACCACAAAGGACATGAGGTACAAAATAGATGCTGTGGAGACCCAACAATTTGGAAAGACTTCATGGAAAAGGCATTTAGATGACGTAGTGTTCCATGGGAATCAGGACCACAATTAGGAGCTCCTAGGCAGGGGACATAGTTTAAACATTATGCTTTTTGTTTTTATGGTGCTGGGAATTGAACTCCGGACCTGGGGCATGAAAGACAAGTGTTTAATGACTGAGCTACATCAGAAGCTTAAAAAAAAAGCATCATCTCTCATCCATAGTTTTTTCTGTATATGAACAGAGTTAAAGGAAGCAACACTCTTTGATTTGGATGGTATTATATAGCTGCACTAGAGTGACCCATAGATGTAACAGGGATTGCTGTTTACTAAATGCTTACTGTTTGCTATGCACTGTGTAAGTGCTTTTTCTGTGTAGTCTCATGTCACGGGAACCTAAGGTAGATAAACTATTATTATCTTCATTTTCCATATGATGAAGTGAAGGATAGGTGGGTGGGACTAATAGAACTTATGTGGGCCCTGCCTGTCCCCAAATGATAGTGCCTTGGGTCATAGAGTTGGATTTTCTGTTTAGATAGGGGTTGGGTGCAACCCTTATGTTTCTACAACTGAAATAAATGAAGGCTATAATGATATCTTACTTCATGGACTAAGTTAATGGATGTAAAGTACTTAAAACAATGCCTTGTACACACTGAGTGCTCTGAGCGGAAAGAAATGTTAGCTAAGGCCCTGAAAGGTAATAGAATCTTAACACAAAGTAGTTTAAAAGGGAGATTTTGAGCTCCAGCAGGGATAGGAGAGGTGTGCAGGGGAGTGGGGTAAGGGTTAATTGGCTCATGTTACTGAAAAATCCAGACTGCTTATAGCTGTATCTTGAGGTTCAGATAATAATCCCAACCTTCACATTTATCCACTGAGTTAGTAGCTTCTTCTTTAGCAGGTTTCTGCTTGTGACAGATACTGCCCTCAGCAACCCCAGCTTTAAATTCTACCTCTTTAGCAGCCTCAGTGTAAAAAAAAAAAAAACCTCTTAAGAGTTCCAGTTTAAGATGATTTCCCTAGTAAGTTTGAGACTCTTGATGGTAGAATATACTTGGATATGTTTGGGGTTCTGTACTCTTTAACTGTGTCTTGATGCTTCTAATAGGATTGTGATTCCATCCCATGAGCTTTTTTTTTCTTTCTTTTTTTAAAGATTTATTTATTTATGTATACAGGAATGCCTGCAAACCAGAAGAGGGCATCAGACCCTATTACAGATGGTTGTGAACTATCATGTGGTTGCTGGGAATTAAACTCAGGACCTCTGGAAGAACAGCCAGTATTTTTAACCTCTGAGCCATCTTTCCATCCCCCATCCCATGAGCTTTATAAGTACTGATAGTTCCTCCTGTTCTCTGTCCCCACCCTCAGTAATTCCATGCTCTGTGATTATTTGGATTCAAAGAAATCTAATGCCCAGTATGATCCTACAAACTTTGTTTCAGGATCTCACTAGGAGAGGCAGGAAGCAGATGAGTGGCTTGACTTGCTGGCTTTGGAACATAGAATGTAATAGTACCTGGATTCAGTACCTTCAACTTGGATTTGAATTTCTAGGGCCTAGAACTTTGGAGAGGTTTTGTTTGTTTTAGTATAAACTTGTGAAATAAACTGTGGTTGAAGGCAGGTCATAAAAGAGCAGTATATGAACTATGCATGTACTGCATAGTTTTTTTGTTCTTTTTGAGATAGGGTTTCTCTGTGTAGCCCTGGCTGTCCTGGAACTCACTCTATAGACCAGGCTGGCCTGGAACTCAGAGATCGTCCTGCGTCTGCCTCCCAAGTTCTGGGACTAAAGGTGTGCACCACCACCACCCAAAAAACTACAACTATGCAAGTATTAAATGTCTCTAACAGCGAGTGATCATTAAGTAATCCATGGAGGGAGATATTTTGAGTATTGGAGATATAGCTGAGGAAGAAACAGTCAAAGGCCTGAAACTCACAAAGTTCACATTCTGATGGGGGAGAGAAGATACTGCACTAAAAGAAATGTGAACCCCAGTGAGGTGGCTCATTAGGTTAAGGCACTTGCTGTGCAGCCTGGCAACCTGAGTTGGAGTCTCAGAACCCATGTAATGGTGGAAAGAGAATACTGACACCACAAGATGTCTCCTGACTTATAACCGCATGCCATGGGACATGTATGTTCACACACACAACACTAACATTTTAAAAAGAAGTATGAGTGTAATATGTACTATGAAGGAAATAACTAGTGTAAAGGTGGCTACTGTAGACAGTAGCCAGAAATGGCCTTATTGAAGAAGTGACAATTGAGCCTTGGTCAAAAACTATAAAAGAGCTAGGAATGGATGGGGAGACTGAAGGGACTTGGAGGTCTGGTGTTAAAGGATATCCCAAAAGCCCAACTTCTGGGCACTGATGGAGACTTCCAGGAAGTGAAGCTTCAGCATCTTTATTAAGAGCAACAGGTCTGAAGGCATAGTGTTTGGGCCTTGCAGATCCTACATAGTAATGAATAGTGCCTTCCCTTCTGTCTAAGTCGTTTTTTCCATTTATAAAAGGAGGCTATTCATGTCTTATAAATGTATATGCCATTTAAGTGTTATGTATGTTTGTGTTGATAAGGATTAAATCACAAACTTTTCACATGCTAGGCAAGCACAGTGCCATCTAGTTACATCCGTCTTCTCCCAAGCCTTACATATATTCTTCAATTAGATCCTAAGCACTTGAGAGGCTAAAGGAGGGGGATCTCAAGTTCAAGGCCAGCCTAGGCTCCATGGAGAGAACCTGTCTCAAACATACAACAAAAATAGATGTCTGGGGATCCACGAAAAGTCACCTGTGGAAGAACTGTTAGCGGAGGACCTGTGAGGGAGAGGGTGTGATGCAGGAGAGGAAATCATTGGGCTAGCTGTCTTCCTGTTCATCTGTCTTCTCACAGCTTCACTGAGGAAGAAGCTGAATTGCTTGCCAAAAGTCATAGTAGCAAGTATCAGTGAGAGCTAGGATTTGAGCCAGGTCACCTGACTACCCAGTTGTGTTTCTACATGAGGAGAGCTGACTGAGCACTTCTCCTGTTTGTAGACCCCTTCTCATTGTTGGGGGCCGGGGAAGGAGCCTGGGGGATGTTTTCCCTAGAACTTCTCAACAGTTTGTTTGGTTCCATTTTTCACTTCTGGGATTCGTAGGTACCTCTCAAGAAAGTTATACATTCTAAATCTGGCTGGATGCCAGCAATGTTGCTAGGTGTCTAGAGGCTTGCTATATGGTAAACCCTCTCTCCTGACTTTCCTCAAAAGCAGGGACAGTCGAGTTTAGCCGTGTGAAGACTTCTATGTGAAGACTTCTAAAGAAACCCGAGGAGCACTGAATGCAGTCTTGTATTTAAGTAGCCAAGACTATTTTAAATAGTAAAAAAAAAAAAGTCCAGTTTAAACAGGCCTAAGGAATATATTGGCTTCTGGAACTGCAAAGTCTAGTCCAGTAAGGAGGCTTCAGGCTCTGTGGACTTAGGTCTTCTCCCATCAACTCTTGAGGATGTTCTATCTATGTTGGCTTCATTCAGAAGCAGGTTAGCCCCCATGGTAGTAGCAGAGGTAATAACTAATAACCTAGAGCTTTCCTCAGTAGTTACATTGAAAGTTTCAAGAAAACTCTATCCCATGTTCATTTCTGCAGCCAAGATAGACAGAAGATGGGATGGCTGCTTGACAGATGATCCCAGCATAGTAAGATAGATAGTGCTGCCATGAGATGACATGGACGGTTTATGCTGATGCCTTATCCAGTGCTGTCTCACTGCAAACAGGCAGCTGGGGGGATGGGGGCCAAGGCCCTCTGTCCTTAGTGTCGTTTAGTCCCTCTCTCTCTTTTTATATTTGGTTTTTTGTTGTTGTTGTTGTTTTGTTTTTGTTTTGTTTTGTTTTTGAGACAGGATTTCTCTGTAGCTTTGAAGCCTATTCTGGAGCTCACTTTGTAGACCAGGCTGGCTCAAACAGAGATCCACCTGTCTCTGCCTTCTTGAGTGCTGGAACTAAAGGTGTGTGCCACCCCCCCACCCTCTTCCACTCCCTCATTCCCCTCAACCCCGGCTCCATTTAGGCTCTTGAGTTACTATCTACACCTAACATTCAGTATCTTTCTATTCTGAAAATCACTTTTTTCCCTCCTCTTTTGGGTGTGTGCATGTGCGCCCTTGGCATGGCAGGAATTAAGATTGGATATATTGGGCATTTGAGCTTCTGTGATTCTCCTCATTCCACCTCTCACCCCCCTGTAGGAGTGTTAGTATTATAAACGGGTTATCACTTCTGACTTTACCTGGATTGTAGCAACCTGAACTCAAATCCTCAAGCTTGTATGGCAAGTGCCTTTTACCCCCTGAGCTGTCTCCCTAGCCCAAGATCAGTACTTTTAGGTTGTGTTTGTTTTTTGTTGTTGGGTTTTTTTTTTCTTTTCTTTTTTTTTTTTTTTTTGAGATAGAATCTTGCTATGTAGCCCAAGTTGGCTATAAACTCATGGGAGTCTTGTCATTGTTTTCCTGTTTTTTTTGTTTTAAAGATTTGTGTGTAAGAGTGTTTGCCTACTTGTATTTATATGCACAACTATTTGCAGAAACTGAAAGAGGGCATTGGATTCCCTGAAACTGGAGTAATAGAAGGTGTGAACTGCTGTGTGGGTGCTGGGAACCAAACCTTAGTCCTCTGAAAAAGCAGCAAGTATTATTAACCACGAAGCAATCTCTCCAGCCCCATTAGGGATTTTTTTTTTCCATTTTATTTTTTGAGACAGCTGACTATGTAGCCCTGGCTGACCTAGAACTTGCTACGTAGACCAGGCTGGTCTCTAATTAATTCACAGCGATCTTTTAAAACAAAACGTTTTTAGATTGTATTTTACTTAAGTGTTTGTGTGTGTGCAAGCACGTGTGCCATGGTGCGTGCGTGCGTGCGTGCGTTCGTGTAGGTCGGGAGGAAAATTTGGATGTATTTCCATCATGTGGGTTCTGGGGATCAAATTCTTTGATCTTTGGTCTTTGGGTTTAGCTACGGGATGATTTTTTTTTTTTCACAGTTTGTTCTTATAGTGGATTTGTGGAAGCCTTAGTGCCCACTCTAGACCCGTTCCATCACAGTGTTCTGTGATGTCCACCAGATGTCCCTTGAGCATACAAACTACAGAGCTTTGGGGTTGGGGGCAATTAGGCAGCTTCTGGTCTATTTCCAATTTGTTTCAAGGACCACGGCTACAGTGTTTTGTGGTTTTGTTGTGCTGTGTAGTAGTTCACAGTTGCTGTTTTAATGTGAATTAGTTTCCAACATTTAAAAATAGGGAATTTTTTTCAAAGCCAGATTTTCTGCTGTTCTATTAAAAACAAAAAACCTGAAGACCTAATAATATGAATCTATTCCCACATGGCAACAGTTGATTAGAGTGGAATAGTGTATTCTGCCTTTAAACAGCCTGTGTACTTTGTAGCTAGCTCATTGTAGTCCCCAGTGGCCAGCTCTGTTCAAAGCCTATCCTGGTGAGCATCACATTTGAGACCTCATTCTGTCCCAAAGCTTTGCTGGCAGAAGCTAGATTGATGTTTAGTCAGCAGCTATTGGGGATATAGCCTTGTTGCTTAGGAAAAGGAACAATCTAGTGGGGTTTTTTTTGTTGTGTTGCGTTGTTTTTTGTTTTTTTTTTTTTTTTTTTTTTTTTAAGGGTTGATGAGTAGAAATGTGCATGGTTTTTGCCTGAGAATTTGGTCAGCTTTTTGTGTAAATGCTCTTGCATATCAAACCACCTATCACAAATGTTCTACCGAAACAGTACAAGTGGTCTAGTATGGAGTGAGCTGTCACCCAGTGGAGGAATCACCGCACCCACGTCTAAGAGATGTCCACCCAACCTCTGCTTACCCACTTCCAATAGCCAGGCACTTACTACCTTCTCACTGGTGGCCAGCTCATCCTTGGACAGATACATTGTAGAAGTTGTTCTTATGTTGAAGCAACTGGTGCCTCCTTGGGACCTGAAGCCATACAAGGTTGGAGCAGCAAGGGCAAGTATTGCTTCCAGTCACAGAGCTTCCACTCACCCACCCTGTGTCCAGGAGAAAGAAGTCTCAATTGTGTGTGTGTGTGTGTGTGTGTGTGTGTGTGTGTGTGTGTGTGTGTTGGGGGGTTAAAGACAGGTATTCTCTGTATAGCCCTGGCTGTTCTAGAACTTGCTGTATAGACCTAGCTGGTCTTGAACTCAGAAATTCGCCTCCCAAACACTGGGATTAAAGGCTGAAAAATTCTTGTCAAAAAACAGTGTGTGTTCACTTGTATCTAATGAAATGGTATAAAATTTACAGTATTAGTAATTCCCTTGTCTCCCCCAAATGACTCATCTCAACAGCCTAGAGTCCATCCTTCAAGTGAAACACTAGTGATGCATTATATACAGTTCTATTTAGTTTTCTCTACAGGAGCTCACTTTGTATCTCAGGTTGACCTGGAACTCAAAGCAATTCTCCTGCCTTAGCTTTCTAGAGACTAGGATTGCAAACTGCTACTTCTCATGTATCTCATGCTGTCCCTCTTCACTGCATATGCTTTTACTTCCCCTTGCATAGCATCTGACTCAGTTTATTAGTTATACCCTGTTGTTGGAGATTTCTGTTTGAACCAGGTACGGTGGTACACCCCTGTAATCTTAGCATTTGAGAGTTCAGGCCAGCCCAGTCCACATAACCAAGGCCCGTTGCCTTTGGCTGGAGAGATGGCTCAGTGGTTAAGAGTGTATACTGTACTTTCAGAGGACCTGAGTTTAGTTCTCAGCACCCACATCAGATGGCTTACAGCCTCTAGCTTCAGGGGAACTGAAGCCTTTCACACACACACAGTTTAAAGAAATCAGGCAGAACATGAAAAGGCAGGCTTTCTTATTTGTTTTTAAAAATTCTGTCTTGGCCCCATTCCACCCAAATGTATTGGGTTTTGTCTTGTTTTGCTCTGAGATAGAGCCCTTGCTATCCTAGAACTCGAAATACAGCCAGGCTGGCTTCAGACTCAGAGATCCACCTGTTTCTGCTTCCCTAGTACGGAAATTAAAGGCATGTGTTACCACAACTGTCTAGGTTTGTGTTTAAAGTACACCCTGGACCAGCAAGATAAGCAGGTAAAGGCACTTGCCACCAAGCCTTGGTTTCCTGGGACCCACATGATCGGAAGGGATAACCAACTTCCACAAATTGTTCTCTGACCTCCACATGTGCTCTGTGGCATGTGCATGAATATACAGGCATTTACACACAAAGTAAATAAAATGTACTGATTTTTTTTTTTTTTAATGAATAAAGTACTGTTTTAGGTTTAGGCTGACTGCATAGCTTGCATTTTGATGAGAAATAAAAATCAACATAAAGCAGTATTTCATAGTGTCTTAAAGAAATGAGAGCACTAATACAATTGAGTGGCCATGGAAGTGTCCTGGAGAATGTCTCTGGGGAAGTGTTATTGTGCTGAGACCCAAGCAACTTAAGAGCTAGCCTGTAGGGGAAGAGGAGCCGAGTGGGCAAAAGGAACTTGATGTGTCATGAGACTGGAGAGATGATAGGAGTCAGTCAGGGTACTTTTGGCCAAGGTAAATTTGGGTTTATTTAGTTAAGTGCATCTGGAAGTCATTGGAGACTTTAAGCCAAGAGATGATTTGTGATGTCTCCTTTAAAACTATTAGTGGGAGACCTGTGTAACTTGGAGAAAAGTTCACCTTCATCTTTTCCCCCACTTTTTCCATCTTAAAGAACTGACAGCTAGCTCGTGGTGGTGGTGCATGCTTTAGTCCCAGCACTCCGGAGGCAGAGGCAGGCGGATCTCTGTGAGTTCGAGGCCAGCCTGGTCTACAGAGCTAGTTCCAGGACAGGCTCCAAAGCAATACAGAGAAACCCTGTCTCCAAAAACAAAAAACAAAACAAAACTTACAGCTGAATTAGTTTGTTGTTTGAAATCCATCAGGGTTCTTCAAGGCATCCCCGTCATACACAGCTATCCCCAGCAGAACTGTGTAAGGTCGGATAATGGGAGCCATGCCCTAAAGTCTGGGCCTGCAGGTTCTTTACACCATAGGTCTGTGTATAGAGTTCTTGGTTCTTGGGCAGCCCTGGGGGAAAGGGACTGAGGGCACTGGTTGCAAGAGCAGATGAAATGTTAGGTGGATACTTTAAGCTCCAGACATTTGAGAAAGGCCTCAGAGGAGTGTCTAGAAACAAGCCAGCTGAAAAACTGCTGTTTGACCATTTCAAACAACTTCTGTGTAGTCCCTGCTTAAGAAGAATTTGGATATTTTCTTGTTTGAGTATCTTTGCTTTGTTGTAGACAGTTTCTCTGTCTACTTCTGGCTGTCCTGGAACTCGTTCTGAGACCTGGCTGGCCTCGAACTAACAGATACCTGCCTGCCTCTGCCTCGCTGGGGTTAAAGGCTTGTGCCACCACTGCCCAAGCAAATGTCTTTGCTTCTTATTCTGCCCCATTCCCTTCAAGTTGGTACTCTGTTGGCTCTTGGATAACAATCAGGTGTCCTGGAAATCAGGGGACTTACACTTCAGAGTTGGGCTGAAACTGACTTCAATGGGGGAGGAGGGAGGTGCTTTACCTCATAGTAGAAAGATGGAGTCTAAGAGCTCAGAACCAAGCTTGTTACCCAGTGAAGAGCGGTGTTGAAGGGCATGATATCCCTTCATGGTGGTAATCTTTAAACAGGTCTCTCCGAGATCATGCCCTAGGACTCACATTTACCAGCTAATTTGTGACCAGATAGTTATCTGCTGTCAGCTTGTACTGTCTGCATACCGGGGATCTTTCATGGGGTTACCATCCCACCTTCCACCCTTGAGCCAGAATTGTGGGTTTTAGTTTGAAGTAGTTAGGGAGCTCTTAGGCCCTTTTCTGTTGGTGAGCAATCACTATCCAGCTCTGAGAGGAGGCAGCCTGAGACTAGCAAGGTCAGATGTGTTCCGGGTTACATGTCTGCTTTGTCATGTCACCTTGAGCCAAACCTCCCTTCATTCAGATCTTTTCCCAAATGCACAGCGTCTCTTCCTTCCTGTTTCTGAACAACCTTCTGACTTAATCTTTGATTTGGGTCAACCTCTTTTGGCTCTATGCTGTCCACTTGTGAGGCAATCTTTCCCTTAGTTTCTGAGGGTCTGGTCTTGGGGTGCCAGTGGAGGCTATTCCTGGGTCTGCAGTTAGAGAGGAGCTGGTTCAGTGTCTGCTGCTGGCTTCATCTTTCTCCCAGGAACTCAGAACAAACTGCATGAAACATGAACAGGGCCCTCAGCCCATATTTATCTGACAGCTTCAGCCCCTGTGCTCCCTCTGATCCCTTTGCTTTCTTTTCCAGGAGCCTGGAGAGGTGTGGCTGGACCAAGACCTCCCCTGATGTAAGCAGGCTCCCTCCTCCCCCCACCACCCGTTGCCACCACGCCAGGGGACATCCTCAAGCCCTGGCCCTTAGGGGAGAGATAACAGGAGCCCAGAGCCGAGACCATGTGACGGCGCTGGCCCTTGCCACCGCCGTCCCCCAACCCTGGCCCCAGGCCTGGCACCATGATGTTCCGAGACCAAGTAGGCATCCTCGCTAGCTGGTTCAAGGGCTGGAATGAGTGTGAGCAAACGGTGGCTCTGCTGTCACTTCTGAAGCGGGTCACTCGTACCCAAGCCCGCTTCCTGCAGCTCTGCCTGGAGCACTCGCTAGCCGACTGCAATGATATCCACCTGCTGGAGTCAGAGGCCAACAGTGCTGGTGAGTCTCTGCCCCTAGAGATGGGACTTCCGTGGGGAGAGCAAGACCAGCTGCCAGGTGCCACAGTGACCAGCCAGCAGTAGTACTGAGAAATGGATGCCGTGTGCTGGCCTGGTCTCCTGGGGCTGTTGTTGTCGGCTGTCCTCGGGTGAGAAATGGGGGTTCCCAGGAGGGCAATACAAACTGAAAACTGCCCGTATAGAGGAAGGATGGTGTTGGGTAACTCGTATGAGCTGCCAAAAGGAACAGGCAAGTCATGAAGTGACATGGTAGAAGGTGAGTGATGATTTGTTTTCCTAGCTCTAGGACACCAGAGCTAGGCAGGGTCTCAGGACTCATAGAAGAGGCTGTGTGTGTTAGCCTTCTCCTAAAATAGATTGGTTGCAGGCCATGACAACTCGAAGAGAGTTTTGGATATAGATGTAGTCCTCCATGTCAGTTCCTTAGAACCTGTCCCTAGAGTTCAGGAATAGTCAGTCCAGAGAATTATCTCAAGGACTACTGCTAAAACATAAGGGGCCTTCTGGGCCTTGGCATATATATATCTTGACATAGCTGGGTGCAGAGCTGTTGATCTCAGTGACACAGGTGGGGGATGGAGGTCAGAGAAGGGGAAGAGTTGTGGATAAGCAAAAACTAGCTGGGATGGGAACCCAGGAATCCCTTGCAAGAGTCATCCTTGTTCTTTCTACCTTCAGCTTCATAACAGCAGTTCCCATGGAGCCCTTGCAAGCCAAGTATCCCTTAACCTGTGTCAAGTCCTTTGGTGACTCTTGAGTCACACATTGTCTAGGCTGAAATCATAGAGGTTATTTGCCGTAACTGTGCCTCAATTTCCTCATTTTTAAAGATGATAATTCCACCTGTGTTTAGGGTACTTAGGAGGAGCCAGTGAGTTCATACAGGTGGAGTTCTTCCTACAGTGCCTAGTAAGCAGTAAATACTCAGTAACTACCAACTGTTTTTATTGTCAGTTTGACACTTATACTCAGAACTACCCTATGAAGTTAGTACTGTTACCATCCCTATTTTACAGTGAGGACTCCAGCATGGATTTCTAATACTGGGATTTGGGGAACCACAGAGCTGCCTGGTCTCTTAACTCCCCAGGTCTAGTCATCATAGAAACACCTTTATTTCTTTCTGAGTTGGATGTACAAGCTGCAGAAGCATCATGGCACAACAAAAGATAGTTATACAGATTAGGAGTCACATTGGACTGATGCTCAGTCAAGCAGGCAAAGAACAGTCAGCCATCTCCCATCCTTGCCAGCCTCCATTCCAGGAAACAGGGTCCCTGCTCTGGCACCCAAGGATGGAGGTGTGTGTTATAGCTCTACTACCCATACTGGCGAGGTGGGTGGTGTTCCTTTGGAATAAGCCAGTGTTTTACATAGCTTCATCACAACCCCTACTACCTTACCCTGAGCATCAGCCTTATCAAGTCAGTGGTGTGCTTTGATGCTGTTGATTTATTAGAGCACTTTCAGGATTTTTATTGTTTTCTGAACCTCCAAGTAAAACCAGTTGATACAGAAGTTTAAAGTGTGGTCTCCTTTCCCTATTCTCGTGATTTATGAGATGGTCTGTGCAATATGAGTACACAAATTTTCTCCTAGCTTTGCAGGGTTACAGGTTTGGGGGTGGGGGTTGTTTGTTTTGAAACAAGGTTTCATTTTATAGACCAGGCTGGCCTCAAACTCAGAGATCCATCCACCTCTTCTTCTGCTTCCTGGGTGCTGGGAACACCTGGCCTTTTTTTTTTTTTTAATAGTTGTTATTGTTTTGGTTTTGTTTGTTTTTGAGATAAGGTTTCTCTGTGTAACAGCCCTAGTTGTCCTGCAACTCTCTTTGTAGAACAGGCTGGCCTCAACCGCAGAGATCTGCCTGTCTCTGCTTCCCAGGTGCTGGGATTAAAAGTATGTACCACCACTGCCACCACCACATACATCTTCCTAATGAAAGTGAGGGCCTTAAGACTAAAGAGATGGCATCTCCTGTCACTTACACCCTTAGGTAGACTCCCCCACTCTCCTACTTGTTTCTACTTTTTAGAGCTGGAATCTGGCTCTTGGGAGCACTGTCTCCTCTCATCCTTGTTTTGTTTTGTTTTTCTGCTCATTATGGCTTTTCATTGTTTTGTGTTTCTCACACTCGTGTTATCAGAATCTCAGGGGACAGGGTCAGAATGATTTAAAATCCAGATTCTCACCTCCCCAGACAAAATAAGTGAGACTCCTGAGGGAGTGGGCCTAAGAGTGGGATATGGGAACTAGGTTAGTTTTGTTTGCCTGGGGAAGGTTCAAGATAGGGTTTTTCTGTGTGGTCCCGGCTGTCCTGGAACTCACTCTGTAAACCAGGTTGGCTTTGAACTTAGAGATCCACCACTGCCTCCTGGGTGCTGAGATTAAAGGTGTGTGCCACGGCCACTTGCCTGGGTCCAGGTTCTTGTAAGGACCAAGATGAACCAAGCCCTTCTAGTTCATCTACTTGTCTTGGAATGGTAGTCACATGAGCATTCTAGATCAAGTTCTGCTCCTTTGGCTATGAATAGATGTGCCATACTGGGTTTAACCATTCTGAGCATACTACTTTCTTTGTGGAGGATGTTCCATTACATTCTAGAGTAATAGCTCTTAGTATCTAATGCATGGTAGGATGTAGTTGAGTGTAGAGGTTGCTTAGCAAATGTGAAGCCGTGAGTTCTATCCTCAGCACCAAAAAAAAAAAAAAAATCAAAACGTAATAGGTGCCCCTTTCATGGTATTTGCCCATTTTCTGCCCTCCCCAGAAAGTTATGAAAGTCATATTTACCCAACCAGCCAGATCTCAAGTTCAGCTGGTACCTTTCCAGTGAAACTTTTAAGATCCCCTCAGATCAGGATGCCTCAGCAGTAAGGCAGAGACCCTGCTACTTCCTCCACTTCTCTAGTGCCACCTCTGGGATTTGGTCTTTGCTGTTCATCTTCCTTGATACTTCCCAAGAGTAAAGGACCTGGTATTCTCTTAAATGTGACACTCCAGGGTTGGTCCTAATAGTCTCCCATAGGGGAAGTAGCAGGGTGGGTGCTGGGTGTGTCCAAGAAGGCGGTGAGTGAGCAGTCGTGAATGACCACCAGAAGTGGGGAAATGTGTTTACTGCTGTGGAAGGGACTCCAGCCCAGGCTTGCCTGACCACTTAAGCATCTGGGAGGGCATGGGAATGTCCCCAAGGCCAGGTAGCCACATGGGTTTTAAGGAAGCAGAATCTGAGGTGACATCCAAGACCAGAAAAGAAAAGAAGGACTCCTGGTCCCTGAGCAGAAGAATGTTTTAGTTTGCCTTCTGTTGCTGTGATAAAACATTGATCAAAAGCAACTTGGGGAGGGAAGAGTTTATTCACCTTACAGCTTACAGCCCATCCTGAAGGGACATCAAAACAGGATCTGAAGCAGATGCCACTGAGGAACACTGGCTTTTTCTCCATGCTTTGCTTGGCCTGCCTTCTTATACCACATAAAACGACCTGCCCATAGTAGTCTGGGCCTACCCACAGAGAAATGAATCAAGAAAATGTCTCACAGGCTTGCCTACAGGCCAATTTTCTGGAAACATTTTTCAGTTGAGGTTCCTTTTCCCAGAAAACTTCTAGTTTGTATCAGATTGACCAAAAAAAAAAAAAAAAAAAAACCAACCAGGACAGAGAGGCCTAGGGTTTCCATTTGTCATCATCCTTCTCCCAGTTCTTCTCTGCCATTTGGAGCTCTAACAGCAGTCATGACCCTCTTATTCACTGAGTGTGCCTTCAACCGTAAGAGTGTTCCTGTGGATTCCCCCTGTAGGAGGAGACTGAGCCTAGGCAGCTAAGATCTCTTCTTCCTCATCCTATGGCTTCCTGGGCTATATTTCCTGCACTTCTTCTCATGTCCAGTCTTCTGAGTCAGTCCCCTTATCTAACAGGTTTAAGCTTCTTCTCTGGCTCCCTGAATTTGGGTGGGGAAACTGAGGTCAGAAGGGGCCATGATAAATGATTCATCAGAGCTCATCTTCTGATGGCCCCCACCCTTTCCTTTCAGGCTCTATTGACATAGTTCATCAAACAAAAATGTGAACCCCTGGTCCTCCCTGATGTCTGTGTGAGCTGGGATGAGACAGAAGGGTATGTCTGGAGCCAAACCCCAGCCCCTCTGACTAGTGCCAGAGGCCAACATGACTGTTGCAATAGCTAAGCACATAAAAATGGGTTTGCTCTTCTGATAGTCTCAAAGATATATTTGGCTGCTATGATTTGCCAGGACCCAGGGTCATGACCTACTTAACTTAGGTTGCCTGGCCAGTCTTGCTCTGTGGCTGCTAAGGAGAGCACTCCTGCAGGCTCCTTTACCCTCTCCATGTCCTCAGAGTCCAAATTTACAGCCTAGAGAGGAGCAGCTGCTGGCATCCCAGCATTGCTTGGTCTCCCAACCCCTGTTCACCCAGCTCCAGAATTTCATCACTACAAATCGTGCCACTAACTCTAAAAACCAGACATGTGTCTGTTTTGGGTAAATAATTTTGTAAAATTCCCCACCCCTGTAGGGAATCTTAAGGGGGAGTCCCAGATGTTCTCTGCTAAGTGAACCACTGGCTCAGCACCCCTGAGACAGCCTGGGGGAAGATTCTACCCAGGAACAGTGGAGGTGAGGGTTTAAGTACAGATCAGCTGCTCATGGCAGGTGCTTTGCACCCTTTCATTGACTACAGCCCTGTGACCTCGGGGCTTTTACAGTAATACAGCCAGTATTACGTTGACAAATGACCAAGATGCAGAGAATGTAGAGGACTGGCCATGGCTACAATATACTAAGTCATGGAAACAAACAGAAATAGATTTTTGTTTTGTTTTGTTTTGTTTTTTGTTTTGGCTTGTTGAGACAGGGCTTTATAGCCTTGGCTGTCCTGGAACTTGCTCTGTAGACCAGGCTGGCCTTATACTTAAGAAATCTGCCTCCCAAGTGCTGGGATTAAAGATGTGCAACACCACTGCCCAGCTTAAATTTTTTTACCCAGGCAGGTTTTTCCTTTTGAATTTTCAGAATATGCTCTTCCAGAATTTGAGGCAGGATGACTGAATTTGTGAGATCTCAGAGAGGGCACATTATACACACAGACATCACTGCCTACCAACAGACCATCTGGGTTCAGTTGTGTAGGCATTCATTGGGCCCCTGCTATACCTTAACTCTGGGCAGGAGTTTTCTGATCTGGGCAGGGAACTAGAAGTTCATCCCCACCCATCATCTGTAGCTGGGCTCACCCCAAGGGGCCTGAGGCTGTGCACATTCCTTGGACTCATTCCAGTGCTCATTGATACTTCCCAGTCCTGGGAGGCCCGCCCTTCCCACCACCACCACTCAGACACATGAACACACATTTCTCCAAGGTCAGCCTTCATTGGTCCAAAACTACTCTCTCCTTTCTGGGCAGTAGAACAAGTCCTTCTTTGAGCCCAACCCTTGAGGCTATTCTGTCACGTCCCCTGGCAGTACCAGAGGAGAAGCTGCATCCCGTAGCCCTGGGGTCCTGGCAGTACTCTGGGGGTGGGGGAAAGTTTAGACAAGGCTTCTCTCTGTCCTCAGTGCCTCTGGCTACACTGTAAGGCCTAAACAACAGCAATTGAGGAATCAGGATAGGATGAAGGGACTGGCATGGAGAGAAACACCCATCACTGAGCCACATCCTGCACATTTATTATAAGCAGATTGTTAATCCTTCACGGACACCATTCCCTAAATCTGAGCAGCCCAGATCTCAGCAACCCTCTACTCCTTTTACAGAGGAGGAAGCATGTTGCTCTGACAGCTGGAACGCAAGGCCTTTAACTTTGTGCTTAATATTACTGTATTTCTTCATGATATATTTTTTATCAAGAACTAAAAGTTGAGGAACTATAGGTTCAAAAAAGAGGGTTATCAGTTATGTGACCCAGTGCCAGATGGAGGTGAAAGGGTTGGGAAAAAACAGCTTCCTGACTTGTGGAAGAACCTGCTCCACTTTCAGTATTGCAGTACTTGGAGGAAGAGTTTTGTGGGCATCAGGGACCTTGAGTGTCAGGTACAGTATGAGAAGGGTGAAGACTGAGCGTTGGCATTGGAATATAGAAAGTTAGACTGGAGGAATGTAAAGACTGGAGGAATGACTCAGTTTCATCACTGGCTGCTCTTCAAGAGGCCCAGGTCTATTCCCAGCACCCACATGGTAGTTTAACTCTAATACGTAGGGTTCTGACATCCTCTTCTGGACTCCACAGGCATTGCATGCATATGATGCAGACACATGCAGACAGAACTGTGTACATAACATAACATGAAAAAAATATGTTTCTTACAGTTGTCAGGGCAGAACGTGCAACTTAGTTCTCAGCTTCGTTCCTTGCCAGCTTCCCAAATCTTACTGTGTATATAAACAGTAAAATAGATAAGGTAAGGATGGATGGATGGCAGTCATGTTCTTAGCATGAACTCAGTGTCAGCCATCGCTGACATCAGAAGTACTTGCTGTAATGCTAGTTCTGTTACTCTTGGGCTAATGCTGTAGTCATAAAGTGAGTTGATGGCTTTGAGTGGATGAATTCCCCAGCACTTAACAGGAGCTCTCCAAGAAAGCATGGAGCAGGGATATGCAAGCCAGGCCAGGTCCCAGGAGTTGTGAGTTTTGTGATTTGTTCCAAGAGCTACATGTTTTAAGTAGAATTAGAAACTGATGTGAATTCCAGGCTACAGAAGTAGGACAAAAGGTACAAAGGAGAACTTTGCTAGTTTTTATGTATCTGTCCTGCCTTGTGGCTAGAGGACACAGGATTTTTTCCCAGTCTTGAATCTGGGGCCTCATACATGCCAGGTATGTGCTCTCTACCTCTGAGCCACATCCCCAGTGCATGCTCCCTCTCGTCCTTCCTCTATCCATCTGCTCCCCCCCTTTTGAGATAGAATCTTGCTAAGGCTAGCCTCGAACTCTTAAACTTACCTGTGGCTCTGGTTGGCCTTGAATTTGAACAGGGATTATAGGTCTGCACCATCAGGCCTGGCAGTATCTAGGTTTCTGAGGCCAAATCCCATTCTGTTTCCTAGGCTGACTGATTGGCTGATACCTATAGAATTTTTGTATACTGTTGAAAAGGAAGAAACCATAGTAAACTATACTAACCACAATACTAGTAATAAATAGTAAAAACAGAGTTTCCTGAGGTCTATTCTTAAACTGGGGTCTGTCTCACTTAGTTCCTAGCAGCCAAACTGAGTAGGAGTGATTCTGAGTTCCCTTTACAGGTACAATAGAGCTGAGGCTGGGCACAGTGGGGGCACTCAGGAACCTGAGGCAAGAGAATTTAGAGTTTGGGGCCAGTCTGAGCTACCTAGTGAAACCCTGTCTCAAAGGGAAAAAAAGTGTGCAATTTGGAGCTCACTTTTAACATAAGCTAAAGTTGAAACAATACAGAGAAAATATGAGTTCTGTGTAGTGATGATATTCAAATTTATGAAGTATGTTTTTATATGTCATGTTAAAATAACCAAGCAAGGCTCGCAGATGGCTGAATTGGTAAAGGCACTTGCAGGTGAGCCTGAGACCACTGCACAATATGTAGGGAAAATCAACTCCTATAAATTGTCTTCTGACCTTCATAAGTGTACTATGGTACTTGTGGACACGGACACACATACACACACACACCCTAACCAATCTGGGCCTTGTTAATACAGGCTTATAACAGCAGCTAATTGGAATACTGAAACAAGAGAATCACTACTTCATTGCCACTTTGGGTTACACAATGAATTTAAGGCTAGCCTGGGTCATTTAGTGAGGTTCTATCTTAAAATGCAAAGTAAAAAGAAGGGTGAGGGTGTAGCTTAGTGGTTGACTGTTTTTAGCACAGTTAAGGCTTCAGGCTGAGTCCAAGGTTTAGGGGTGGAGAGGAAGACAGAACTAAGACATAGGATTTGGCTAGGAAAAGTTATTGCAGCTGAATCCTTGAATCTCAGCCTAACAGTGGGAGCTTGGATGAACACAGTTGTAGAGAGCTTCAAGGAAGGTGGGCTGGGCCATCCCTGCTGAGTCTGTGTCTGATGACAAGTGGACAGTGACCTGGAAATGAAGATGATGTTAGGCTGTGGGTTCTTGGAGTTGAATCCTGGTGCAGGCTACCATAGTAAACTTCTGAACAGAAACTGATATGATTTGAGTATGGTTGAGGAAGATAAACCCACCTGTGTGGACAGGACAATTTGGAGGTTGTCACTTGGTGGCAGAGAGACCAGTTTTAAAAAACTGCAGCAACTGTGTATTTGCACCTTTGAGTCAAGGCCACATCCCATTCTTTCTAATACTTGTTTATAACTTATCCATCAGAAGACAACTGGTGGGGAGCTGGTTCCTTTAGGGTGTGGTTCCCAGGAATCAAACTCAGTTCATCAGACTCACACTTGGAAACAAGTGCCTTTCTTTACCCACTGAGCCATCTCACCTGCTCCCACTTTACTTTTCTTATTAGCTCATTGAGTCTCAACCAACACAGTGAATCAGGCTCTATAATCTTCTCTTAAGTTTTATAGGTAGTAATATTTTGGGAGGAGGTTCAAGGACAGCCTGGACTACGTAAAAGAGTTTACCTCCAAAAGCAAATAACGAAATCATTGTTGATGAGATTTTGTTGTTATTGTTTTGAGACAGGGTTTCTCTCTCTTACTTTGGAGCATGTCCTGGAACTAGCTCCATAGACCAGGCTGGCCTCAAACTCACAGAGATCTGCCTGCCTCTGCTTCTTGAGTGCTGGGATTAAAGGCGTGCCCCACCACCGACTGACTTGTTCAGTGTGATTTAAGATGACTTGCCTAAAATCTAACTGGTGAAGAATCTGAGCTATCTTATACCAGAGAACAAGCTTTTTTGGGGAAGTGGGGGGTGACTGGGAGAGATTTCTTGAGCAGTTTCTCTGTAGCACTTGCTGTCCTGGAACTTGCTCTGTAGACCAGGCTGGCCTTGGACTCAGAGATCCGATCCACCTGTCTCTGCCTCCCAAGTGTACCATTATTACCTGGCTAAGAACAAGCGTTTAACTTGTATTCCAGCACCTTCTCAATTTAGGCAGGAAGCTGTTTAATAGGGGAAGGGAAGGGAAGTATGGCGATGGGGGCAGGCAAGTAGATATAGCAAAGGAACAAATCTTCATGTAGTAGGAGGAGCTTCCACTTGACTGACTGGATTAGAGGTAACTGCAGGTTTTTGAGGACAGGAGTGATTGAACTAGGGAAAAAATGGCTTTAGAAGCAGGGACCAGGGACCAGCAGGGAGCATGTACTTGATCTCAGTTCTATGAAGGATACACTGTCAAGGGTATAAATGAGAACAGTAGAGGAGATTGGAGCTGAGGAAGAGACCATGAGCTTTGAGGTTTCTGGTAGTGTTTACTCATGTTCCTAATGTTCACTCTTATTCCCGCTGTAGCCATCGTCAGCCAGTGGCAACAGGAGTCCAAAGAGAAGGTGGTGTCTCTCTTGCTATCCCACCTGCCCCTGCTCCAGCCAGGCAACACAGAGGCCAAGTCCGAGTACATGAGACTTCTGCAGAAGGTGCTGGCCTACTCCATCGAGAGCAATGCCTTCATTGAGGAGAGCCGCCAACTCCTTTCCTATGCCCTCATCCACCCAGCGACCACACTGGAGGACCGCAATGCGCTCGCCCTCTGGCTGAGCCACCTGGAGGAGCGGCTGGCTAGTGGTTTCCGCACCCGGCCAGAGCCCTCCTACCATTCACGCCAGGGCTCAGATGAATGGGGGGGTCCTTCAGAGCTGGCCCCTGGAGAGGCAGGACCAGGCTGGCAGGACAAGCCACCCCGGGAAAACGGACACGTACCTTTTCACCCATCGAGCTCAGTGCCGCCAGCCATCAACAGTATTGGGAGCAATGCAAACACAGGTGAGATCTGCCTTCCTAGGTGGCTGTACCTACTTGGAAAAAGTCACATGGGCTGTCTTCTCTTGCTCTGTGGCCTTTGCAAGACCCATTACCCTTCTGGACCTCAGTGTTTTAAAGGAGGCGGTGCAGAGTGGTGAACTGGCCTTCCCAGAGCTGACTCGTACCTATAGATGTGTCTTAGGAACTCACATTTGATTTGGTTTTAAATAAATTTAGTATACAAAATTTTAAAAATCAGATTTCTAGCTTCTCTAGAAAAGTATAAAAATCTGGAGCTTCAAGACTGTATTCCTAGTGACAGAGAGAGCTGAGCAGCTATGCTTATACATGAGCCCCTGTGACCCTCTCAGCATTTCTTTCCTTTTCTGTTTTTTGTTTTTTATGGGTGGGTGGCTGTTTTGCCAGCTTGCCAGCTTGTCTGTGTACTGTGTGCATACAGTGTCAGAAGAGGTTTCCCTGGAACAAGTGTTGCAGATGGTTGTGAGCTATCATGTGGGTCCTAGGAATTGAACCCTGACCCTCTGCAAGAGCAACAAGTGCTGTTAACCACTGAGCATCTCCAGCTCTGTCAACACTTGTGATACTGACTGGCTTCTGAAGAGCCTGGTGGAAGTGGATGCCATCACCTGAGGTCTCTCAGGGTTTTGGTCTCTGGTCTTAGCTTCCAACATGAGAAGTGTGTCTGTAAATTTGACCCTGCAGAGCATGTGCTGTTTAGAGTTGAACGTTGGTGCCAGCAGCACTATTACAGATACAGTCTCTGTTAAGCCTCCTCACACACCATTAGGCCTATGATTTTACAGATGAGGATGTAGAACGTAAAGAGTTGAGATCATATGTAGAACAAGTAGTGGAACGGGCCAAGGTTGAGCAGTCTGGACCACGACTGCCTCTGACCAGTGCTGTCCTAGCCAGCTAAGCCCAGAGGTTGGGTAGAACAGGAGCTGGTACTGAGGTGCCTTTTAGAAGTGTTAGCTGTGATGAACAGTGTAAGGCACTGTGGCTTTTCTAAGCCATGATGAGTGACATGACCTAATTAAGGTGAGTGCTCACAATTAAGCCTTAGGTGGTCAGTCCCTTGCAGTAGGCACTGGTTAAAGTAGGCCAGGGAAGATAGAGGACTCCAGGAATTTCCAGGGAACGTTAGCAATCCGTTCACTTTGAATTTGTTTTCTAGCTTTGGAGTACCACACTTCCTGTACCAGGTTTGGAGTCTATATTATGTGTTCTGACTAGGAAATACTGAGCACTTTCCTAGGAGCTATTCTGAGGACTTCATAACTATAAACTCTAAAATTTGACTTAGGCTCAGAAGTCATCTGCCCAAGATGATGTCAGGATTAAATTCAGGTAGTATGCTCTGGAGCTCAGAGTCTATACCTATACTGCACAGCCTCTGCCTGAAAATGACCATGCTGTGACTACCCCACACCCTCTGTGCTCCTTGGTTCAGAACTTTATTAGACTCTTTGTTTTTCCTTTCCTTTTGGTCATATTAGGAGTTGAACTCAGAATCTTGACTATATTATACTATACTAGATAAGGTTGTACCACTGAGCTACAGCTCTAGTACTTCAAGCAACTTTGAAGGACCAAGCTTTCACAGTGTTGGATGTGTGTATGGACCAAAAGAGAATGAGACATTCCATGTAGATGCAAAGGCACGGTGGTGTTCAGTAGAGCATCAGTGTACAGCAGGTCTTAAGAGTCTTCCAGTGGTCATATGGGTACATGCTATACTACCTTGCATCTATTGAGGATTTCATAAAGACAAAGACACAAAACCCTGTCCAAGAGCACTGATTTCAGAGAGAGTAGAGTTATGATTTGAAGTCAGATTTTAAGGCCACTGCTTGAGGCTTTGAAGGATAAAATGAAACTTTTGGACACCAGTCAGTTGCAGGAAGCAGGAAACCATTAAAATATTTTTGAGTGGGAAGCAAAGATTGGCCTGGGAGGGCAGGCAGGGTGAGTTTGGTGTACTGCCAAGGACAGACCAGGATTTCTTGGAGAGTGTGAGGCCATGGATCTGCAGCCTGCATTCCTGTTTTTATAATCCTCAGGCAGTGGCCAGCCTCCACCCCAATGCAGGCCAAGCAGGACTCCTCAGGAACTGCATGGTCACTCCAGCCGGGGTCATTTCCTGCTCTCTCAGTCTCACCAGCCCACTTCTTGGCTGAGAAGGGAGGAAGGAGGTAGCCAGGAGCACCAAGACAGGCACAAAGGCCTGTATTGAGGGTTTCCCAGCTCTGGGACCCAGAGTGCCATCTTCTTCCAAGAGGCCCCAAAATGGGGCAGAAGCCAGAGTTCACAGTGTCCAGAAACTTGGAAGGAGCCCTGAGTAGAGGACTCCAACAGAATCCTGGGCAGTAGCAGAGAGTCTGACACTATCTGTGTGCAGTGGGGCTGTCAGTGTCTTCTCCCTTGGGTAACTTTCTAGCTAAAAGCATCAAATATTGACACAGATTTTAACAGAATGTGCTTTAGGGTCTGTACCAGGGTGTCCTACTTCTGGGTGGGAGATCACTCTTGCAGAAACCCCATGCTGTACTCTTTTCTGTCCTCCTAGTCCCCTGTGGGAACTGGGGCAAAAAAGTTCAGCTTCCTGGCCTTGTCCTCACCTAATTAGGCTTTTTGACTCTCTCTGTTTCTCTCTAGGCTGCCACAGGAACTTCTGGATTCCCTGTGCTGAGCTCACAGGCCCTGTTAGCATTCATTGGTTATTTGTGAAACTCAGTTGAAGGCTCCTGTGTCTTGCATCCTGCCCCTGAGCCTGGGGTGCAAACATGAATGGGCCAGATTGTTCTCCTTCCTAAGTCTACAGACCAGTACAGGTGCTTGGCTTGTAGTAGCCAAAAGGAGGTGCTTGAGCAAGTCCCAGAGGCAGAAGCAGCCGGCAGGAAAGGATGGTGAGGCAGTACTAGGACAGGGAAAAGACAGTGACAAGGTCTGGGTGTTCAGAAGATACTGCACTGTCTAGAGAGTCAACTTGGAGCCCTTTGCTTACCTCTGAAATGGAGTGGATAGAGTGTGGCATGTTGGGGAAGAGGGTACTGACTTTAGATCCTGAGTCATCAGGCCTCTTAGCTGGTCAGTTTGGATTCAGTCCAGGAAAAAAATGGAGACATAGGGCCCAGACACAGAGATGCTAGAGAAGCAGTTCTTTAGCTAGGAGTGAAAGTACCCACCTATAATCCCAGTACATGAGAGACTAAGGCAGGAGGATCATGAGGTGAGGTCAGCCAGAGCTGTAGAGTGAGATCTGGATCACTATAGAGTGCAAATTTTGTTGTCAGCATGAAGAAAGCCACCAGGATCTGAACAGGTCAAATTTGCAAATTTGGAAGTGTTGGTGTCTAGTTGAGTGTGGTGGTATGTGCCTGTAACCCCAACCCATAGGAAGATCACTGAGTTTAAGGTCAACTTGGCTACAAAGTTGAGAACTGATCTCTAAAAAGCCCCTACTGCTGAAAATAATCAGCATGGCTGCTGTAAGGCAAGGGAGTAAGAATAAAGGGAATAATCCAGTTAGCCATGGCAATTCCAGCCACAGCCTCTGGTGTTTGGATGAGAGTGTGAGCAAAGGAGTGAGAAGTTGGGTGTTGGGGCGGGAGGTTGAACAGTATCTGTAGGCAGATGCTCTTGGGATCCCTTGGTTCCTTCCCTTCCCCTTGGAGGATTACAGGATTGAGCAGACCATGGTCTTTTTTATGCTCAAATCCCCCAACCTGACCTTGCTTTTCCTTTTCTGGCCAGGTCTCCCCTGCCAAATCCACCCTAGCCCACTGAAGCGCTCTATGTCACTCATCCCTACAAGCCCCCAGGCCCCTGGTGAGTGGCCGAGTCCAGAGGAGCTTGGGGCCCGGGCTGCCTTCACCACGCCCGACCACGCACCCCTCTCGCCACAGAGCAGTGTGGCCTCCTCTGGCAGTGAGCAGACGGAGGAGCAGGGCTCCAGCCGGAACACTTTCCAGGAGGATGGCAGCGGGATGAAAGGTACATTCGAGGACAGTGCCAGGACCCTTCTTCAGGACTTGGGCTGGGCTGGAAGGATGGAAAATTGCCTGTAGCTGCCACCTCAGGGAGGGGGCAGGTCTGAAAGCAGTAGATAGACCGCCCCTCCCTCACAGCCAGCCAGAGCTCAATTATCTAATATCGTCTGAGATTAAATCATGGAGGCCATCCTGGTGGCTCTCAGTGGGTCAGAAGTCCTCCTGGGGAAGACTGTCTGAAAGAAAGGGCCTCACTAGCAGGTAGAGGCAGTCACTGTAGCTTCAAAGGCTGCTGGTGGCTTATGCCTGATCTCTTCCCCACCCCACCCCTTCACCATATTCATCTGGTCTCCGCTCCCTCTTACACAGACGTGCCCTCGTGGCTCAAGAGCCTCCGCTTGCACAAGTATGCTGCTTTGTTCTCGCAGATGAGCTACGAAGAGATGATGACTCTAACAGAGCAGCACCTAGAGTCGCAGGTAAATCTGAGGGGCCACTGGGTAGGTGTTGGGCCAGCACCATTGGGTGCTTGCTGTTCCTGCTATCAAGCCTCCTCTGTCCCTGGTCTCTGTTGGGATACCCCTGTGTACCTCACCTTTATCCAGCTTCCTGTCTCCTTCTATTCTCTTCACAGAATGTCACCAAAGGTGCCCGGCACAAGATAGCACTGAGCATCCAGAAGCTTCGTGAGAGACAGAGTGTCCTCAAGTCCTTAGAGAAGGTGAGGACCTGATATCCTCATCTCCAAGGCCCCGTGTGCAGCCAGGTGGAAGGCTTTGGGTCAGGCTTGTTGGCAGCTGCCTGGACAGCCTCATTTCTACAGTCTGACCTCTGGTGGCCTCAGCCATGGACAGCTGGATTCCAGAGACCTTGAGCAAGTTGTCATCAAAGGGCTCACTTGGTGCTGCCCGAGAGGCTCCTTCCTGCACTCTCCCCTTCTCTTCCCTCCCTGTCTGATTTGGGATTCCAGAATGTCTCCATCATTTAACATTACACCTGATGGGTTTTTATTTTGGGGGTGAGTTGTAAATGTACAAGAGATCTTTTCATTTGACTTTTTCTCCACTTGATCTTGCCTCTGCTTCCATTTATCTTCCTCTTCTCCTTTCCCCACTACCTCTTGTTTTTGTTTTTCCCTTGCTATCTTAGTCTGATTCTTTGCTTTCTCCCTGGAGAGAAGAAAGAGTTTCCTGGGCTGATGAGCCAGAACTTCCCTTATCTGACCTCTGTGCTGGAACCTCTGAGCCTCATCTGACCACAGTTGTGTAGCCATCTTTCTGTGCCACCATGAGGTCTGTGCCTGACCTGGCTACATCCTCTCTTGCAGGATGTGCTGGAAGGTGGCAATCTGCGGAACGCTCTGCAGGAGCTGCAGCAGATCATCATCACCCCTATCAAGGCCTACAGTGTCCTTCAGGCCACCCCTACTGCCAAGGATGGGGGTCGGGGGGAGCCGCTACTGCCAGGTGCTGAGCCTCCCCTCACCCACCCTGGAACAGACAAGGGCACTGAGGCCAAGGACCCTCCAGCTGCAGAGAACTATCCTCCTCCACCAGCTCCAGCTCCCTCTGATAGCAGTGAGCCAGCCCCAGCTCCCGTCGCCGACGGAGACATCCCCAGCCAGTTTACACGGGTGATGGGCAAAGGTGAGAGCAGCCAGTGCCTAACCCAGAACCCAGTCACCATAAATTAAGTTCAAATTAATTAAAGACCCTAGAGGTGAATGAATCTGAAAGTAGGTGAAACTGGGTAGAGCTAGGCCTCTTCCTGCAGGCCCTTCTGGACTGATGGAACTAGTTCTTTCCTTCAAAGCCCAGGAACTCCTCATCAGCCCAAGTTTCTTGTCCTTCTGCACCCACCAGCTAGTGCTGGGAAGGCTGCAGTATGACAGAAGTCATGTTGAGAGTAAGTTCTGCCCTTTCCCATGTTCCTCAGTATGCACCCAGTTGCTGGTGTCCCGACCAGACGAGGAGAACATCACCAGTTACCTCCAGCTCATCGAAAAGTGCCTGACTCACGAGGTAAAACCTTCACTAGGGCTCGCAAGCGGGAAAGAGACAGCTCTACCCCCTCTGAGCCCACAGTGCATCAGAGCCCAGGGTCCAGCCTATCCTCCCCACTGTTGCCTTCAAAGGCTTCTCAGCTTTTGTACATACCCTGTGGCAAGTGGCCACCTCCCTCTTATTCTCAGTGTTAGTACTTGGAGTCAAGTTTCCCCAAGTCACCTCACTCCTGCTAGATCAGGGTTCCTTGTCCCTTGTTCTTCATGCTCACTGGGAGAGATGACTGCACTGAGTTACCCCCAGCTAGCCTGTAGGCATGGTTCTCTGTCCAGCATCCTCCTCCTCCTCCCCCATTCTAGGCTTTCACAGAGACACAGAAGAAGCGGCTGCTGTCCTGGAAGCAGCAGGTGCTGAAACTCCTCCGAACGTTTCCGCGCAAGGCTGCACTGGACATTCAGAACTACAGACAGCAAAAGGGGTAGGTGGGCACCTCCCTAGCCCCATGGAGCTGCCATGTGGGTGCCTAAAAGGGTGATTGTGTTTTGGAATGGGCTCCTTGCTATACTTACTCAAATCACCCAGTACAAAGTTTCTAGAAAATCATGATGATGTACAACAGAAAAGAGAAAAAAGAAGGCCAGGTGTGGTGAGTCAAGCCTTTAATCCCATCACTTGAGAGGCAGAGGCAGTTGTATATCTTGAAGGATACCAGAGAGAGGGTATAACAAAGAGAGGGAGGAAGGGAGAAAAAGGATGGGTGTGATGGCACAGGAGTTTAATCCCTGTGCACTCGGAAGGTGGAGGCAAGTAGATTTCTATGACTAGGGGGATGGAGAGGTGGGATTCGTGGAAAGGTGCTGACTTTTGGTTACCCTTCAGAAAGATTTCTTAAGAGATGGGACCCTGAAGAGGGAGAGCAGGTCTTCAGTTCAGAGAGGCTTCATTAGGGGAGATGCATCATCATGGCCAATAGGCCCCAACAATGGGACTTCGAGGGGACGGAGGGGGAGCTATCCTTTCAAATCTGGAGAAAGTGAGGTTCTGGCTCTTAACAGATTTTCAGGGATATGGCCAGGTTTATGCCACATGATCTAGCTTATATGCTGCAGAACATAGAAGTAGGTACTGGATAGAAGCATGAACTTGCTTTGAAGCTGCTAGAGGGAGGGGCAAGGTCACAGCACAGTACTCATTCAGCATTTGTTTGTGTGTGTGTAAGTACATGCCATGGTGCACATGTGCGGATCACAGCACAGCTTAGGAGTTAGTTCTCTTCTTACACTGTCTGGGTTCCAGGGGTCAAACTCAGGTCCTTCAGTCTTTGTGGCAAGCACCTTTACGTGCTGAGCCATCTTGTGGATCCATTGTATACTTTGTTATCAGCTCTCTGTCCCAAAGAGAAAGAGCTACAGAGTGTGCCCTGACTTGGGGAAGAGAGAGCAAAGAAAGGCAGCTAGTCTGATGGAACAGTGCAAACAGGCAAGGGCTGGGGCATTGCATGCAGAGAAATTGCCTTCTGGGCTGAGGCCCTGGCTTCTATCCCAGCACCACGGAAAAGAAAGGGTGTTGAGGTGGCCAAAACCCAGCTCATCTGTGGAGTAGACCCTGCTCCTGTGCCTTTGTCTCCTCACCTATCTACAGAAGGCTCTGAGGTACCTTCTCACACCAGACAGCACATCTCTCCATTGAGAAGTGAGGTTTGGAGAACTGCTTAGAGGGCACAGCAAGCGAACTCTCTGTGTCCCCCAAATCATCTTGGGTCAAGAGGATACAGGAATGTAGGGTACAAGGACATTGTCAGGAAATCCTTGCTTAGAGCAGATAGGTGTTTTGTCCTACTCACTAGGGTTGAGGGAGGGTAAAAGATGTGCCTAAGCTAACACCCCGCCCTCTGTTCTCTGACAGCTGGGCATTTGGCTCCAACTCGCTCCCCATAGCTGGCTCTGTGGGGATGGGTGTGGCCCGGCGGACCCAGCGGCAGTTCCCAATGCCTCCTCGGGCCCTCCCACCTGGCAGGATGGGCCTTCTGAGCCCCTCAGGCATTGGGGGTGTCTCTCCTCGACATGCCCTTACCAGCCCCAGTCTTGGCGGTCAGGGCCGACAGGTGAGCCAGCTGGTGTGGAAGTCCAAGTGCTTTTGGGGTTGGGGTGGCAGTAGCTGGAATGTGTGTCTTGTGCCTCAGCTCTTGGGCCTGGGTCTCTCCCATTCACCCTGACACTTTCTCCCCGTGTTCTATGCAGAACCTGTGGTTTGCCAACCCTGGAGGCAGTAACAGCATGCCCAGCCAGAGCCGCAGCTCTGTGCAGCGTACTCACTCGCTCCCAGTCCACTCATCACCGCAGGCTATTCTCATGTTCCCTCCAGGTGAGGCACCCCACCTCTGGCCTTCAGCCTTCGTCTCCTCACTGGGTCTCATCCACTCTTCCAGGATTTGTAGTAGGTCTCTTCAGGCTCTTGCACCTTCTTCCGTCTCCCTGTGTCTTTAGGGAGGGCCATTTCCTTCATGCCTGTTAAGTCTATTGGGGCTCTCTTCCCTTCATTACTACCTTATTTCCCCCCTGCTTACATGCCTTTTCTTCTCTGTGCCATGGTCTCGGTGTCGGTATCGACATGTCACTATCTTTATAGGTTCAGTTAGTACTCAGAAGGGGTTGAGTCTGAGAGGTCAGTGAGGCTTTTGTGGGAGAGGTTGGATCCTATCAGCCCACCTTTTCTGTCAGGCTAGTGACTGCTGGAACCAATGACTCTACCTTTTAATGAGGGTTCTGTGGTAAAGAGTGGTAAAGGTGGGCTTTTCCTCTTCTGCTCACATAGCCCGGAGGTCAGAAGTCAGGAACGTTGAGTGGCAGATCAAAGGTATGCTAGCTCTGGGTCCCTTCTTGACAAGGGCGAGTGGCTCTTGGCTGGGCTTACTCCTACTTGCGTGGCCTAGGCATGGCATCTGTGACAAGAAGCTGGCTTCAGTGGGCTGCTCTGGACAGGTCTCAGATTTGCAGGTGATCTAGGTTCTTGCACTCAGAAACTTTGTAGCCAGTAAAGTTTCTGAATTGCTGAAATACTGTGGGCCTCCATCTGTGGTGCCAGAGAGTCTGTGCTCATCCAGGGCAGGGCTTGGCACACTAGGAGCATATATGTGTAAAGTGTGTTGAATGAATGGATGTGCCACATGTGCAAAGGTGGGGATTGTTCCAGCCAGTGTGTTGGCCCGTCAGGCACTCGCTGATGGAGGCTTTCTCGTTTGTCCTCACCTCACCCGCTACCAGTCAGCTACAAAGAGTGTCCAAGTTTAAAGCTCATTTTTAAAGAGAGATGGCCATGGTCTCCCTAGGATTAACCTCAGTGGGTTGGTTAGATGGATGGGGGGTGAAAGAAGAGACTGGAGATAGGAGTCAGACCCCAGGAGTACGGCTCAAATCTCAGGTGTCATGAGATGAGATAAAGTGTTTAGCGGTGGGAGACTCGAGCTCTCCTGCAGATGCTAGATAGGAGGCCCTTTTGAGAAGTGCTTTGAGGGTAGGCTCTGTGGCTCTGTCCTGTTCAGGGTACCTGTTGAGCCTGCCTGGCTTACACCCTGTCTGGAGGAACAAGTCCAAGTGGGCACAGGAGGGCTTTAGCTTAGCTTTCACACAAGCACAGAGGGTGGGCCATCCGTCAGCAAAAAGCTGCCCAGTGTCTGGGGCAGCCACCCAAACTGCCCAAGGCAACTTCCTGCATTGCCAAACCCCTACCTTGGCTGTCTCTCTGCCTTCTTTGTGACACTCCTAGGCCTGGGTTTGTCTCTTCCCTGCCATGTCTTCTAGCCCTGTGTGTGCATGCTTTCTGAGTTCTTTATCTCATGGCCCCAGGCCCATGCCAGCATTCTCTGTCTCCCATTCCTTCCCTCTCCCTTCTGTTTGGCCCTCCCCTCACCACCATCATTCTCTTCTCTCCCACACAGACTGCCCGGTACCTGGGCCTGACCTGGAGATCAATCCCACCCTGGAGTCTCTGTGTCTGAGCATGACAGAACACGCCTTGGGTGGTGAGCATTTCCTCTTTCCCTGAGCTAGCTCCCACCTACCCAGCATCTCCAGCTCTGAACCCAGCAACTTGGAGCCATCCTGAGGGTCCCAAGGGGAGGCCAGACTCCAGGGAGGGCCTGCCTGGGATGACAGGCTGTGTGAGTGCCTTTCCTCAGGCCTCCCACCAGCTCCTGATCTTCCTCCCTTCCTCCCTTTCTTACCACAGATGGGACAGACAAAACCTCCACCATCTGACGGGACCCACAGCCCAGCGCACCCATAGGCTCCCTGGGCGGCGGGAGGGGGCCATCCCCCAACAGGCTTCTTCTCGGCAGCAAGAGGGTGGGCTGGCGCAGCTATACATTCTGATATTTTTCTACTCATCCTCTTAACTTTTGTTTAACATTGGCACACGCCTTGCTCACTCCCAGGCCCATTGAGGGATCTCAGCTGAGGCCGGGGGTCAGAGAGGGCAGCCAGGGGCAAGGGGCAAAGACTGGCCAGACTGCCTGCCCCTTCCCTCCCGAATCCCCCACTGGCCCCATCCCACCCCTGCCTCTAAACTGCTGACACCTGTCCTTCCCCGAGAGAGCAGACTTCCTTAGAGACAAACACCACCACCTTGTGCAGCCTGCCCTTCAGAAACATGACGGTGGAGGCAGCAGTGTGAACAGTTGCCTGCTCTCCAGTGTGTCACTGGAGAAGAGCTCTCCCCTTGTCCCTGCCCTTCATCATTCCTACCATTCCCCAGGACAGTCACCACCTTCCTCCCCGCTCTTCTTGCCCTGTTTATCAGAGGTTCTCTACAATTAATTTGTTAGGCCTATTTAAGATACATATTTATATAGTTCTTAACGGTTTTTCTCTGATCATTCCCTCTCATTTTTAGAATCCCCAGGCCTCTCTCTGAGCCAGGACAGTGGCAGGGGGAGCCTGAACTTTATGAGAGGAGAGGGCAGAGCCCCCTCCTCCAGACCCCCTTGCCCTTCCCCATCCCAGCCCTGGCTCCTAGATGCAGAGGTTGAAGGTGGGCAGCCCCGGGCCCGCAGTGAGGTCAGGAAGTCTGTTGCCTTAATGTCCCTTTCTCCCACCAACGTAACCCTTCTCTGCTCCCAGGTCTGTGGGTAGAAACCAGGGACAGGGGATTTTTGGGTTTCTGTTCTTGCCCTATCCCTCTTTCTGTCAGCCTTCCCCAACCCCCATTATGTCATGACCTCATGTAAGTGGAACACTATATCATAACCCAGAGGTGCGGCCCAGCCTGAGTCACACAAACCCTCTGCCCCATTACTGATGAGGGCTGGTGCTGGGGCCCAGGTGGAGGGAGGGAATTTGGGGGGTTCAGGCTGTGGGGAAGCCAGGGTTCCCTATTCCAAACTCCTCTTCCCTTCTCAACCTACACCCTCATTGGGACATTCTCAAGCTTTTCACACGAAAAGGAAAAAAATGTTATTTTTAGATACATTTTATGAATAACTTTTGTTATGAATATGGCTGGTAACCATTGTGTATGTTATTAAAGATACAAAATGTTGGGAAAAAACAAAAAACCAAAAAAAAAAAAAAGAAAAGAAAAAAAAAAACCACAGCCTTCCCTGCACTATCAGCCCATTCCCCAGACCTTGCCCTGCCTCCTGGTCTGTGGCCTCCCCAGCTCTGAGCCCAGGGAGGGAGAAGCAAGCCAGGGGGTAGAGTGGCAATGGGGACCTGCCTGTGGTCCCCACCACCTCTCCCAGTGCCGGGCTGGGCGGGGTGTCAGGTGTATTTATGTACCTCTTGCACACTCATCAACCTATGCAAGTCCCCACCCCGGCCCTCCAGGTTTCTGTGCCTTTGCTCATTCCCCTCGAACTCCCAGGCTTCTCTGGCCCCTCCCACTAACTGGGAAGTGGGGTGAAAGGCCACCTGTTTAAAACAAGCAGGTTTCCCTCTCATGGGACCCTCACCTCCACGAGCTGGTCTAGTCTTGTCTTGTTCACTTCCCATCAGGGTGACTGACCCTGCTTGGCACTGGCAGGTGGTGAGGGATACCCTCCCCCAGAGGGAGGTGAGAGCTTGCCCCCCACCTGACAGCAGAGTGCAGGACGCAGGCGGCCCCACTCTGACAGGCAGGACCCTGAGCCTCCTACTCCCCCACCCCCCTCCATGGTTTCACCCTACCCTACCCACTTCTGTCCCCAGCCCCACTGGCAGAATCAGCTTTGAGTAATTGTACATTTTCTCGCTGTTGGAGAAGACTTATTTGTTGGAGTTTCAATTGTTAATGGTCTGGGCTTATTTTGGAAAAAAAAAAACCAAAAAAAAAAAAAAAACAGATTCTGATTTTTGTTGCAATGCATTTCTTGGGAAGTCCATGGGCCCTTGCTTTTGTGCTTCGAGTGGAGGTCATGGAGCACCTGGGGGTAGTTAGTTAGTGATGGGCTGAAGGGGATGCAGAGGAACAGAAGCAAGCTCTAGGAGCCGAAGTCAAGAGAAGTTGTCTTTATTAACAGCAAAAACTTAAGGGGTGGGGATAAACAAAGGGCTCACAAACAGCTAGAAAAGTGCTTCCCTGCCCTGGTGGTGTCTGTAAGAGCTGGCCTCAGAAGGCCTTGAGGCTCAGTCACTGTCACTCTCAGCCTCGCTGGAATCAGAAGCTGCAGCTTCGCTGCCATCCTCCTGAGCTGAGTGCTCACTGCCACTGGGGAAAGGGCTGGCACTTCGGCTCCGGCTCCTGCTCTGGCTGCGGCTCCGCTGGCCACCCCCATCACTGCCACTGTCCGAGTCATTGTCACTGCCCCTATGGGCCTGCCCTCTGTCCTCGTCATCAGAGTCAGCATCATCTTCTGAATCAGCGTCGCTACCGAAAATCTCTTCCTTGTCCCGGGCAGCACGAGCTTCATCCTCGCTGCTCTCATCCTCGCCGCTGCCACTCTTGTCACTTGCCTCATCCCTGTCGCCCTCCTCCCGGTCACTCTCGCTGCCAGAGTGCTCATCCTCACTGCCTTCCTTTTCACTGCTGCTGCCTTTCTCATGTTCCTCATCTGCAAGGAAGCAAGGACAGGTGAGACCCCCATCGCCTGCCTTCCCAGAGCTCCCAGGATGTGACCAGTCCTTTACCTGAGCCCCCAGCTTCTTTCTCTTCAGCCTCCATCTCCTCCTCCTCCTCTTCCTCTGGTTCGTGGTTTTCCAGCTGGGCCTTTCGTGCCTCCTAGAACCAAGGAATTGGGAAGAGATGGGGTGTTCTGTCATACCTCTGACACTGTCCTTATCCACCACCAGCCTCCTGGTGGGTGTCCCAGGCCAGGAGAACTTGTTACCTGAGCTTCTAATTCCTTCTCATTCATGTCACGGTGTTTGACCACAAGCAGGGCATTGGTACCCGACTGAACCCCAGCCTTGGCCCGACGCTTACTAAGACGGACCCTACAGTGGACAAGTGCAGAAGGGGGAAGATTCTGTTAAAGACTGTCTCACTTGACACCTGGTTCCCTATCAATGTTTGGCCCAGAGCATACCAGAGTACAGAGTATCATACAGTGTACATGAGAATTATGGGGAATTAATGTCTATGATTTGATTTACCCAATTTTAAGTTTTTTGCTTTAACTTTTTTTTAAGTGAATGGGTGTTTTGCCTGCATGTGTACATATGTGCCATGTATGCAGTGCCCTCAGAAGCCAGAAGAGGGCAGCAGATTCTCCTGACAACTACATTAACAGGCAGGCAGGTGTTGGCTCCTGTGAGAACTGGGATGTGAACCAGGGTCCTCTGGAAGAACTGCTGGTGCTCTTCACTGCTAAGTAATTTCCCAAGGCCCCTTACCCAACTCTTAAACATAAACAAGGAAGTGGCAAATTTGGGGTCTTTTGGCCTCCACCGAACACAAATCACATACAACAAAAACAAAAAAAAAAAAAAATCGTTGATGAGGGATGGATCTTAATAGCAGGGCACTTGCCTAACATGTGTGAGAAAAATGACCATGTTTATATCCTGTGTTATGTAAACATTTCCTTTCTGGTTTATGGTATTAGAACCAGAGTCAGGTCAAGCCCACATTCATAAGCAGACTCCTGCTGCTCTCACAAATAAATACATCCATCCAGCAAATTCTTGGGTAGAACAGTAGTGGCACACCTTTAGTCCCAACACTGGTGAGGCAGAGGCAGGTGGATCTCTGAGATTGAGACCAGTGTGGTCTACAGAGTGAGTTACAGGTCTTGAAAAACTAAAAAATAAAGTAAGTATAAATACAGAACCAAATTATTAAAACAGTGCTGATCAGGTACCTGGTTTCCAGCTCATTGTAGTAAACCCCATCGCCCTCTCGGAAGATGAAGAAATAGTTCTCCTCATAGCCCTTACTGGCTTTGTTCTTCACATTCCAGTTGTATTCCCGAGCAATTTTATAGTCATACCTGAGGTGGAGGCACAGAGTCAACCCATTTGCTCCTGAGGAATAAAGGGGACACACTGAATTCCAAAAACTTAACCCTTACACATCATCTGGTGCATAGTCCATCTCTTCCTCCTGGTCCCGTTTTCGTTTCTTCAGTGTCTCTTCCACAGGCAGGAAATAAGCCACAAACTGGTTCCCTTCCTCATCCATCATGCCCCTGGTTGTGGGGAGAAGAGAGTAAAGGTTAAAGGCAAAGAAGTAACAAAGCTGGTGGTGGTGGCGCACGCCTTTAATCCCAGCACTTGGGAGGCAGAGGCAGGCAGATTCTGAGTTCGAGGCCAGCCTAGGCCAAGCAAGTTCCAGGACAGTCTCCCAAGCTACAGAAAAACCCTGTCTTGACAACAAAGAAAAAAGAATAAAACCACAGCTGGGTATGGTGACACATGCCTGTAAATTTAGCATTGCAGAGGTTGAGGCCAGAGGAATGCCAGGAGTTGGAGGGTCAGCCTGGACAACAGGGTCATACTGTATCTCAAACACACCCAGAAGGGGGAGAGGCAGGGCCACTGACCTGATCATGGCCTGAGACATCATCTCTAATGCGGCTGCTCCACTCGTGTCCTTAGGGGCTGGGTCTGAGTCAAAAATGACCTGAGCACATGGGTTGATCCACATCTGGGAAACAGAAACACTGGTGAGTGTGGAGTGGATAGGCACAGGAGATTGCCCCTGCCTCCTACCCAAGCCTGACCTTGAAATCTGGGAAGACAGGCATGACCTCCACCGGTGTCACTCGGGGTTTGCTGTAATGCTGGGAGATCTGGTAGGACAAAAAGGGTGAGAAAGAAGAAGAACCCGAGCCCTACTTTTGCTTTTATCCCATTCCCCCAGTTACCGATTTCTGGGCATCTTCAAAAGTCTTCTCAATAGCTGTGATCTGGCTGTCCCTGTCTTTGTATATTTCTTCCTCTGTGAACTGCTGCTTTACAGAAACCCCAATCCTAGGAGTGAGGAGAGTCATTAGGGGCCCCTGGGCGTCTCTACAGTTTGGCCCCCTTCCCTGCCTGCCTGCCTGTTACTTACTTGACCTCAGGCTTCTCATTGGAAATACCATATCTGTTGAACTCAGTGGAGATATACTCTGTCTTCCGCATCCACGGCACCACCTTCGCATGCTGCTGGGATCTGGAGAAGACCAGGCACCTCAGGGCTCCATGCTCGGCAGAGCCCACCCAGGACCTGGCACCACCTCACCTCTTGGAGCTGGTGGGAGCCTGAATTTCCTCTTCCAAAAGCTTCTCATCAGCTGGATCCAGGAGAACTAAGGATTGAGGGCAGGACTGTGAGGGATGCTAGGCCTGCTCTTTGCTGGCCCACAGCAGACCCTCCCTATCTCCCCACACACCATTGGGATCGATGCGGTAGGTGTCGGGGTTGATGAGATCAATGGTGACCCCCAGGTCAGGCTCAGTCAGAAGGTCATGCTTGTGCTGTTTCTCCAAGGAAGTTGCTTTGTACTGAACAAACCTGGGTGGGAAAACATGCGTGTTATAATTTCCTGATCTACCCTCACGCCCCCAGCCACATCCTCCCCTCCTAGAAGCTAAGCCTCTTTGGAGAAGAACTCAGTAAGAATGTTCCAATCATTGGCAGCTTCTCAGAAGGGTACTGCATGCTGCTTTCTCTGTTAGTATTTATTTCTCTGTTAGTATTTATTGAGCACCTCCTATATGCTGGCACAAGGAAGAAAGATGCAACGAAAAAGTAGTCCTTACCTCCAGTGAACTATTTTTTAGTAGTTGCTCCATCCTTGAGCTCAGTCTTACCTGTTCTGGTCAAAGGGGTAGGTGATGAACTTAGGGTCAAAGGGGATGTCGGGAAGGCTATTGCAGTATTTGACTCGGCAGACTACTCCAGACCTAGGGAAGCAGTGGCTCAGAATTAGGCCTCACAGGCCTGCAGAAAGGGGGATTTTTAATCCTGTATTAGACCCAAGTTTGGTTCCTAGAACCCACATCAGACTACTGACAACCACCTGTAACTCCAGATCCAGGGGATCTGACACCTGTGGCCTGTGTAGACAGAGGTATCACAAACATGCACATACACCTAACAGAAAAAATAACAAGCAGCTGAAGTTGGTGGCAGGGGCCTTTAACCCCTGCACCTGCTAAGTAGATCACTGGGAGTTTAGGCTAGTGATGGTTTACACAGTGAGTTCCAGGCCAGTCAGGGACGCAGAGTGAAACTGCCTCAAATAAATGCTAGGCAGTGGTGGCACTCGCCTTTAACCCCAGCACTCGGGAGGCAGAGGCAGGTGGATCTCGAGTTCGAGGCCAGCCTGATCAACTAAGTGAATTCCAGGATAGCCAAGACAGTTACACAAACCCTGCCTCGGAAAAAAAAAAAAAGAAATGATAATTCTTAAAACAACTGTCTGAGGCTGACAGGATGGATCAGCGGGTGAAGGCATCTGCTGTCACGCCCGAGAGATTGGCCCCTCAGACCTACGCCTGAGTGGTGGAGGAACACAGCTAAAGAGCGCGCTCCTGGTGGTTTTTAAAACCTAGGCCTCTGCTGCTGGCAGCCAGGAGGCTCAGGCACCGAGATAACGGGTTTGAGGTCACGGCGGGCCACTTGGTGAGATACACACAAAAAACCGGCCCGCACCCGCCCTGCCAGCGCCGCCGGCGTCCAGGTCCCGCCCGTCCCGGGAGGCGTAGAGGGGGGCTCACCTCTCAGGCAGGGTCCGGTGGGAATTGGGCCTGGGGAGGGGTGAGAAAGAGACGATGTCAAGGCTTTGACAGGTGTGTGGGAGCGGCTCCCCGGTTTCTGCGGCAGCGCCGCTTTAGAGAATGGAGGGTGCTCGGGGCCCTGGGGACAGAGCCCCCGTGCTTCCCGAGGGGACTGGGGCCGGGGAGCCACCCGAGGCCTAGCGGGGGCCGCCCCTTCGTCAGGGGCACGAGCGGCACCGCGGGCCGACCTGAGGGGGGCGGGGAGCGGGTGACGCCCAAAGCGGCGGGAGACCTACCTGTGGCCATCTTCCCGCTGGGCCTGGGTCTGGATGGTGGGCGCCATCGCGACCGGGCGACGGCGGCGCGGACGGCGTCCTCGCTGGCAGCGGGCCGACGCTGAGGGGCGTGCCGACTTGGAGAGACGCCGGATCCGAGGACAGGCTCCCGTAGGCGCCGGGGCTCCGCGGGGCAAGGCGGGATGAGGGGGCCCGGCGAGAAGGGCTCGGGCGAGACTGCAGCAAAAGCGCGGGCAGCGCCGGGCTCAGGCTCGCTGCGGCCGCTCCAATAGCCGCCGACCCGGACAGGTAGCCTCGGCCGCAAGGCCTTCGGGGAAACAGTGCGGCCAGCCTCGCGCTGCGATTGGCAGGCTGCGGGCAGTGGGCGGGGCTGTGAGGGGACGGCTCTCACGATTGGCGGGACGGTAACCCAGTCACGGCCTTGGGTTGGAAGACGGCCGAGGCGAACACACATCCTCTCCTCTCATTGGCTGACGCGCCGGGGAGGCGGCGCTAACCAGCAGGCGTGGCCAGCGCCCCGCAGAGGAGCCGCCGCGGACGCGCCTGTGACGTACGTCCGGTGTTCGCCCGAGGAAGATGGCTGCGCCCCAGCCGCAGGCTTCGGCCGTGTCCTCCGCGGCGGGTGTGTCAGGTCCCGGCTCTGCCGGCGGCCCGGGGCCCCAGCAGCAGCCGCAGCCGACGCAGCTGGTGGGACCCGCCCAGAGTGGGCTCCTGCAGCAGCAGCAGCAGGACTTCGACCCTGTGCAGCGCTACAAGATGCTCATCCCGCAGCTGAAGGAGAGCCTGCAGGTGAGGGACCAGCGCGCCTGGCGGCCCGGCTTCGAGGACGTGCGCCGAGCTGCTGAGGGAGAGATCGTAGGCAGGGAGGAGAAGAAAGATCCGCCCTGTGTGCCTGTGCCCGACCAAAGCCAGGCCCTGTCCGGCCGTGGTGGGCCACGCTCGGGAGGCAGACGCGGGCGGGTCTCTGTGAGTTCGAGGCCAGCCTGGTCTGCAGAGAGAGCTCCAGGACAGCCAGGGCTACACGGAGAACCCTGTCTGGAAAAAGCATAGGAGGTGTGGAGTGGCAGGGAGTGAATGATTATAGGGAGAAACAGCTCTGGTCGTTAACGCCGTGCACAAGGCTGGCCCACGCGTCGTCTCTGGCTGTGCTGTTTGCGTGAAGGGTATGCCTAGGAAGTGAGAATTCCAGAGGATTCCAGATCTAAGAAAATAGAGATTTGAGATTTCTATGGGGATGGAGGCGCCCGCTGTTGTGGGACTTGATCTCCTGCATCTTACTTTTCTCTCATTATCCTTTTAAAACTAGACTTTGATGAAGGTTGCGGCCCAGAACCTGATTCAGAACACTAACATTGACAACGGACAGTGAGTAAAGCTTCTCCCACTGCTCTGCCCCGTCTTTTTCAAATTCTGCCTGGATCCCCCAAGGCATCACTTGATTAGTCATATACTGATGCTGGTGTCCCAGAGATTAGAAATCATTCCTCACACATCCTTTTTTTCTCCTTGGCTGTAGAAAGAGCAGTGATGGACCCATACAGCGATTTGACAAATGTCTGGAGGAGTTTTACGCTCTCTGTGATCAGCTGGAACTCTGCTTGGTAAGGAACTTTCTAGATACTCTTGCGACGAAGCTCTGCTTAATTCCTCACAAGAACATTTTGTTGGTTGGTTGGTTTTTCAAGACAGGGTTTCTCTGTGTAACAGTTCTTGATGTCCTGAAACTCACTCTGTAGACTAGGCTGGCCTCGAACTCACAGAGATCCACCTGCCTCTGCCTCCTGAGCACTGGGATTAAAGTCGTTCGTCACCACCACCTGTCTAAGAACACTGTTTTTAAGCTGTTTGGGGAGGGGGTGTCACTCAGTACAGGCTCTCCTGACACTAGCCTGTAGACCAGGCAGGCCTTGAACTTGCAATGATCCTCCTGCTGTGTGCCGTGACGACCGGTGCACTAGCATACCTAGCCTTGAACCCTCAGTCGGTCAGTCACCTCTCAGGAGACACAGCTGATGCTAGGGACCTTGTCTGTTCTGATTCTTGCCCTCACAGGGCTTCTAGTTCAGTGGGGTGATAAATACAAGACCCAATCGGGACAGCTCAGAGTGGTCTAGGCTTTGATGATGGGAATCTGGACCAGAGTGATCAAGCTATGTTGGATGGGGAAGCTCAGGAGTGTGTGGCAGACTGGAGTAGGGACACAGTGGCCCAGAAGGCTGCTGGCAGAACACAGAATTTCACCTGACAGTCCAGCTGGAAGGGCAGCAAGGACATGGCCTGACCAGAGGACTCTGGGATCTGTGATGTGAGCATGAGCTTCAGGCTCTAACTTTGGCTGATTGGTTTAGGGCAGAACCCAGGAGACCTGAATGGGAAGGCAGAGAAGCAGGCATGGCGCATAGGCCAGGTCCGTGGGGGATGTGGAGAGCAACTCTGTGGCGGAAGTGGAGTTGGAAAGTGTTTCTCTGACAGCAGTAAGGACCAAAGTTTGATTCGAAACACCCACACAAAAGGCTGGGCGTGGCAGTACATCCCTATAATCCAGTGCTGGGGAGATGGAGATAATTGGATCTTTGAGGCTTAGTAGCTAGCCAGCCCAGCCTAATTGGCTAGCTCCAGGGCCCAGTGAAAGATTCTGTCAGAAATTCGAGACCTGTCTGGGTGAGTGGAGGAGATTTTGCTTCAAAGGGTAAAATGAAGGGGCCTGGAGAGATGGCTCAGCAGTAAGAGCACTGGCTGTTCTTCCAAAGGACCTGGGTTCAATTCCCAGCACCCACACGGCAGCTCATACTGTCTGAGTTCCAGGAGATCTGACATCTTCATTACCAATGCACATAAAATAAAAATTAAAAAAATTAGGTAAACATAAGAGCTGGGCATGGTGGCTCATGTCTGTAATCTTAACAACTGAGAGGCGGCCAGGTGTCATTGGCTCACGCCTGTAATCCCAGCACTCAGGAGGCAGAGGCAAGTGGATCTCTGTGAGTTTGAGGCCAGCCTGGTCTACAGAGTGAGTCCCAGGACAGCCAGGACTACACAGAGAAACCCTGTCTCAAAAAACTAAAACAAAACAAAAAAGGCCTAAGACTAGATGTGGGAGCCCTAGGAGGCAGTCACGGTGGAGCTGTGAGGAGGGAGGAAGGACAGATAGAAGCTTGCAGGCTTTGCCAGGCCATCAGACTAACTGACTGTTGAAGGCTTTCCAGGGTGAGGGCCAGGGCTATGGTTAGAATTAGGAATGGTGTTAGATGATTTCTGGAGCTGTTCACCCCCTAAAGAGGGCACAAGAACGAAAGCCAGGTCCATGGTCCAGCATGGTGATGTGAGCTCATTAGCCACATGGCAGGTGAGTACCGTGACCTAGGTACACCCCTGCAAAATCCAACCCTTGCCACTCGGCTATGTGTGGGAGAGAGGGAGAGGGGGGGGGGGAGGGAGAGAGAGAGAGTGCAAGCTAGCCTGACTCACCTCCCAGTTGCTGGGAGTACAGGCGTCTACTCCTGTGCCTGGCTCTTATCAGGGTTTCTGCTGGCCTTGGCAAGCACTGTCTAGCGTGGGAGGGGCACTGCAGTCTGGCACAAAGGACAGTTAAATGGAATTTTGTGTCCAGATGGAGTTTCTTCAGCTAGATTAGGAAGACTACTATCAAGGGAGTCAGCTCTGTCAAGGACACAGTTTGGGGAGGGGGTGGGAGGCCGGAGGCAGAGGTACAGGCCTGGTCGGTATGGAGGAGGGTCTGAGCTGTGGGCATAGTGGCGGCCGTGGAAGGGAGCTGGCAGAGTACTGCTCCCGGGAGGAGGGAGAGGCAGCCACCAGTGCAGGTGCCCGCATGGAGCTAGCACCAAAGCGGTGTGGCTCCTTTACTGGTGCACATGTCTGCTGCCCATTCTCACCAGGCAAGAGGGGGGCCGTGCAGCCCATTAAGGAACTGAGCATGGTGTTACAAAGTCTTAAGTTTTATTGTGGGCAAAGCATGCTTGTCAACATTCAGAGGTCAGATGACAGATGTCTTTGGAAGGTGTTTTTTTGTTTTTCCTTCTGGTATGAGTCCTGGGGAAACAGAACCCAGTCCTTCTGGCCTGACAGTAAGTGGCTTTCCTGCAGAGCCATCTGGTCCACTAGCCAGGTTGTGTATTCTTGTAATCCCAGCTCTCAGGAGGATAAAGTGGTAGGTAAAAAGTTTGAGGCCAGCCTTGTCTACATCACAAGTCTGTGACTCAACAGCAAAAATTCTGGTAGCTGAGGCTCAGTGAGAAGTAGCCACATGTCCCAGACGATCCAGCAAGAGGCTGGCAAGAACATACACTGACCGTGCAGCCCCAGCCCATCATCAGCTTAGTCCCAGATTGAGTGGTAGCGGTGGTTGCAGCTCCCTGCAAATGATGCTGTTGCTGTTTTTTCTTGCCTTCCTCCCCATAGCGCCTGGCCCACGAATGCCTTTCACAGAGCTGTGACAGCGCCAAGCACTCTCCGACACTGGTACCCACGGCCACCAAGCCAGATGCAGTGCAACCAGACAGCTTGCCCTATCCTCAGTACCTGGCTGTCATCAAAGCCCAGATTACCTGTGCCAAGGACATTCACACTGCCCTGCTGGACTGTGCCAATAAGGTCACAGGCAAGACTACTGCAGCCTCCACTGGCCCTGGGGGCAGCCTCTGAGGACTTGGTGGGGACGGGGCAGAGAATGAAGTGTGGCCCAAGGCAAAGCAGGTGGCTCCCGTTTTTTCATTTGTCAGCCAGAGCAATGTCGCTGAAACCAGCAGGGGGCAGCAGAGATTGCAGGCAGCACAGGCCAGCACTCACCTCTGCTGCCACCCACTCTGCTCCCTGTCCTAGATGGACCTCCTGTCTGGGCCCCTGATGACCTCTGTCCCAGGAACTCTACCTTCTCCCTTACCTCCATCTCCACCTGGCCCAGGGTGTGGCACTGATGGTCCTTTACACCTTCCTCGGTCTCTCCCAGTGTATGCATTCTTTTTAACACACCTTCCCCTCTCTCTAACATACTTTTATAGGGGGAACTAAAATGCTGGGTTACCTGGGGCTACAGGAAGGGACTTCCTGGCCCAGAAAAGGGGAAGTGCAGAAATGTAAGCTCTGACCTCAGCACACACGACCTAGGAGCAGTTTGGGCCCCAGCTGGCTCCTGCGTCAGCAGAGCTGTAGTGGGCAGCATTGTGCAATGCGTGGGGAGGCCTGCTCAAAGGGACTCCTAGGTCCCTGTATTTTTAGCCCCAGAGCAGAAGTGAAAAGGACCCAGCAGGAATGAATCATGGGTTCTGGGGAAGAACCTAACCCTCCGGGAAACAGGCCCTGGAGAGGGGGCTTCAGGGAAGGAGGGAGAACCCCAGAAGCGCCCCACTTCCCAAGGACTTTGAGGAGCTCAGCCACAGTCTGCAGGCCTGGAGAAGTGCTAGAGGGAGCTACCAACCCAAGCCCAGCTGTCATGAAAGGCAGAATGACAGTGCGTGGGGAACTGCCTCACCCAATACCTTGTGTGCCGGGATTCCCATGTCACCAACCAGTGGGCTCATGAACTGGGCCCTGTGACTGCAAAAACCCTGAGACATGGGGTCCCCACACTGGGAGAGCAATCAGAGTGCAAGTGTGCACACTGCCTAGGCCTCTCTCTCCCTGCCTGTCTTCAATGCCAGGAAGCCTGAGTTCTCCGTTTGTCATCCCCCTCCAACTCCCCAGGTCACCGGGATAAAAATCCTTACCCAAGTCACTGATCTTGAGCCTAATTTGGGGTTGTAGTGATAGGGTCTCACTCCTCAGCCTAACGAGCCTCACAGTGTAGTCCAGGCTGACGTCTAACTCAGAGCTGTTGACTCCCTGAACTTCCCAAGCATTGTGTTTATATCCTGTGTGTGTACAGGGGTGGGGGCACCCATGTGTGAAGACAGCCTTTGGGTGGGGCAGTCCTCTCCTCCCCTCTTAGTTTGAGGCAGGGAGGGTCCTTGTCCTGTTTCTCCTGCACCACACTCCAGGCTAGCTGGCCTAGCGCTCCCAGGCCATTGATTTGTCTCCACCGCCCTCTTCTCCACACAAGTCTTGGATTCAGACCACCGTGTTCTCAGTGTGTAGCCCAAGCTAGCCTTGAACTTGGGATCCTCCTTCTTCAGGCTCACAACCCCTAGGATTATAGGGCTGCACCATTTGCTCTAACTACACTTAAACAATGTCTTGACATCTTGATGTGGAGGCAAGAAAACTGCAAGTTCAAAGCCATCCTGGGCTACACAGTAAAACCTCACAGCCAAAAGAAACCAGCCTCAGCAGTATCTAGATTCCCATGTGACTAATAACTGGAACTATCTCCCAGAGTCACACATCAGACCGATCACCTGGGTTTTATCACTTGGACACCCAACACAGATCTCCTTGACCATTCTCTTTCTAGAAATGATTTAGGGATGTAGTGATCTTGCATATTCACTAACCCTGTCCAAGACAGAACACATCAGTTTCCAACCAAGGAATTACATCATATATTTGCTAGGACATGGTAGTCTGCTACCAGAAGACAGGGACAGACAGCTGGCCCTACAGGGTGATGTCAACATGTCACATGCAGGTAGGTGTGGCATCCAGCACTTATATACAAGGTCCAACTGCTAAAACCACACTCCATACCCTACACCATATAGAGCAGGCACCAAGCTATATTCATTCAAAAAACGTGGCTGCTTTTGTAGGGCCCTGTGCAATGTGAGCAAAGGTTTCTATATTCCTAGAGATTAATAAAATGCAATATAGTACATAAAGCTGTAATTCTAGCATGCAGGTGGACTGATACAAGTTTTGAGTTCAGACAGGGCTGTATAGTGACATCCTGTCTCCAAAGAGAAGAGAGGCGAGTGTGTGGACTGTTGAGGTGGCTCAGTGGGCAACCACACTTGTTAACAAACCAGGTGACCTAAGTTCAATCCGTGGGACTTGTTGGGAGGAGGGAAGTGACAAGTTTCTTCTGACCTTCACACACGTGTGTTTTAAAGGGTGTTAGTAGCCTCATTCATACTAGTACTTGAGAGCCAGACGCAGGAGGGTTTGAGACCAGCCTGGGCAAAAACAAGCAAATCCGTTAAAAGAAGCCCTTCTTCCTGGGCCGGTGACAGCAGATTTGAAGGACAGGGAATTAGGATTTAGGGATACCATCAGCAAAAGTGTCGGGAACTTCATAGCACTGGGCAAAAATGTGCTCTTGAGAGTGAAGAGCTTTGGACTAGGTTCAGAGAGCACAGGGGAGGAAGCCTGAGTGGGTCGTGAAGGGCCTTTTCCTGGCCTTACAGACACAGAGGGAGGTTGTACAGGTCAGTGCAAAAGCCCATGCCAGGGAGGGGTGTGTATAAGATGAAAAGCCAGAGCCTGCCCAAATGGCTCATGCTTGTAATCTCAGCTCTTGAGAGGCAGAAGTTGGAAGCTTGCTGCAAGTTCGAGGCCAGCTTGCTGCTCATATCTACAGGTCGACCATGGGCAGGTCGACCAGCAGAGATTGACACACTGGCCATCCTCCCACACACGTGGACCCTGCTCCGTGAGCAGGTATTAAAGCAGCCATCTAGACACGTGACTACTGAACCCTGTAACCACCACTTAACCCGCTATCTCGCACCCCATCAAGACTTTGCCCATCACAGGCTGACTCAGCTCTGTGGCAGAGCTGCTTCATTCGCTGGGGGACTGATAAGATTGGCTCAGACACTCAGCATCTAGGTGCGGGGGCGTGCACGTCTCTTCTGCTCACAGAGGCAGACACAGGAGCATAACACAACCAGCACCTCAGCAACTCGCCCCATCATGTGCCTGCTGCTACGTCAGGCGCCAAAGTTCACTGGTTTCACTGTCTTGTGACTGCTTCACAGGAACCACATTGTCAGGAACGTCCAACACAAACAAGCACCAACAAGGACACAGACCCACAAATACCATCCCTACACACAGTAGCAACGGGGCTGAGTGAGCCACCGAAAGCTCACGCTCTACTTCAGTCCCATCACCCAGGCACCTGCGAGGAATGACACACTTAAGTCACCCCCATCCCACAGCCGTTCAGTTACACTGATGGGTGGGGTGAAAGTGACAGTTCCCACGAAGCCCCTCAAAGACAGCTGCAGTAGTTACCGTTGACGATCCTCCAGGGGCCACTTGCAGCACACATGGCACACACAGGTGGCTCCACATTTATTTACAGGGTCCTGTTGTATGGGGACCTTAAGCGCGGGTCACAGGCTCCCCCGCCCTCTCCGCACCTAAGCCCCCAATTGCATACCTAGGAGTTAAGACTTCCCACAACACACATGCAGCAAGCACACCTCGCTTCCACTGCAGGTTTTGGCATACTGCTGTTCCCCTGCAACACTGCCTGGACCACACTGGCAGGCAACCACGACAGGCAGACTCGTGCCTCGAGTACACAGGCCCCCGCCCTCCCACCCGCCCGCCCACTGGCTCTCACACCCCCAGGTTTCCCATCCACACTTGTTTTTCTGGAAACTCAGCTCTGCCTTCTCCACCCCCCCTCCCCCAGGCCGGAAGTGCTTGCTATATTTTTAGCCTTTCTGGTTTCCGCCCCTTTCGCTCCCCCAGCCCCCACCCAACACGCACAGGACGTGGCCGAGTGCGCCGAAGGACCTCGGCCACCCCCTTCCCCACCGTCATTCCAGAGGGGATTCCCGGCCACTGCCAGGGCCGCGGATTTTCCCAGCTGGCTACGTAGGGAGCAGGGAGGAGTCAGGCCATGAACTTCCTGCTGGGATGTGAGCACCCAAGCGGGGCTGGACAGGACCCTCCGACTCCTAGGCCTGGGACCTGGATCTCTGAGTGTGAGGGTGAAGTGGGACCTGGACCCCAGGTCTTGAGGGAGGAAGGTCAGGGGTCTAAGGGAGAGTAAGTGGGGCCCGGACGCCTGAGTCTGAAGGAGTCCATCTGTGTGTCTGGACCCCTGAACTGGCTAAGGGAGTAGAGGTTGGGGGCCAGGGCTCCCGAGATGGGGAGGGGCAGGAAGGAACTGAGCACCTGATCCGGGGTTCTAGGGTAAAGACGTCTCACTTTGTGAGTTCTCCAGCTTAAAGTCATGATTTTCAGAGGGTCGTCATACTAACACCTCTGCCACCCTCCCTCCTGCCCCAGCACCCTTTGGAGAGTAGCCGAGACCCAGGCGGCCAACTTCAGTCCCAGTGACTCAGCAGATAAGAGGAGGGGTCCAGGCTGAGTCAGGGATGGCAGAAGCTCCCAGTCTCCAGGGAATCGAAACTGGAATGACTTCTCCATGATCCAGACCCAGCCGGCCTCCGAAAAACCCCAACATGCCCCACCCCAACCCTCCCCCCCTTTTCTTCTTCTTTTTTTGGTCCTAAAATCGGCTGGCTCAGGGATTTGTAAAGTGGGCGGGAGGCAAATTTTGGGGGCCCCTCCTTCCCTTCTTTTCCCGTTGTCCTCGAGACTGTTTACAACAGACTGGAGCCCTGGTTACAAGAGAGGAACCCAAGCGTCCGAGCAGAGCGTCCTCGTCACGGCTTCCAGGAAGCCCCCCCCTCCCCGCCCTAAGCGAGTGAGTCACGGGCGAGCGGGAGGCCGCAACCATGCCGCAGCAGCCTGCGGCCCGCCCAGCTCACGGGATCAGCCCAGGAAGGCCCCTTGGCTCCAGAAAGCGCTGCAACAGGGATTCCCCCCCTCCGCCCCCCATGAGGCAAACCAGTGAGAAGCCTGGCAGAATCTCCCTACCTCAATACATGTGCACCACGCACCGTGCAACAACTTCCCAGCATTGTAATTACGCTCCCAGCAATGATAACCCCCCCCATACACAAACACACTTTTTCACCGGAGATAGCCTTGAAGTAACAATTTTTGTCATTGTTGTTGTTTACTTGGGTGTGGCAGCGGGGCATGCCTGTCATCCTAACACTTCTTGGGTGGTGGGGACTGGAGGATCGCCAGTTCCAGGCCAGCCAGGAGGCTCTGCTGAAGAACAAAACCCTTACAGATCTGGTGGAGAACGATCCTCGAGAGAATTTTAACTTTAGTTAAGGCTGCTTTCACTACAAGAGACCCATTCAACGTTGAAGGTGCCCCCCCCCATTTTTTTCAATAGAGGCGAGCTTCCTCCCTAATAAAAGACACAAGCTATTCTTCCAGCCTAGAGTTTTCGGAAGCGAAACCTCTTAATAATTTAAAGCACAGCTGGGGAAAGGGGCCCTATCCAGCCTTAGTAGACGGTGGGCCGGGGAGGGGCTGGGTCCCGATTATCCCTGGGCCTGTCGACCCTGACTTGTGTCTTACAGGTTCTGCGCCTGGAGGTTTGAGTTTTATTTCACCTTTGCTTTTTTATCTTTCTGTAACCCACTTCCTCATCTACATTTGTTTCCCAAGGCCCAATCCCTACTGTCTTTCCCCTCCCCTCCATATGTCTGTCTGTCTGTCTGTCTGTCTGTCTGTCTCTCTCTCTCTCTCTCTCTCTCTCTCTCTTTCTGTAATAGGGACTGGAGCTAAGGAGTGCCAAGCAACCACTGTAGCACAGAGCCTCCTTTTTATAAAGAAGGCATGGACACTGAAAGCCCCGGTCCGTTTCCTCCACCTGAAGTGACATGATCGCAGCCATCTGCTACTAGTTTTTTGTTTGTTTGTTTGTTTTTTTTTGTTTTTTTTTTTTTTTTTTGTTTTTGTTTTTCAAGACTGGGTTTCTCTGTTCTGGCTTTGGAGCCTGTCCTGGAACTCGCTCTTGTAGACCAGGCTGATCTTGAACTCACAGAGATCATCCTGCTTCTGCCTGGGACTACAACGCCCGGCTTTTTTTTTTTTTTTCTTTCCTTTGCGGGTGGAGGGGAATTGGTTTTATTTGTGTGTGTGTGTGTGTGTGTGTGTGTGTGTGTGTGTGTGTGTTGGTTTTTTTTGTGAGTTTTGTTTCTTTGTTTGTTTTTTTGCTTTTCGAGACAGGGTTTCTCTGTATTGCTTTGGAGGTTGTCCTGGAACTCTCTCTGTAGAGTAGGCTGGCTTGGAACTCAGAGATTCACCTGCCTCTGCCACCTAAGTGATGGGATTAAAGGCATGCACCACTATCGCCTGGCTAACCCTTACTTTTTAAGACAAACGTGTCACCATGTTACCCAGGCAGACCTAGAAGGCACTCTGTAGTCCAGCCAGGCCTTGAGTTTTACTAGCCTCCTGCCTCAGCCTCCCTGAGTGGCTGGAATCACAATCTTTAAAAGGTGGCCTAATCTGTGTACGTCTCTCATTCTGTCTCTTTGTTTTTCTCTCGGCTTCTGGCCATCTCTGTCTCTTCCAGTTTGTCTCTCCCCGCCCCCGTCTGTCTCACACGCACACGCCCTCTCAGCCTCTGCCCTTGTCAATTGTCCCTGGAGCCCTGCCCCCACTTCTGCCCCAGTTCCCTTCCCGACTGTCAGCCTTTGGAAACTACTCAGACGCCCCAGTACCATCACCACCAGTCGGTCTTGCAAACACCCAACCACCTCCCTGAGAAGGGCCGGGGCTGCCCGCGAGCCAAGTTCGGGCACATTCAGCAAACTAACCTGCAGAGGGGCGGAAGGGGCCGAGTGCCCGGTGGGCCGGGCTGCGCGGCGGGGGCGCGTCCGGGAAGTCGCTTGGCCACGCCCTCGCCACGCCCCCAGGCGCAAAGCTCTATAAAAGGCGAAAGCTCGTTGCCGGCCGCAGCCAGACTTCTGTGACCCGACAGTCGGTGTCCTCTCCACGGCCGTTCGAGCCACCATGGATCTCTCTGCCATCTATGAGGTGAGTACTGGTAGACGGCACGCCCGAGGCCCCGCAGCCCCAGGCTGAAGCCGTGGACGCCTGCGTCCTCAGCCCAGCCCTGGCTGGCCCGGGGCGAGAAAGGGAGCCCTGGCCCTGCGCCTCGGCCCGGCCACGGCGGGCCCTGGGGACAGAAAGCAGGCGCATTACTGTCACTCGCGCGGGGCGGAAGTAGCGCCACACCTGCCTACCCTTCACTCCCCACCGCGCGGTTTGGCGCCCCAGCTACTGAAGGAAGGAAGGAAGGGTTGAGGGGAGTTGGCTCGGTCAGAGTTCCAGAGAGATCTGGTCTGGGTCGGCTTTGACCGGTTCCTCCAAGTTGTGAAACTGGAGCGCCCATGGGCAGTCATATCCGGGGAGGTCCAGGGGCCCAAGATTGGGGGACAGGGGTGTACTCTGATTTGGGGGTGCCATCTCTTGTCGACTCGGGGATACTGGGCTTCTGGATCTTTCTGGATTAGCTTCGGTCGTGTTGAAACACTGAAATCTCCACGATCAGGTCCTCCGCGGAGTTTGTGTGATCCGGGTGGGGCTCAGACCCAGAACCCACAAACCGGAATGGCAAGCTTGAGAAGTTCTTTACAACTGGGGCGGGGCACCGTCACCTTACCTTTTCTGGTGGCCTAACCGAACCCTCTTCCTCTCCCAGAGCCTCCTGTCGTTGAGCCCCGACCTGTCATCCGACCTCGGAGGAACTGAGCCCTCGGTACTTTGGAACATAAACTCTGACTCCATCCCAGCGGGGGTCACTCCTCGCCTGACTGGCCGCTCCACCAGCCTAGTGGAGGGCCGAAGCTGTGGTTGGGTGCCCCCACCCCCTGGCTTTGCACCCTTGGCTCCCCGCCCGGGCCCTGAGCTGTCACCCTCACCTACTTCGCCTACTGCAACTTCCTCCTCCTCTCGATACAAGACCGAGCTCTGTCGGACCTACTCGGAGAGCGGGCGTTGTCGATACGGGGCTAAGTGCCAGTTTGCCCACGGCCTGGGTGAATTGCGCCAGGCCAATCGTCACCCCAAGTACAAAACGGAACTCTGCCACAAGTTCTACCTCCAGGGCCGCTGTCCCTACGGCTCTCGATGCCACTTCATCCACAACCCCAGTGAGAACCTGGCCGCCCCGGGCCAGCCCCATGTGCTTCGACAAAGCATCAGCTTCTCAGGCTTGCCCTCAGGCCGCAGAGCCTCACCACCACCGGGCTTCCCTGGCCCTTCCCTGTCCTCGTGTTCCTTTTCCCCCTCCAGCTCCCCACCACCCCCTGGGGACCTTCCACTCTCCCCCTCTGCCTTCTCTGCTGCCCCTGGGACCCCTGTGACTCGAAGAGACCCTATTCCAGCCTGTTGCCCCTCCTGCCGAAGGTCAACCCCTAACACCATCTGGGGGCCCTTGGGGGGCCTGGCTCGGAGCCCATCTGCACACTCCCTGGGATCTGATCCTGATGACTATGCCAGCAGCGGCAGCAGCCTGGGTGGGTCAGACTCACCTGTCTTTGAAGCTGGGGTGTTTGGGCCTCCCCCACCACCTGCACCCCCAAGACGTCTCCCCATCTTCAATCGAATCTCTGTTTCCGAGTGACAGATGCCTAACTAGTATGGACCTGCTAGATCTCAAGGGGGTTGCTTATTGCTGCGGGGACCCGGGGGAGGACTCCTAAATTAGTAAGTGCCTCCCTGACATTCCAAAGTGCATTAACCCACCCCTGGTGCTGTGCTGGGGCAGGCCCCTAGTTTGCAAATTCAGTGTTTAGGAGTATTGGTTCCTAGGGTACCTAAAATGTAGCATTTTTGAGGGGGACAGTTGACAATTGGTCTTCCAGGCCTAACTCTTGGATTGTTTCTGAGAGACGGGCTCATTCTGGAGCCCAGGCTGTCCTTGAACTTGAGGTAATCGTTCCTTAGTTTGCCAAGTTTTGGGGGTTATATAGGCATGCACCAGCCCCTCCCCAACTCTGGTCTCCTGGAATCTTAAGTGCTGTGAAAAGCTGGCTCCCACAAACCCATCCCAGTTTTTACTAGACCGGGAGGGTCATGTCTGGTGGCGGACGCTTCCCCTGAGGGAGAACCCTGGTGCTCAAATTTCCCTCTGAAAGCAAATAGCCAAAGCCATTGCCAAATCCCTTCTCCAACCAGTGGGCCCTTTATTTATGACGACTTTATTTATTATAAGATTTTATAGTATTTATATATATTGGGTCGTCTACTTTGTTTTCCTTTTTGTAATATTAAAATGGATACTGTATTACGTATACTATAATATATTAAGTAATATATTGCTACCTTACAGGTCTATTTTTGTGGTTTTATGGAATTTTTAAATAAAATCTTGAGTGAATTGAGATGAGGTTTGTTTATTTTGACGGGCCACAGCTGTGGGACGGTGGGTAAACTGACCTCCAGGCTTGTGCTGCCTGGTGGCGCTTACCTGGCAGGAAATGACGTTATCCTCCCGGTTGTTCACCTGAGGGGGCGTGGTGAGGTGAGGTCACCCGGTAGGAACCAGGAGAGCTAGTTCTGGCGTTGGGGGCGCTCCACTCCTGTCCCTCCGGCTCTTGACCCAGCTCGGGCAGGGACGGGATGTTTCCGTCCCCACGGGGCCAAGGGTGGAGGGCGGGGCGGGGTGGGGAGGACGGAATGTGCCGGAACGCGAGCCTGGGCAGCCCGGGGCAGGGGTCATCCCGAAGCCGGGTCCTGGGGGGGCCCTGCACCCGGCGCAGAGAGTGTGGGGGTGGATTTCAAATTCTTGGCAGAGGACTTTTTATTTTTGAAGCAAAGTCGACTAACTCAAGCTGTCCTGGAGCTCTCGGCAACCTCCTGCCGCCGCCTCTGAAATGCTGGGATAACAAGCGCAAGCCCGGCTTTATTTTTTTAATGCGTTGCGTGTGTATGAGCGCGCGCGCACGAACTAGAGTGGCGGTCAGAAAACCTGCGGGATCCGGGGACAGAACTAGATCTTCCGGCTTGGCAGCAAGCACCTTTACCTGCTGAGCCCTTCCACCCTCCTCTTTATGGATTTTTTTTTGGGGGGGGAGCGGGAAACAGGGTCTCCCTCTGAACCCCGAGCGGCCTGTAACTCTTGTAATCCCCCTGCCTCAATCTCATGAATGTCAGGATTATAGACATGCGCCTTCTGGGTTTGGGGCAGCGGCTTTAAAGAAGTGTGAAGATTCTAAGCTCTCTCTGTTGGGAATCTCCTAACAACTTGGGAGTCCAAACACTCCCGAGTCTCCGCCTTCTGGCATGTGCAGACCCCAGAACCTTGGGCCCGATCGCGGTCGGTCGGGCATTTCCGGAGCGTCGTCTGCTCCGGCTCGCAGGGCGCAGGGGCAGGGCAGCCGCGTCCTCCGACCATACAAGGCAAGACACCGCGGCGGCGGCCAGCCCCGGCTGGGCGGGCCGCGCCCGGAAGCAGCGCGCGTCAGGGCCCGCGCCCCGCCCCTCCCCCTTTTCCTCCGCTGCCCCACCCCACCCCTCATTCCTCCACTTTTCTTTCTTCTTCTCCCCAACTCCTCCCACCTACTGCTATTGCTCCTCCCCGATTCTCCCCGGGCTCCAAGCCCCTGCGACCGTGTTGGATTTGTTTTTGAGTCGAGCTGACGTTGTAGCCCTCCTTGCCAGTTTCTTTGCTTCCTAGTTGCTTCTCTCTCCGTTCCTTTGTCCTTCCTCCCCTTAATGTACCCTCACCCTCGCTCTTCTCCTCTCCCCAAGCGCTGCCTGTCTCTCACTCCATTCTTCCAGGAAACTGCCTCCCTCATGGGAAAATCTTAGGCCCTGGTATGTGGGGGAGCAGGGATGGGAACGGGAAACAAACTCCAAGACCCGGAGTCCTCGGGAAGGTAGAGGGAAGACTGAGTGCAAGCAGTGCCGGGCATCTGAGAGAGACAGATGGATGGACACTGGAAGGAAAACCCGCGCAGCTACCAACCTGGGGCTGGTCTCCCCATTTCCAGCCCCCCGACCCCAAAGGGTCTCCTGTTCTTTCCAAGCACAAGCAGAGTGCCTGCTCCGCTTCTGGGAAGTCCTGGTCTAGATCCTGAAGAGATAGTTCCGAGGTTAAGAGGACTTCCTTCTCTTGTAAAGGACCAATGGGAGCTCGCAACCGCGGTTCCAGAGGACCCAGAGCCTTCTCCTAGTTTCCTTGGGCACATAAGTGAGTGCAGGGAAAGCACTCACATGCATAGCGTGAGAACGATTGTTTTGGCCCAGGGTTTCTCTGGGTAGCCTTGAACTCAACAGAGACCCCCCTGCTTCTGCCTTCTGAGTGCTGGGATTAAAGGCAAGGGCTCCCACCGCCCAGCAAAAGCGATTTTGGGGGGGAAGGGGGTTCGAGACAGGGTTTCACTGCGTAGTTTTGGAGCCTGTCCTGGAACTCAGTCTGTAGACCAGGCTGGCCTCGAACTCACAGAGCTCCACCCGTGTCTGCCTCCCAATTCTGGGATTAAAAGCATGCGCCACCACCACCCGGCAAACGCAAATATTTTTAAAAAGAATGACACAAGCTCACTTGTTAGACAGATCTGTCTTGCACACACCCCCAAGTCTGCACCTCACCCCAGGTCCCGAGCCCCTCATCGAAAGCCACCCTGCTCCTACCCAGATCTAAGAGTACCTGCTGTCTCTCTGATGCACCGCCCATTCCCACCCCCGCACTCAGTTGCTTTCCCTTTAGGACACCAGGGAATTTGTTAGAAAGCCCGAGTCTGATCACAAAGAGTCAAAGTCCTAAATCCCTCACCTCATCCCAACAGCCTGGGTTCCCACTGCCCACTCAGCGTGATGCAAGCAAACACGCACGCACGCACGCACACAGAGCTGCTTGCTTTTCCATTAACACACCCATCTTCAGCCCTAGGGTGTTACCCGGAACATCTTCTGGTTTCCCATGGCTCAATGCCCTCCTCCAGGTGTCTGCTTAAAGGAGATTTCCCCTGGGGCTGGAGAGATGGATCAGCAGTTAACTGCTGAACACTACTCCAACAGAGGATCTGGTTTGATTGCCTGCACATGGCTCACAACCCTCTGTAACTCAAGGGGATCTAACACTCCCTCCAGTCTCCTTGACCAAGCATGCACGGGGTGCGCAGACATACATGCAGGCAAGATACCCACACACATAAAACAAAAACTAAGGAGCTGGGCTTGGTGGCGCATGCCTTCAATCTCAGCACTTGGGAGGCAGAGGCAGGCGGAGAGTTCCAGAACAACCAGAAACCCTGTCTCAAAAAGCAAAAAGCAAGAAAACCCCTGACTATGACAGTCCACGTTCCAGCCTACTCTACTTGCCCCATACGTATCACTACCTAATCTAAAGATGGTGATAAATTTGAGGCCAGTCTGGGCAACACAGTGAAGATTAAAATATGTACTTAATTCATAGATTTGTAGCAACCTCTTTGGTGGAAAGTCAAATCCTCAGGGAAGGAAGAACGGTGCCAAATGAGTGAAAAAGAACAAATCGATTGAGAAACCTGAAAAAGAGAAATATACAAAAAGAGGCAGAGCCGATTCTAATCATGATTCTAACCATCCCTCCCTAGAATCTGAGATTTAGATTCCATTCGATGCCCGGGGCCACCTAATGAGGAGCGATATTGCCCCCTAGTGACCAGAATGAAAACTGCACCTTCGGGGCTGTTCCAACTGACCATTGCAAAAAATTCACAAGGAAACAATGTTCCGTTTTCAAAAATGCTGTATGTTCTGAGAATGATGAATCACGCTTTTAGTTCCAGCACTCGGGAGGCAGAGGCGGGAGGATCTCTGTAAATTCGAGGCCAGCCTGGTCTACATAGTGAATTCCAGGCCGGCCAGAGTTACATGATGAGATCCTATCTCAAACAAATCGTTAGGCTGATTTATAAAAATTCTAGGACGTCTAAAACTGACAAGAGCACAAAGGACACCCGGTTAAAAGGCAAGAAAAGAGTGCTCCAGGTGAGGATCGAACTCACAACCTCGGCATTGCTCCGCCTGCACTGTCGTATAAGTACCGCGCGCTAACCGATTGCGCCACTGGAGCTCCGGCCGCACCCTCGCGCCACTAAGTCCTTCAGTGAGACGTGGTGGAGAGACTTTGCAGGACAACCCCGCCCCGACATTGCATATGCAAACGTAAAGCCCTGCGGTCGGCCAATAAGAGCGCGAGTGTGCAACTATTCCGGATTCTCACGCCCCGCGCGCCGCGCTGGAAAAGGCAAAAGTCCGCCCGGGCCCTGGAATGTGGGCGGCGGCCTGCCGTTGGGCCCGCCCGCTCCCGAAGATCGGGGTAGGGGGCGGGGGCTTTAACCCTTTGCGGGAGGGCGTGCCGGAAGGCGGCCCCTCCCCCCAGCGGGCGGGAACAGGATGTGAGCCCGAGCGGCGGCAAGGGGGAGGGGAAGCCTCGGGCGGCCGCCCCCCGCCCCACATCTGGGACCCGACTCTCCCCGCCCCAGATGCGGCGCCGTCGCCGCCCCCGGAGCCCCGGGGCACCCATCCCGGAGCCCGAGGCGTTCGGAGTCGGACCCGAGCGTCCGGGGTCTCTGTCCCGCGCCTTTAAGAGACCCGCAAGTCTGGGCTCCCGCGCCGGGACCGCTGAAGCCCGGCGCCCCTCTTGGAGGAGCAGCGGCCCGGGACGTCGGCTCGGAGGCTGGAGGCCCGTCCCTGCACCCGGCTTCGAAGACCGTAGGACCGGTGGCCGCGCATCCTCCCCCCACGCCCCCGCCCCGCGGTTCTAACTCTTGAGTCCAAGACCCGCTTCTGGAGCCACTTGGGGAACGGATTTCGCTCCTCGACTTAGGGCTGCAGCACCCATCTCTTCCAGAGACCGAGGAGATGGCGAGTCCTTGAGCTCCCTCCCGGAGGTGACTTCATCCCTGCCCCTAGGGTTCTGGAAACTCTGGAATCCCGGTCCCCCCTACCACACACACCCCTACCTAGAAGACTCAGGAATTCGGGTCCCCAGCGCCCCCGTCTGAGAGTCGAGTGGAGGGTTGCAGCATCTTCCACTTCGAAAGCCGAGACTTCGGACTCTGGACCTCAACTCTCCCCGGATTCTGGAGTTTGAGAGCCCCAAGTTCACGACCCTGAGACCGGGCTTTGAGCCTCCCTGGGGACCGCGCGTTAAGGTCCAGACTCGCCGGACTCCCGACCCCGGGGCCCGCTGCTCCCCGGGAGGTGAGGGGAGGCGAGGGGCCCGGGGCTGGGGGAGGGGGCGGCGCCGAGGCGGAACAATGAGGGGGCGTGCCGGCGGGGGTAGCGGAGGCGCCGGCGGGAGCCGGGGGCTGGAACCGCACAGGGGACGCTCGGACGGTGGGGACCGCGGTCGGGGTGCCGAGGGGCAGGCTGCAGCTGGGTGGAGGGCCCGGGGCCAGCGCCCGGCGCGCAGCCCTGGGCGGGGTAGGGAGCCGTATGCAGGACCCTGGCATCCGGTCCCCCAGCCTCCGCCCTCCCCTGGGACCCCGCGGCCTCTCCCGCCCACGGTTTTTCCCAGCCCTGCCCCTCGCCCTCGGCTTCAGCCTGAGCCTGAGAGTTCCCAGGATCCCTGAGCCCGGGGGGAGGGGGGGGACGCGCAGACAGATGGGACTTGCAGACTCGGGCACTTTTGCTGTCTTGGCTCTTTGTCTGAACCTTTCCATCTTTAGCATGTCTTCTGGGCCCCCTCTTTCTGTTACTGAATTTCCTCTACTAGTCACTCCGTAGGGCCCCTCTTTGGATTTTGTATCAACTTTCCGCACTCTTGGAGTCCCAGCGGTAGCGAGTGAAGTCCGGTTCCCATGAAGTGGGTCTCTTTGTAGGTGCGAGTTGTGCCACTCAGCCATGCCCGAGGGAGCCCGGGGACTCAGCCTGTCCAAACCCAGCCTTAGGCTCGGGTGTGGCCACCAAGGTGAAGCTTGCGACTGCGCAGCTGTGAGTGATACTCCGACAGGTGAGCAGTCCAGACAGGTGGAGCCTGTGGGCATGTGTCCCTTCCATCAGGACACTGAGCATCCCTCTGTGGCTGACCCAGTGCTGAGCAGTGCTGCCAACACCGTGACCAAGACAGCGTAGAAGCCGGATAAGCTGGGAACTCAGGAGAAGGGAGTTGGAGACAAAGAAGTGTCCTTCTGCATGCAGGGAGGAGAGTGTACAGAGGCCCACCGCTGCACCTTTAAGTAATTGGACAAAGTTGAGTGTGAGGGTTGGGGCCGCAAAGAGATGTGCAGTAGAAAGGGAACTGGGTGAAGGGACCCGCCATGGCTGCACTGGACGGGGCCGTGGATCTGAGGAATCTGGACTTGAGCAAAAGGGGCTAAGCTTGTAAGGGTGACGAGGTCAGTTGGACAGACTCATAAGGACAGCTTTGGTTGGTGGAGGAAGTGAATTAAAGCAGTGGAGGCCCAGGCAGAAATCTCTGATAGGTACAGCATGGAACTGTCAGCTGAGTATGAGCGGGTATGGGGCCGCAGGAGCACTGAGCACTTGCCCCCTATCCCAGCAGCCCCCGCAGCCCCCGCCATGGCTTCCCCAAGGGGCTCCGGCAGCTCTACTTCCCTGAGCACTCTGGGCTCTGAGGGGGACCCATCACCAGCCTGCCCAGCCTCCAGGCCAGAGCCCCTGCCAGAGCCCCCCATACGCCTTCACCTGTCGCCTGTGGGCATCCAGGGTTCAGTGAAACCCTCAAGGCTGGAGCGTGTGGCCAAGGAGATCGTGGAGACAGAGCGGGCGTATGTCCGGGACCTTCGAAGCATCGTGGAGGTGAGGTGGGCAGGCACCCGGAGACCTTGGGGACCCAGGCCAGGCCCTTGGCCTCTGTGACCCCTCTTATCCCTGCAGGACTACCTGGGTCCTCTGATGGACGGCAGGGCCCTGGGGCTGAGCATGGAGCAGGTGGGCACGCTGTTTGCCAACATCGAGGACATCTATGAGTTTAGCAGGTCAGGGACGGGTGGGGACCTCAGGGGAACTGGCTGCTGTGGCAGGGGAGGGGCTGTGTCCTAATACTGAATGCCCCATAGTGGCCCTGTGTAAGCTGGCATGTGAGGTGTGGTGGGGTGACACTGGGCAGTAAGCATGGTGGGGACAGTGAGGACTCAAGGTGGGAAGAGGTGTAGACCCACACAGATGCCACTTGTTAAACTGGAACCTCAGACCTGAGTCAGGCCTGGGCTCTAAGAGCCGTGTGGGACCTGGGTGCCTAGAACGTCCCCAGATTTAGCACAGCGATTCCAAGGCCTAGGACACCTTCAGCCCCGGCCAAACCCAGTTGCTTGTTGCCCCTAGCGATGGAGGTACTGCAGCCTGACAGTGATATCTCAGAATCACAAGAGAGGCTTTTATGGTTTGTTTTATTCCTTGAGAAGAACGGTCTCATGTAACTAGGCTGGCTTGGAACTTGCTGTGTAACTGAGGGTAACCTTAACCCTTAACTCATTTCCCTGCCTCTAAGTGCCGGAATTACAGGCATGCACCACCACACCCAGCTAGTCTTGGATTTTTTTTTCCCCCTTTTTCTTTTTCTTTTTCTTTTTACATGGGGTCTCCTGGTGTGGTTCAAGCTGGCTTCAGAATTTACACCTTCCTGCCTCGGCCTCCTGAGGGATGAGCTTACAGGCGTGCACAACATGCCTGGCTTGTAACAGAGCCTTTTGCTTTGGTTTTGTTTTTTCTTTCTGTAACAGCCCTGGCTGTCCTGGAACTCACTCTGTAGACAAGGCTGGCCTCGAACTCACAGAATTCCTCCTGCCTCTGCAAGGAATAAATGTGTGAGCCACCACCTCCCAGCTCAGGACCCTTTAGAAAAAACAGACGAATAAAAACCTCTAGAGATTGAGCCCTGGACCTTGGAAGTCCCGGAGAAGCTTTGTATCGCTGAGCTATAGCCTCAGCTTTTCTCCCCTTTTCTTTCTTTTTGTTTTTTGTTTTTTGTTTTGTTTTGAGGCAAGAGTCTCACTAAGTAACCCACACCAAACTCTTGATTCTCTATCTTGCTTCCCAAATATGTGACAATGACAGTCTAGTGCTACCGCCGCCTGGCTTACAACCGATTTTTTTTTTTTTTTTAAATATGTTTTTAAGTTTATTTATTTAGTTAGTTTTGGTTTTTCGAGATAGGTTTTTCTCTGTATTGCTTTGGATCCTGTCCTGGAACAAGCTGTGTAGACCAGGCTGGCCTGGAACTCACAGAGATCTGCCTGCCTTTGCCTCCCGAGTGCTGGGATTAAAGGCATTAAGTTTATTTAAAGAAAAAAACAACTGAATTTTAAGAACTGTTGGGGAATTCCCAACACCTTCTTTCCCAGGGCTGTTGTGTCACTTCCTAGGTCATGACATGCCAGCTATAACAGGGTTACTGGCTGAAGAAGACAGAATGAGTGTGATAGGCTTTCTCCGGTAGCCATCCTGTCATCTGTCTCCTGGACTCCAGAGTCTTGCCATGGGACCAGGAGGCAGGCCCTTTATCCTTCCCCTCCCCCACAGTGAGCTCCTGGAGGACCTGGAGAGCAGCAGCAGTGCCGGGGGCCTCGCGGAGTGTTTCGTGCAAAGGGTGAGTATGAGCCATCGTCTGAAGACGCTCACGGCTAGGGTACAGCTGGGCTGGGCTGAGCTTAGCTTCCCGGGGTGGTGAGGGGCCTGGAAAGCTAGCTGGTGCTGACTGCCGTGTCCCCGCAGAGCGAGGATTTTGACATCTACACATTGTACTGCATGAACTACCCGAGGTGAGGCAGAGGGAAATCCCTGCTAGGCCCCGGGCCATGTCCATGAGCCAGTGTACCAGATGCCACCCCCTCCCTCTAACCCACCCACAGCCCAGGTGCAGCCCCTGCCAGACCTCCTAACTGCCCTGACCTGATCACCCCTGAACCCTGGCCGCTAGCCACACCCTCCCAGTCCTGTCTGCTCCCTGGAGCACCAGCCATCACTGACCTGTGCTGTGCCTCCAGCTCCCTGGCCCTGCTCCGAGAGCTGTCACTGTCCCCGCCAGCCACTCTGTGGCTGCAGGAACGTCAGGCCCAGCTCCGCCATTCCCTGCCTCTGCAGAGCTTTTTGCTGAAGCCAGTTCAGCGCATCCTGAAGTATCATCTCTTGCTGCAGGTCAGCTGTGACCCCTGGCGCCTGGATGTGGAGGGGCATGGTTGGGTCCCCGGACCGTGTGTGGTCGGTCTTCCCGCCCCTCCTCTCACGGGTCACTCTTCCTCCCGTCACTCTCCACCCTCCCTTCTCTTTTTCTTCCTCACCCTGTGTCTCACCCTGTGCACCCTGCTCAATAACTGGCAGGAATTGGGCAAACACTGGGCAGAGGGCCCAGACACCGGCGGGCGAGAGATGGTTGAGGAAGCCATTGTGTCCATGACTGCAGTGGCCTGGTACATCAATGACATGAAGCGCAAGCAGGAGCACGCCGCACGCCTGCAGGTGGCCCCGGGGTGGGCTGGGCCAACTAGACAGGCTGGGGACGGTGCTCAGGGGCATCCCTGTCACTAACACCTCTGTGTGTGCCATCAACCCCGGGCCCGTCTGTGTGCCTGGTTGGTCCCTGCAGGAAGTACAGCGGCGGCTAGGTGGCTGGACTGGACCGGAGCTCAGTGCCTTTGGAGAGCTGGTGCTGGAAGGCACCTTCCGTGGGGGCGGTGGGGGAGGCCCACGGCTTCGAGGGGGTGAGCGCCTGCTCTTCCTGTTCTCCCGGATGCTGCTTGTGGCCAAGCGTCGGGGCCCTGAATACACCTACAAGGGCCACATCTTTGTGAGTATGGGTGGGGCCTGGGCCAGACAGTTTCAGCTAAAGTACCTTCAGTATATCATCACCTGAATACCCGAAAGGGGGTTTAGGGAAGACCTGTCTTCTAAGGACCATATTCAGCTGGGTGCAGTGACATTAGATCCCTGATTCCACTTGAGAGGGGGGAGGGGGCTCAGACAGGAAGATCAAAAGTTCAAGGCTAGCCTGGGCTACAGAGAAGGCTCAAGACCAGTCTGGGCAACTGATGGAACCCTGTATCAGAATGTAAAGGCTGGAAGCTGGGTGTGGCAGCTCCCACCTGGAAACCAAGCACCCGGGGACCGAAACGAGGTCGCTGCAAGTTTGAGGCCAGCCAGACTTCTAAGTGGGCTCAAAGCCAGTGTAGGCTGCACACTGAGTTCCTATTTCAAAACAGACCCAGCAGAGGCACAGCGACCTGTGTCTGTTCTAGGCTAGCTAGGACTGTAAAGTAAATGAGACCTTGTCACAAAACAGCACAACCAAAAAAGCAACAGTGGACAGGCTCAGGGAGCCAAGACACCACAGCTGACCTCTGACCTCCAGTGGCACTTGGTGGTATGTACACCACCAACCGCACACACATGTACGCACGTACGCACGAGTACGTAAATGTAAAAATAAATGAAAAAGGAAGGGTTGGTGAGATAGCTCTTATAAAGGGTCCACATTTCATCCCAACATTCACATCTGGCTACTCAAAACCACCTGAACTCCAGCAACAGAGGATCCAAAACCTCTGGCTTCCATGGTTTTGAGACATTGTCTCATGTCTCACTAAGTAGCTGTGAGTGACTTCAAACTCACTGTGTAAACCAGGCTGGCCTCGAACTCACAGAGACCTGGCGGCCTCCAACTGCTGGGATGTTTAGTTGGAATGAAAGCAAAAGCAGGGCGTCTGACCTCCAGAATAAGGGGCAGATTGAGCCATGTGGCTGTGTGTGGTCCGCGTTTGTGCATGCACGCATGTGACCGAGGGAGAGGACAGCTCTCCCAATTCAGTTCTGTCCTGCCACCTTGTGGAATTGTGGAGTCTGGGGATTGAACTCGAAGTTCTTCAGGCTGGGCACACAGTACTTCTGTCCACACTAAGCCATTTCTCCAGTGTTCTTTATAGTCTAGTGGCCTGGAACTTGCTATATAGGCCATGCTGACTTCAAATTTGCTCTAATTCTCCTGCCTCAAGCTCCAAAGTGCTATGATTACAGGTGTGTGCCATCATGTCCAGCCAGCATTTTCCTTGAATTAAAAAACAGGAGAGCTAGCTGAGTGGTGGTGGCACATACCTTTAATCCCAGCACTCAGGAGGCAGAGGCCAGCCTGATCTACAGAACAAGTCCCAGCACAGCCAGGGCTACACAAAGAAACCCTTTGGGGGTGGGGGGGTGTTAGGATTTGGGACCAGCTTGAGCTACACAGTGAGACTGCTTTGTAAAAATGTGGGGTTAGGTCCGGAGAGGCAGGGGGGTGTCTTCATGGGTGTCGGGCAGAAGAGGAAGTACATCTTTAGGAAGGTAGCAAGGAGTCTGGTGAGGGAGTGAGCGAAGTCCCGCCTGGTCGGGTTAGAGGCAGAACAGCCAGTGAGGAGTACCCCAGTATTTTCTGAAGGGTGGCAGGAGGGTCTCGGCATCGCAGCCTCTCTGTTCCTCCCCACAGTGCTGTAATCTGAGTGTCACTGAGACTCCTCGAGACCCCTTAGGATTTAAGGTGTCGGATCTGACCATCCCCAAGCACAGACACCTGCTCCAGGTATGCAGGGGACGGGCCAGGGCCGGGGCGGGCTGGCACCCAACCCTGCCGCAGCTCAGAACCCAGATCCCCCTCCACCTACCTGACCCCCAGGCAAAGAACCAAGAAGAGAAACGGCTGTGGATTCATTGTCTCCAGCGTCTCTTCTTTGAGAATCACCCGGCTTCCATCCCTGCCAAGGTACAGACCCAGTCTCCATGGCAGACCCGAATAATGTGGGTGTGGTACTTTTGCTACTTAAATGGCTAAGCCCGCAGAATTGGGCTTTCTGGCTTTAGGATGCAGCACACTCTGCTTTGCGATCTTAGGCAACAAGGTGCCTGGCTTTGAATTTCCTTACCTGGAGGAATAGTTCCTACACTGTAGGGCAGTGGTGAGGGTTACCTGTCATCGGCCTGGTGTTAGAAGCAGTCACTCGTGGGAGTGGTTGGCGAGCAGAGTCTGCTCTCTGGACCTCGTCCCTCCAACATGCATCTCCCTGTCTTTCAGGCAAAGCAAGTTCTTTTGGAAAACAGCCTGCACTGTGAGTCCAGGGCCCTGGGCTGAGGTCCCATGCCGAGAGAGGAGATAATTCCAAAAAAGTAGAGCGTTAGTCCCTCAACTCTCCCTCACAGGTGCTCCAAAAAGCAAACTTATCCCAGAGCCCCCAACATCCCCACTGGACTCTCCCCGCCCTCGAGATGCTCGAAGTTTCACTCCTGGCAGAAGAAACCCAGGTAACAGACAGAATGTGGGTTTGGGTCCCCAGGCGCTCCCCAAGGCCGAAGGGTTGGGCTCACACTGGACTGTGACCGGTTTCTCCCACAGCTCCATCTCCAAGACTCTCTGGCAGTCGCCGTGGCCGCAGGCAGTCTGGTGAGTAGTCACACCGCTTCCAGGGGACCAGGGAGCCAATGGCCTGTCCTCCTGATAACCTGTGTCCTTCCCCAGAGCCAGCAAAGGAATCTTATGTCATTTTCCCCCAGAACGGTTAGTGACTGGTCCATGTCTGTCAGTCTGTCCTTGTCCCTCTCCAGGGATGCCTGGGGGTGGGTGGAGAGGGAGGAGGGGGCGGCTGGTCAGTTACAGGGAATAATTTACTCCTGTGTCTTACTCTTTTCTGTTCTGCACTCCTCCGTCCCCAGAAAAGCCTCACGTGAAGGTAAGAACTGAGAATTGCCCCGGGCCAGACACTGGGAACCTGAATGCCTAGCTCTGGTGGAGAGAATTTAAATCCCCACAATCCTGGGTCTGAAAAAGCATGGGTTCCAGGCCTGGGGATGTAGCTACATTGGTTCTGTGCTTATCCAGCTTGCTCTGGGTTTGAGCCCTTAGCAGCACATAAAGCCAGATGTGGTGGCACAAGCCTGAAATCCCAGTGAATGAGCGAGAGCGAGAGGGAGAGCGAGAGGGAGAGCGAGAGGGAGAGAGGCAGGAGGGTCAGGAGTTCAAGGTCATCCTTGACTACAGGCAAGTTGTAGTCTAGCCTGGACCATATGAGACTCTCAGAAAAAATACATATATACATAGGGGAGGGAGGTGGACATTAAGCCAGGTGTTCTGGCAGATGACTGCAATTTAGGCTACAAACAAGAGGGTCAAGAAAGTTTGAAGCAGCATGGGCAAGTTACCTGTCTCAAAATAAAGGGCTAGCGTGCAGGACAATGGTGGCTTGCACCTTTAATCCCAGCACTTGGGAGGCAGAGGCAGGCTGATCTTTGTGAGTTTGAGGCCAGCCTGGTCTACAGAGCGAGCTCCAGGACAAGTAGGGACACACAGAGAGACCCTGCCTCAAAAAAAAGCTAAAGGGGGGGAGGGAGCTAACAGGTCAGATGCGATGTTCCACATGTTTTTAATCCCAGCTGGGAGGCAGAGGCAGGCGGATGTCTGTGAGTTCAGGGCCAGCCTGGTCTACACATTGAATTTTAGGCTAGCTCAGGCTACATGGTGAGACTCTATCTCTCAAAAGAAAAGGAGGGGGGTGGCTTTGGGGAGTAACACTGAATTCCATCCCCTACATGCATTTTAAAAGGGGGGTGGCGGTAAAGCCAGGCTGCCTGTGGTAGGAAGGCTGGAGGGTTAGAAATTCAAGGCCAGCCTGGGCTACAAAAGGCCCTCTCCAAAAGAAAGGTTAAGAAGGGGGGGCGGGGTCTTTGACTGCCCCCATCTGCAAGATGAGGGGCTGGGAGTTCGGGGCACAGGGCACTCCTGACTCGCTTTCCTCCCCTCTCCTCCTCATAGCACGCCGGCAATGAAGACGAACTCCATCCCCCACCTGAGGTGCAGCCAGCGGTGGTGTCCGCTTCTGGCCCCCCTGAAGACATGGAGGATGCTGGGCCTCCCGCACTGGACCCATCAGGGACCTCCATCACTGAGGAGATTCTAGAGCTGCTTAACCAGAGAGGCCTCAGGGACCCAGGGGTGAGCTGCTTGTGCCGTCACAGCCTTGAAGCACTGGCCTTGGGCAGGCAGCACACCACCCCATCCCCCTGATGCCTTGGCTCTCTTTGTGTCCCCACTACAGCCAGCCACCCACGACATTCCCAACTTCCCCAGGGACTCCAGGGTACCAGTTGAAAGTGAGCCCCTCCCTTTCCAAGCCCTGCCCAGCCGAGAGTCTTCAGAAGAGGAGGAGGATGAAGAGCTGGAGGCAGATGAGCGAGAACCATCCCCACTGCATGTCTTAGAGGGACTGGAAGGTTCCAGTTCATCTGAAATGCCCTGCATGCCCAGCCTTACCAACGACATGCCCAGCCTTCCAGAAGTTCCCGAGGTTCCCTGCCTTCCCAGTCTCTCTGACATCCCTGGTGTTTTTGAGATGCCCTGCCTTTCACCCATGTCCAGTGTGCCTGACATTCCCAACTTGGCCAGCACCCCTTCCTTCCCCTGTGGCTCCTGGCTTCCTGGACCCCTGCAGGAGCCTGCCCAGCCTCTGGCCACCAGGAGGGAACTGTTGGCTGGGAGCAGTCCGGGAAGACTGGGCGAGCCACCCTCAGAAAGCAGAGCGGGGCAGGAGGAAGATGCAGAAGGCGTGGCATTCCCAGCTGTGCAGACCCAGGATGGCACCCAAGTCCAAGGATTCCCGGAGGAACTGGAATACCGCTCTTGTTCAGAAATCCGAAGCGCCTGGCAAGCGTTGGAGCAGGGGCAGCTGGCCCGGCCTGGCTTCCCTGAACCGCTGCTGATCCTGGAGGACTCTGACCTTAGTGGAGGCGGCACCGGCGGGAAGGCAGGAATGCCACATTCGGAGCGGTCAGCGTCCCGGGTGCGTGAGCTGGCTCGGCTCTACAGTGAGCGAATTCAGCAGATGCAGAGAGCTGAGACTAGGGCATCCACCAATGCCCCCCGACGCCGACCTCGTGTCCTGGCCCAACCCCAGCCATCCCCCTGCCCACCCCAGGAGGAGGCTGAACCAGGTAACTTGCACATTTTTGAGTGTTTTCATTTTTTAAGACAACCTCTCGCTGGGTGATTCTAGGCAGGGGCTCCGCCCCTGAGCCACACCCCAGCCCCTCACTGGGGACTCTAGGCGGGGGGTCTACCACTGAGCCACGCCCCAGCCCCTCACTGGGGGATTCTAGGCAGGGGCTCCGCCCCTGAGCCACGCCCCAGCCCCTCACTGGGGACTAGGCATGCTCTACTGTTGAACTGCATCCTTAGCCCTTGATCCTCTTTCCCTTTGTACAGGGCCCTTGCCTGCTTTTGGGCATGTGCTTGTATGTGAGCTGGCCTTCCCACTGAACTGTGCCCAGGAGTCTGTCCCCCTGGGCCCTGCTGCTCTGGTTCAAACTGCCACACCTTTGTCGAAGCAAGGAGATCACCTGAATGCCCAGAGTCTAAATGTTTCGGATTTGCCCAAGCAAGACCATCTGAGCAGCTGCATTCCGCCTACCCCTTTACCTGAGCAAAGTGACTTCGAGAATATCCAAGTTCCATGCGCATCCCCTTTGCCCGAGCAAATAGAGCCTACAGACCCCCAGGGACCAGCTGCTGCCTCCACTTTGCCTGATCAGAGTAGAGTTCCAGCTGCCACTTCTTCAGCTGAGCACAGAGACTACATGGAGATCCAGGCGCCATCCACCACCACCTGCCTTCCCGGGCAAGAGTGTCCTGCAGACTTCCAAATGCAAACCACCGGGGCATTGCCTAAACAGGGAGCTTGTGCTGGTGTCATGATTTTAGCCACCCCCCTTTTGTCCAAGCAAGAAAGTCACGAAGACAGCCAAAACCCAGATAGCACCCCAGGAGGTGAACAAGGAGATGTCAGCATTGATCAGGGCCCAGCTGCTGTTGGTGGCCGAGCTGTCAGCCCTTTACCAATGTGCACAAGCAATCCTGACCATCAGATCCCAGCCACCACCCCACTGCCATGGCCACCTGACCTCCCAGACATTGAGGGTCCTGGTGCCTTACTTCGACCTGCACAGGGAGGTCGTCCAGACTGCTGCATCCCATGCAGCCCTCTATCGCCTTTGTCCCAAGACATTCCGATGCCAGCTGCCATACCCATGTCCCAGCCCCAAGTCCTTACAGACATCAGGGCCGAAGCTCCCCCATTGTTCCCCAAGCAGGAGGGAGCCCCAAGTCCTCTGGGTCCAGAGCCCAGCCTCACAGACACACAAGCTCCCAGACTCTTACCGTCACTGGGCCAGCAGAACCCCACGGATGGCCATGCTTCAGCTGCCACTGAACTTTAGCTTTCACTGAACAAGGATGCTCTCGGGACCTTCAAGGCCTGATAACCACCCCGATTCAGAGCACCATGGAGTTATCTAAACCAAAAGGCCATTTGGTCTCTCCTGTTGCCAAGTCAGAGTCCTCAGACTCCACCCCACTGCAAAGCCCCTCCCTCTCCACTCGCCAGCTCCTGGGCCCCAGTGCAGCTGCTCTCTCCAGGTACCTGGCAGCTTCCTACATCAGTCAGAGCCTGGCTCGACGGCAGGGACCTGGCGGAGATGGTTTGGTAGCCTCCCAGGGCCACTGGTCCTCCTCTGCCCCCACATCAAGGGCACCTTCACCACCACCTCAACCCCAGCCCCCTGCCCCTCCAGCCAGGAGGCTCAGCTATGCCACCACAGTTAGTATCCAGGTAGGAGGTGGCGGGCGCTTACGGCCAGCCAAAGCCCAGGTCCGGCTGAACCACCCTGCTCTCTTGGCAGCCCCCCACCCGGGAGCCTGTGGGCCTCCCCAAGGCCCAGGGGGCTCCTGATGCCCCGTCCCAAATATAAGCCTGGACATTAGACTCCCTAGGCTTCCAGAACTTTTACCAGGTGCCACCCACCCTTGTGACATCTGGAGTCAGGACACAGGTCCGGAAATGGCTGCAGCTTTCCAGGCCTTGGGATCTGTGTTCATAGATGGTCCTTATGAGGTCATGGTTATTTTGTTAATTAACTTTATGAAATGCTGTGTGTTTTGCCGTTCTTGAGTAGTGGGAGACAGTAAGACATAGTGAATAGGAAGGGCTGATGTGGCCCAAATGTGGAAACTCAGAACATTTGGGGTATCTCAGGGTGGGCATGTTGTTCAGTTGGTAGAGCGTTTGCTTGGACTGTTCAAAGGCATAAGTTCAATTCCCAGCACTGCATAAAACTGCATGTGAGCCTGGCAGTGGTGGATCTCTGAGTTCGAGGCCAGCCTGGTCTACAGAGTGAGTGCCAGGAGAGGCTCCAAAGCTACAGAGAAACCCTGTCTCCAAAACAAAACTAAAAACTGGGTGTGATAGTGTACCTGTAATCTGCAGAGGAAGAATCGTTTATTTGTGGCTATCCTTGTCTACATAGCAAGCTCAAAGCCAGCCTGAGCTACATTAGACTTCGTCTCAAAAAAAAAAAAAAAAAAAAAAACTGGGGACCTTCAGGAACTGTCGGAACCTGGGTTGTAGTTTTGAGGTGCTCAGAACTGTTTGATACCCATCCAAGAAAGGCAGCCTGCTCAAGGTGGGCATGCATGATGGTACACACCTCCCGGCACAGCGGCTCGGGAGGCTGAAATGAAGACCCTATGAGCCCAGGAGTTTGGGGGGGCAACCTGGCCTACCAGGGCGAACGCCCTCCTCTGGGTAGACCTCTTGAAGTCTATTCCCTCAGCAGCCGTCAGCTGCCTTGCTGTCTCTGTTGACTTCCGTTCTCTGCCCCCGCCGTTTTCCCGTCTAGTATCTTACCCATCGGCTTTTATCCTGTTCTGTGTCCTTCCATCCATCCAATTCCATTCATCAGCCTACCTCCAATTCTATTGCACTCTTCCATCTGGATACATCCACCTCTCCATCTCTACCCACCATTTGCCCGCCCATCCTCCCGTCTATCTACCCATCATCTGCTCATCTATACACCTCACCATCACCACCACCACCTTCTCTCCATCCTCCACCATCTCTCCTTGATGGGTTCTTCCGGTACCATAAACCCCCAGGACATTTCCATGCTGACACCAGGGCAGGTTAAGTTGGAGTTGTAGGAGTTCTGTTCCTCATTTGGTTTCCCTGGAAACATCCAGGCCCCCTTTTCCCGTGAATGTCCTGATTATTATGTCCACCACGCCCCCGCCCCCACCCCCACCCTGAAACCACACACACACACACACACACACCCCATATTCCTCAGTGTTTGGGACCTCTGCAGTTCCTCAGCATGTTCTTGCCTCCCACAGAATAACTTAAGTTGTAGGACAAAAAGGGTTTTATGTTTGTGTCCTGGCCCCTCCCCGCAGTGGTTTGCTGGGTAGCATAATTTAAACGATTTGTTTGATGATAGAATGCCAGCTCCTTCTATAATCCTCCCTGGAATTCTGAGGCATCCCTGTGTCATGGGGCTGTAAATTCAAGTCCTCTTTATTTGGTGTGTGACATTCCTCAGAGCTCTGGCTTTCCTGTCTCCTTGGAATGGTCTTAGCATCCATATCCTGTCACTTCTCAAGTGCATCTTAACCCGTGACTCACCAGGGAGTCATTCTAATCACACAGAGTCTTCTAACCTACAGAGTTCAGGAATCTGGTTGCTAGCCATTGGCTAGCAGCCAGAGGCTGTGCTCTACTACAGACGAGCTGCTGGCTTTAAGGTTGTCACTGTGTGAGCTCATTCTGTGTTGTTGACCCTCGGCCTCCCTAAGAGGCTAATGAGGGTTTTGTTTGCATTTGTTTTTGCCATCTGAGAACAGGACTCTTGGGGGCCTGGGATTCCAGAGTTTGGCCACTAAGCTACTTCCCCAACACCCTGAGGATGGGTCTTGTTTGCAGTGCCGGGCATTGAACTCAGGACCTTGGGATTGTTGGGCATCTATCCCCAGCCTTGTTTGTCGGTGGGTTTATTTGAATTCTATATATGTACACATGAGTGCAAGTATCTTTGGAGTCTAGAGGAGGAAATCGGAGTCCTCTGGAGCTGGAGTTATAGGTAGGTAGCTGTGAGCTAACCAGCATTGAACTTGGGCCATCTTCAAGAGCAGTATACACTTAACCACAGATATCTCTCTGGCTCCTTGTTTTTAGTCCTTACAGAGATGAGAAAACAGCCTGGGCTACAGAGTGAGACTATCACAATCCAAAAACAGGAAGAGGAAACTGAGGCACAGACAGAAGTGACTTTGCCTAGTTTCCTGCTAGGAAAGGGCTGAGCAGAGACAAATCCTCACAGCCAGCCTGAGTTGCCCATCTAGTGCCAACAGCCACCAGGGTTACAAGAGGTGATTGTGAGTCAACCAGCCCAAGACCAGACTCAATAAAAGGAGCTGTTTGCTTCCTGAATGCCACTGTGCCCACAGGGCCTGGACTGTATGTTAGGGGTCCATAGGAGCTGAGTCCTGGGTCTGCCCCCCCACACACACACACACATACATTCACAGTGACTGAGGCTGGCCCTCCCTGCCTCTGCAGAGTTGCACATTCCCAGCCACCCCCAGCTGTAGGAAAGTTCCCAGCCTGGCCCAGGCTCCCAGCGGCGCCGGAATTCCCGGTATTCAAGGAGGTAGGGAGGGAGAAAGGGCTGTCTGCTCTGGAGCCTGGCTCGAGGAGAAACAATTTTCCTCTCCAGATGTGTTCCAGCTGTGCCTCTGGGAAGGAGCCATGCGACTCAGTAAAAGGGTCTCTAGTTCCTCTGGGAAACCATAGGACCCAGGCTAACCTCAGCCGCTCCATCTCTTGATGAATCCCATTCCTACCGCGACTTTATCTATGCCTTGCAGCCCCAGATGACCGGGGCCTCAAGAGCTCACAGTTACAGTCAGGCTCAAAAAGGGGATGAGGGACAGTGGTTATGTGACCAGTATCTGCATTCCCAGCTGCTCCAGAGGCTGAGGCAGGAGAATCCCTGACCCAGCCTTGGCAACACAGCAAAAGCTCGTTAAAAAAAAAAAACAAAAACAAAAAACAGAGGCCCAGTGGTGGTAGTGCATGCTTTTAATCCCAGCACTCAGGAGGCAGAGGCAGGTGGATCTCTGTGAGAGTTTGAAGCCAGCCTGGTCTTCAAAGAGAGTTCCAGGAAGGCTCCAAAGCTACAGAGAAACTCCAAGTGGGGTGGTTAAAAAAAAAAAAAATCATGGGCAGAGGCAGGTAGATCTCTGTGAGATTGAGGCCAGCCTGGTCTGCAGAGTGAGTTCCAGGAAAGTGGACCCTGCTGTCTTCCTCCAGTTCCCATTACTACCTTCCCTTCCTGCTGCTTGTGGAGCATGTTGTCACTAGGGACAGTCTCATCACCGTCACAGGATCACCATGAGCATGTCAGGTAACTTTGGTCTTCAGTGAGCCTCACTTCACTTCTGTCTTGATGTTAGAGCTGACCCTGGAGCCTCTTACCTGTGGGAATGTCTGGGAAGGTCTGGTGTGATACACACCTGATCCCAGCACCCTAGAGGCAGGCAGATCTTTCCTGAAAATGAGGCTATACATAGGAAGTTCTAGGTCAGCCAACACCACATGAAATCCTGTCTCAACAAATAAAACTAAAATATGTGACAGCTGTCCTCAGTGGCTATGTGTGGTCTTCAGCAGTGCTTTCCAGGCTGTGTGAATTTCCCCGTCAATTGACATGTAAGGCTGGTCTGTATGGCCAGCACACAGCAGTGCAGCTTACCGGTCATTCAACTGTTTCTAGGAGACATCTCTTCCTGCTAACAGCATTTTGTCTAGAGTGAGCTTTGATGACCAGGTCCCTGGATCACATCTCAGAGGTGTGAACACCCAGCAACCCACCAGTGTCCCGAGAAACCCGCCAGGCCCTCTGGGTGCAGTCAGCTACTCTGGGCTTGGGCTTCTCCCAATCGGACCACACTGCCCTGGGTTTGCAGGGTAGATGGGATGTAGGGTGACAGAGCCTTGTTGCATTGAATGCAGGGCCTGGACCTTTCCACCATTTCCTGGCATTCTTCCTATCTTCCTCTACAACAGGACCGACATCCACAGAGGCTCCTGAATAGTAGCTTCAGTTACTGTTTCTTTTTAATGTGCACTGTTTTGCCCTATAGTTTTTGTGTCCCCACCCCCTGCAAGTTTCTGTTTAACAGCCCTGGCTGTCCTGGAAATCGCTCTGTAGACCAGGCTGACTTCAAACTCACAAGAGATCTGTCTGTCTCTGGAGTGCTGGGATTAAAGGCATGTGCCACCACAGCCTGTAGCAGTTTTTGAAAGTGTTTTGTAAATTAGGCTAACCTTGAACTCACCACCACAGCTAAGGATACATCTGCCACGTGCTAGGAATACAGGCCATGTACCAACCCCACAAGGATGCCCGGTAGGTAAGAGATAGCACTCAGTTACATATCAGATCCACAGGGATCTGCTTTGGGGTTGCCTCAAGCCCCCAGCACCTAAACTAGGATGGCCCACATACAGCTAATCCAGAACAGACACACTTGAGTTTACCTGGCCTGCTGCCTAGAGATGGAAGGCTTCTTAAACTTGCATGGCCCTTCTGGGTTACCAGTTGGCTGACATTTAAAACCTCAGCCTGGCAGGACCTTGACTTTTCCCATCACCCAGGCAGCCTGGATTTGCTCTTTGTATAGAAGACTATAGACAGGCCTTAGCCATTTCCTCCACCCTTCCTGGTATTTAAATAGTGGGGCTGGGTGTGGCGTTTCACAACTCTAATCCCAGCACTAAGGAGGCTAAAGGCACAGGGATTCCTGAGCCCTGGAGTTCAAGATGAGCTAAGGCTGTGGCGTGTGAAAGCTCAGTGAAATGCAAAAGGGTGGAGACATCTCACCTGGTACAAAACAAACCCTGGGTTTGCAACCACGCAAAACAAACCAGGCAGATAGGGGGACAGAAAAGGATCATGTGCTGGGCAGTGGTGGCATGGGTCTTTAATCCCTGCACTAGGAAATTAGAAGCAGGAGGACCTTTGAGTTTGAGGCCATGCTGGTTTACACTGTCCCAGGGCAGCCAGGGATACAGAGAGACTGCCTGGAAAAAGTAAAATTAGTAAAATGCCATTATGACCGTTGTACACACTCAAGCTCTAGCTATCAAGGTGGGGGTCATAGCAGGATAGATTGAGTCCAGTACAAGAAAACCAGACTCCTCAGAGCCAAACGGGGGTAGGGAGAAAGCTTGATTGGCATAGCTGGTGCTTGCTTTGGGAACATTAGGAACAGCTGAAAGGAGCTTAGGGAGATTCGCTATGTCACCCCCTTGCCGGCTAACAACCATAGGTAAATGGCTTCAGAACACACACACCCCCAGTGCTGGCACTCAGGAGGCCAGCCTGTGTAACAAACTGTCTTAGCTAGGCAGAGGCAGGTGGATCTGAGTTTGAGGCCATCCTGCCCAGAAAGGTGAGCTGTTTGTTACACGGAGAAACCCTGTGTGTGTACTAGGTATTAGGCTCCAGGTGATGTGGCCTCTCAAGTGTACACACACAACATGCACACTCAAATACAGACTTTTGGGGCTAGAGATGGCTCCAAGGTTAAGAGCTAGCTGCTCCTGCCGATGGTGGGGGCGCACACCTTTCATCCAGACCAGCCTGGTCTCCAAGAGCTAGTTCCAAGACAGCCTCCAAAGGCGGAGAAAGCCTGTCTCGAGAATAACAGTTCTCCTAGGACTTGGTAGCTCACTCTAGTCTACACTCAGTTCCTGGGCGGGGCAACATCCTGCAAGAACTGGGCATGTGGTGTACATTTATACACACAAATAAAACACAGAACTTGAAAATTATAAAATAAAAATACGAAGGTAGGCAGCACATGTAGGCTCTGGAGCCACTGTCCCCTGGGCTCTGCTCACAATGCACTGCACTCTGAGGGAAACAAGCTAAACCAAGTCTCTCTCCTACCTGCCATCTCCACAAACCACGAAAACACCAGGAGTGGCTGATGTGGTACACCCACACACACAGAGACGGACCCTGTTTCAAAAAGACCACAAACAGAAACGGGACCATCAAAGCCCGAGGATGTTTATTACAAAGGTAACCCTGATCCTTGAGATGGGCTCATCGGTAGGATTTCTGGTATCGAGCACGGGCTCCAGGACCTCCAAACTTCTTGGACTCACAGCGACGAGGATCAGCTACAAGCAGGGTCCGATCGTACTGGATGAGGATATCTTTGATCTCCTTCTTAGAGGCCTCATCCACATCTGGAGATAAAGGGATTCAAATAGCCACAGGCCTTCCAACTTGTGCCCATACTTTCCCCTCCCTCTGGGAAGAACCGTTTCACTCACACTTCTGGTAATAAGCCACCAGGGCTTTGGAGATGGACTGTCGGATAGCTGCAAGACACAATGAGAATGTTTGTGAAGAGCCAGAGTCTTGCTCCAGGAGCCACCACACCTACAGGCCCAGGTCTTGAAACTCACCATAAATCTGGGCCACATGACCACCACCTTTCACACGGACCCGGATATCCACTCCAGCAAATCGCTCCTTGCCCAGCAGTAGAACAGGCTCTAGTAACTAGAGAAATGGGAAATGACAGGATGAAGCCCTGAGGCTGACAGTCACTAGAGTCAAAGCAGCTAAATGAAGAGACCCTTGCTTTAGTGGCAAAAGACACAGGCGACCTACTCTAGAATCCCCACACCCTTCAGATCCCACGGAGATGGAAAGGTCTTCAGACACCCCGAAGCTGAAATCACAGAATGACGGGCAGTTATGAGCTGCCCTGAATAGGAAGCAAAGCTGACTCTGTTCTCAGAATACTGTTATGGAAGACATCACCAAGATAATTTGCTGATAATGCAAATTTCCAACCTGAGCAGCCTGACTGTCCTCTGCAGAACCTGGGCAGCGGCCCTTCCACGCGCTCCTGAGCTGCCTTTCGCTCACATCCCAGTCCCAACCATTTTGGATCAACTATGTCCAGCACTTAGGACTAATCCATCCAAAAGCTCTGAGGGCCAGGCCCAGAGCCATCTGTATCATTCCTGTTTCCCCAGTGTAACATGGCAGACACACAAGCCCCTCAGGTAAACTGATGCCAATAACAACATCCCCACCCCCGGTATCTAAAGGAATTTTTATTTCCCACTCTGCAAAGCATGACTTCTTTCCCTTTGAGAGGAATGGAATTTGATAAAAAGTATCCTCATGACAGGCATTGGAGGCACACCTGGGAGCCAGAGGAAGGTGGATGAGTAAAACCAGACTGGTCTACTGAGGTCAGGACAGCCAGAACTGTTGCACAGAGGAAACCCTGTCTCAAAAACCTGAATTAAAGCCCTGCACCACCAAAGCCAAGACCACCTCCATCTCACCCTTGTCACCACACTCAGTGGGTCACTAGTGTGACCCTGGCTGTCCTTGAACTGGGATGACTGTTTTAAAGGCATCCTTCACCATGGGGTGTCTAATGGCATTACTATGAATGCTGCTAACAGTCTTTAGTTATTCCTTCTTACATGTATCAGAACTCATACAACAACAAGTTCTGGGTTGCAAAAGAGGATTTATTTTTGCACCTGTATTTAAGTCTTTGTCCACCAGCAAACAAACACTGATACAAGTGCTACCAATTTTAGATTTCAGAGATCACTGGTTTTTTTTTTTTCTTCTTTCATAGGGTTTCACTCTAACCCATGCTGACCTAAACCGAGCTTCTCGCTTTGTTCGGATGGACTCGTGGCACTGTTCCGCTATGAGGTACTAGGATTATACGCGTTAGCCTGTAAACATACTTCTACGACAGAAGTTAGAGTAGCACACACTGTAAGCTATCATTCCCCTGGCCACCTGCTCCTCGAAGCTGGGTTTCCAGACACTACAGATACAGTGCATCCTAGTCTCCCCACTCTTAAGATCACACGTCTCATTGTCCCAGCTAGGAAGTCTCACTGTCCCAGCCCTACCTCTAGGGAAGCCACTCTCTCCCACACCTCAGCTTCTAAGAATCCCAGGGCCTTCCCTTCCGTCTCCCGCCTCCCGGACGCCCGCGCCCGACCCCAACACCTTGTACTGCAGCGTGCGCGGCTCGATCATCTCCAGGGGACGTCCGTTCACCTTGATGAGCCCGTTCCCCCGTTTGCAGTGCGCCACGGCTGTGGCCGTCTTCTGTGGAAGGCGAGGCGGGGCGGCGTGAGTTCGGGGCCCCGGCTCTCAGCTGGACCCCAGACCTCCGATGTCCCCCAGCCCCGGCTTCCCCGGCTCCTTCCATCCCGCCCCTGGCACACCTTGCGTCCGAAGACCTGCACAGACTGAAGGGGCCCCTTAGACGGCATGGCTGCGACTCTGCACACGAGCTCCTCACCGCGCGGCGCCGCCACCGGAAAAGGAAGGCTCGGGGCCGCCCCGGCCGATTTTCAGGGCCTGCGCAGGCGCTTTGAGCGCTGCTTCACGACAGAAGCGAGCTTTACGGCTGACGTGGGGCCCTCGGCCATGACGCCCCGCGTGCGGAGGGAACGCCCTCGGCCGCGGGAGGGGCGGAAGGGACGGCGCGGGGAGGGATGGGCGGGGACTTGGTGTGCGCCTCCCGAGAAGCCCAGAGCAGTTGATGATTCTCCCTTGGCTTTCCCGCGGCTCTCTCCTCCCTCCCAGGCGCCCAGGATCCCCATCGGGTCTTTCTGACTCCGATGCGCTAAATCCAAGCATCCCTCCGCCTCGAATGTATCTTTCACTAGAATTGCCTCCTTTTCCTAGTACACCTGACCTCTTTTCTCAGAGGTACACCCTTAAAAGTGCTTTTCAAAGCTCCTAAAGTCCCTTTGCTCCTGCTACCCGTCTTCCTCGGAGTGCCTTTCCTCCTACGCCCGCCTTCTCCCTCTGCTTCTGGGAAATTATTCCTCCCAGGATGACCCTCACCTAGAGAAGCTATCCTCAAGACCCGGTTTCAGACCAATTATCCGGGATTCCCCAAATTGTTTTGTTTTAAGATTTAATACTTTTCATGACTTCAGATTCCTGGGGGAGACTTTCCATCTCCCTGGAAATATAGTTACAGGGTGTCTGAGAGCCATCTAACTTGGGTACTGGGAACCAAACTCAGGTCCTTTGAAAAAAGCAGTAGGTGCTTTTACCTACGGAGCCAAATTTTGGGGCCTCCAAATTATCGTAATGCTCCCCTAAATCCTCCTCTCTAAGTCTCTACCCCACAGAATTCTCCAGCCCACCAATCCTATGTGAGGAAACCCAGGTTTTAGTTTTTCTGTAGCACCCACCCCCCAGAATTCTCCTGAATCAAGGGGATTCTCTCACAGGGCTACAGTTTTCGCATAGCTGTCTGTTTCTCTGGCAGCACAGGGTGTAGGAACACCCCTTGTCAGGAACTTGGAAACAGCTGGAGGGCAGGATTGTCAACACAGCAGACTAGGCGTGGATATGTAGAGCTCTAATACCATCCTGTGGAAGGCAGAGGAGGAAGGAGCAGGAGGATCCATCCTCTCCTCCAGTAATTATAAGTGTATGGCCCTACCTCAAAAATAAACAAATTGGACAGCTGGGCGTGGTGGCTTTAATCCCAGGGAAGCAAGAAGATCTCTGAGTTCAAGGCCAGCCTGTCCTACAGAGCGAGTTCCAGCACAGCTAGGGCTACTCAGAGAAACCCTGTCTCAAAAACAAACAGCCACGTACAAAAGAAAAACAAGTTGGAATCAGACCCCAATCAGATTCCAGGGACCCACATGGTACAAAGAGAAAATTCCTGCAAAGTGTCCTCTAGCTCCATACATGCACTGTGGTACACACACACACACACACACACACACACACACACACACGACACACTCACACACTCACAACACACACTCACACTCTCACTCACACTCACACACACACACACACACACACACACACACACACACACAGAGCAGTGGGTTTCTGTGGATTAGGTATCAATGTGGTATACAGAGAGTTCCAGGTCAGTCAGTGTCAAGGAGACACTGTCTAAACAAAGCAAAGCATGCCACAGTCCACACTTAAATGATAGCTCCTTGAAGATGGAAAATCAGGGAGAAACCACGGGTCTCTGCCTGTATGCATGTATGCATGCCTGAACATGTTCACAGGAAACAGTGTGGCTGCTGTTCTGTCATATTCTGACCCACTACCTCAAACTTTGGAAGATAAATATATTTCAGACACATAAATGCTAATTATGATGATTACATTCACATTTAAATAGTGCTTACTCTGTACCAGGTGCTGACCTAATCTAAATGTATTACACTGGGTAATGTAATCTCCACGGTAATTCCATGAGGTGGGCAGCGCCACTGTGTGTAGGATGACATCTATAAAGGACAGTGTTTGACCTGGACATTATAGATTCATATTTGTCAATTCTAGGAGATGTCAGTGGTCCTTCCTCGGGTCCAGCTCTTATCCCCCACCCCCACCCACTCAGTCTCCTCTTCTTTTGGGAGTCCAGCTTGGCTGGCCAGAATTCACAGTGTAACTAAGGAGACGATGGCTTTGAACCCCTGATCGTCCTGCTTCCACCTTCTGGGTTCTGGGACTACAAATGTGCAATACATCCAACTTTAGAATTGTCCTAGGCTCAGAGGTGGTGGTGCACACCTTTAATCCCAGGACTTGAGAGACAGAAGCAGATAGATCTCTGTAAGTTCAGGGACAGCCTGGCCTACAGAGAGAGTTCCAGGACAGCCAGAAACTCTGTCTCAAAAAAAAAAAAAAAAAAAAAAAGAAAAAAAAAAAAAGAAAAAAGAAAGAAAGAAAATAAAAGATGTGTTTTAAGCTTTATTTCATTTATTTATTTTGGTTTTCCAATGTACTCTTAACCACTGAGCCATTTCTCTAGCCTTGAACCTTGTCCTTTATGTTCTGTCCAGAGCCCTGAATGCCAGGCTTGACAGTTTACATACACCCCCCAGCCACATTCTTCCTTGTGAGCCATCATGTGGGTGTTGAGAATTGAACCTGGGTCCTCTGGAAGAGCAGTCCATGCTCTTAACTGCGGAGCTATCTCTCTAGCTGCCCATTATTTTTAGAAATCTGCTGTTGCTATTGCCCAACTTGTATATATATATATATATATATATGTATATGTATATGTATATGTATATGTATATGTATATGTATATGTATATATATATCTATATATATCTTCTTTTCTAATCTTTATTTTTAGAGTAAAATGACACACCTATGAAAACTGGGGCTATAGCTTAATGGTAGTACACTTGACTAATAAACACATAAGGTTCAAGGTTCAATCACTACTTTGGTTAAAAAAATAAATACATTCCAGCTGGGTAGTAGTCCCAGCACTCTTTGGAGGCAGACATAGGTGGATCTCTATGAGTTCCAGGCTAACCTGGTCTCCTGAGCGAGTTCCAGGTCAACCTACAGAGAAACTGCCTCAAAAAGCCAAAAAAAAAAAAAAGAAAATAAATAAAATAAAATAAAGTAAATAAATTCCAAGGCAGCTGCCTACAGAAATCCCCTCATGCAGTGCTGTAATGGCTGCATGTTTTACATTTTGTTTTTTCAGTATTTTCTGTGTATATATGTCTTGTCTGCACAGATATCAGTGTATCACATGTATGCAACACCTGCAGGGGTCAGGTGAAGGAGATGAATTCCCTAGGAATACACACAGGTGGGTGCTGGGAATCAAACCAGAATCCTCTGTAAGAGCAGTCAATGCTCTCGACCCAGGAGCCATCTCTCGGGCCCTCACCTACTTTCCTAAGCCATAACTCAAACATTTTTCTATTTCCCCCTCCCTCCCTCCCCTCTCCCTTCTTTTTTTCCTTCCAGATACTGGCCCAAAGCCTAAGCATGGCGTCACTGACGCTCTGAGCTTTCTCACCCTCTCCAGAGCACCTTTCCCTCCAGCCACACAGCGGCTAGCGTTCAGCAACCTTCATTGCTGAATATACTACCTTTCTTGGGCCCTAACTCAAAAAGGCGAGCCACTTCCTCTTGGACATCTCCCTGCTGCTGGCGGTAACGGCTTGACTCGCCAGCCCTGGTGTTTTCCTCTCAGAACCTGCCCTGCAGAGATGTCCTCCTCCTTAGCAGGACTCAGTGCTCTTCCAGAGGACTCTGCACAAGCATCTGTAACTCCAGTCCCAGGGGAATGCAACACCCTATTCTGGCCTCCAAGAGCACCAGAAACACACGTGGTGTAAAGACATGCCTGCAGGAAAATATCCACACACACAGAAATAAATACAACAATTGAAAAATCTAATAAACTTGTCCTTGAGCTCCAAAAGGAAAAAAAAAAAATACTCGTAATCCCAGCATTCAGGAGGCAGGGACTGTGAAACTCATTCAAGTTCAAAGCTAGCCTGGTCTGTATAATGAGTTTGAGGTCAGTTAGAACCAGATGGTGAGACCTTGTCTTGCGTAAAACAAGACAAGCCAGACATTAAAATTAAAAAGGAAAGAAAACCAAAACTAAACATTATTAAGGCGTGCTTTACATTTAGTGAAAGGCAGCAGGTAAAGCGAATAAAGTGCCTATGCTGATTCAGGCAGACACTACCACAATTCCACTCCATCCTTTTACATGCTCACCTCCCAGTCTGGCTCCAAGCTGAGCCTTGGGCACTCACTAATCTGCTTTCCCTACGAATAGCTCGGTTTTGCTTGCTCAGAGTTTTGTGTGAATGGGATCATACGCTCTGCTAGATCCAGCTGTCTGGCTCCATTCACTAGCCATAAATGGTTTTGGAAATTAATTTGTGGTTTTCAGTAGTGTGATGTTATTTTGTTTCCTCCTCCCCCCCCCCCATTTTGTCGTTTAGAGAAAGGATCCCGTTTTGTAATTCAGGTCCTACCTCGTCTGCTAAGTGCTAGGATTACTAGGATTACAAGGTGGGTACCACCACTTCTAGCTGGAGCATGTGACTTAAAATTCTTTTTTTTTTTTTTTTTTTTTTGGTTTTTGAGACAGGGTTCATCTGTAGCTTTGGAGGCTGTCCTGGAACTCCCTCGGTAGACCAGGTTGGCTTCAGACACACAGAGATCCGCCTGTCCTCCTGAGTGCTAGGATTAAAGGTGTGTATCACCATTGCTGACCAAAATTCTTAAATATTTGTTTATTGTGTGTATAGTGTGTGTGTGTGTGTGTGTGTGTATAGCATGGATGTACAGGTCAGAAGACAACTTCTGGGCATTCTGCCACATAGGTTCCAGGGATCAAACTTCAGTCCGTCAGGCTTGGCAGCAAGATTCTTTATCTGACGAGCCATCTAGATGGACCAAATATGTGATTTTTATTTACTTTTCTTTTTTCCCGTTATTTTTATTTTGTATATGTGGGTATTAAGTCTGCAGTCTGTGAATGCTTACATGCATGTAGTGTCTGCTGAGACCAGGAGAGGGCATCAGATCTCATCATTACAGAAGGTTGTAAGTCACCATGTTGTTGCTGGGAATTGAACTCAGGACCTCTGTCAGTGCTCTTAAGCTCTCCAGACCGAGGCCCTGTCTCAACAACAACAACAACAACAACAACAACAACAACAACAACAACAGCAACAGCAACAAAAAGCCATTAATAAAACCTGCTGCACTCAACAGGCAAGCTTTGCGATTGTTTTCAGCATCGTCAGGAAGTTGGATTTGACCTGAGTCTAGGAGGACGCCTCGGGGTGCCGAGCGTGGCGGTGTGAAGCAGAGTCCTTGTCTGTTCTTTTGATACCTCCAGGAAAGGCTTAGAGGATTTACGAAGAAATAGCCTTTTTTAAAAATTATTATTGTTATTTTCGAGATAGGGTTTCTCCGAATAGCCCTAGTTGTCCTGGAACTATCGCTGTAGACCAGGCTGGCCTCAAACTCACAAAGATCCACTTAGCGCTCTGCCCTTGCAAGCGCTGGAGTGAAAGGCGTGAGCCATCACCGCCCAGCTTTTTTTTTTTTTTTTTTTTTAACCTTCCCTTCTTAAAATGGCGGCTCCTCAATCCGCTTTAGCTACTTGAGCCACTTCCAAGATGGCGGCCCGCATGGCTTCCTCTGGGCAGGCTCCGAAAAATCTCGCGTGAGGCGAGGCTAACGCGCCAGTTCTCGCGCTAGAGCGAGCACGTCAGCCCAGCCAGGCGTTGTGTGATCCGCAGCTGGCGCGGAAGCTTCAGGTGCGGAGAGATCGGTAAGAGGGTTTGCTGAGGTGGTAGGCCGGGGGGCTGCCGGGTCCGGGCCGGCGCCCGAGACTCGGCATGTGTCGGTGGGCACGGGCACCACCCGCGTCCGCGATCGCCAGAGCGAGGCTGCAGCAAGTGCGCAGCCTCGGCCCGTGGAACTTGCAGGGAAACTGAGGCTCGGGGTGGAGCTCCGGGTGCTGGGATGCTTGCTCTGAGGCCGCTGTTTTTCTCCGCAGTTGCGGAAGATGTCAGACAGCGAAGACAGCAACTTCTCGGAGGAGGAGGACAGCGAGCGCAGCAGCGAGGCGGAGGAGGCCGAGGTCAGTGATCGGGTTCTAGGGGGAGACGTTGCGCCTGGGGTTCCCGTCTGGTCGGGAGGGATGGGCGAGCACAGAAGGCCGAGTGGAGCCGAGGGACCGCATCTGGAAGGTGGGGGTGCGCCAGGTCACTGACATCATTGGCTTTTGAAACGTCATGTGTCCTATTTGCTTCATTTTGTTTGTTACCATTGTTGGAGGTGCTTGGAGTGAATCCAGGGCTTTGATCACGCTAGGTAGACAGACACTGTGCGGTCGAGTTCCAGCCTCCGCTATTAGTGTTTTGTTGTTTTGTTTTTGGCATGCCCAGGAGTATGTGTATTGCCCACTGTGTGTCAGGCACAATGCTTTGCCTTTGGGCTCCGGTTAACAGCTTTTAAAATGTAAACAAACAACTGACAAGCAAACTTGTATTTGTTATGTGAAAATGTAGTCAATAAACAGAAGATTCACAGGTTCAGTTCCCTAATCTGAAAAATCCGATCTGAAATGTTCTAAAATCTGAACCTTTAGCCCGGCAGTGGTGGCGCACGCCTTTGATCCCAGCACTCGGGAGGCAGAGGCAGGCGGATCTCTGAGTTTGAGGCCAGCTTGGTCTGCTGAGCAAATTCCAGGACAGTCTCCAAAGCCACAGAGAAACCCTGTCTCGATAAACCAAAAGTAAAATAAAATCTGAACCTTTTTGAGCACCCACATTGATGCACAAATGGAAATTTCCACACCCGACTTAATGTGACAGGGCAGAATGAAAACACTGGTGCTCTAAAAATGCCGTATTAAATTAAATTAAATTTCGTATGTGCAAAGTACATATGAAACGTCTGAGTTCATGTCATATGGTGCTGGGGATAGAACTCCTGGCTTTGTACATACTAATTATGAGCTTTACCACAGAGCTGTGCTTCCCTAAATTTAGCATTGAGTTGTGTGTGTGAGTGTGTGTGTGGTTCTTGGCCGGGGCCCTAAATTAATTTCTTTTTTTGAGAGTTTTTTTGTTTGTTTTTGTTTTTTTGAGACAGGGTTTCTCTATAGCTTTGGAGGTTGTCCTGAAACTCACTCTGTAGACCATGCTGGCCTCAAACTCACAGAGATCCACCGCCTCTGCCCCCAAGAGCTGGGATTAAAGGCCTGAGCCATCACCACTAGCATAAATTAATTTCTTAATCGAGTTATTAGTGCTTTCAAAGATTTCATCGTGCACAACATGAAACCTCTGTGAGGAAGGAACTAGGGACACTGGTGTCATTAGCATCAGCAGGCTTCAGCCACCACACTAACCTGAAGCTACAAGTCACTGTCCCCCTCTTTAGTGGGAAATACAAGGTGGTCTATGTGGCATCTCTGCTCAGAAGTGGCCATCTCCTCCTTCTGTTCCAGGAGTGGGGATTGACCTCTGGCCTCAGGTATGCTAGGCACATGCCCTACTACTAAGCAGCATTTCCATCCTGCCTGTTCTGTGCACATTTGGGTGTTCTCCAGTACTGGGATATATCTGTTGCCATTTATCATTGTGTTTATCCGGTGGCAGAGTTTAGAAAAGGGAAGGTGTCATGGGTCTGTGTCCTGGAGGGCATCAGGATTAGGATTATGGGTTCCCGTTGATGTACGCTCTTAATTTACATGGTGTGCTTGTCTTCTGTAGGTATTTAGTTGCCAGTCAGTGTGCCTTTGGGGGTGGTCCTCTGCTCCCAGGCAGGCATCAGGGTGCTGTGCTGAGATAGGGCAGGTGGAGTTGGGGGTGACAGGACTAGCCTTTGTTCCAAGCTCTTAGTGACTCATGGCTTCAGGTCCAGTCTGGTGGTAATGAGAGCAGGGTCCCTGGGTCCAGCCTTGCAAAGGTTTCTCACTGGGCACCTAGGCCGACCCATGAGTCACCACCTGCTGGCCGCTGTTTACACCAAGCAGGAGGTGTGAGGCCTGCCTCAGCTGCTGGCAGGTGTGAGCCTGCAAAAGCGCATAGCTTGCTGGGAGGGAAACCAGTTGACTTCCCCCCCCCATTCTCATTCCCTTCATTCATTCAGCAAAGGCTCTAAGTGTGGCATGATGGCTCTCAGCCTCCCTTCCTAAGCTAACTGTAGGCAGAGAGTGTTTTATAGATCCCAGTGCTTACAGTCACTGCAGGGGTGTAGAGGGCAGTGTGAGAGTGTGGTAGAACTGTACCAGCGCAACACTGGTCCAGTCCCCGGGAACACAATCGTGTACAGGAACCCTTCCTTGCCTTAGGGAAGAAGGCTCCAGAAGAGGAAAGATTCTGGGACCCAGCCAGGGACACAGTGACAAGATGGCTTAAAAGAGACCTGTAAAGCTTGGCTTTTTAAAATATGAGATGTAAGCCAGGTGGTGGTGGCTTAGCCCTTTAATCAGTGAGTTCAAGGCCAGCTTGATCTACAAAGTAGGTTCCAGGACAGCCAGGACACAGAGAAACCCTGTCTCAAAAAACCTAGTTTTATATATGTATGTATATATGTATACATATATAATTATATATGTGTGTGTGCAATTTTATTAATTCTTGTAGAATTTATGCAGTGTATTTTGATCATATTTACTCTCTGCCCCTAGCTCCTTCCAGGTCCCCCCTCCACCTTGTCACCCCCTCCCAACTTCCTGTTTTTCTTTTTTTTTAATTTAATAACCTATCTAGTCCAGTTTGTGCTGGCTATATATACTCCTGAGGTTTGATCATCTACCAAGCCCACACCTGGAATGGCTCGGAATGGCCCTTCACACAGGACTGGTCTGTCGTGCTGAGAGGCGGAGTGTGGTTCAGGGGCTGGGCTGTCAGTGATAGAGCATGTGTTTACCATTGTCCTGGCCCTGGGTTCCAGCCAGTCAATCCCAAATCCAAACAGAAACCTCCGGAATACTCACTTTGTACCAAGTTGTGCAGAGCAGAAGCCTAGAGGAATTGTTTGGGAGGAAGACCCTGGAAAGAGGGCTGGGCAGTGGGCAGTGTGTGCTTCCTTCCAATCCTGCCAAGGAGCCATGGCAGGCAAACAAACAATCAGACTCAGGGTTTATTGTGAATGTGTATGTCTTTTTACATCTTTGGTCACATTTATTAGTAGGTAAAATAACAACAATTAAAACATAAAATTTATAATTGAACATGTAAATGAATTGGAGCAATGTTAAATTTTTTTGTGTGGGGGGGGGATTTTTTTTTTTCTTGAAACTTACTCTGTAGACCATGCTGGTCATGAACTCAGATATCCACTTGGCCTCTACCTCCTGACTGCTGGGATTAAAAGCATATGCCACTACACCCAGCTTAAAGTTTTTTGTTTTTTTTTTTTGATTTTTCGAGACAGTTTCTCTGTATTGTTTTGGAGCCTGTCCTGGAACTCATTCTGTAGACCAGGCTGGCCTCAAACAGATTAAGTTTTTAAAATTTCTTTATTGAGACTGAATCTTACCTTGTTGTTATGGCTTTCCTGGGACACTGTAGACCAGGCTGGCCTCAAATATACAGAGATCCGCTTGCCTCTGCCTCCCAAGTGCTGAGATTAAACGTATATCCCATCACACCCAGCTTAAAGATTTTCTTTTTAAGTGTGAGAGAGAGAGAGGAGAATGAATATATCCTAATATTTGTTGGGGGGTGTGCCCTTAACAACAAAAGAGGTCTCTGATCCTCTGGTATTAGACTTACAGGTGGTTGTGAGCCCAGTATATAAGTGCTGAGAATTGAAGCTTGGAACCTCGGAAGAACAGTTTATGCCTTTAACAGCTGAGCCATGGCTTCAGCCCAGAGCAATGTTAAATGTACATATTGATTCAGATATGATGTATATTAGTTACTTTTGTATTTAAAAATGTTTCTTTATTTTTGACAGTTTCACACCTATTTACATTGTATCTTTTAAACATCCTTTCTTGAGACAGGGTTATATTTTGTAGCCCTAGCTGGCCTAGAACTCAGCCCTTCCACTGCCTGCCCAGTGTTTAAGGCATGCTCTGCCACACCTGACCATAATAATAGATCTTCATTATATCCACTCCCAACTCCCTCTTCCTCCTCCCCTGCCCAACTTTGTGATTTTCCTTTTTTAAATCCACTGAATCCAATTAGTGCTGCCTTCGTGAGCATAGACAACCTTCTAGCAGTGTCAAGAAAATTGACTCTTGCTCCCCCAGCCACCATTGACAGTAGCTCCCTCAGCTAATGTCACGAGTCCTTCCACCATTTATGCTGCAGTTTCTTTCTTTCTTTCTTTCTTTCTTTCTTTCTTTCTTTCTTTCTTTCTTTCTTTCTTTCTTTCTTTTGCAGGGGGTAGGGGGATGAGGCAGGGTTTCTCTGTGTAGCTCTGACTGTCCTGGAACTCGCTCTGTAGACCAGGCTGACCTTGAATTCACATAGGTCCACCTGCCTCTGCCTCCCAAGTGCTGGTATTAAAGGCGAGCATCACTGCATGTCTATGCTGGAATTATCGACTGGCCTGACCTTGTGCAGGTTTTCACACTGCTGTGAATGTAGTGCCCACGTCATATCCAAAAAACAGCATTTCCCGACACTCCTCTCGTCCTCTGGCTCGTACAGTCTTCCTATCTCCTCTTTCCTGGTGCTCCCTGAGCCTTGTCTTTTATGACGGAACACTCAGCAGTCAAAGGGTGCCCCACCATGGCCTAGCTTCAGGTTCAGCTGCAGGTTGCTGGGTTCCCTACACTTGAGATGGTCCAGGGTCAGGTGACTAGAGGTGCTTTCAGGGAGAGTAAGAGGGACACCCAGGCCACACTGCTGCTGTAGGTGACACCCAGGCCACACTGCTGCTGTAGGTGACACCCAGGCCACACTGCTGCTGTAGGTGACACCCAGGCCACACTGCTGCTGTAGGTGACACTCAGGCCACACTGCTGCTGTGGGTGACACCCAGGCCACACTGCTGCTGTAGGTGACACCCAGGCCACACTGCTGTAGGTGACACCCAGGTCACACTGCTGCTGTAGGTGACACTCGGGCCACACTGCTGTAGGTGACACCCAGGTCACACTGCTGCTGTAGGTGACACCCAGGCCACACTGCTGCTGTGGGTGACACCCAGGCCACACTGCTGCTGTAGGTGACACCCAGGCCACACTGCTGTAGGTGACACTCGGGCCACACTGCTGCTGTAGGTGACACCCAGGCCACACTGCTGTAGGTGACACTCGGGCCACACTGCTGTAGGTGACACCCAGGTCACACTGCTGCTGTAGGTGACCACCCAGGCCACACTGCTGCTGTAGGTGACACTCAGGCCACACTGCTGCTGTGGGTGACACCCAGGCCACACTGCTGCTGTGGGTGACACCCAGGCCACACTGCTGCTGTGGGTGACACCCAGGCCACACTGCTGCTGTGGGTGACACTCAGGTCACACTGCTGCTGTAGGTGACACCCAGGTCACACTGCTGCTGTAGGTGACACCCAGGCCACACTGCTGCTGTAGGTGACACCCAGGCCACACTGCTGCTGTGGGTGACACCCAGGCCACACTGCTGCTGTAGGTGACACCCAGGCCACACTGCTGTAGGTGACACCCAGGCCACACTGCTGCTGTGGGTGACACTCAGGCCACACTGCTGTAGGTGACACTCAGGTCACACTGCTGCTGTAGGTGACACCCAGGTCACACTGCTGCTGTGGGTGACACCCAGGTCACACTGCTGTAGGTGACACACACTGCTGTAGGTGACACCCAGGCCACACTGCTGTAGGTGACACACACTGCTGTAGGTGACACCCAGGTCACACTGCTGCTGTAGGTGACACCCAGGCCACACTGCTGCTGTAGGTGACACCCAGGCCACACTGCTGCTGTAGGTGACACCCAGGCCACACTGCTGTAGGTGACACTCAGGCCACACTGCTGCTGTAGGGTGTGCTTCACTTCTCTGCAGCTTTGATTGGAACACGGAGTGTTCTTTTAGTGCCTCTGTATCTTGACCATCTCTCTTTGAGATTGTGGAGCCTGGGTGTTGCAGGGGAAGGTTCAGCCTGTGGACTGCAGCAGTATCTTACAGAGTCTCACTGTGTAGCCCTGGCTGGCTTGCTATCTACTGTGTAGACCAGGCTGGCCTAGAACTCCCAGAATCCACTTGACTATGCTTCCTAAGAGCAGGGATGAGCACCTCAATGCTCATTGTGTGTGTGTGTGTGTGTGTGTGTGTGTGTGTGTGTGTGTGTGTGAGTGAGTGAGTGAGTGAGAGAGAGAGAGAGAGAGAGAGAGAGAGAGAGAGAGAGAGAGAGAGAGAGAGAGAGAGATCAGGGTTTCTGGATTTGTGGATAGTAGTACTCGGGTGCCCTAACTCTGCTTGACCCTACAGGCAGAGGATGAACGACAGAGTGCAGCAGGCAGTGAAAAGGAGGAGGAGCCTGAGGAAGAGGAGGAGGAGGAAGAGGAGGAATACGATGAGGAGGAAGAGGAAGAAGACGATGACCGGCCCCCAAAGAAACCACGCCATGGGGGCTTCATTTTGGATGAGGCTGGTATGTATGTCATAGGGCCTGGAAGCACTGAGCAGGTTTGAAGAGTCCACGAGACCTGAGACTGTGGCTCCAGTGTTGTGTGCTTACGTATACCTGAGGCAGTGGGATTGACTATGACAAATAATCACCCTCTGCAGAGCCGCGTCCCCAGAGCCTCACCGGTAGATTCTAGGTACATGCTATACACACTGAGCCACTTTTTGTTCTGAGGTAGAGTCAGCTGACAGTGTAGCCTAAGTTGACCTTGAAACTGCAGTTTTCTGCTTAGCCTCTCATGTAGTTGGGGTGACAGGCCTGTATTATAGGGTTACAGGGGTGTGCCACCATGCCAGCTCTGGTGGCAGTTGTTGGAAGGGATATGTGTGGTTGGGTTGGAGTGGAGGAGATGCCCTTCAGAGGTAGGGGACCCACGTGACACCTCCTCCACTGAACTAGTTTGGGGTACCGCCTTGTGTAAAGAGTGTCAGCCTTGCTGAGCCTCTGTCCAGGTCTCTGGGACTTGTCTCCCAGAGGGAATGTTTAATTCTCCTGGAGCTGTCATTCTGAGGTCACCTTTCATCCCTGCTGACTGCCTGGCTCTCCCATTTCAGATGTAGATGATGAATATGAGGATGAGGACCAGTGGGAAGATGGAGCTGAAGATATCCTGGAGAAAGGTATGTGTGGGACCTGCCTGCAAGGCCATGTTGGGTGTGGTTGTGCCTGGGAGGGTGTCCCCCCACCCCCCATGCCCTGTGACACCCCAACTGTCACTCTCTTCACCTTGCTTCTTTCTGTCCTCGCCAGAGAGACGGCTCCTCCAGCCCTTTTCCTTTTAGGCCCATGAGTGGGGGGCGGGGACTGTCGGGTGGGTGGTGGTACAGGGAGAGTATTCTGGGTATCCCTTTTGTGGGGTGCAGGGTGGGTGGGTTGTGCCCCACAATACCCCCCACTTGCTGGGCCAGTGCCCCCTTCCCTGTTATTTTCCGTTCTGTGCGCCTCATACATTTCGGCTTCTCCTCACCCACCTGATGCCTGCCTGGCCTTTACTTTTGGTTTTTGACCTTCCTGTGTCCCTCCCTCCGCCCCACCCCATTGGTTGATTTTGCTGCTATAATTTGGCTCATACTTTGTCTACCCTGCACACCACTACCACCACCACCACCACCACAACCACCACCACCACCACCACCACCACCACCTTCTCCTCTTCCTCCAAGTAGAAGAGATTGAAGGTAAGAACTGGGCAGGTGTGGTCTGTGGCTCTCCTCCCAAATCCTGTGTGGCCCTGGGGCTGTGACTCACATGGGTGCAGGGTTAGGCAGCCTTGGGTGTCCGACCTAGGAAGCTTATACATTTCTGTCCATAGGCCTACATGTAGTATAGGCAGGAATATGAGGTAGGGGAACTCAGGGTGTGCTGAGATGGTGAACTGAAGAATGCAAGCCCCTCCCCCCCAGCAACTGGACCTATCCCTGAGCACATAGGATGAGAAGCAGGGAGTTGAGTAGGACAGAAGATGGGGGAAGACGGTGGGGTATACTCAGCCAGGTATCTCCCTGCCCCAAGGCCAGGTCTGGCCCCTGAACTCCCCAAGCCCATTTCCAGCATGACTCTCCCTGCTCCTCTATTTCCAGCCTCCAATATTGACAATGTTGTCCTGGATGAAGACCGTTCTGGGGCTCGCCGCCTGCAAAATCTCTGGAGGTGAGCAAATGAGGAGGCCTGGGCGGGACCCAGCTTCCTTGGACAGCCTGCCCTCCCATCTTCCACTTTCCTTCATGTCTGCTTTCCCCTTGTACCCAAGGGACCAGAGAGAAGAAGAACTGGGCGAGTATTATATGAAGAAATACGCTAAATCGTCTGTGGGAGAGACGTAAGTGCCTGGTGGGAGGAGCTCCTGGGTGGTAAACAGTGTGGTCTGGTGAAGCATCCCCTCCTTCCCAACACTGTCCTCTCTCTAGGGTGTATGGAGGGTCTGATGAACTCTCAGATGACATCACCCAGCAGCAGCTGCTCCCAGGAGTCAAGTAAGAGTGGGAGAAAGGTAGAAGGCCAAAGGTGGGGGTCCCGTATGGGGTCCAGACACACAGGAGGGTGGGGGAAGTAAGACCCCTGTGTGCAGATGATGAGAGCTGGGCTCTGGGCTGACGGGGAGATGGTGTGGACCATATATTACTGAAGAGACAGTTCTGGTGACCTTGTCCTGCTTATCCTGTGCTCTGCAGGGACCCCAACCTGTGGACTGTTAAGTGCAAGGTGCGTGTTCTGGCCTTGGGCCCTGTCGGGGAGGACCGTCTGTGTTCTCTGGATCTTCTTGGTCCTTCTGTAGCTGCCTCTCTGTTCCTTCTCTCGTCTGTCTCTCTCCGTCCCTCCACTTCCCCCTCCTCTTTCTTCCCTCTCTACTCTCATCTCCCTTAGTGTCCTTTTCTTGCAGACCATCTCTCTGCTTCTTCACCTTCCTGCCTTCCACCTGCCCCTGCTTCTTGGCTTGTGTCCTGCTCTTTCTTTGGGTCTCCAAATCCACCTCTCTTTCCAGATTGGGGAGGAACGCGCCACAGCAATTTCCTTGATGCGCAAATTCATCGCTTACCAGTTCACAGACACGGTAAGTCGGGTAGTGGGCAGATTGTGTCTGAGGAACAGGTGGGAAGACATGTATAGATAGGCACTAGGTGCCCTTGGGCAAGCAGAGCAGTGAATGGTTGAGCAGATGAACTAGAACAAGGTAATAAGACCACAGCCTGGATTGAGGGATGCTCTCTCTGCCTCCCTGCGACTTTGTTTCTGTTGGTGGTGGTTGTTTTTAGCTAGAGAGACAGCGGTGGTTGATGGAAACTGAACTCTTGCCTTTTTGGTTGCGAACGTCAGCTTTTAATGGCTGAGCCATCTCTGTAGCCCTTGTTTTGTTTTGGAGTGTGTGCAGCATTGTCTGACGTGTTCACCTGTTGCATGGGTGCATTCACCTGTGCGTTCATTTGTCCAGAGAGAAAGAATATCGCGTTCATTTGTCCAGAGAGAAAGAATGTCACATACCTTTCTGTTAGTCACTGTCTTATCCTCTTGATAGGTCTCCCTGAACCTGGAGTTCGTTTTGTTTTGTCTTGTTTTTGACTAGGTTAGCTGGCTAGCAAGCCCCAGAGATATTCCTGTCTCATTCCATATCTCCCTACCCCCAGACTTTACTGTATGCTAGGGATCCAAATTCAGGCCCTCATGCTTGTGAAGCAAATGCTCGTACTGAGTGAACCATCTCTAGTGCTGTGTGTGTGTGTGTGTGTGTGTGTGTGTAAATTAAAGCTGTTTTGCCTGGGCTCAGTGTTTAGGGACACACACTGTTCTTGCAAAGGACTGGAGTTTGATTCCCAGTCCCCACAAAGATCCACCTGTCCCTGCCTCCTGAGTTCTACAACTAAAAGGTGTGCACTACCACCACCTTGCCAACAATTTTATTTATTTGTGTATTTTTTTAGGTATGAGTGCTCTGTCTGCATGCATGCTTGCACCCTAGAAGAGGGCATCAGCTCCATTACAGATGGCTGTGAGCCACCATGTGGTTGCTGGGAATTGAACTCAGGACCTCTGGAAGAGCAGCCAGTGCTCTTAGCCTCTGAGCCATGTCTCCAGCCCTGTGGTTATTTTGTTGTTTTTTTTTCCAGACTGGGTTTCTCTATGTAGCCCTGGAATTCACTATAGACTAGGCTGGCCTAGACAACTCAGAGATGTCTATTTTCTGAGCACTGGGATTAAAGGCATGTACCACCACTACCTGGCTATAAAATCCTTTTTAAAAACACATACAAAAAAAGCTCTTTTACCCATACCCAAAATATTAGCACTTGGGAGACAACAGGAAGATTAGGAGTTCAAGGCCAACCTGGGCTACTTGAGGACCTGTCTCCAAAAATGAAAGGATTGGAGCTGTGGCGTGGTTGGTAGAGGGCTCGCCCTGCAAGCCTGAAGCTCTGGGCCTGGCCTTCAGCTCTCGGTAAAATCAGGCATAGCAACGAGTATGTGTGATTTCAGCGGTTGGGAGATGGGGCAGGAGGGACAGGAATCAAGGATTATCCTTGGCTACAAGTCAATGTCCAGACAAGCCTGGGCTATGACACCCTATTTCAAAAACCCTCAGCAGTTAGGGAGATAACTCGGTTAGTAAAATGCTTGCTGTACAAGATTGAAGACCTGTGTTCCAGCCTTCGTATTCATGAATAAAGGCTGGGAATGATAGTGTGTGCTTTGTAAACCACTGCTTCTTCAGCTTCTCTGACCAGTCAGCCTAGCCAAATTGGTGAACTGCAGGCCAATCGAGAGATCGTATCATAAGAAATAAGAGAGGCTGCACATAAGGCTGGCCTCCGATCCCCTGACTGTACTTGTGTACATGGACATATATGCATGCACAGACAAGCTAACAAAAGTAAATGCAACAATAAAACTTTATAGACCAAGTCTTCCTTTTAAGTTCAGACTTACTTTGAATTCATAGTAATATTTCTGCCTCAGTCTGCTAGAGTTGTACGTTTGTGTAAAACCTGGCATGTTTTAGTATGCATGTTTGTATTCATTGTCATTGTACAGTAATTCTAGAACATGTCATGAAAACTAATACCATTGGTAGCCCAAGCCCTCAATCCCAGCACTCAGGAGGCAGAGGCAGGCGGATATCTGAGAGTTTGAGGCCATCCTGGTCTACAAAGTGATTTCCAGGATAGCCAGGCTATACAGAGGAGAAACCCTGTCTCAAAAACCAAAGCAAGCAAGCAAGAAAGCTACCACCACTAGGGGCTGCCCCCTTCCTACTCTATGACTACGCCGTTAACCACTCACTATTTTTTCATGGTTACTCAGTGCTTTGCTGTGTAGTTGCTATGACATAGTCAGTCCCTTGTCAGACATGCTTGTGTGTTCCTGTAATCTAAGCATCAAGGAGGTGGAGGCAGGAAGAACAAGAATTTGAGGCCATCTTGGAACAAAACGAGTCTGTTTTGTTTGTTTTTCTTTTTGAGACAGGGTTTCTCTGTGTAGCTTTGGAGCCAGTCCTGGCACTTGCTCTGTAGACCGGGCTGGCCTCGAACTCATAGAGATCCTCCTGTCTCTGCCTCCCGAGTGTTGGGATTAAAGGTGTGTGTTACCACTGCCCAGCTAAAACAAGTGTTTTTAAAGCTCCCTTTGTGGTTGCTGGGACCACGCCAGTGTCTGCCAGTGAGTGGCTATGCATCTGCGTTCTCACCTGGGGGAGTGAGCACAGCCGTCCTGACTGTTGGCTCGCTGTGAGTCCTCATTCTCCCTCCCACCTTTGTCTCCAGCCCCTGCAGATTAAGTCAGTGGTTGCCCCGGAGCATGTGAAGGGCTACATCTATGTGGAGGCCTACAAGCAGACCCATGTGAAGCAGGCCATTGAAGGGGTGGGCAACCTGCGGCTTGGCTACTGGAATCAGCAGATGGTGCCCATCAAGGAGATGACTGATGTGCTCAAGGTGGTGAAGGAGGTAGCCAACCTGAAGCCAAAGTCCTGGGTCCGTCTTAAGCGAGGCATCTACAAAGATGACATCGCTCAGGTAGGAGGTGAAGGAGCAGCCGAGGGGGCCAGGCTCCTGTACACTGCCCTCTTTCTCCCCGTTCCCCCTCCAAGATCCAAGAACAGAGCTTCCCTCAGGGTAGGGAAGCGAGGTGAGGGATTAGCTCTAAGCACACAGGAAGTGGGTGGCTGTTGCTAGGACATTCAAAGGCAAGTTGAGTAAAGTTGGTTGTGCTTCTAGTGGGTTTGATTCCTGGTACCATGTGGTGGTTCACAACCTTCCGTAACTCCAAACCTGGGGATCTGATGCCATCTGGCCTCTGAGGGAACCAGGCACAGCATAACAGAGACAGACAGACATGTAGACTCCCACCCCTACTTCCACACACAAAATAAGTAAAATCAAAATGTCTAGAGTAGGGAGTGAGATACAGAGCGGAGTTTGGAGGTAACAGGCCTCATGGTCCATTGTAGGTCCTTACTTTTGTTTGGTTGAGACAGGGTCTTACTTACTAGGTAACCCTGGCTGACCTGGAACTTACTATATAGACCAGTCTGGTCTCAAACTCACAGAGGTATCTGCCTGCCTCTTCTTCTGGAATACCGAGATTAAAGGCTTGTACATCTGGTGTCACTGAGAGATGGGATGGTTCTATGGAATATAGTTCAATTTTTAAATTTTCTTAAGCAGTGGCAAGTGAACCTAGGACCTTACACATTCTTGGCAAATACTCTTCAACTGAGCCACACCCCACTGGTAGATTCTAGGAAAATGCTCTGCTGCTTCCCCCAGCTGGGAAGGTTAGGATCTTAAATGCACAGCTGAGGAGGGCATTTGCGAGTGTGTACGAATGAAGGAATTGAGAGTGACTGTCGTAGCCGCATATGGGCGCCGTCTGTTAGAACCTGTCTTTGTGAGGCTTCAGTTGGATCCAACCAACTTGCCCGGTTCGTACCTGAGAGGGGGAGTGTGGATTGAGAAACGGGAGATAAAGGCGCTAAGGAAAAAGCAGAGACACAGAGTGGAGTCAGGAGGGCCATCCGGCCAAACTGAACATGCCAGTTTATTCTCAACATTGTTAAATACCCCAACCAAAAAGGGGGAAATGACAAAAGACTTCTTTATACAAGGAAGAAACAGACCTTCCTTAATTTTCCAAACATTTGGTAATCATGCCTTAGACTAACTCTCTCGTTATCTGGCCTTGAGAGTTAAGAGTAACTACACTTCAGACCAAATAAATCTCTTGTTATTTAGACAAGACATCTAAGCCTAAGACCAAACACCCTAAAGTAGCCTTGCCTTAGACCTTTTAGGTCTTGGGACTTTATTTAACCTTGGAAGAATAAGGTTAGTTTTGAACTCTCTGACCTTAAGCCAAGATGAAGTGAAACCATTTTTGTGGTCAGGGCTTCTAAGCTGAGTTGACTCCTTTGCTGTATGAGGCTGTGGTTTTGCTCCCCTGCACTAGGGTGGGCTGGGAATGTAGCTCAGTTGGTGGAGTGCTTGCTTAGCATGTAGGAGGCTCTGGCTTCAGTCTTCAGCCCTGCATAAAACCAGGCATGGTGGTTCATGCCTATAATCCAGGGTTCAGGTGATGGAAGAGAAGAATCAAAAGCCCATGGTCATCCATAGCTGTTCAGCAAGTTTAAAGCATCTTAGGCTGTGTGAGACCCTGCCTTTAGAAGATAAGAAAAGTTACTCTAGGCTGTGACCTGAGCAGAGTAGAGTGGGAAATTATGAGAAAGAAGCAGTTTGGAGAAAATAGCCATTAGGCTGTGGTCTTGTGTTTGTGGGACCTTTTAGACATCCAATGGGGAAGGCAAGTTGGTGGGGTAGCTCATTTTCAGTGCTAAGAAGTGTTGGGCGGGACAGAGAGGCTTCTGGGACTTGTGAGCAAGCCGATCTCGTCCATGTCCTTCTCAGGCTGCTCTAGTACCTTCCCTTTAGATTGCTAGGGACATTGCCCTGTTGACCTGCTGCTTTCCTACAGGTGGACTACGTCGAGCCCAGCCAGAACACCATCTCCCTCAAGATGATCCCACGCATTGACTATGACCGCATCAAAGCCCGAATGAGCTTGGTATTGCAAGCTGTGGTGCCTGCTGGGGGAGCACTGTATCCCTGCTGATGGCCAGCCCTCCTCCCTCACCTCTCCCACATGTGGGCTTTGTTCTCCACAGAAAGACTGGTTTGCCAAAAAGAAGAAGTTCAAGCGGCCTCCGCAGAGGCTCTTTGATGCTGAGAAGATCAGGTGAGCACTCCTGGGAGCCAGGCGCGGCTGCTGGTTGTGTGCTGCAGTGTGCTTTGCTGGCCTCCTCAGGGTACTCCCCCTCAGGCACGCTGAGAGCACTTAGCTGGGCAGCCTGGCCTCAGGCAGGCACGCTCTTTTCTGTTTTGGGGCCTCAGTTTCCTCTGCTGCATTTTGCCTTTTCTTTTCTTTATTTGGTTCTGAGGATTGGATGGCAGGTCCCGTACATGCTAAGCACGCACTCCATCACTAAACCACATCTCAGTTTGTTGCGTGTTGCTAATAATGATGAACTATTCCAATCTCCCAGAGTTCATAGTCATTGACGTGTGTGTGTGTGTGTGTGTGTGTGTGTGTGTGTGTGTGTGTGTGTGTGTGTGTGTGTGTGTAAGACTAGCTGGGGTTCCTGGTGACAGGCAAGAGGTGGGAGGGGGCACACAGGGGTTTTTCTAATCCTACCCTGGAACCCATGTGTGTGAGGCAGTCAGGCAGTTTTGGTTGGCTCTGGGGTGGAACTTTGGGCATTGAGCACATTGTCCACAGGCTCTACCACTAGGCCAAGCTTCAAGAGGGGGCAGAGGGGCCCCTCGGTGCCCATCAGAGCACACTGCTCCCTTTGCTAGGGTCATTGCTAGACTCACCATGTGGCGAAGATGGTTGTAGTGACCACCATCTTTCTATACTGGGGGCCTAAGTTAAATGCTTGAACCCTGTTTGCAGGGTGAGGGATCCTGACAAGTCTGGCCTGGAGTTACAGCACGGGATTGGCTCCCATCTATAATCATCAGCCTTGCTCTCAGCCATCTCGAGTCCACTGCTATAGAAGCAGGCCCTGCTTCTGATGTCACAGGGCTTGGGGGCATCAGCACAGCTGTGAACGTGCAGGGACCTTTGCCCTTCAAGAATAATACTTACTCATGTGTGTTTCTGAGCACCTGCTGTGTGCTCAGCACTAACTGTCCAGTGAGAATGGACACAGCAGCAGGGACTAAAGGCAGCTTCTGCCTGTGCCAGTCATCACTAAGGCAGGAGTCCCTTCATTTAGCTGGCCTTTGGGGTATGAAAAGTCATTTAAACCACCAAAGTTGTGTGTTTGAGAGCCCTTTCTCCATCCAGGAATCGGTCCCTTACCCCCCCCGTCTCTCCACACACACACACACACACACACACACACACACACACACACACACACACACACACACATCTCTTACCATTTCTGTCCTCTCCCAAATCTCAGGTCCTTGGGGGGTGATGTTGCCTCCGACGGTGACTTCCTCATCTTCGAAGGGAACCGCTACAGCCGGAAGGGCTTCTTGTTCAAGAGCTTCGCCATGTCCGCAGTGGTAAGGCCCAGTGAGCAATGCTCATAGGGGGTGCAGCTTCTAGAGCCGTGGTCACCAGCGGTTTGTCCTGGGCAGCGGTTCTCACTGATGGTAACACTGACCCCTATTTACCTCTTCCCTTTACCCTCAGATTACAGAGGGTGTGAAGCCCACCCTGTCAGAGCTGGAAAAGTTTGAAGATCAGCCTGAGGGCATCGACCTGGAGGTGGTGACTGAAGGCACAGGTATGTGGTCCTGGCCTCGTGCCTGGCTGTGGAGGAGGGTGGCCCTGGAGATGGCCGCCCAGTCGAGCCTGCAGTGTTCCCTCAGGGAAGGAGCGGGAGCACAATTTCCAGCCTGGGGACAATGTGGAGGTGTGCGAGGGGGAGCTCATCAACTTGCAAGGCAAGGTCCTCAGCGTGGACGGCAACAAGATCACCATTATGCCCAAGCACGAGGACCTCAAGGTGACACTACAGGGCTGTCTGTCTGGTGGTGGCAGGCAGTGGTTTCTGTCCTCAAGGGGGGCGTGTCTGGACTGTTTTGTGTCTCCTTGTGCTGATAGTCTGCTGAGACTATTTAGACCTATTTTCTGTGACTGGGGGATTCTGGGTGTCTGGTTGTTTCTCAGGCCTGATTCTGCCTGTCTGTAGGGGACTTTGCAGAGCACGGTCTGGGCTGTCCCTTATGTGCACCCCTGTGTGTGATTGTTTAGAGCAGAGGAACAATGCAAGGGAAGCTCCCCTTTTCTCTTTGGTGCCTGTGTGTGGTACTCAGAACCCAGGGCTCTGCACATACTAGTTAAGTGCCCTACTATATTATTTATGTGTGTTCCCACCCTCCCCCAGCTTCCACACATTTTGTTTGTTTATTTGTTTTTGTTTTTCAAGACAGGCTTTCACTGTGTGGCCCTGGCTGTTCTGGAACTCACTCTGTAGACCAGACTGGCCTCTAATTCACAGAGGTCCTCCTGTCTCTGTCTCCTAAGTGCTGGGATTAAAGGCGTTCAGCATCACTGCCTGGTCCTTTTTGGTTTTTTTACATTTACTTGTTTTGTGCGTGCATATACCACCGCACACATGTAGAGGTCAGAGTCTGTTTCTTCCTTCACCGGTCTTTACTCAGGATTGAACTCATGCTAGCAGACTTGGCTTAAGCTCCCTTACCACTGAATCATCTTATCATCTTGCTGATCCCCTTTGCCTTTTTTTTTTTTTTTTTTTTTTTTAATGGGGTCTTGTTATGTAGCTCTGGCTGGACTGGGACTCACTATATAGACCAGGCTGGCCTTTAATTCACAGAAATCCATCTGCTTCGATCTCCTAAGTGCTAGAATTAAAGACATTTGCCGCCATGTCCAGCCTCTTTTTACTTTACAGAAACTGTATTTAATCACAGTGTGCGTGGGTGGGTGCATGTGGAAAGGACAGGGATGGAGCTCAGGTTGTCAGTCTTGGCAGAGTCATCTCACTGGCTCTGTTTTTACTTTTTTTTAAGATTTGTTTATTATGTAAACAGTGTTTTGTCTGCATGTCTGCCTGCACACCAGAAGAGAGCACAAGATCTCATCATAGATGGTTGTGAGCTACCATGTGGGTGCTGGGAATTGAACCCAGCTCCTATGAAAGAGCAGCCACTGCTCTTAACCTCTGAGCCATCTCTCCAGGTCCCTCTTTTTACCTTTTGAGTCAGGGACTTGCTAAATTATCCACACCAGCCTTAAACTTGTAGTCCTCCTGCCTCATCCTCTCTAGTAGCTGACTCGCCTGCAATCACTAGGTCCCCTTTATGGGATGTTTTCTCATGTGTTGTTGAAGGACTGACTTGGAGTCTGTCTTACCATAATGCCATAGTCTGTCTGTCTTAGTTGTTTCTGAGAAGCAGCATGTCTCAGACTCATTGGGTTTAGGGTTTGACTATGGAGTAACCTTGGCCAGTGCCTGCTTTCAGTCACAGAGGTGCATGCCTGTGTGTATGCCAAGTTATTCGTGCCAGTATGCAGTATCTTGGGTTAGGGAATGGCGTTAAAAGACTGGTCCAAGAGAGTTCCCATATATTTGAGGACAAGCTGCCTGTGGGTTCAGGCATGTGTGTGTGGTTCATGGGCTGGCCCTCTGTGTGGTAGAGGATTGTCCAGCTCAGGTCCTGTCTGGGCCAGCTGTCTCTGGAAGCCATGCAAGTGTCTCAGATGGCCTCTGGTGGGTGGTGATGGGTGGTGGGGAAGCTGCAGTGAGTCTGCTAGGGTCTCAGTTAGGCCTGAGTGATGCTAAAGGTGAGTAGGACAGGTGATTGTGGTTTCTCTTATGTACTCACTGTCTCCATGGCCAAATCTTCCAGGACATGCTTGAGTTCCCAGCCCAGGAACTTCGAAAGTACTTCAAGATGGGAGACCATGTAAAAGTGATTGCTGGCCGATTTGAGGGTGACACAGGTCTCATTGTGCGGGTAGAGGAGAACTTTGTCATTCTCTTCTCGGACCTCACCATGCATGAGGTAAGTGCCTGGAAGAGCATGGCAGAGGCATCCGTTCTAAGGAGACTCCCTGGGGCCTGCCTCACCCCTTCCACTGTCTCTCCACAGTTGAAGGTGCTTCCCCGGGACCTGCAGCTCTGCTCAGAGACGGCCTCAGGTGTGGATGTCGGGGGCCAGCATGAGTGGGGTGAGCTGGTACAGCTGGATCCCCGCACCGTGGGTGTCATCGTGCGGCTAGAGCGAGAAACCTTCCAGGTGTGTCTTTATGCTCCTATGCCAAGAGTCCCATGTCCCAGGAGGTAGTAGAGCATGGTGACCAAGTTCACAAATTGTGCTGGGTTATAGACTTGGTAAGGCTCCCTGAAGTCTGTCTGTAATGCTGGCAAGTGGCCTGCCATTTTTCCTGTCTGCCTCAAGTTTCACACCAAGATCTACATCACTGGCTGAGAAGCTGATATGGTCCAGTGTTTGGTGCTTTTGTAAAGATGTCATGCTACAGTTGTCACACCTCTGCCCTCCCCCACTCTCCACCCCGTGTGTGCATTGGTATAATAGTACCTAGGACCCTGAGTCTGTCAGCTCTGTTGCTTCTGTACTGTGTGACCCTGGCCTCTTAGGGCCACTGTAAGGTAGGAATTGTGACTGCATTCCTCTCAGAGGGAAGGAAGTGTGTGAAACGGTTAGCAGGGGCGGGTAATCAGTGGGCTCCTCCTCTCATGCCCCTGATGCTCAGTCAGGAAGATAGTCTCCTCCCAAAGTGCCGTTTGTTTCCCTGTGGAGTCGAGGGTGACCATGAGTCCCCATCCTCCTGCCTGCCTCCACACTGAGTGTTGACATTACAGACAGTCTATGTGGTGCTGGCAATCAAGCTCAGAGCTTCATGTGTGCTAAGCCAGCACTCTGAACTGAGCTACATCCCAGCCCCTCAAAGGATCTTTTGGAATGACCTAGAATATTTGTGGCTGACCTAATGCTTGGTGGTTGGTGCTCTGACTTTGGTCCACGGTCATGCAGTCAGGGTGCTGCATAGGGCTTAGGGTCTCAGGATTGTCTTCCCCAAGGAGGAGACATCTCACCACATCCCCTTCCATCCTCTGCTTACCCCCCCCCCCCCAAAAAAAAAGGTTCTGAACATGCATGGGAAGGTGGTGACTGTCAGGCACCAGGCCGTGACTCAGAAAAAGGACAACCGCTTCGCTGTGGCCCTAGACTCGGATCAGAACAATATCCATGTGAAGGACATTGTCAAGGTCATCGATGGCCCGCACTCAGTAAGTGTCAGCGCTCTCTGGCTGAGGCTAAAAGACTTGCGGTGCGGTCTGCCTTGTCCGGTATATTAACCCCACCCCTCCTGCCCAGGGCCGAGAAGGTGAGATCCGCCATCTGTATCGAAGCTTTGCCTTCCTGCATTGCAAGAAGCTGGTAGAGAATGGTGGAATGTTTGTGTGCAAAGCACGACACCTAGTGTTGGCTGGGGGCTCAAAGGTGAGGACATCAGGGCCTATGAGCATTGGCAAGGCCAGGCCGGATGGGGCTAGGAGTAGGTATTACTGCCAAGTCCCTGGGGAAGGCGAAAAAGGCTTCTTTGGGATTTTGAGCTGCTTTCCTCTCCTCATTTATTTGCCACTCATTTTTGTGGGAGATAGTCTCCACCCTCCCGGAGCCAAGACTCCAGGGTCCAGGTGAAAGTGAGGTAGGGGCAGGCTCTCATTCACTGTTAGAGCAGAGATTGGGGTGAAGGAGTGCAGAGCCACCGTGTAACTCGGGGACTGCCATAGCCTGTCCTCTGAGACAGGACTGGCAGGAAAGTTGTGCAGAACCACATGTCACATGTGGGGAAGGAGATCTGAAGCGGGTGTGACAGTGCACGCCTGCAGCACCAGCGCTTGGGAAGTGAGGCACGAGGCAGCCTAGCTTAAGGTCGTTCTTGGCTACGTAGAGAATGCAAGGCCAGCCTGAGCTACCAAACCTTGTCTCAAAAATAAAAGTAAAAATAAGGCAATCAGGGCTAGCAGGTGACCCCAGTGCCTGCAGACAAGTTGATTTTCCCTGTGAATTGTGTCACTAGGGACTTAAATTTCAGACTCATTTTGGTTAAGGTGCATATCTTGGTGAGAGGGAGACCCAGACCTCTTGATGGAGAGGCCTACAGAGGTAGAGGGGTGGCATCTCCTCACCTAGGAGATGGGGGCTTTGTCCCTGGAAAAAGGAGGGATGGTTGTTTGGCTGCTGCAAGCAGGATCTAGCCCAGTCATATGGGGAGGAGGCCTTTCACCTCTACTTCCTACCTGGCTGTTCACTTGTTATCCCTCTCCCAGCCCCGGGATGTGACCAATTTAACTGTTGGTGGCTTTACTCCTATGAGTCCCCGGATCAGCAGTCCCATGCACCCCAGTGGTGAAGGTGAGATGGGGTCAGTGTTCAGGGATTAGAATGAGGGGAGCCTCGAGTGTTCAACTTGAGAGCCTTGTGGCCAGAGTAGAGTCAGGGAGGTGGGTGGTGGGTGGAGGGTGGGTGGAGGAGGCCCCTAACCCTCTTGGGGCAGCTGAAGCTGGTAGAGAGAAGTTTTAAGGGTGCCCTGGCTATGGGTACAGTGTAAGAGGGAAAGGCATATTCCTGGGGCCCCACAACATCTTTCTACCCTACAGGCCAGCATGGTGGCTTTGGTAGCCCTGGTGGTGGCATGAGCAGGGGCCGAGGGCGAAGAGATAACGAGCTTATAGGCCAGACTGTGCGTATCTCCCAGGGACCCTACAAAGGTGAGCCATGGGGTGTGGGGAGGCAGGGGCTGTGCTGGAGAGCCCCACCCACCTGACTGCCTAACTCCTTATAGGCTACATTGGTGTGGTGAAGGATGCCACGGAGTCCACAGCCCGAGTGGAATTGCACTCTACCTGCCAGACCATCTCTGTAGACCGCCAGCGGCTTACCACAGTGTATGTCTGGGCTGAGCAAAGACCAGTGTGGGGTTGATGGCCGGGCCGAGGGAGGACCAACATGGGCATGCTGGTAGGCATCCCACCCACACCACTGTTGTATGTCCACAGGGACTCCCAGCGCCCAGGTGGCATGACCTCCACCTATGGACGGACACCCATGTATGGCTCCCAGACACCCATGTACGGCTCTGGCTCCCGAACACCCATGTATGGCTCCCAGACACCTTTGCAGGATGGTAAGTATGTCCACAATACTGGGATGAAGCAGAGGTGCGGCACGTAGGGTACAGTAAAGAGCATGCTTCTTCACCTCATCCAGGTAGCCGCACTCCACATTATGGCTCACAGACGCCCCTGCATGATGGCAGCCGCACTCCTGCTCAGAGTGGGGCCTGGGACCCTAACAACCCGAACACACCTTCCAGGTGAGGGCCGTTTTTAAGATGTGCTGTGTTGGCTAGGATGTGAGTGGTTGTGCTGAATATTGTGGTGACTGCTCCAGGCCAGGGATACCATGTCCTGTCCGCATCACCAGCTTCAACATGCAGTTGCTCTGTGCTTGGAGACATGGCCAGGTGTGTGATCTTGAGCAGGCAGCCTTGTCCCTCTGCACCATCGCATCGACTCAGCTGTGGCATTGCTTTAGTGTCAGGAAAGCCTTTGTTTGGGGCTTGTGTCAGAATGAAGGTACCTCAGTTGAGGATCCAGTGTGTAGAGCTGTTCTTCAAGCATCATCAGATTTGTTACCACCCGTCATTCTCAACAGACTTCTGTCCCACCAGGGCTGAGGAGGAATACGAGTATGCCTTTGACGACGAGCCCACCCCATCCCCACAGGCATATGGGGGAACCCCGAATCCCCAAACACCCGGCTACCCAGACCCATCATCCCCCCAGGTCAATCCACAGTACAACCCGCAGACACCAGGGACACCAGCCATGTGAGTCCACCAGGGCTGAGCCCGAAAAGCCCTGCACACAGCTGCCCACCGCCCTACCTCCTGACCCTTTCTGTCAGTGCTCAGACTCCTTTCTTCTGTCTGCAGGTACAACACGGACCAGTTCTCCCCCTACGCTGCCCCTTCTCCACAGGGGTCCTACCAGCCCAGCCCCAGTCCCCAAAGCTACCACCAAGTGGCACCAAGCCCAGCAGGCTATCAGAACACCCATTCCCCAGCCAGCTACCACCCTACCCCGTCACCCATGGCCTATCAGGTACGCCCTGTCACAGAAGGCTGTGGACTTCTGTGGGCCTGAGTTGGGATGGCCAGGCCCAGTGACTGTTCCAGACATTCACTCCTGTCTCCCTTCAGGCCAGTCCCAGCCCCAGCCCTGTTGGCTACAGTCCGATGACCCCTGGAGCTCCTTCTCCTGGAGGCTACAACCCACATACGCCAGGCTCAGGTATCGAGCAGAACTCCAGTGACTGGGTGACAACTGACATCCAGGTGAAGGTGCGAGACACCTATCTGGATACTCAAGTCGTGGGCCAGACAGGTGTCATCCGCAGTGTCACGGTAAGTAGAGTCCTAGGGGGTGGGCAAGGCTCTGTAGTTACTTACTTTTGTCTGTGGTGCTATGGATGGAACCCTAAGCCTCATATGTGCCAGGCTAGTAAGCTATATCCCACTGAACTTATCCCCAACTCACTTGTTTATAGTGTTGGTTTTAACTTTGCAACTGTAATGTCTGTCCTGCTGTGATGTATGGACAGATATGGAAGGCTGAGGTGGCTTCGATTCCAGGGGATGGGTAGTTGTACCTCGTGTGCTCACATCTCAGACCTGGCACACTGGAGCATGGTGACTTTGTGTCACAACTTTGGAAAGATGAACTTAGTGTAACAAGTGGCTCCCTGGACAAGGCACCCACACCCCTAGGCTCAAGCTTCCAGAGGCCCACTGAGTTCCCACCCTGTGCACATGCCACCCCTGTCTCCCATTCCATCCCCTGTCTCCCATTCCATCTGGCTAATCCTTCAGCCTTCAGAAAGTCGCTGTTGTCTCTGTCTGTGTCTTAGGGATCTGGGAGGTCTTCCTGTTACCCATCTATTGCCTAAAAGTTGAATGTCAACCCTAACTTGGGTAACAAAGTCTGTATTTGGGGCTGAGGGTACTCAGTGCATTTGTTTAACTTTCAAGGGGAAAGCACCTGTATTCTTTTCCTCAGGAGCCCGACATTCTGTAGGAAGGCTTTGTACCTTGTTAACCCTCCGTGGATGTTCTGATAGGCTCGATCAAACACCAGGGACCAGGGGTAGAGAGATACGTCCCCAGAGTAGGCAAAATTGGCATGAGAAGCCTAAAAGGCTTGAGGAGCAGGGTGAACCCAACTTTGGGGAAACCAGGGAGGATTTTCTGAGACCTGAAGGGGGGATATAAGTAAATCAAAAGCACTCGGGAGGCGGAGGCAGGTAGATCTCTTGAGTTTGAGGCCAGCCTGGTCTACAGATCAAGTTCTAGGACAGCCACAGCTACACAGAGAAACCCTGTCTTAAAAAAAAAAAAAAAAAAAGAAGTAAGCCAAGCAAAAATATGCATAGGCTGAAGGAAGCTGAAGTGTACTTATTGTGGCCAGACTAGAAATGCCCTGGTGGGCTGGGTGGTGGTAGTGCATACCTTTAGTTCTAGGTGGATCTCTGAGTTCAAGGCCAGGACTACACAGAGAAACGCTGTCTCGAAAAACAACAAAAAAGAAACACCCAGGGTGAGGGAAGGTGAGCCGTGAGGCTGGGAGAGTGCCTGGGCCAGAGTGGGCAGCTGGTGGTGTCCAGAGGGCTCTGGGGAGCCATGGAGGGCTCATCAGGAGAGTGGGAGGGCCGACCATGATGTGCACTTGCTTCTCCATGTTGCGGTAGCATGGGTGGATTGGGATGGTGACACTGGTGTCAGGAAGGACAGGGTGCTCTGTGGCAGGGCAGTGGGGAAGGCAGGTGACTGACAGGGCAGGAGGGCAGCCACCATGCCCAGGTGAGCTTGGTTGGAGTCGGGGTTGATCCTGAAACTAGGGTTCCAGAGAAACAGCAGGTGTGGAGATGAGACTAGTTTTAGACATGAAGAGTCAAATGTGTGAGAAGTTATCTCCTTTTCTGTTTGTTTGTTTGTTTGTTTCTTTGTTTGTTTTTCAAGACAGGGTTTCTCTGTGTAGTCCTGGCTGTCCTGGAACCATGCTGTAGACCAGGCTGGACCCGAACTCACAGAGATCCGCCTGCCTCTGTGTTTTGAGTGCAGGGATTAAAAGTGTTTAAGTTTTGTCTTTTGATCTACTTTTGTGTTGTTTCTCATTTTGTTTCTTGAGGCAAGGTCTCACTATGTAGCCACTGGTTGCATACACCTTTAATCCTAGTACTTGGGAGGCAAAGGCAGGCAGATCTCCTGAATTCCAGACCAGCCTGGCTACACAGAGGAACCCTGTCTGGGAGTGGGGGGTGGGTCAGGTAAAAATAAACAAAAAGAAGGCATAGACAGGGCTGGCCTAGAATCTAGAGATCATCTTGCCTCTGTCCCATCTCCAAGTACTGGGATTAAGTTGTGTGCCACAATGCCTGGCTCTCTTTTGACCTGATTCAGCTGCATTTAGTGGGTCCCTCGGGTGCCTTATCTGCTCACCCTGATAGTGCCTGGAGGGCAGGCTCCAGATTGCATTGAGAGCAGGACAGGCTGAGCAGGCTGTTGGTCCCTCTGCAGGGAGGCATGTGTTCCGTGTACCTGAAAGACAGTGAGAAGGTGGTCAGCATCTCCAGTGAGCACTTGGAGCCCATCACCCCCACCAAGAACAACAAGGTAGGGTGGGGCCTTTGGGAGTGCACAGGAGGGCTTGGCAGCTGCTGGTGGGTCTGACACTCCCTGTTGCCTCCAGGTAAAAGTGATTCTTGGTGAGGACCGAGAGGCCACCGGGGTCCTACTGAGCATTGATGGTGAGGATGGCATCATCCGAATGGACCTGGAAGACCAGCAGATTAAGATCCTGAACCTCCGCTTCCTAGGGAAGCTCCTGGAAGCCTGAAGACCAGGTTTGCGTGCAAGCATGGAGCAAACAGTCCAGCCTCTGGCCTCTAGTGGCCCAGCATGGAGCCCTGAATCTGGAGTGAGCCAGGGTGACTATTCTGGAGTTCCTTTTCCTCTGCCCCTGTTACTCTAGACATCTGTAGAATCTGAGAAAGGTTCCCACCTTCGCTCTGCTGCCCCAGCTTGCTTTCGTGTTCAGGTCTTTCAATAAAGAGAAGCTGTTTGAAAAGTGTGAGTGTGTGTCTGTGTGTGTGTGTTGGTAGGAAGGGTTGTCTTGTTTAAGTGTAGTTACTAAGTTGGGGCAAATGACTGGATCCTCAATTTCCCCATCTAGAAAATAATCTGGGACTCCAAAGGGCTTTTCAGAGGATATAGAAGACAGGAGAAAGGATTATAGCTGGGCCTTGTGGTTCAGGCCTATCATCCAAGCTGCTCAGAAGACTGCGGGCAGAGGTTCCGTTAAGGACAGCAGGTCCCCTTAGTGTATCTGTTCTCAACCTGTGGTCCTCAACCTTTTGTGGTTGAACAACCCTTTTACAGGGGTCACATGTCAGATAGCCTGCATATTGTATGTTTATATTATGATTCATAACAAAATTGCAGTTATGAAGTAGCAATGAAAATAATTTTATAGTTGGGGGTGACCACAACATGAGGAACTGTATTAAAGCGTCCAGCATTAAGAAGGTTGAGAATCACTGCCTTAGTGGGTAGTATACATCTTTGATCCCAGCACTCGGGAGGCAAATCTCTGATTTCAAGGCCGTTCTGGTCTACACAGTGGGTTCCAGAACTGCCCAGAGCCACATAAAGACCCTGGGAGTGGGAGGTGGGGAACATGGGAGCCAGAGAATAACTCAGCAGGGACACAGCTTGGTGGTGCCATGGGTTTAACACACCGTGTATAAAAAATAACCCAATTAAGATTGGAGTGTGGGCTGGGTGGTGGCCGAGGCAGGCGGATCTCTGTGAGCTGGAAGCCAGCCTGGTCTACAGAGCGAGTTCTCTGTGGCTCCAAAGGCCACAGAGAAACCCTGTCTCAAAAAAACAAACCAACAAAGAAATGGAGTTTGGACTGCTCAGAACTTAGTTGACCTTTGGTGTAGCCCCGTGAAATGTTATAGATAAGTCAATATCTAGAGAAAGAATTGTGGCTTCTGGAGCCTGTGGTTGCTGAGCCCTCTGGTGATGGGTTGTCTCAGCCACAACAGCCGCCAACTGAGTCGAGATAGTACACCAGAGCCAGCCAGGTGGCTCACATGGTAACAGTACTCTGCCACCAAGCATGGTGGCATGAGTTCAAGCTTGAGAGCCCACATGATGAAAGGAGGGAACTGACTCCAGGTTGTCCTCTGACCTCCACAAGCATGCTGGGTCATCCTCTCCCTGGGTAAATAAACTTAAGCCGTGACACCTGGCCAGGAGACAGGGCGTGCCAGACCTGAGGCTGCGCCCCAGGAAGTACCTCAGGCAAACTGGGTGGAGTCCGGAGATGGAAAGTGGTACTAATATGGAGGGAATTTGTACCCAATGGAGAGCCCTCAAGTACCAGAAGTAATGGCATGACGGACATGATTAATGGAAGAGCTGTACAGTATTGTCTAGAGTTGTATGGTTTCCTTAAGAGAGCTTGCCATATGACTGATAAATTACATGGTGGGGCTAAGTGAAGATCAACTCAGAGTTCTTGTGCTGCAGTCACGTTCCCAGTCTCCTCAGTGGATTCTGAGCCAGCACACTAGCCAGTCCTACAGTCTTACCTTGAATGCCCAGAGCAGTGAACCCAGGACAGCTTTAGCAAGTCAGATAACCGAGGGGCAGGAATAAATGCCCTAACAGAATCAGGCTTTGTACCTTGCTCTTTTCCATATTTGATAGGCCCAAGTCTTCACAAATGGAGGCATAACGTAAAATATTTCAGGCACTCAAGACATGCTACTGGCCAGGGTATATGGTAAGCATATGCCTCATAATCGCAGTGTTAGACCCTCAGAATGAGGAGTCTCCCCGTTTCGGTCGGTACCCCCAAGAACTCAATGTCCAGTCCAGTTGATGCAACACGCAAGAGGTTTTAATGAATGGGATACGTTTGCACAAACAGGCTTCCTCAGCACACAGGCTAGAGAAGCAACATTTTCTGGGTGCAGGTACTTTTAAAGGAAAAAACCACAAGCTTAGGGTGGGGCTGTGACTCCCTGTCCTCTGAGTACATGACCAGTCATGGGTTTTCTCCTTGAGGCCGGATGGTCTCACTGTTTAGGTCTGGGCAAACCTGAGTTGCAGCTATCACTGACGGGAGGGGCAGTGTGAATTCTTGGTATCCTGCTATCCTAGGGCCTTGTGAGGGAAGTTGCTGGTGGTTAGCAAATTCCATGTAATTAATAGTGGTCTGGGTTAGCTTTTCAGGTTGGACTGTCTTTCATTTTAAGTGGGGGGTTTCCTTAACTTTACTTTTGGTCTTTCAGCAGCACTTGGGGGAACAGAGCAGAAGGATCTGTCCAAGGTTTTCCTCCACTGTATAGGTCAGCCTGAGCTACATGAGACCCTGTCTCAAAAAAATCAACAGCTTGTGAGACTGGTCTGTGGGCAAAGGCACTCAGACTCCTATAATGGAAGGAGAGATTTCCTGCAAGCTGGCTACCCCAACTAGGCAGGTGGTACACGCCTTTAATCCTAGAACTAGGGAGTTAGAGGCAGGTGAGTCTCTATGAGTTCTTGCCAGCCTGGTCTACACAGACCCTGTTTCAAAATAAAACAAATTTTTGTTTTCTGCTTTTTGAGACAGGGTTTCCCTGTATTGCTTTGGCACCTGTCCTGGAACTAGCTCTGTAGACCAGGTTGGCCTCAAACTCACAGAGATCTGCCTAAAATAAAACTAATTTTAAACATTCAGCTATATCATGAAGACCTATGTCCCCTCCACCCAGTTACAGTATGTAAGGCCAACAAGAACTCACTATGTCAAGGCAGTGTCCTAACCACCGACTTTGGAGACATTCAAGTCAACCATAAGGGAGACAGCCTTGGTTCAAAAGCCAGGTTTGATTCCTGGTCCCCCATGGTGGAAGGAGGGACCGATTCTTGAAAGTGTCTTACACCCTCCACATCCTGAGACACACGGGTGCACACACTCAAACATTCGTGTAGTTTAACAGAAAGATTCCCCAATCCATTTCTTTCCACCCAGAGATAACCATTTCTCTGAATTCCTTTACCCAACTTTGTATTTTTACTATCTTAGTATTTTTTTTAAGTTGAAATGTAAAAATCTGGCTTTTTCCCATTAAAAACAACTTGGGGGAGCATTCATGGTGTCTTCCTATACCTCAAAATCATGTGATGTTTTATTCACTCTAAGCACACACTGCTCTTTGGATGAGTGAATCCAAGTGAGTGGTGGGATCTCCAGTCCTTTCTAGAAACTCATGGTAGACGGGGTAGAAAGTGATCTGAAGAGAACGCAGATTCAGCCTCCTGATCCACGTGAAAAAAAAAAAAGTGAGGGCTGCCGGTTCAGCTCCTTTCTGAGCATCCGTCCACCTCTGAGGATGAGAGGTGAACGCCTATGTCCGAGCGACTGGATGGCGGAGGTCCTTAGGGCACTAGGGGGCGTGGTGCCAGGTGACAGGATTCCCATTTACCGCGCTTGAGGTCAGCCTGCCGAACAGTCAGCCAAGAGCGCACCCAAGGGACTCCGCCCACACCTTTTTGTCCCTCTCGCCTTCCCGTCCCCACGCCGTACCTCCGCGGTCCCATTGGTCGCAGCCCCCGCCTGGGGCGGGAGCGAGCGAGCGGGTGGGCGGGGCCGCGCGGCGTCAGCGCAAGATGGCGGCCTCGGCGGCGCTGTTCTCGCGCTTGCGGAGCGGGCTCCGGGCCGGCGCGCGGGGACTGTGCACGCGGGTGGCGCCGCCGCCTCCTCGCGCCCCAGAGCAGGTGAGCCGCGCCGGGCTCGGCGCCCCACTTCGGGCGAGTGCTCGCAGCCCGGCGAGGGCGGAATGCCGCGTCTCCGGGCGCTGAATGGGACGGAGCCCGCGTTTGGCGGGCGCTCCCGTGCCTCCCGGGTGGACCACACTCGCTCCCCCGGGGCTGGAGTACGGCCGTCCCAAGTGCATCCTCGAGAGCCCCCGTCCTCGCCACGTGGGTGCCGGGAGAGGTCACTCGTGGTGTCAGTGAGCACTCAGGTGACACTGGCGGCGGGAGGGGCCGGCGCCAGGTCCCTGGCTGGCCTCGGGGACACTGCATTCATCGGGGCGGCGAGCGACGGGGACCGCCAGCCTGCCTTCCGTTGCCACCGGTCCATCGTTTCCCGTCCCCCAAGCCCCTTGCTTGCTTCTATTTCACGCGCGTCCGCTTTGGGCCCTGGGTGCTCTCTGTCTCCTCCGTTTTGATCTCACTACCATCCTTATTCTCCTTGCCCTCCCCTCCCTGGCTGCAGACCCTGCAGTCCTGTTGCTTCCAGGATCTCAGGCAATCTGGCCCGTCAGCCCTTGAACCTCCTGTGATCCTCTGGACAGTTTAGTTTTGAGCCTCTGAGGGGACCAACCTTTTAACTGAACCCCTCCAAGGACACAGTTTTCTAGGGCTCTGTGTATGTCCACTTCCTGGCCCTTGATCTCGAGTCTACTTGGACCAAATTAGAGGTCAGAGAGAGTCTCCTGCTGTTTTTCTCGTGCCTGACCTCGCCTCCCTCCCCTCCACTCAGGTTGCTGAGATCGCCAGCCGGGGAGGACCGAAGGCTCAGGGGCCACAGCATCAGCCAGGCTCAGAAGGCCCCAGCTATGCCAAAAAAGTTGCACTCTGGCTTGCCGGTTTGCTTGGGGCCGGTGGGACTGTCAGCATCGTCTATATCTTTGGTGAGAGACATACGCCTGCTTGTTAGCCCCCAGATTTCTACTGTGAAACTTCCCCTGGCCATTCCCTGGCTCCCCCTCAATAGGGATACTCACCTTGAAACTCAACAAGTCCCCTTCTACCCCTGTACTTAAGGTTCTGTCCTCTGTTGGTCCCTGTACGTGAATTCAGGAACTACTGGAAGAGTAGGGCTGGCCCAGTGTCTGAGCTACATCTCATGTCTCCCTTCAGCAGCAAAAGCCTACCCACCCTTCCCCTTGTGTGCCCATCTCAGCCTCAGACCACTTTCTTTCTCTTCCTCCTTTTTTGTTTTCAAGACAGGATTTGTCTGTGTAACAGCCCTGGGTGTCCTGGGAACTCAGTCGGTAGACCAGGCCACAGAGATCTCCTGAGTGCTAGGATTAAAGGCATTTGCCACCGAGCCTGGCTAGCCCACCTTCTCTGAACTATATTGGAGTCCCCGCCCCTTCCTCCCTCAGTCCAGGAGCTGTGCCTCTGGCAGTATCCCCTCTGATGGGGGAGTCCAGACCCCTCATTTCCTAACCCTTCCAGATGCAGCAGACTACACTCCAGTTTCTCTCATCCGTTTCTGTTTCCCTTGCAGGAAACAACTCTGTGGATGAAAATGGTACCAAGGTGAGGGAGGGGCATTAGACCCAGAGGTGCTAGGGTGGGTTGCTTTCGGTCAGCTCCAGTCTGAGTGAGTCTTTCCCTCCCTGGGACCTGTGCCTACTTAGCCTGGAGCTCCTTGAGTGGATGTACTGGGTGGGGACCTCCCTCTCCCGTTCCAAACCTTTCCTTTTCTCTCCCAGATCCCGGATGAATTCGACAATGGTGAGTGATTAAACAGATTTCGGATTCCCTGGTGCTCTCACCTCTGCTGTTTTGTTTTGTTTTGTTTGTTTAGAGTGCTGTTCCTCCATCCTGTACCCCAACCCCTCCTCCTTTCATGGAGGTGCAACAATTAGATGGTTTGGGGGAGGGACATAACAAAAGCCCCTCAGCCCCGGAGCAGATGGTCAGGAACAGATGGGGGCAGGGAGCCCAGCAGTTTAGATCTGGGCATCTGCGTCCCCTGACCTTTTATGACAGCCTCTTTTTTGTTTGTTTAAAAATCCCGAAGTCCCTACCCCACCCCATGTCTCATTTCTAAAACAATAGTGTCTGTGCCCCCCTTCTCCAAACACACCCCAGGTTCACCAGAGTTTGGTGAGGATCTTCTGATAAGTTAGATAGTAGAGTAGCTGTGAATTTTAGCTGACCTTTCCTGAGAGGAAGTGAAGTTGGTGGGTCCAGAAAGCCCCCTGTGTGCTTGGAAGGTGTGTAAACAGTGAGTACCAGCCTGATTGTTTCACTGCTTTATACCAGGCAGGGAGTGAGTCTGTTTTTTCACCTGGACAGATATCAAGTCCCCTGGTTTTTTGGTTTTGTTTATGTATTCGTTTTCTTATTTATTTGTTTTTGAGACAGGATTTCTCTATATATTCCTGCCTGTTCTGGAATTCACTGTGTAGACCAGGCTAGCCTCAAACTCAGAAGAGATCCACTTGTCTCTGGCTCCCAAGTGCTGGGATTAACGGTGTGCTCCACCATCCTCTGCTCTTCACTGGTTTAAGCAAATTACTTAAATTGGGCAGGTAGACAGTGGGAGGTTAAAGTGTGTTTACTGGTTAAGCTGGCTTCAACATTGAGACTTTTAAGAGGCAGGCCCACAGAGAGAGCTAGATCAGAAATGCCACATTAAGGCATTTCCATTGAAGTCTTATGTTCACTTAGGCAGGCGTGTTCACCTTGGCCTCTTTTGGTGATGATGGTTTTCTTAGGGCAGTGGGTGCTGGGGTTGGAAGGTTGGTGCTAGCAAGGGCTCTCCCACTGCCTCACCGAGACAGGGCTTCTCTGTGTGACAGCCTAGCTCCCCCAGAATCAGTTGCCTTCTACATTAGACACAACCGGGTATGTGGAGACTCGATTGGGTCTCGTTAGACTGTACGTCTGTGCTTAAAGCTGGGCTTGTTAGTGCATGCCAGTGATCTTAGTACTGGGAAGTAGAGGCTGAGGGATCAGGGGTTCGAGACAGATCTCAGCCTCATGAAGGCTTATCTAAGAAAACAGCAAACAGTAAAACCGGTATCCTCCCTTAACCTTCCCACTTTCGGGGCTTCTGTCTACTTCTCCTTAAGAAGGCTATGTTTGTTCTCAAGTAAAGAAATAAAAAGTAAGCTCATCTGTCTGAGAGGTGGAGCAGTGGCTTACTTTGGAATCCTTGTGCCCGGTGTTCTAGATCCAATTTTGGTTCAGCAGTTGCGCCGGACATACAAATATTTCAAAGATTATAGACAGGTGAGTGTGTGTGGGGTGCTGGGCTCCCTCATCCCCCATGCCCAGCTCGGTTTCTGAGTGTGAGCGTCCTGTCCTGTCCTGCAGATGATCATCGAGCCCACCAGCCCCTGCCTTCTCCCAGACCCTCTACGGGAGCCCTACTACCAGCCACCCTATACCCTGGTCCTGGAGCTCACCGGGGTCCTCCTGCATCCGGAGTGGTCGGTGTGTCCTGCGGAAGGCAGTGGGTTGAGGTCCACTTGGGAAGCTGGGTTGGGAGTGGTGGGGTTCAGCCTCACTGTGCTGTGCCCCTGCTGCCCTGTGTCCTTTGGTACCTACTTTAAGTTGTCAGACTTGAGTGCCTCCACTCAGAGTAGATGTGCCACATGAGCAAGGCTCAGCCACATGCTCCCAAACCCCCAAGAGCAAACAGACGCCTGTGCAGGGACCCTCAGGCTAGGTCTTGACCCTTCGCGCTTTCTGATCTCAACACTCCCCCGTCTTCACTGGCTCTGCAGCTGGCCACTGGCTGGAGGTTTAAGAAGCGTCCAGGCATCGAGACCTTGTTCCAACAGCTTGCTCCTCTGTATGAAATCGTCATCTTCACGTCAGAGACTGGCATGGTGAGGCCCTGAGCCGGGAGTGACAGGTGGGTGAGCCCCGGGGCTGGGACCCAGCCTCACCTTCCCTCCATTTCTGCAGACTGCATTTCCACTCATTGACAGTGTGGACCCCCACGGCTTCATCTCTTACCGTCTGTTCCGGGACGCCACCAGATACATGGAGGGACACCACGTGAAGGTGCCATGTGGGGGTCACAATGCGCCTCTGGGGTAGATTTCCGGGTGTCTATACTGCCAAGGGAAAGGGGCCCCAAGAGAAAGGGTACTTGCTTCTGGCTTGGCTGAGGGGCACAGGCTTTGTTTCTGGAGCTGTAAGTGGCTTCTAAGAGGCTGTGCTTGGGACTGACTAGGATCTGTTCTTTGAACATCCATGCATCTAGACATGTCCAGGCCCCTACTAACTGTGTTGTTAGGCGTCTCCTGTGTCTTGGTGACATTGCACAGTAGAACTCGGGCTTTGACAAGGGCCTTGTAATTCCTGAGTTGTAGTTGGCCTAGTTGTAGCCTGTCACAGACTTGGGGTAGGCATTGAACCTACCAGAGAGCCCTGGCTTAGGTGTCCATATGACCAGCTCCCCAGTTTTCCAGAAGCCTGAGGTCACCCTCCACACCCTGTATTTGGGAGACTCTGTAAGCCATGATGACCCCAAGTGTATGATGCTCTGTCTGCTGTCTGTCTGTCTGTCTGTCTGTCTGTCCCCTCTGCTATCAGCAGGGAGGGGTACTGATGATTCCTGATCCGTAACACCTACTTCCAGGACATTTCGTGTCTGAATCGGGACCCAGCCCGAGTAGTAGTTGTGGACTGCAAGAAGGAGGCGTTTCGGCTACAGCCCTACAACGGTGTCGCCCTGCGGCCCTGGGACGGCAACTCAGATGACCGGGTCTTGCTGGACCTGTCTGCCTTCCTCAAGAGTGAGACTGACCTCTGGAGTCTGATCCAGAACCCTTGACCCTGAAGTCAATGGCAGACACTTGGTTCTGGCTTGTCATTAGTGTCAAACTGAGCAAGCAGGGTGGAGGAGACCTATGAGTCTCCTGGAGTCTTCTGGACCTTTCCGGAATGCCCAGACATTCCACTTAGGGGCATTTGGGCGTGTTTGGAGCAGTTCCATCAGAGCGTGGGACAGCATTGACAGCATCCCAGGGCATGCCGACCCCTACCCTGGGCCATGCTGCCGCCTACTAACCAGCACCCCTCTACCTGCTGTGCCTACAGCCATCGCACTGAACCAAGTGGAGGACGTCCGGACTGTGCTGGAGCACTATGCCCTAGAGGATGACCCGTTGGAAGCGTTCAAACAACGGCAGAGCCGGCTGGAGCAGGTTAGGCTCCAATCCCCACCCCTCACTTTTGAGGCTCCCAGAAGAAGTGGGTGTCCAGGAGCAGCTGCCTCTGTGTCTGCTGGGTGTCTGTGCACTTGAGCATGTGGGGTCCTCACACAGCCTGCCTTGTAGGACTGTTCTAATGACTTTACAGTCCTGCTAGAAGGGGAGACAGGAAATAGTGCTTGAGATAAGTCCTTCGTGGCCTTGGGTGGCTCTGGAGCCTTTGTGGTAGACTGTGGGTTTAGAGCCAGTCTATAGGGATGTGTGGACCTTAGCGTCAGAGTCTGGGAAAGAGTGTTTCCTTGGTTTTGTTTTGAGACAGTATCTCACGTGTAGTTGAGCCTGGCCGTTAGCTCCCAGTCCTCCTGCCTCAGTCTTCTGAATGCTGGGGTTTCCAGGTGCTGTTTCACCACACCTGTCAGTGTTGGCTGCTAGCATTTGACTTTTTAGTTGTTTTTCACTGTGTTGTCCGGCACCCCTGGGGCCCTGAGTTGCTCTTGCCAGGGTCTGGATCTTCCGTGTGGACTAGTTCTGTACTGGGCCTGAGTCTAAGGGAAGGCAGGCTTCTGTGTCCGTGCTGACTCTTGTCTTTTTCTGTCCCCCAACCCCAGGAGGAGCAGCAGCGCCTGGCCGAGCTCTCCAAGTCCAGCAAGCAGGGCCTCTTCCTTGGTTCGCTCACCAGCCGCCTGTGGCCTCGCTCCAAGCAGCCCTGACTGCTAGGCTTCCTCAGACGTGGTGTCTGGGCCCCAGGCCCCAGTCCTCACAGAGCAAGGCTTGGTGGACGATCACGTGCCCAATAAAGCGCATCCCAGATGCCACAATGCCTGTGTCCAGAGAGTCCAGATGGGGCGTTGGGGTGAGGTCCGGGACTCAGGTCATCATCCACAGTGACTGACCACCGCCACCAGGCACGGGGAGTGCCTTGTTGGATCGGGGCTCTTGCCAGCCGGAGAAGCTGCGAGCCTGGGCCTCTGCTGTGCCGTATCTTCCCACTTACTGTGTAAGCTGCAGAGAAAAGCCTCTCTCTGGCTCTGGATTCCTTGTGTGCTATGGAAATAAAGAGAAGTGTGGCCTCTGGAGAGCCAGAAACAACCCCATGTCAAGGGCTGCTCGGCTCAGCTGCTGCATGTGGTTCCTTGGGAAGGTGCTCCTGGGGTCTGGAGCTCTTCATACATGTCAGAAGGCGGGTTCCTTTTTATTTTTGAAGACCAGGTCTGTACAGACCTAGCTGGTGTTGATCTCAGATCTGCCTGCCTCTGCTTCCAAGTGCGGGGACTACAGGGGTGGCAACTATGCCCCCCTGGTGTTTCGTCCTTTGAAGACTGGTTCTTACTACACAGCTCAGGCTAGCCTGGAATTCCTTGGCTTAAGCAGATGTCCTGAGTAGCTGGGACTGGAGGTGTGCGCCACTGTGTGCTGCCAGAAATCAGGGTTTCAAAAACCCATTGGATTTCTCTAGTTTATTTTTTATTATCTCGGTGGTATTAGGCATGAAATTGTAGAGCCTGATACATGCCAAGCAGGCACTTTGCAGTTATTACTGAGTGACAAGTTCTCCCCTGCTGAGCCATTGTTCTGTTTTTTTGTTTTCTCTTGTGGGATTTTGGTTTGCTGGTTTGAGGCGGGGTCATATGTAGTTTTGGAGTGGCTATGTGGTAAAGGATAACCTTGAAATCCTGATCTCCCCTCCACCTCCCAAGTGCCAAGATTACAGATGTGCATCACCATATCCAGTTGATATGGTTCTGGGGACCAGTCCACTCCATGCTAAGCAAACACCCTACCACCTGAGCCGCACCCCCAGCTTCTTCATTTTAACAGCCATGTGTGTCCACTAGCTTCTGCTTTGAACAGCATAGCTGTGTGGTGTTGAAGCATGTGAGTTCCAGTTCTGGGTTCAAATCCAAGGTCTTTGATTTCTTGGCTGGCTGTGGTTCTAGACAAGTTACTTAGCCTCTCTGGAGGTCAATTTCTGCATCTCTACACAATTCTTTTTAAGATTTATTTGTGAGGGCTGGAGAGATGGCTCAGCAGTTAAGGGCACTGGCTGTTCTTCCAGAGGTCCTGAGTTCAATTCTCAGCACCCACATGGTGGCTCGAAACCATCTATAATGGGATCTGGTGTCTTCTTCTGGCCCACACCTTTAATCCCAGTTCTTGGGCGGCAGAAGCAGGCAGATCTCTGAGTTCAAGGACAGCCTGGTCTACAAAGTGAGTTCCAGGACAACCAGAGATACATAGAGAAACCCTGTCTTGGGAAGAAAAAAAATTATTTTTGATTTTGTGTATGAGCGCACACATGAGTGCAGGTGTCTGTGGAGTCAGAGGTGTGTATCCAATCCCTTGGAGCTGGAATTGACAGCAGTTCTGAGTCCAACATGGTGCTGGGAACTGAATTTGGGTCATCTGGAAGACTGCTGATTGATCTGTGTGGCCCCAGTGATCGTCCTTTTTCATAGGGATGAATGCTTTGTCAGTGCACCAGAAACAGTGATACAGTGCTTATGGAGGCCAAAGGGGGCACTGGCTCCCCCGAGGTTTTGAGCTGCCTTGTGAGTGCTGGTCATCTGGTTAGGCAGCCAGATGACTGCTGAGCCATCTCTCCAGCCCACCAATCAGTTCTCGTGCAGGGGCCACAAACCTTAGGCAAGGTGCCTCTGTCTTAGTTTCCTCCTGTCTCGAGTGCAGAGAAGTGTCCATCTTGTCCCTTCCCCAAGCTCTGCTCCAGGCAGCATCTACTGTTGGCCCAGCTTAAACTATAATGGTGCTTTTACAAATTGGAAGCAGTGGGCCAGCTTAGACTGCACTCTAGACTGTTTAAATGTCCTGGTGCCAGCATAGAGGGAAGGGTAGTGCCATAGGGCTGTGATTTCAGCACTTAAGACAGACGCGGAGCAAGATTCAAAGAGGATTATAAGTAACACCAAAATTCCCAGCCTGGGGAACTGGGCAGTACAGAGGAGTGTTCATCATGTCCTGAAATGCCTCCCTTTAATTTTCCTAAGACAGGGCCTCACTGGGCTGGAGAGATGGCTCAGCCATTAAAGGCTAGGCTCACAACCAAAATAAGACTGGGTACATACTGTGTAACTTGCTGGCCTGGAACTTGTTATGTAGGCCAAGCTGGGTACTACCTCACCGAGAACAGCCTGCCTCTGCCTCAGAGTGCTGCGAGGAAAGTTGTGTGCCACCACATCTGGCGAAGGTTCCCTGCTTTAAGGAATGCTTGTTTTTGCATCTGGAGGCCCCGAGTTGGAGGCTGTGTGTCTAAAGGAGCAATGGTGGGACAGAGTTTGGTGTGACAAATGGGTCCTGGGTAGAATGGGTTGTGGATGGAGGGAACTCACCCAGTGTATTTACCTGCTGGAGTAGGGGCACACGGTCCCACAGGACCCTCTGAGGAGGCCATTGTGTTTGAGGCAGTCTTCCTATGTACCTCAAACCGGTTCTGACCTCGGTTATCTTCCTGTCTCAGCCTCTTGAGTACTGGGATTACAGCCATGTCTCACACACTCTTTTGTAATGGATTTGAAATGTGACTTGAGTCTGTTTCTTGCAGCATAAGGAAGACGTGTTTCCTTCCTTGCCCTGGAGATCAGGGCTCTGGTACTTGGGGTGCCACCTGCTTTAGGTCTTCCCCTTGACCTTGGTGTTAACTGGACCTGGTGTCCTGTGCATTCACAGTGGTGGAGAGAATTGGGCATAGGTGCAGAAGTCCTCAGACAATGCCCATTATGGGGCTTGGGAATTTAACCCTAAGTTCCCTGTCCTGAAGGACTGTTTTGTCGGGAGTCATTTGTGTATAACCAAGCCCCTTCCCCACACCCAGCCACAGGAACTGCGTTCCCAGATTCTACCTCTCAGAAGCCTGAGCAAGGCCTGAGCATCTTTGTCCTGGGAATTCAGTTCCAGTTTCATTGATTGCACTTGTTGGCTTCAGTACGTGCTGGCACCAGCTGGTGGAGATGCCTGGAAGACAGTGGTGAATAAGGATGATGGGAGGCATAATCCCACTGTGCTGCTGTACCCTCCGGGAGACAGAATACAGGCAAGATGAAGATGAAAAGGAGGGCAGGGCATGGGGGCTGGAGATGGCTCGGAGGTTAAGACCTCTTCCAGAGGTCCTGAGTTCTATTCCCAGCATCCACATGGTGGCTCACGACCATCTGTAATAGAATATGGTGGGTATACATGTAGAGCAGTCACATATAAAATAAGGATAAAAAGATTTAAAAGGGGCAGGGTAAACACAAGCCTGTAATTCTAGCTACTCAGGAAATAGGTAGGAGGATGGGAGGTTTTAGGCCAGCCTAGGTAACTTAGTGAGACCCTGTCTCAAAATACTGAAGGCTGGGAGTGTAACTCAGTCATGGGGCGCCTGCCAGTGGGCATGAGGAAGGGTCTGTCTTCAGCACAGAAGGAAAGAGAGAGAGAGAAAAGAGCTGAGGAGCAGTGGTGTGAGGCCTTGGAGATGCCATTTTATTATTATTTTACATTTTTATCTGTACAGGAGGAGGGTGGGTATGCACACGCAGCACTACCTATGTCAGAGGACAGCATTTGTCATGTGGACCAGGGGGATAAAACACAAGCCACTTGGAGGCAAGCGCCTTGGCTAAGCTGCCCACCAGAAGATGCTGCTCTAAGTTAGATGGGATAATCTGGGAGGCCCCTTGGGAGAGGATGTGAGCGCCGAGCCTGGAATGAAATGAGAAAGCTCCAGGAATGGCCGAGGGTGCAGGCATGGCAGCCAGGGCCTTTGCTCTCGCTGCACACCCCGTGCTCTTCCCGAGGTAGCGCAATGTCACAAGTCCCTTAAAGTCTGCTTCCTGCAGGACACACTTCTGGAAACACTAACTTGCCTAGTGGTGAGTTTACAATGCTGAACCCACAGCCTTGTGAGTGAGGCAAGGCCCGGTGTGGTGGGTTTTTGTGGTATGGGTTGCATTGTTTTTGACAAAGGCTTCATGGAGTCCAGACTGGCCTCTTTCTTTCGATTATCCTGCCTGTGCTCTGCAGTGTTGGGGTTAGAGGCCTGCCCCACCTGCCCACCAATGGCTCTTTCTACAGAATAATTCCATAGCAGGACTACAGTTGCCTCCCCTCTACAAGACAAACTTGGTATAGGTGCAACTGTATCTTCCCTACCAGTGCTGAGTATTAATCTAGTGTTTACTGGTGTGTGTGTGTGTGTGTGTGTGTGTGTGTGTGTGTGTGTGTGTGTGTGTGATGGGTTATGATGGGTTTCCTCCATTTAAGCAACTTTGCTCAGCCCCTACCACCAAAACACTAAGACCAGAGACTGGGGACATCTACACCTAAGTGGCTTAATTTGCCTGGATCCAGGAACATGAGGGGCTCCGGCCTCCCCCCTCCCCCCACCCCGGGTGTGTGTGTGAGGGGGCTACATTCATCTGGGATGGAGAGCGGGCCCCTAGTGTCTGAATACTCATTTCCTGTCCGTTTGCCCCTCACACCTTCCTGAGCCCAAACGGAGGCCCAGCTGCGGCCCGAGGGGGAGGGGCGCGGCCGCCCGGCAGATGGCGACATTTACATACAGCTGGGAGGCCCCTCCGAGGCCAGGCTCCTGGCCTGGCGTCTGGTGGGTCTGGTGACGCTAGATTTGAGGTAGAGAGGCTTTGTTTTGAGAAGGGGAAACACGCATGTGTGCACACATAGGGCCTCCCATAAAGAACCCAGGATCTTCAGCGAGTATACGCAGAGCTGCATCCGTGGGCCTCCCAAACACAACTTACAACCTCACGCACAGACAGCTGGCAACGCAAACACAGGTTCATAGGGTCCTGTGCAGTGGGACAGGAACTCACATAATTTTACACGATAGAGAGGAATGCACACAGCCACAAAATGAAGTCGCCTGGACTAAAATTCTCCCACTCGGGAGCACACGGAATCTTAGAATTCTTTACAACCTTGCATCCTTGTTAACTGTCCACACGCGTTGAGCCACCTCACCCCCCAAAACACACAAAGCCAGTTCATCTTCCAGTAGGCCTTCCCTGTAACTCAGGGCACACAGAGATTCAACGCCTGTCACTTTCAGATTGACGCCCGCAATCCCACTCCGGATGAACCTCGCCAGCCAAATCGCCCACATAGACTTCCCATGTCCCTTCCCCTACGACCCTCTCTCCCTAGATCCCCAAGAACCAGGAGGCTGGCTGAGGGGGCGGGGCGTCCCCTGAGATATAAGGCTTTGAGATCCAGCAGCTGCGACTGGAGGCTAGCTCCCATCCTGTCCCCCAAAGCAATGGTCTCCCTGCAGGTGGCTCTGCTTTCCCAGACGCTGATCCTGGTTTTTCTCCTTCCCCAGGTCAGGCTCAGCGGGATTCAGAAAAGAAGGGACAGATGGGGTCGGGCTAAAACCTTGGGAGGTTTCGTGGGGGAGACGCCTAGGTCCCCGATGTCCCCTAACCCTGTGTGGCTCTCTCCGTCCCAGGTACTACCGGCCGGTGTCTTCGAGATGCAGATTCTTTCTTTCGGGCCTGGACCAGGCCCCGGAGTCCCGCGGTCCCCCTGCCATGCCCGAGGCCCTTGCCGCCTCTTCTTCAGGGTCTGCCTGAAGCCGGGCGTCTCCCAGGAGGCCGCTGAGTCCCTGTGCGCCCTGGGCGCAGCGCTGAGCACGCGTGGCCCCGTCTACACAGAGCAGCCGGGAGTGCCTGCCGCTGCCCTGCCGCTGCCCGACGGTCTCATACGAGTGCCCTTCCGCGATGCCTGGCCGGTGAGCTCAACCCGACACCCAGACCTTCACCTCCTTCTGTCCCCAGCTCTCACATGCTCTCGTGTCCCTCCGCCTTAACTAGCTCTGGAACTCACGTTCCTGGATCTCTTGGGGACATCTAAAGACTGGGATTCTCATCTCTTTGTGGTTTTGTTTGGTTGGTTATGCATGTGTAGTTGGTGGAGGGAGGACACGCATGTGCCACAGAGACATGTGGATGTCAGAGGACAATTTGTGGGAGTCATGTCAGTTCTGTGGTACCCAGGGAGTGAACTCAGGCTTTCAGGCTTTCTGGCAGTGTCTGGAATTATCTCCCCATCCTGTGCTTTGTGTTTAGAGATGGGCCTGGCTGTCTTTGAGCTCACTGTGTTCCCGAGTCTGGTCTTAATTCCTGATTCTCTCACCTCCACACCCATACCCCACCTCCCACCTAAATTCTGGATTTATAGGCATGCAATCAGTAGGCTTGGGGGGGGGCACACAGGGATCCTCCCAAGTGCTTTCTTGGGATTCCCCTAATCTCTCCTTCTATTTTCAACCTCAGTTCTTCTGGTTGGGACCTGCCTCATCAGGTCCCCTCAGAATTCTAGTGTCCATCCCTGCACCCTGCAGAGCTTAGAAAGTAGCAGGCCCATCATTGGAATTTAGACAAGTTTTGGAACTTTACTTTTTCAGTACTTAATTTCCTCACCTGTGAGGTGGGTACATCCTGGTACTTTCCTTTTGGACAGGGTCTTGCTAGGTATCCCAACCTGACCTCTAATTTGAAACCCTCCTACCTCAGCCTCCTGAGTGCTGGACTTACAGGGTTGTGCAAACACAGCTTGCAAAGTGACTTCTTTTGAGGGACTCAATAGGTATCTGGAATGAGGCCCAAATGTGGCTGTTCCCTGGGGTGCCCCTTCTGGGAATGCTCCCTTGCTTAGGCCCAGAACTGGCTTCCAGACTCCACGCTGTGTGCTGGTCTTCACTGAGAGGCTTCTCTGAAAACTAGCCCCCATTCTCCCTTCTCTCGCTTCCCCATCCCACCAGGGCACCTTCTCCCTCATCATTGAAACTTGGAGAGAGCAGCTGGGAGAGCGGGCTGGAGGTGAGTGTCTTTGGTGAGCAGGGGTGATGCAGGGGTTCAGGACAGACAGGTGGCTGCCTCCAAGGGACTGCTGGGCCTATGATGTCATCATAGCTCCTAGGAGGTGATGCTGGGTTCTAAATCTGTGCTCCAAAATCCTTTCATTTTATCCTGTCTTTTATAATGGAGCAGGACTCCCCATAAGCTAGGCATAGTTTAGGCATAGCATAGGTTCTACCCTCGAGCCTTGCCCCCTGTCCCTCACGGGTAAATTCCAGGAGCAGTACTGCAGAGCCATCTCCTTGGCCCTAGCTTTGTATCTGAAACAATGTGTCCTGTAGTCCAGGCTGGCCTGGAAATTGTCATATAACTGAAGTGGTCTTGAATTTCTGGTCCTCCCCATCTGTCTCCCAAATACTAGGATTACAGAGATTGCCTCCCACTATGCTGGGCTTTAATTTTAAGGTTTTTTTGTTTGTTTTTTTGTTTTTTTAACAGTGTCTGGGACAATGTAGACAGGCCTTGAACTCTAGGCGTAGCACAGGCTGTCCTGGAATTCACCATTCTCCTGCCTCAGCCTCCTGAGTGCCGATGTTATTAACATGAACCACAGCTTTGGGCTTGTTTCTTCTCAGCCTTTCTAGATAAGGTTCCTCTATTCATACCAGGCGTTGCACCATCCGTCTGCCCGACCTTTTGCTCTTTTTGAGGCTGCTGGGATTACAGGCATGAGCAGAGCCAACACAGGGAGACCTTGGAGGAGCGCAATGACCCCACTCACTACCAGGGACCTTGTCCATAGATATTGATGTTACAAGATGTTTAAATTCAAGCATTCTGGGACACACATGGGTGTAATCTGGTTTCTGAGATGAAGTGTGACGTGCAGGTCCCTGGGTGCATTGGGGAGGGGACTAAGGAGGGCTTCTATCATTCGCCTCTGGAGGGCAAGGAACTTCCAGGGTGGGTATGGACGGGTGGGGATGCCCTGAGTCCCAGCGCCCTCCATTCACTCCGCAGGGCCCTCCTGGAACCTGCTGGCACGTGTCGCCGGCCGCAGACGTCTGGCGGCTGGGGGCCCGTGGGCCCGCGACGTACAGCGCGCAGGCGCGTGGGAGCTACACTTCTCCTACCGCGCGCGCTGCGAGCCGCCGGCTGTAGGGGCCGCCTGTGTGCGCCTGTGCCGCCCGCGCAGCGCCCCCTCGCGGTGCGGCCCGGGACTGCTCCCCTGCGCGCCGTTCCCAGAAGAGTGCGAAGCCCGGCGTGAGTCCCCTCTGCATGGCTCGCTCTCCCCTGCCCTTCTTGCTTAAGCGCGGATCCCAGCCCCCTCCCACATTCCATCATCTCCTTCAGGGAACGGAGGGCCATGGATCTCAGCCGGCTCTAGCATTCACATCTTGTTCTCTGTGCTTTTCCCGCAGCCATATGTCGAGAAGGCTGCAGCCCTGAGCACGGCTACTGTGAAGAGCCTGATGAATGCCATTGCCTAGAGGGCTGGACTGGACCCCTCTGCACTGTCCCTGTCTCCACCAGCAGCTGCCTGAACTCCAGGGTCCCAGGTCCTGCCAGTACTGGATGCCTTTTACCTGGGCCTGGGCCTGGGCCCTGTGATGGGAACCCATGTACTAATGGGGGCAGCTGCAGTGTCAGTATCTCTTTCCGACCTCATTTTGATTGTGTGTGAGTGTGTGTGTGTGTGGGGGGGTAGACAAGGCAGCGGTGTCTATCACTCTCGGTTTAAGTTTTGGAGACATGGACTCCCGCTGAGCAGGCAGGTGGGCAGTCTTTCTATTTCGACTCTTTGACCTCTCCCGGGATTACAGATGTGCACCACCAAGCCCGCTTTCACAGGCATGCTGGGGATCTAACGTCAGGTGCTCATGTTCTCTCAGAAATCATCTCCCTAGTGCCCTTCTCCCCAGACAGTCTCACCGTGTGGCCTAGAGCTCACTTTGTAGACCTGGCTGCTCTTGAACTCTTCTAAGCCTCATGAGCATTGGGTTCAAAGGAGTGTGCTATCACGTCTGGCAAATACACCCCACACTGATTTCTTTGAGATAGGTTCAAGCTATGTAACCTGACAAGAACTTTGAATAACTCAGGCTGGTCCAGAACTTCTAATTTTCCTGCCTCAGCCACCTTGAGCGCTAGGATTACGTGTCACCATGTCTGGCCTAATTAGGACTTTTTACAGAGAACCCCCTATCTGGGATCTGTAACATTGCAACCTGGGAGGTTGCAACCCCAGCCATATGGCAGCTGTCTGGGAAGACTTCCCTGGAGGTGTCCTGGCTGCACCTCAGACCTTAAAGTAAGATTAGGATACGGGAATGGCATTGAAGAGCAAAGGGAAGTGGGCATTGTCACCACGTGTGTCAGTGGCAATAACGGAGTCCTGTGGGGCCACTGTGAGTTGAAGGTTGGGATCGGGGCACATACGGAGGGTGGTGGCATCGGCATCAGGCAATGCTTCCTGAGGAATGGCCCAAGGCTGGGCCAACAGGAGCCAACTAGAGGGGGCAGGCTTGGAAAGAGGCTTGGAGAGCTGGGAAGGGAGATAGATTAGAATCTGGTGAGCGGGCTTTCTGATGCGGACCTTAAGGATGAGACACAGAGATTCAAATTACAGAGAGAGAGAGAGAGAGAGAGAGAGAGAGAGAGAGAGAGAGAGAGAGAGAGAGAGAGAGAGAGAGAGAGAGAGAGAGAGAGAGAGAGAGAGAGGAGCTTAATGAGCCTTCATTGCTGGAGATGCAATCGCTGAGTGGTATGAGCCCCTGCCTAGAATTTGCCAGGGCCGGGCTGGGGGCTGCGTGGATCAGCTGAGGAGGGCCTGCCTAGAATCCTCCAATAAGGAGCTGGGGGTGTGGCTCAGAGATAGTGCACTTGCCCAGAGTCCACCACTGATGGTTTGGGGTCTCTGCTCAGGAGTTCAGCTCTTTCTTAACATTTGAGAGGCCCAGGGTTCAATCCCTAACACACAGAGGAGTTTTGTGGGCAGTTAGGACTGTAGCTCCGTGGTTGACCACTTCTTTTGCACATGAAGGGTGTCGAGTTTGGTCTTCAAGTAGGGGGTAGGAAAGAAACCCTCCTAGGGGTGGGTGGCATAGTGCTGTAGTCCCAGCACTCAGAACACTGAGGATCCTGAGTTCCAGGCCATCCTGAGCTCAGGGGAGACCCCGTCTTTTAAAATCGTTTTCATGAGGGAAGTGGGCATAGAGCTGGTGTGTGTGTGTGTGTGTGTGTGTGGGTGGGTGGGTGGGTGGGCAGGACAGGTGGGTGTCCTCTGGTAGGCACAGGCGTGGTGGGAACAGTTTTCTGGGCGTCTGTGTGCAGAGACAACAGCATGGAGTAGACAGAAGAGCACGTGGGTGGTACTCCCGGGAAGCCTGCGCCCTGGGCTGTGCGGCTGGACAAAGAGAAGGAAGGGATTTGGCTCCAAGGAGCCTTCTGCCCAAAGCCAACTTGTCTCTGTTCAGGAAACCTCAGGCTCCTTTGAGTGCACCTGTCCCCGGGGATTCTATGGGCTTCGATGTGAGGTGAGCGGGGTGACATGCGCTGATGGACCCTGCTTCAACGGCGGCTTGTGTGTTGGTGGCGAAGAGCCTGACTCTGCCTATGTCTGCCATTGCCCACCTGGTTTCCAAGGCTCCAACTGTGAGAAGAGGGTGGACCGGTGTAGCCTGCAGCCATGTCAGAATGGTGAGGTGGGCCAGCCAGAGAGGCTGGGGGGGGAGGGGTTATAGAGCTGGGAGGGAGAGGTGGGAGTGGGGTCTCAGCCGGCCTGGGTGGGACTCCTACCTCTGTGTGGCCCTAAGTCCTGGGGACATGACCTCTTCCCTCTCTGCCCTGTCCATTCTATGAAACAGGCAGAAGAGTCAAGAGAATTGCCTGCCTGTCAGGCCTTGATTTAGGCATTGAGGGTATAGTAGAGAGGGATTTGGAGCTGACGTGCTCAGCGTGTTGTGGATCTGGAGGGAGGCCAGTGTGGTCAGAACAGAGGTCAGGTGTGTGACCCGCAGACCCTGGGCGCTTGCTGGGAAGGTACTTGCTTGCTTTTTCCTTGACTGAGATGGAGTTACAGGAAGAGTCTTGAGGCCACACTGGGCCGTATTGGCCCATACCTATAAATCCAGCACTCTAGAAGGTTCCAGGTCATTATGGGCTATATAATAAGCTTCAGGCCAGCCTAGGCTTCATGGCCATCTCAAAATACCCCAAACCAAACAAAGGGTTAAATGAGACCATGGAAGTAAAGAGTCTGGTAGATACATGATACCGTGATGCCAAAATACTGTTTGCAGTTGAGCAGCGTTGAGTAGTTAATTCTAGCACTCCGGAGGCGGAGGCCAGAGGATCGTTAAGTTTGAAGCTAATATTGAGATCATGTCTCAAACATGAAACCAAACCAAACCATTGTTTCCTGGAATGAGTGACCAGAGCGACAGTCCTAGACTGTGTCCTTTGCAAGTTCCGGCAGATGCCTTATGTCAGGGGCTCTTCTTTTGCTCAGAACTCAGAGACATCGGGGCTGTGATGAGGGCAGAGGGCACAGTGGGCTGAACCGCAGGAAAAGTGAGAGTGCTTCCCGGAAGAAAGGGCCTATGGGGGGGAGGGAGGAGAGAGAGGGGGGAGGGAGGGAGGGGAGGAGGAGGGAGAGAGAGAGAGAGAGAGAGAGAGAGAGGGAGAGAGAGAGAGAGAGAGAGAGAGAGAGAGAGAGAGAGAGAGAGAGAGAGAGAGAGCGCTGGAGGAAAGGATGTTGGTAGAGGGGAGAAAGGAAGGAGGAAGAAAGGACGAGGTAGAAGTAGTCATGGACAACCTTGCTTGAGGGCTTGCACTGGTAGCCCCAGATTTGGGAGGAGAGTGCAGGAGGACCCCCATGTTCAAGGCCAAGTACATACTGAGACCAGTTCAAAATTTCAAAAGCATGGGCGAGGGCCGGCTGACTCTTGAGATGCAATTTTAAAGTCAGGTCAAAGAGACGGGCGAAGGAGCCACGGGGGTTGGGAGGGGACCAGTGAGTGCTGATGCTGACACCGCTTCCCCGCAGGCGGCCTCTGCCTGGACCTGGGTCACGCCCTGCGCTGCCGCTGTCGCGCGGGCTTCGCCGGGCCGCGCTGCGAGCACCACCTGGACGACTGCGCAGGCCGCGCCTGTGCCAACGGCGGCACGTGCGTGGAGGGCGGCGGTGGCGTGCGGCGCTGCTCGTGCGCGCTGGGCTTCGGCGGGCGCGACTGTCGGGAGCGCGCCGACCCCTGCGCCTCCCGCCCCTGCGCGCACGGAGGCCGTTGCTACGCCCACTTCTCCGGCCTCGTCTGCGCCTGCGCGCCCGGCTACATGGGCGTGCGATGCGAGTTCGCGGTGCGCCCCGACGGCGCGGACGCGGTGCCCGCGGCCCCGCGGGGCCTGAGGCAGGCAGACCCGCAGCGCTTCCTTCTGCCTCCCGCTTTGGGGCTGCTGGTGGCGGCGGGCTTGGCCGGCGCCGCACTCTTTCTTGTCCACGTGCGCCGCCGAGGTCTCGGCCAGGATACCGGGACTCGCTTGCTGTCTGGGACCCAGGAGCCTTCGGTCCACACGCTCCCAGATGCACTCAACAATCTGAGGATACAGGACGGTGCTGGGGATGGCCCCAGGTGAGGGCGGCGCACTTTGTCACTATGGCCAGTCTGATTGGCTTAATTCCTTCATGCATCTTACTTGATGCATCTTATCCCGATGTTCTAGGCTTCTTCTGTTGGGGTTATTTCAGGCTTCCCCTCTTTGAGGGTGCGGAAAAACAAACCAAAAAAAAAAAAAAAAAAAAAACCCAGAGAATTTATGGGGTCTGAATCGTGCCTGCTTTCTCTCCTCCCACAGTTCGGCTGACTGGAATCACCCTGAAGACAGAGACTCCCGATCCGTTTATGTCATACCGGCCCCTTCCATTTATGCTCGAGAGGTAGTTGAGTCCCAGGTTCTCGTGCTCCAGGCCTTGGGCACCAGGCTCGGGGCAGCCCCCTGCCCCATCCCTCCTCTAATGCTTCTTTCTCATTTCGTGTTTTTCAGGCATAATCCTTCGTCTTCTCTGTCATCGCCTGGAGTTGGAGCCCGAATGTTTTCATTTGCTTTGTGGTACGAGATCTCTGCTCCTTACGCTGACTGGACGCTGGGAAGTGTGCTGTTGGAAGCTGTACATAATGTTTATTTATAACCTAATTTTTCTCATCTCCCAAGAGACATCTATAAAGGCTCTTATTTTGATCAATTACTTCAGGCTGAGAACTTTCTTTTTGCTGTTGGAACTAAGGAGGAGCGCTATCTTGTAGGGAGAATAATAGACTTTTTGCTGTTTTTGTTTCTTGTTTTGGTTTTTTCTCTGTGTAGCCACTGGCTGTCCTGGAACTCACTCTGTAGACCAGGCTGGCTGCCCTCGAACTCAGAGATCAACCTGCCTCTGCCTCCCAAATACTGGTGGTTAAAGGCAAGTGACACCATGCTGGGTTTTTTTTGTTTTTTTTGTTTTTTTTGTTTTTTTTTTTTTTTAATTGAGACAAGATGCTATGGCTTGGAACTTATTATGTAAACCAGCTCTTCTCAATGTGTGGGTCAAGACCCTCTTAGGGGTCAAATGACCCTTTCACAGGGTCACACATCAGATATCCTGCATATCAGATATTTACATTATGATTCATAACAGCATCAAAATTACAGTTGTGAAGTAACAATAAAATAATGTTATGGCTGGGGGTCACTACAACATGAGGAGCTGCATGAAAAGGTCACTGCATTAGAAAGTGAATCGTAAACCAAACTAACATCAAATTTGCCCCAACTTCCTGGCTTCTGCTTCTTCTTCATATTGGGAATTACAGGCATGCATCACCTCCTGGGCCAGGCTAGATCATTTGATAGAAAGGTTCATTAAAAGTTAGGCTCATGGCTATGGTAGCACAGGGAAAAGATAGTTTAAAATCAGCCACGGAAGTCTGGTATGGTGTCACAGGCTGTAATCCCAACACTTGGGAGGCAGAGGCAGGTGGGTCTCTTTGTTTTCCAGGCCAGCATGAGGATCGTAAGTTCAAGGCCAGCCTAGGTTACATAGCAAGGCTATTTCTCAAAGACAACAGAAAGCAAATCAAAACAAAAATAAATTTAAAACAGCGAACTAGAAGATGGGCAAGGGCCAGGGTCCATCTAAGTTTTTAGCACAAACATCTGGGTGTCCTCGATGGTGGAGGTGCAGATTGCAGTGACTTCTGGCAACAATGTGTGATAGTGGGCAAGGGATACTGCGTGTCAAGAGGCACTCATGCATTCGGAAGCCCAGTTTCCATGGCGTCTTGGTCAGGCAGGCATAGTTATCACCCTCCCAAAGCTGAGCTATCATCCCAATTATCGTCATAGACTGTCTGGTACGCCCCATGCCCCCCAGACTTATCAGGAATTATGCTTCCTGGCGTAGAAATACTGCCCAAAAGCCAAGGGCGAGACTGGCATCTCACAGGGTACGACAGGGTCTTACGCATCCTGAGTTTTTTTATATGTACCCGAGCGTGATCTTGAACTCTTTTTGTTTTTCGAGACAGGGTTTCTGTGTAGCTTTGGAGCCAGTCCTGGAACTTGCTCTGTAGACCAGGCTGGCCTCAAACTCACAGAGATCCTCCAGTCTCCGCCTCCCAAGTGCTGGGATTAAAGGCGTGTGCCACCACCACCTGGAAGTCAACTTGAACTTTTGATCGACCTGCCTCTATCTCCTGAGTGCTGGGACTGCTACAGCCCTGTGTCGTCACCATCTGTTCTAGGGCTTGACCTCCAGGTGTTGTGAGTGCTATGAAAACCCTATCAAGTGGCCACATCCCCTATTATATCATCCTGTGAGTTCCGTGGCTTACATGGTCACAGTCCCTGGCTCCAATCCTTGTCACCTCTTTTTTTGCCTACACTCCAGGTCCCAAACCTATCCCCTTACTTGGTGCAAGCTGTTGTGGAATATTAGTTTAAGATGTGCTACATTCCTTTATGCTGTGGAACATTTGCTTAGTGATGCAAAGAGGAGCTGCATTCTTTTTATGTTGCATTTGTTTAACTCTGTGAAGCTGAGGTTACTTTGCCTGCCTAAAACACTTAATTGGTCTAATAAAGAGCAGAATGGCCAATAGCGAGGCAGGAGAGAGAAAAAGGGCTGGCAGGCAGAGAGAATGAATAGGAGGAGAAATCTAGAGGAGAGGGAGGCATGAGAAAAGGAGAGAACACCAGGAGCCAGCTAGCCAGCCATACAGCCAGCCACGGGGTAAGAAGGAAGGAAAGAAAGATATAGAAAAAGGTAAAAAGCCCAGAGGCAACACTAGAAACAAATCAAGCTAAGGCCGGGCATTCATAGGTAAGAATAAGTTTCTGGGTATTTATTTGGGAGCTGGGTGCTGGGTCCCCAAAGAGTAGAGTAAAACAAAACAACAAAAGCAACTCCAGCAAGTGTCCCGCTTTTATCTCGCCGACGCAGGTCCACAGCGTTTATTGACCCAGGTCTTCTTATTCTAGTTGCTGGGGCTACAGCATGAAAACAGGTCCTCATTTTGTCAGCTTTCAGGGACCTTTCTCAGAGTGGTGAAACCACAGGCCACGGGCACCCACAATTTGGTCTGAGAACCGTGGCAGCTCCTGGTTGTATGTAAATTCCATCATTTGTGTGGGGCTATTTTTCTCCGGATCTTGTATCTGTATCCTATTCTCAGAGGTTCTCTCTGAACCTACAGACCCGTGCCTCCTCCCTGGGATCCCATGGGTCCTGGTTTCCTCCTCCCCTGCTCTGCCGGCTTTAGGCTGACAGTCTTTGACAGTGAGGCCTCCTACCATTGGCTGGAAGCAGGGCAGGCAGAGATGCTCCGTGCTCGGAATCCCCAGTGTGAAGGGCGCATTTAGCGGTGGCCGTGGGAATCTCCCGGAAGCGCCTGCTTCCTATGCAAGGTGATGGGGACAGTGCGGGGGAGGGACCTATTCAGAGAGAGCTGGGAGCTGCAGCGCCTCCAGCGCTGGGAGCGCTGTGATCTCCGCCTTACTGGAACCCGGTGTGTAACGGTGCCTGCTTGGGGTCGCTTCCGTTTTAGAACACTGGGGTGCGAATGCTCCCCCTCGCTCAAGGAGCAGGGCAAGGTGGGGCGCTCAGCCGGGGTACCCGGGTCTCACCTGGTCACCATGAGTAACCAGGCGCGGACCCCTGCTCCCTCCCCAGCCGGGGCAAACACCCCGTCCCGGACACCAACTCCCATCCGAACCGCGACCCCAGTCAGAGCCTTGAACCCGGCTCCCGTCCGAACTTCCACTCGGATCCCTGTCTCGACCCCGGCCCACAATCAGACTCCGGTCCGAACCTCAACCCGGGTCCGGGGTGCCGCCCGGGTCATGATCCCTCCTCCAATCCGGTTCCCAACCCCAGCCCCAACCCCAAGCTCAATTCCAACCCCAACCCCAACCCCAACCCCAACCCCGGCCCCAACCCCAACCCCAACCCCAACCCCGGCCCCAACCCCAACCCCGGCCCCAACCCCGGCCCCAACCCCAACCCCAACCCCAACCCCAACCCCAACCCCAACTCCAACCCCAACCCCGGCCCCAACCCCGGCCCCGGCCCCGGCCCCGGCCCCAACCCCAACCGCAGCCCCAACTCCTGCTCCAGCCCGGTCCCCAGCACCGGTGCGAACTCCAGCACCGGTGCGAACTCCAGCACCGATGCGAACTCCAGCACCGGTGCGAACCCCAGTATTGGTGCGGACCCCAGCACCGGTGCGGATCCCCGCACCAGTTCGGGCCCCGAAACTAGCACAGGAGTCCTCGCCGAACTCGGCCTCACCCGTGGCTCAGCCCTCTTCTTCCAGGCGTGCTAGTTCTCTCTGGAAGGATCCTAGGCAGGAACCCTCCACCTACAGCCTAGCAGAGGCCATCCAGGGTCCCCTTCCGGGGCTCATTGCCACAGCCTCCAAGACACTGGACTCCGTCCGGGACTACACCCCTCAGTTAGACGCCTTGGCTTCCGACGCCGTGGCCTCCAGTGCATTGGACCCCACTCCGGACCCCATCCCCGGACTACAGTTCCTGGCCACTCAGCTGAAGGAGGCTTCTGCTCTGAATCAGCTCTCCACACTTTCCCCATCACCCAGCCTCATCTCCACCAAGGAGGTCCCCTCGACCAGCGAGAACTTCCCAAAGGTTAACAGGATTTTGATTCGTGTGACATACTGGTGAGGACCCCCCACCTACCGATGAGGCTGAAGCAGGGGTGCTGGGGCTCAGGGATGTGCTGGCCTGGGTGCGCCCTAAGCAGGGAGGCAGATCCGCGGAGCTCTGACTCCCACTTGTCTGGGGTTAGAAAACTATGTTCAGCTCCCCACCCCGGCACTCGGCTTCCTCCATTCACTCCCGCACAACTCCTGTGATTTCTGACTTTGATCTTCATTCCATCGTTCATTCACTCCCAATTGAATGTTTATTGCCTTTGAGCTTCATTCATTCTCTCCTATACCTTCAAACATTTGTACGAATAACTGAGCTGCGTTCATTTGCTTTTTAACAATTCATCGATGGGCCTTTCCCACCCCGGCAGCCAGACCAAATTCATGATGAGTCCTGCCTCTCAACTTCATGCAGGCATCCATCCACTCTCATTCATCATCCATTCCTATGCCTGGCAGTAGCACTGACCTATGCTCGCTGGCTCTAACCTGCATTCTCATCCATCCATCCGATTGTCTACTGATTCCTATGACTGGAAATCCCCATTCCTCCCTTCGCTGCACTCTGAGGGTCCTGACTGGTCCACTGCTCCTGGAGATGGTCTGCTGAACCGCCTCACTTGCTTTGGCTCCTGAGCAGGCGAGGATGTAGTAAGACAGCTGAGAAACAAGATCTGGAGAGCCTGGATGCAGCTCTCAGGGGCTTAAGCAGTGACAGGGGACGGGTTGAGTAGGCCTCGGTCAGGGCTGTCTTCCCCATGCCTCTCCTGCTCCGGAAGACTCCCGGTCGTTTTCCTTCCTCTGGCTCCGCCAGGCCATTTTGATCGATCAGCTCATTCTGACTCCTCCTGGCGTGTTTTTCTTCTCTCATCAAGCTTGGTCCCCTGCACTCTCCCTTCTCTCTCCATTCCTCCTCCTCCTCCTCTTTATCCTCTTCATTTTCTTAGAGAGGGGTTTCTCTGTGTAGCCCTCCCTGGCTGTCCTGGAACTCACCATGTAGCCCAGGGTGATGTGCTAGTGTGTAGGGCAGGCACCAGGCCACAGCTAGGATGTGCAGGAAGACATGTGGGAGGGTCGGTCGAGGCCTCACTGAGGAGGTGACGTGTAGGAAAGAAGAACTATGCACATCCCGGGGAAGGGATATTGTGCAGCTGCCTGCAGTGCCAAGGTCCCGAGGCAGCACAGCTCAGTGTGGGTGCTGCTGAGAGGCCAACCAGAAGGGTTGTATAGCTGGACAAGGTGGGGACAAGGGAGGAAGAATGGGGACAGTTTTGTAGCCACTTAAGGACTATGAGGAGGGTGGTGGCTTTTCCCCCTGAGCTGGTACCATGGGCGGGTGGGGTGCGCCAAGCAGGGCAGGGAAGGGGTCTGACTCAGGCTCACTGCCACTGTGATGTCTCCCTCATCTCTCGCACTTCTCCCCGTTCCCTCTGCTTCCAGTGGCCTCTGAAGCTATGGCCTTCGGGTGAGTCGTTTCTTATAACGGAGCATGTGATGCGAGGACTGGAAGGGGGTCCCTGTTTCCTGTCCTGTGACCCCATGACCCCATCTTTTCCCTCTCAGTACATTCTTCTGAGAAAGGCCCTGGAACATCAATTTCCAAACCTTCTGGAGTTTGTAAGTGTTCTGGTACCCTGGGGAGAAGGAGTGGTCAGGGTTCCCAGTCCCCTGAGGGTTTGGAGGAGCTCTCCCAGCCTCCTCCACCCTCAACATTCCCTTGCCAGGAGGAGGAAAGAGCTTCCCAGATAACAGGGGAGTTTGAAGTGTTTGTGGACGGGAAGCTGGTCCATTCCAAGAAGGTGATTCTGGACAAGAGGGCTGGAAGGGATCAGAAGGTAGGGGTGGGGGTACTGGGAGGATGGCGTCATGTCTGGACCCTTTCTCCTCCGTACCCAGAAAGGTGATGGGTTTGTGGATGAGTCCTGTATGAAGAAACTTATTGGCATCATCGATGAGGAGATCAAGAAAAGGTAGCAGCAAAAATGGGGTTGGAGACGAGTGTGGCGGGACGGAAGGCCCAGAGGAGGAGTGAAGGTGAGTGAGCAGCACCCAGACCTCCTGCAGCTCAGCCGACCTCACCTTAAAATCACGGCACATCACAGCTTTACATTGGGGGTGCACATGCATGCCAAGGCATATGTGTGGAAGTCGGAGTCTCTTCCTCCACGGTGGGGCTTCTGGGGATTGAACTCAGGTCACTAAAGTTGGCATCAGGCACCTTTACTCAGTGAACTTTATTGCCAGCCCCTCCCCCGTTCCCCCTTTGAGAGAGTCTTCAGCCCAGGTAGTCCTAGAAGCCCTTGTGCAGTTCAGGCTGCCTTTGAACTGGCAGCCATCTTCTTGCCTCAGCTTCTTAAGTGTTGGGATTGCAGGTCTGAGCCTCTCCCCCCCCTTCAATTCTTTATACACTCACCGCTTTTTGGAGACAGGGTATCACGTAGCTCAGGATGGCCTCAAATGTTACCAAGCTACTGATGCCTCCATCTCCCAGTTGCTGGGGCTTACAGGTGTGCCCGCCATCCCCAGTTCATTAGGTTGGGGAGTGACGTCAGAGCCTTGTGCTGGCCAAACAAGATTTTGCCAGCTGGACCGAATCCTCACCCCCTCTTTGCCTCATCCCTCCTGCCTCCCGGCTGTGCCTGAGATTGGCCTGGGCCTCACACAGAGCTGCAGCCATAGTCCTTCCCCCCTTTCTTATTTCGAGGTCAGTTCCTCCTTAAATGACCCAGGCTAACCTTGGGTTTGTAATCCTCCTGCCTCAGCTTTCTGTTAGCTTGGATGGCAGGCCAGCAACACTAAGCCTGGTTTGCTAATGGGATTATGGAGACAGTTCCATGAGAGGACTCTCAGAGTGATGGGAAAGACGTGGCCCTGTGAATGTTGTCTTAGCTTCTGGCTGTAGAGCTGCGCACCCACTTTTTACATTTATGATGGGTGTGATAGCGCATGCCTGGAGAGCTGGCATTCAGGAGGCTGAGGCAGGAGGAATGAGGTGAGTTTGAGGCCACCGTGGAGTGCACAGAGAGGCCCTGTCTCAAAACAACAAAACTAACAGAAGCTAAAAAACATCAAAACTCCAGTTTTTAGCTGCCCCAGGCACATGTCCGTGGCTCAACAGTGGCCTGAGGCTAGTGTATTGGGTTAGGTTAATCTGTATTGGATTGTAGATAGGGCACAAAATCAATCCAGAACTGTCTAAATCAATCAGTAGCATTATTCTATGACATTAAAAGATGTCTTCAATAATTTACATACCATTGATGCTTGGGTTTCTCCTTGGATTTGTCAGGGATGGACCCCAGGGATTTGGCTTCATAAGCAGGGCCTCTACCACTGAGCCACGCCCCAGCCCCTCACTGGGGATTCTAGGCAGGGGCTCTACCACTGAGCCATGCCCCAGCCCCTCACTGGGGGATTCTAGGCAGGGGCTCCACCACTGAGCCACACCCCACCCCCTCACTGGGGGATTCTAGGCAGGGGCTCTACCACTGAGCCACACCCCACCCCCTCACTGGGGGATTCTAGGCAGGGGCTCTACCACTGAGCCATGCCCCAGCCCCTCACTGGGGGATTCTAGGCAGGGGCTCTACCACTGAGCCATGCCCCAGCCCCTCACTGGGGGATTCTAGGCAGGGGCTCCACCACTGAGCCACGCCCCAGCCCCTCACTGGGGGATTCTAGGCAGGGGCTCTACCACTGAGCCACGCCCCAGCCCCTCACTGGGGGATTCTAGGCAGGGGCTCCACCACTGAGTCCCTTGCTGGTACATCCTAAGAAAGCACTTCACTTCTGAGCCTGATATTGGAAGTTTTTGTTTCTAGACTTTGGGAACTAATAAGTACTTGACGTTGGCCTGAAACTTAAGGAAACTTAAGGTTGTCTTGCCCCAGCTCCTACGTGCTGGGATTAAGGGATGGGCTGCCACTTGGTTCTAATGGACAAGTGTTAAAATGGGAATAGGAGATACCTGAAAAAGGACTGAATGTCTTCATTGAGGCAAGCAGCATGTTAGTTCTGAATGCTCGGCCTAGCTTAGGCTCATTACTGGCTAGCTCTTTAATTTAAATTAACCTGCTTCTCTTCATCTACTTTTTGCCTCGGGCTTTTTACCTTTCTTCTGTATATCTTACCTTCTGTATATCTTATTGCTTCTCCCATCTAGCTGGCTGATGGCTGCCTGGCTTCTGGCCCCAGGCATCTCCCTCCTTTCCTCCTCCTTCTCTTGTTCCTCTTCTGAGCTTAGATTTCTCCTCCTAACTATTCTCTCTGCCTGCCAGCCCTGCCTATCCTTTCTCTGCCTAGCTATTGGCTGTTCAGATCTTTATTAGACCAATCAGGTGCCTTAGGCAGGCAAAGCGAAAGAAATGCAACACATCTTTTCATAATTCAACAAATGCAGCATAAACAAAAGTAACACATCTTTACACGGTGTCAACAAATGCAACACATCTTTTACCCAGTTAAAATAATATTCCACAGCACATCATACATCTAAAATCCAGTCAAGGGTCTCAAAAATATCTTTTTACACCTGGCCATGGTGGCTTGTGCTTGTAATCCCAGCAGTGGGTAAACTGAGGCAGGAGGCGCCTCACTGGAAGTTTGAGGCCAACATGGGCTCTGTAGACAGTTCCATAGAGCATTTCTCTAGAAACCCCAAAGTGGGGGAGGGCTAAGGAGTTGGCTTAGAGAGTAAGAACACTGCTTATGAAAGCAAAGGAACCTAAATTCAAATCGCCTAGCACTCATGTATAGAGTTGGGCATGGCCATGTGTTCTGTAACTGTAGTGTTTGGGCTGCAGGCAATGTAGATGCCAGGATCTCATTGCCAAGTCAGTCTAATTGAGATTGTGAGCTTGGGATCCTGTGTCAAAAATAGGATGGGGCGGGGCGGGGGTGGGGTGGGTTGGGGGGGGATGGCTCAGGGATTAAGCACTGTGCTGCTCTTGCAGAGGACCCAGTTTGTTCTCCAGCAACCACACGGTAGCTCACAACCATCTGTAACTCCAGTTCCAGGGGATCCAACATCTCCTGGCTTCTGCAGCTGCTAGGCATGCTCGTGGTACGGACACATGTGCCAGTAAACACGCATACATGCAAAACACAGACAAGTAAATCTTAACAAAAAACTGGGAGGAGTGAGAAAAAATACTCGACACCTGCCTCTGGCCCCTATATGTATGTGCACAGGCACACAACACATGCATCCACACACACAACTACACACACACCACACGTGTCAATCACAAAAGGGCTGGGCATGTCGCTCACTGGGAGAATGCTTGCCTAGTGTGCAGGAAGCTGTGGGTTTGGTGCCTAGCACTGTGTAAGGGGGTCCACCTGTGCTGGGGAGGTGGAGGCAGGAGGCTCAGTGACTGGAGGCCATGTTGGACTTCATATATATTTGGCGGAAGATGCCCTCCGTGTATATATGGATTCAGTAATGCGGTCACAGACTGCCTTAGAACACTAAGCTCTACAGAAACACTAGTCTTCGTATGGGGAATGGTTACTGTTTTGTCTCTCCCTTCCCCTTCTCAGGAACCTCAGCCGGATGATGAGAAGGGCTGAAATGCTGCCAAACCAGGTCCTTTTCTGATGGTGGCTGGGGCTTGGGTGGGGTTGGGAGAGTAAAGAGAATATAATCTGTTTCCCTGTGTTGGCTTCCGACAACGTCCGCCGTCACCACACTCACGCCTAAGGTCTGTGGCAGTCACCTGCTACCGTGCTCTCAGCATCTCCCCCATCTGGTCCAGGACAGACACAGCGTGGGAGGAAGGATGGCGAAGATCATACTCTACCCTTAGAGACTCAGGCGCTGAAGGCTTGGGCCCCAGCTGGGCTGCTTTTGAGAGGTGGTGGAGACAAAAGGAGGTGAGGCCTGGTGGGAGGAAGTGGGGAAATTGGATGTGTGTTCCAGAAGGGGACATTGGGACTCTAGAGCTCTCCTTTCTTGCCTTGTTTTCCTGCTACCATGAGGTGATCCATGATGCACCACCACAGGCCTAAGGTGAAGGGTCACACGGATATGACTGAGGTCTTTCAAACTATGAGCCTTCAAAAATTGCCTTTCCTCCTTGTAAATTGATTGTGTCAAGTATTTCATGACAGTGACAGGAATCTGACTAATACAGCCTCCTTGGGATATAAGGCTAGACCAGCTTGTTACTTCTGTCATGGCTTCTTTTCCAACAGCCTAATTTAAGATGTGTTTGGAAAACTTTTGGTTGTATTGTAATAGTTAAGAGTTGAAACAGGCCAGGCAGTGGTGGCTCATGCCTTTGGTCCCAGCACTTGGGAGGCAGAGGCAGGTGGATCTCTGAGTTCAAGGCCAGCCTGGTTTATAGAGTTTGAGGACAGCCAGGGCTACACAGAGAGACCCTGTCTGGAAAAACCAAAGAGAAAAAGAGAGAGCGAGATCTCTGGAGAAGGTTGCTCTTAGAAGTGTCCCAGCTGAGCAGAAGATCAGCGTCAGCATTCCAACCATCCTGTGTTCATTGGTTTTGTTTTTCTGATGGTCTCACAATATGGTGCCAGGAGAGCCTCAAACTCAGCCATCCTGTCCCAGCTCTCTGAGTGCTGGGATTACAGGTGTGGACTACACTGGCCTCTCGTGACAAAGCTGTTATGAGTCAGTCTGGAAACCATAAAGGAAGAAAGGCTGAGCACATGTGGTCATAAACACTTGCCTTCCGGGCAGAAGCAGGCAAACAGCACTGGAAAGCATGCACCTTGTATTGAAAAGGGGAACTGTGTTACAGGCTTATTGTGTGAGACTAGGTCATGGGGAGGTCGGAGGATACCTTTGGAGGGGCTTGTCCTCTTAGCTTCTTATGGTTCCAGCTTTCTCGCAAGCTCTTTACATGCTGAGCCATCTTGCCAGCCCTGTGCTAAATTGCTCAGGCTGGACTGAACTCTAGAATCGAGACCATTTTATTGTTTGAGGATCTCACGAGTCCCGGCTGTCCTGGAACTTACATAGATCAGGTTGGCCCCAAACTCACAGGGATCTGCTTGCTTGTGTCTTGAATGCAGAGATTAAAGGAATGTACCAGTACAGTTGGGCTTGCTTGTCTCAGCCTCCCAAGGTTTTAGATCGAAGGTGTGTGTCATCACACCCATCGAGGACTAACTCTTTGTGGACTTGTAGACAAAGGACCTGGAATGTAGCAGTAGAGCAGGGGTAGCATGTGTAAAAATTCAGGTTCCATTTTCAGCATTTGGTGAAAGATAGGTGGTTCACAGAAAAATAAAACCAAATGGCCATTACACATGGAAAACAGCGCCTCCCGCCCTGTAGAGAAATGCAAACACAACTGATCATGCTAAGTGCATGTTCACAGTGAGGAGTTTGAAGGATTGGGCTGGGTGTAGAGAAACAGGCACATGCGTCCATGAGCAAATGGAAGTAAACAGAGGCCTGGAGAGGGCTGGGAATACCCGAAAAATGCCAACCCCTTTGCCCTTTAACTGATTCCATGAAAAGAGCAAGCACACACGTGCACAGAACATTACAAAAACAATGCTAAGCCCAACGACTCCAATGACACACACCCAGAGTCCCAGAACCGGGGGGGGGGGCAGACCAGGAGTTGTCTTTGCCAAAAACACACAAAAGCTATGCATGAGGCAGAAAGGAGTAGGAACTGGTCTAACAAGAAGTTGCAGAACTAACAGAGACTGTTGGAGGAGAAGGGCAGCTGCCTGTAACTCTAGTCCTGGAGATCCCATACCCTCTTCTGGCTCCTCAGTTTCTTGTTGCACCCACGTGGTACAGAGGTACTCATGCAAGCGCATACATTTTTAAAAGAACAAAATCATTTTCAAACAATCCAGATGCCCAGAAGACATCGAGCTCATTAAATATGTTAAGATACATCCATGAATCGCAGTCATTAAAAAAAGGCAAGACACAACATAGAATTACTTCCAATATAACTGAAAATACAAAAACCCCAAGATGCCGATACAGATACATACTATCGATTTTTTCTTTTTTTCTTCTTTCTTTTTAACATTGCATGTGTGTGTGCATGAGTGGCGGTCACAAGAAATAAGAGTGTGTTCTTACACCACACAGGCTCAGCAGCAGACACTTTTAACCACTGAACCACGTGCTGGCCCTACCTTGATTCAAAAGGACCTGGAATGTAGCAGTAGAGCAGGGGTAGCATGTGTAAAAATTCAGGTTCCATTCTCAGCATCCAGGATTAGAGGAAGAGAACTAGGATGGTGTCAACTTCTATATGCATTAGAAAATGACTTTGAAAACCCTACAGCGAACAACCAATCTCCCCACCCCTCCCCACCCCAAATCACTACGGATGCTTGCTTAGACAGTTTTCATTTTGGCAGAGAGAAAAGTTGAACTTCCCAAAGCATCTTTGCTACTTCTGCAACTTGTGACTGTACACCTATCATTTAGCTATGAAACCTATTCCCACATGGATACAATGAACACATGGTCTTGAGAAATATTCATCTCACACATACACGATTTTCCCTATCTGAATATTTACAACTTGTCTACAGAACATCAAACACAAGAATTAACAGCACATCGAGCCTGACCCCTCAGTTCTGAAGTGCAAGTTGTCTTCATAGCCTTCTGACGCCAGTAGAACCCAGGAACAACCCTGGCTTCTCCCAGTATCTGTTGATTTCTCGGTTCTTTTCTTTTTTCCATTGGTAATTCTTAGACTTCATCTTTGCAAAAACCATCCTTCTTTACAGTGCAGCAACCTTGAGCTTCCACCAATGCAGGGGTGAAAAAAGATCGCTAACGGCCACAAGGCGGAAGTCAGCACAATCTTTGCCACCCACCCAGCTTCAAGCCTCGAGGGTTCGCCTCTTTCTGGTCCTGCTTCGCTCCACCCTGCCCATGCCCTATACTCCGCTTGGACTTCCTAAGAGTCACCTGACTTCCTGGCCACCAATCTCTTTTTTTTTTAAAAAGACAGTGTCTCCTGTAGCTCAGGCTGGCTGGCCTCCAACTCGCTACGCAGCCGAGGATGACCGTGAACTCCCGATCCTCCGGCCTCCTCCTCCCCCCCCAACCCCCGAGGGCTGGGATTAGAGGTCAAGGCCACCACTCAGTCGGCGGTGGGGCCGCGGGCGTCGGAGGCGGTGAGCGCCAGCGTGAAGGCGCGGGCGTCCGAGTCCATCTGCGGGGGGTTGGCGTCGAAGGCCGCCTCCCTGGCCCTGCAGCCCTCCACGAACAGCCGGCGGCGCTCCTCGATGTCGCGGAGCAGCCGGGTGGGGATCAGGGGGTTGGTGTGCAGGTAGTGTTGGAACATCCGCTGCTCGTGCAGCTCTAGAAGGCGGAGCGGCGCGTGGACGTGCGGCACGGCCATCAGGCCCGCCACGCCGGGGAGTGGCCTGGGAAGCGGGCCCGGGCCGGGCGCCATGAAACGCGCGGCTGCGGCCAGCGGGTCTTCCTGGGCCTCGGGGACCCGGCTGCCTCCGCCCACTCCCCCCTGCAGGACGTCGCCCAAGACCCTGCTCTCTCCCGGCAGCTCGGACATCGCCGATCGTTGAGTCCCTTAGGGTCACCAGACAGCGCCGAGCCGAGGAGCGCTGGGAACCCGCGCCAGCGGCAGTGAGCCCGTGCGCACGCGCGGGCTTCGGCGCGCTGGAAAGCGGAGTGCACGCGCAGGCACCGTGCGCGGACCTCTGTCGCCCTCTAGCGGTGCCATTACTTCCGCGGCCGCCTGAGGCTCTGGACTAAGGGGGTTCCATCCCGTACTTTTTAAACATTATTTTTGTTTTGCTTGAGGCAGTGTCTCACTACGTAGCCTTGGCTGGCCTCATATATATGCTCAGAGATCTACCGGCTTCTACGTCCAGAAAACTGGAATTAAAGGCCGGCGGCACCACGCCTTACTAATTTCTTATTTTAAAAAAAAATGTGTATGGGTGTTTTGTCACATATCTGTATACGTGCACCATGTTTGCCTGGGTTCCGCGGGGGCCAGAAGAGGGCATCTGATCCCCTGGAACTGGAGTTACAAGGTGGCTCTGAGCCACCACACCGGTGCTGGGAATTGAACCTGGGTCCTGTGCAAGAGAAAGTGCTCTTAACCTATCACCTGTTTTCTTGGTATGTGTAAAACAGAGCTGAGTGCCTGTGTAGGTCAAGGTCAACTGCGGAGCTAGTTCTCTCCACCCCTATGTGGGCCTGGGGTGCTGAACTCAGGTTGCTAGTCTTGCTTGACAAGCTCTTTACCTCCTGTGCCATTCCTCTGGCTCCTGTGCGACATTTGTTTTAATTTTGTGTGTGCGTGCTTGTGCAAGCCATGGCGTGGGGACAGAGATGAGAATGTGACTTTTAGCAGTCAGTTTGGTCCTACCGTGTGGAACTGAACCTAGATTTTCAGGTTTGGTAGCAAGCACCTCTACACAGGGATCCATCTGGCTGATGTATTTTCTCAAGTCTCAGGAAAAGACATTCATTTTCTGCTCCCCTCACGGCTCACATAGCCATCTCCCTTGGAACTCCAGGTGGCCTCTCTTCACCAGTCAGAGACGCCTCATTTACTTGAGTGTAATACACTGTGGTCTTGGAGTTTTCCCTCGGTTACAACTGCCAATCATCATCTAAAAGAATATACAAGAGAGCTCTCTCTGGTGGCGCACACCTGCAAATCCCAGAATTTGGGAGTCATCCGTGTCTACATGGCAAGTTCTAGGCCAGTCAGGGCTAGGTGAAAACCTGTCTGAAGCCATTCGCATCCAAAGGCCCAGTTTCTGGCTGAAATGCAGCTGTACCACGGTCTTTTAATAATCTCTGCACCTTCCTTCTTGTGCCTTTGATGAATTCAGGCTCCACCAACCTGTTAACACTGTAGCAGTCGAGCCTGGGGCTCAAGCTTATAATTGTAGCTACTCAGGAAGACAACATTTAAGGCCAGCTGAGGCTACAGAGTTGAATTCAAGGCTAGTCTGGGCAACTTTGTAACTTTGTAAATAAAAGTAGGGTCAGGGGCCAAGGGATGCCTCAGTAGGTAAAGGTGATGATGTCTTGCTTGGGCTATGACCCTGGGATCACATGGTGGAAGGAAAACCAACTTGTGCAAGCTGTCTCCTGACCCTATGCATCCTGTGACATGTGCACACACACTGACTGGGTATAGCTCAGTGGTGATGATCTGGAGAGACGCTGAGGCAGGAGGAACTCTATGAGTTCCAAGCCAGGCACGGCTATACAGTGATACACGCCCATCAATCTCTCTCTCTCTCTCTCTCTCTCTCTCTCTCTCTCTCTCTCTCTCTCTCTCTCTCCTCTCTTTCTCTATTATTGTGTGCTCGTGAGTGCACACACACACACACACACATACACACACAGCTTGTTAGTAAATTTGAAAAATAGAAAGTTCATGTTGTATTAGTTTTTCTCAACATGATTTCATAATTCATCATGGTGGATCTGACATAGCCTAAGATCACTTTCATAAGTTATTTTGTTTTGTTTTCTGAGACAGGGTTTCTCTATGTAGCCCTGGCTGTCCTGGAACTCGATATGTAGACCAGGCTGGCCTTGAACTCAGAGATCTGCCTGCCTCTGCCTCCTGAATGGTGGAAATAAAGGCATGGGCCATCACTGCCCAGCAGATTCTGATTTTTTGGACAGTCTTGCTACATAGCACAAGTTGGTGTTGTGGCATCTCACCTTGCCAGTGAACTTGTGTTAGTGGCCACGCCACTAGTGGGCGTGGTTTCAGGTGCGGATGTGACCCTTTTAAGGTAGAAGAGCTGTGAGGCTCTCTCTGGGGTCGCTGAGAGCTCCAGAAGGTCAGAGACTGCATCTCTTGGGGCAGGAAGGCAGCGGTGGTTATTTACCCTTATCTGTGTAAGTTGGCCTCCAATTGAGCATCTTCCTGCCTCTGTCTCCACTGTGCTGTGCTGAGATTACAGGTGTGTACCCAGTCCAGCATGCTCATAGCCCCAAGAAGAGGCCTTTGACAGAGCCCAACCACCTTTCTTAAGAAGTTTTCTCCTAGATGTGTGCTTATGTTTCTACATGAATGTGTATTGGGGTGACCTTGGAGGCCAGAGGACTGACATCCAGGATCCCTTGACTGAGCCGTAAGGGCTCCTACCAGCAGAGTCCTCTCTCAAACCCCATCCCAACAGCTATTCCTTTAGTTTCTTTTTATGCATATGTGTTTTGCTTGCATGTATGTATGTGCACCACATATGTGCTTGGTTCCTGTGCAGGACAGAATAGGATATCAGATCCCCTGAAACTGGAGTTACAAATGTTCATGACTGAGCTGCCACGAAGGTGTTAGGAATTGAACCTGGGTCCTCTGCAAGAGCAACAATGCTCTTAATCATTGAGCCATCACTCCAACATCATCCATCCTTACACACACACACACACACACACACACACACACACACACACACACGAGAGAGAGAGAGAGAGAGAGAGAGAGAGAGAGAGAGAGAGAGAGAGAGAGAGAGAATGACTATAGAGAGAACTTTAATCAATCGTGATCACTCACCACATTATGCTGGATGGAGCTAATAAAGAGATGTCAGAGGGCAGACAGATGGCTCAGGTGTTCTGGTCGATGTGATAAAACACCCACCAAAACAAAGGTCACAGCCCATCTTGGAAGGAAATCTCGGCAGGAACCCAGAGGCAGGAGCTGAAGCAGAGGCCATGGAGGGCTGCTGCTTATGGCTTTCTCTTCTGGCTCGTTCAGCTACTTTGTCTAGAGAGGACTGCCTATGGTGGGCTGGGCCTTGCTCCATCAGTTGGCAATGAAGGAAATGCCTCATAGACTTACCCATGGGCTGATATGCTAGAGGTAATTCCTCAGTTGAGGCCCCTCTCTCTGGGTAAATCAAATTGACGATCAGGATCGGTTTTACACTGTGCAGCCATGAGGGCCTGAAAAGCAGCTCTCAGCACCCTTGGAAAAAGCTGCACCTGGTCACATATTTACAACCCCACCCCGGTGGGAGGTAGAGAAGGAAGGAGGCCACCAGCCTAGCCCCAGGTTCCGTGAGAGACTGTCTCAGGGCAAGTGAGAACGCCTGACATCCTGCTCTGGCCTCTGCATATAAGCACATGGACACACATGCCCACGGTTGAGAGCACTTGTTGCTCTTGCAGAGGACCTGGGTTTTGGTTCCTAACACCTATATAGTGACTCATAACTCTATAATTCTACTTCCAAAGGATCCAGTGCCCTCTTCTGAGGTACTGCACACACATGGTGTACATACATAAATGCAGCCAACAGCTCACACATATTAAAGATAAACAAAATCTTTAAAGTAGAAGACTCAGTATCTCAAAGATAGCAGTTATCCCTGGGTTGTATGTAATATGGATCTAATAAAAAGTTTTTTGTTTTTTTTTTGTCTGAATTGTAATAATGTTGTGTGTGGTAGTTCATGCCTTTAATTCCAGCAACTGGGAGGCAGAGGCAAGTGGACCTCTGAGTTGGAGACCAGCCTGGTCTACAGAGTGAATTCCAGGACAGCCAGGGCTACACAGACAACCTGTTTCAACACTGCTCCCCTGCCCCCAGTAAACATGAGCAAAAATAACCAGAAACCATGAGCGGGTTCAGCATCAGAAAACCCAGAGCTCTCGTTAGCTCATTTGTTATGTGAAAGGTGGAACCTTATACTATTACTCCTCTGAACAAATCCCAAATGGTTCAAGACAAATGAAATCCTAAACACACGCCAAGGAAACCAGAATTTAAAATCTTGCACAATTTAGGGAAAACAGGATAAATAATCCAGGCAGGTATGATGACTCTGTGGGTACCACACAAGCCTGGTGATCAGAGTTTGAGTCCCTGAACCCACATCAAGGATAAATATGAAAATTTTAAGAAAAGCCAGCCAAATAACTGGAAAAATATATTTGTAACTCATATCATAAACCGTTGTCATACCTAATGCCACTAATACGTAGTCAATTACTATAGTCAAATTATTGAGGGGAGAAATGGATAAAGAATGTGGACAGTCAGCTGGGTGGTGGTGGTGCACACTTTTAATCTTAGTACGAGGCCGAGGCAGGCAGATCTAGAGTTTGAGGCCAGCCTGGTCTACCGAGTGAGTTCCTCGACAGCCAGGGTGACACAGAGAAACCCTGTCTCAAAAAAACAAAACAAAAAAGAATGTGGACAGTCATGTGAGGAAAAAAAGTTGGTTTTCTTGGTTTAGGGGGCCAGACCCAGAGACTTAATTATGTAGTCTAGGCAGGGGCTCTACCACTGAGCCACGCCCCAGCCCCTCACTGAAGTTAGTGTGCTATCACTAGTCTATTCTAGGCTAGTGTGTTATAACTGACATGTTTCCAGGCCCCTTTTCATTCTTAAATGAAAAGATTCCTTACAGTAAAAACCTTAAAACTGATATACCTTTCTTCTACCATCAGCTGGTGAGCCCTACACATGTGATGGTTGAGCACACTGGGTAGGCAATCAGCAAACACCCATTTACCAATCACTGGTGGGACGGAAGGTTAACAAAGGCAAACTTCTGGCTCAGGAGTGCTACTTCTAGAAGTCAGACTACAGACATTACCTAGAACAAAAAGCCTAAGCAGCAAGTGAGATGCACCATCAATTTTATGGAAACTTAAAGAAAAAAAAAATGATTTGTAACACCATCAAGCATAAGACGGATTCCAACTTGAGATGGTAAACATGAAAAATGCATTTCGTTCAGATCCAATGCAGAGCCAGGTGGTATTCAGACGACGAGGGGGCTTTTATACTGCCAGGAGAAAAGGATTCCAAACAGCCCAACCCGCCATCAGCATTACAGCCTAACCACACAATGCAAAGAGATACAGCTTTAAGGAGTAAATACACTGGTCGGGAAGGTTCTTCAAGATGTTTTCTTAATAAAATCACAATATGTAAACCAAAATATGTCAACTTTGAATGAAATAAAAAATAAATAAATAAATAAACATACACTGTGTATACATAATGAAATTAGGAAGGAAACTGACTTCATGGGAAGGAAGCATTAGGTATGGAGACGAGGAGGGAAGGACGAAAGACTCCAGTCTTCGTATTCTTCGGGCTTATGAATAGATGACTTACAAAAAAAAAAAACAACTTTGGGAAATGGGAAACAGAATTCCAGAAATTTGATAATCTTTAAAACACCATTTATCACATACTATATACAATATTTATGATGCTTGCCATTCCCAACGTCCCAGAAACACAAATCAGTCTTACACTCTACACTCTCGTTGACTCTTACATGAAGAGAAGGCAAGCTCTGGAAAGGTCAAGTTCTTGACAGAAACTGGGTCCTAAAAGCAGTTTTAACTCTTCATGTTGATCTTCTTCCATCGTGAGCGAAGTCTACCCCTGGCAATTTTCTAAGTCTCAAATTTTTTACAAAACCATCCTTTACTCACTGACGAAGCCACGTGAATGGGCGTTTTCCGGAACACAAGAAACTCTCAACCGATCATAAACTCAAGAAACGTCACAGGAGTCAAACGATGCTTTGGACAATCCCCCCCTCCCCCGATTTTCTGTCGCCTTTCCCCCTCCAACGGTGCACACTGCCTTATTCCCAAGATGCTCTTGACTTCCGAGAACCAAGATGCAGGATGGGGTTTGACTTGGATGCCGAGGTCTTCTTGGTGCCGTGCCCACCCTCGTTCGCCTGCTCACTCTCTGTTGATGAACTTATCGCAACCCAGTTCTTCTATGAGAGGATTGATCACCTCGGACGCAGTCAGGGCTATGGTAAACGTTAGAATGTCAAAATCCACCCTCTGAGGGTTGCGCAGGTACTCTATGTCGAAGGCGGCCTCTCGGGCTCTGCAGGCCTCCACGAAGCGCCGCCGGCGCTCCTCCAGCTCCTGGATCCGGCCCGGGGCGATCGGGTAGTTCTCCAGGTAGTGGCGCAGGAACTGCTGGTAATTGATGCCCAAGACGCTGAGGGGGTGGCGGAGGCGCAGGTACGGCAGCGCCGCCAGCCCGCCCGCCCTGGACCGGGGCCTGCCCTCGGGCGCGTCGTCCTCCAGGGGCTCGCCCAGCAGCCGGGCCACCTCCGCCATCCGGGCTTCCCTGGACGCCGCCGCCACCGGGCCTTCCCGGGCCGCCGCGCCGCCCCGGGCCGCCGCCGCGGGGCCGCCCCGGGCCTCCGCCGCCCGGGCTTCTCGGGCCGCCGCCCCCCGGCCTCCCCTGGCCGCCGCCCCCGGGGCTGCGGGGCCTTCCCGAGCCGCCGCCATCGGGCCCCCCCGGATCTCCTCCGGCCGCGCCGGGCCCGGGAGCGCACGCCGCCCGCCGCCTACCTCGGCCTGCGGGAGCCCGCGGTCGCCGCTCGCCGCGCCCGTCTGCGGGACACTGCTGACTGCGGGCGGCTGGGACATGTCGGACCGCGGGGTCAGCACTGCCGCTCGCCGAGACCCGGGGATAACGGGACGCCGAGGCGCGGGGCGTGCACGCGACACCGCGTACCCGAGCGCAGTGCGCACGGGAAAACGACGCGAGCCCCGCCGCCCGCGCAGGCGTAGCTGCGACGGCGAAGCCCAGGAGCGGTGCGCATGCGTCTCCTCCGGGCGCTTTGGGGCGAGCCTCGAGGTTGCCTCCTAGCGGTCAGAAGAGCCGTTGCACTCTTTCGGTTGTAGGGTGGGGCTGCTTTAGGTTCCTACCGACTTGACTCTAATTTCAACTTTAGAGTTTTTAATTGTTTTTAGACATTTGTGTATTCTTATTTACTTTGTATGTATGAGTGTTTCGCCTGCATGCTTGTAAAAGAGCACCGTTGTGCGTATAGTGCCAGAAGAAGCCAGAAGAGAGCGCTGGATCTTCTGGAATTGGAGTTCTGGGAACCTTGTGCTGGGAACTGAACCTTTGCCAGTGTAGCCCGTGCTCCTAACTTTGGAGCCACGTCTCCAGCCCCTTGGTTGTATTTTTGAAGCAGCTGGTCATGAATCCCAGAGAGCCAAGGAAGACCTTGAAGGAGAAAACTGATATTCAATCCTTGTTCTCTGAACTCTTCCCATGTGCAACACAAATAAATGTTAAGAAAAGGACCGAGCCGGGTAGTGGTGGCCCACGCTTTTATCCCAGCAGAAACAGGTGGATTTCTGTAAGTTTTGAGGCCAGGCTGATCTACAAAGTGAGTTCCAGCACATCCAGGGAATAATACCTGTTTAGCGCGCGGTGGCACACGTCTGTAATCCCAGCAGTCGGGAGACAGAGGCTGCAGGATCTCTGTGAGTTCGAGGCCAGCCTGATCTACAGAGCTAATTCCAGATCAGCCTTGTCTCGAAAAACCAAAAGGAAAAAAAACAAAAAAACAAGAAAACCGAAACAAACAAACTGAACATTAAGAGACAGTCGATGTCTCCTGAGAGTCTGCTGCACACACGTCATTCTATTTCCTTAGTTAATTCTGTGTTCCTTTGTGGACTTTTAAAAATATCATTCTTTAAGTCGGATCACAAGTTGAGAAACCCTTTTGGAAACTGTTGGGTTTCCCGACCCCAGACTGACTGGTGCTTGCCGTGTGACCTGTTGGCGGCTACGTCTAGCCAAGAAGGCATCATTAAAGGATGACACAGATGAGAAGGAAGGGCCGTTAGAGGAGCGTGCTAGGGGGGTGACATACAGCTTCTGTTTCTCCCACACCATAGGAAGGCTGTCAACACAGAACAGGGCGCTATGATTCCTGGGCTTTGGTAATTCTGTGTATGCCCTCACATAAACAGCAGGGACCGGATTAGACTCAAACCACAGCAAACACGTTCTCACACAGGGATTCTTTATTACAAGAAAAGGAAAGTTAAAGTGGTGGCTTTCTTTCTTTATCCTTTTTCTTTCTTTTCTCTCCCTCCTTCCCTCCCCCCTCTCCTTTCCTCCTTCTCTCTGTTCTTCACTCCCTACCTCTCTCCCTCCCTCCCTCTCCCCTCTCTCCTTTCCTCTCTCTCTCCTTCTCTCTCTCTCTCTCTCTCTCTCTCTCTCTCTCTCTCTCTCTCTCTCTCTCTCTCTCTGTTTTTTTGAGACAGAGTTTCTCTATGTAGCTTTGGAGCCTGTTCTGGAACTTGTTTTATAGACCTGGACCAGGATGGCCTCGCGCTCACTGTGATCTCCCTGCCTCTGTCTCGCTCCCATGTGCTGGGATAAAAGGCGTATACAAATACCTCCCGGCAAAGTGCCTGATTGCTGACTCAGGCGGAAAACAGCAGCAAATGCCTTTATAGGTGTGATTTATTTTATTTATTTATTTATTTATTTATTTATTTATTTATTTATGAGACAGGATTTCTCTGTAGCTTTGGAGCCTGTCCTGGAACTTGCTGTGTGGAGTAGGCTGGCTTCAATCACGCAGAGATCCACCTGCCTCTGCTTCACTCCTGAGTGCTGGGATTAAGGGCGGGCACCACTACCACCTGGCAACAGGTGTAATTATTTAAGATGAGAACAAGGGGAGGTCTGTGTTGGGATGGGCTAGCACTTGGTGGCTTATTTTGATGGACATGTTAATTACATGAACCAAAGAGGGCTTTTGCTTGCTGGACTTCCCCGATACTCTGATGGCTGGATCTTGGTAGTTGGCCTCGGGAGAAGGAAATGACTTTGAAATAAGGGAATGGACCGCAGTGGCCAGCTTTAGAGATGTCACCTAAGGGTTTCTAGCAAGGCAGAGGGAATTGGCGAGAAGGGCAGAGCCTGCCAGAGCCACATGCGTGAGTCAGCTAGTGTCCCTTCAGCACACATGTCTACTCATCCCAGACAGGGAGCGTACAACAGGCTAGTATGCGGACCACCTGTCTGTTAGGTTTCCTCTTGCTGCGAGGACTCACCAGGAACATGCAACCCTCATGAAGGACATCTGTGTTAGGTTTCCTCTTGCTGGGAGGACACACCAGGAACACGCAACCCTCATGAAGGACACATTTGATTTGAGGTGGCGACTGGCAGTCTCAGGGTTCAGTCCATTATCATGGTGGGGGCAAGGTGGCTGGGGTATGGCAGCATCCAGGCGGACGTGGTGCTCGAGAATTGTGGTAGTTTGAATTTGATTGGTTCCCATAATCTTACAGGCAGATCTCTGTGAGTTCCAGGACAGCCTGGTCTACAGAGTGAATTCCAGGACAGCTAGGACAATACAGAGAAATCCTGTCTCGAGCACCCCCAATAGCTTCTCCAACCCTGCATTTAGAAAGTCTCTAACCATGGAAGCCACCTACCAAACCTATAGCAACCTGTCAACTTTTTGTTTAAATCCACCAATCAGCCCCCAGACTAACATCCCTTCCCTGGAATCCCCCCAATCTTGCTTTAAAAAAAAAAGCCTGTGAGCTTCTCTTTGGGTCACAATTTACCACCTGCATACTGGAATTTCTGCTCCTGAGAATTAAAGGATCTTGTTGTTAGCATACATGTCTGGTGGTCTTTTATGGTGCTTCTTGTGACCCTAACAGCTATGACAGTTCAAAAAATGGGTTAAGGTTTAAAGATATAAAACTTTAAGTTAAGCCATGAAGTTTTGAGAGAGTCATTTACAGGTTGGAGAAGTAATTTAAGGCAAATAAAAAGTTGTTTCAATCAGGCAGTGGTGGGGCACACCTTTAATCCCAGCACTTGGGAGGCAGAGACAGGTGCATCTCTGTGAGTTCAAGGCCAGCCTGGTCTACAGAGTGAGTTCTAGGACAGCCAAGGCTACACAGAGAAACTCTGTCTCAATTCCCCTCAAAAAAATTTGGACTGGAGAGATGGCTCAGTGGTTAAGAGCCCTGGCTACTGTTCCAGAGGTTCTGAGTTCAATTCCCAGCAACCACATAGTGTCTCACAACCATTTATAGTAGGATCTGATGCTTTCTTCTGCATAAAGGCATATATACAGATAGAGCACTCCTATACATAAAATAAATAAAACTTTAGAAATGTTGTTTCAGATGTCTTTCCGTCTCTCCATGTCACTGTTGGGTCCCAACTACCTTTACCCAGATTCAGAATACATAACCGCTTTCCCAGACCACTTCAGACTCCTCCCCTCTCCTTTTCTTGTTCTCTTACTAGGAAGGGTGAACTCTCTAGAACTGATCTTAGTTTTGCACACACACACACACACACACACACACACACACACACACAAACACACAAACACACACACCCTGTTGCAAGCAGTTTTCCTGCCAGTCTGGTCCCACTGCCTGGTCAGCCCCAAGTAACTCACAGAGACTCTGTATTTGATATAAAGCTGTTGGCTTGTTACTAGTGTTTCTTTTTGGCTAGCTCTGTCTTAAATATTAACCGATGTCTATTAATCTAAGTGTTTCCACGTGGTCTTATCTTACTGGAGAGAGGATCCCAAACTTCTTCTCGGGTCCCTATATCTTGAATCTCCTCTACCTCTCCCCTAATCCTCCTTGTCTCCTAGCCCACGCATCTTGCTTTCCTATTGGCCAACAGGGCTGTATTCATTAACCAATAAGAGGAACATATTTACAGAATGACTTCTCCCATCATCTCCTCTTTTCTACCATCCAAGTACTAATCAGGCCTGACCCTGCTTAGCTTTCGAGATAGACGAGATTGGGCAGGCTCAGGATGGTATGGCCATAGACTCATCTCCTCTTTTCAGTCTAAAATAAAAGGAAGGGTTTAAATTTTAACATAGTAAAACATATAACAAAAAAGTTATTAAGCAAGAATTATAGTTAACAGTATTTAGTCCATTAATATTTAGTAAGATTTAAAGAAAATAGTCTATCATCTATCCTATCTTTGTGAGTCTAAGGTCTTACATGTAACTTATCTTTAATCCTAACTAAGGAAAACTATAACCATAACTATCTGTCTTCAACTCCATCAAAGACAACAGAAGGATAATATATAAACTCTAGAAATGACACAGATATCTAGCTACCTGGTCAGTCACCTGATGTTCATCTGTAATGTTCCATCTTCAGCCTATACCATAGTGTGTCTGGCAGACTCCTCAGCAAAGTAGGAAACTTTAAACTGTCCACCTGTGTTGGCAGTTTGTCAGTTACTTTTCTCTGTGTCCAGCAGACTGTCTGGCAGACTCTTCTTCCAAGAAGCAGGAACCGTGTAGCACTGTCCATCTTGTTATAGCAGTCACTTTTCTGTGGGTCCTGAATGTCCAGTTTATACCGTATAAATTCAAATAGTCCAGACAAGAGCAGTATCTTGTCCAAATGGCTAGTCTTTCCATATTGGAAGTAAACTCCAGAACGAGTTCCTTTGATGTCCGTCTTCTTTTGTGACACAGGTGGTGTTGCCAGGAGCAGTTTTACCACTGTTAAGAAAAACCCTAAACCATTTTAAATGCCATATTCTGTAGGTCTTTGAAAGGTTTTTTAAAGAATATTTATCCATTCCAGATATATCTCTGAATATGTAGAAATCCTAACTACCATAACTGTAAGTTTTGACTATTATAGGTAACTATCTATAATCTGTACTAAATTACATTTCATTTTAAATGGCTATCTAAACACAGTACCTAAACAAGAGGAGAAATACACTTATAAGATTGACACCAAGTTCCAACCCCCACTAATGACCATTTGTCCCTGCCATCTGAGCTCCCCTTTGGAAGCCAAAGATGGGTTCTTTTAACCTCTCACTAATCCCCAAAATCTGCTATAGACTGTCCCTCTCACCATTTGACAAAAACCTCCCCAATTGTCCATGTTTCTGAAATATTTCAATTTCAGTCCCTACCTGAGCACCAATGGAAAAACTAATCTACTTTAACTGAAGCCGCTCAAATCCTATTCTCTGGGACAAATACCTCAGCTCCCTTTCCCTGTCCCCCTCACCTTCTTTCCTGTCCCCTCTCTCCTTTACTACTGAATCCTAGCCCACTCTAACACAGACCTCCATTTTCTCTAAAAACTCCCGCCTGCAAGGTCCTTTGCTGCTGTTTTTCTGCCTCAGTCAGAAAGCAGCCACTTTAGCTGTTCTTCCCCATTAATAATAAATGATAAATACATAATAAAGGATCTCTCTGTGAAAACAGGTGCTAGGGCATGGTTTGTGCCCAACCGGGATCAGAGAAGGAGCCCCTCTGTGCAGAGATCTCCTTCACCTAGGGGCTGGGGTATACCTCAGTGGTAGGCTTCTTGCTTAGCATGCATGAGGCATGAATTCTATTCTCACCACTGGAAAAACAAAACCAGGGGGCCCCCTGTGAGGTGGGGATCTGTATAGAGTGGAGAGATCGTGCTAAGGTGTAGATGACCAGGTGGAGAGATGAGTCAGTGGTTAAGAACACTGTCTGCTTTGCCAGAGGTCCGGAGTTCATTTGGAGCAACCACATGGTGGCTCACAAGTATCTGTAATGAGACCAGGTGCCCTCTTCTGGCCTGCAGGCAAAATACCATATACATAATAAACAGATAAATAATAAATTCATTAAATAAAAAGAAAGTTGTAGATGATATTTATAAATGGAGACATTTTTATATATTATTTATCTATCCATCCATCCATCAGCTGGCCTTTCTATCTACCTACTTACCTACCTACCTATCATCTATCTATATGTGTGTATATGCTTGCATGAGTTTCTGGGTATCATATGTGTGCAGGCGCCCTGAGAGGCCAGAAAATGGCAGTGTATCTGATTGTGAGGCATCTGGCATGTATGCTGGGAACGGAACCTGGGTCCTTTTTCAGAGCAAGTCTCCAGTATATCTCTCTCTCATGGTTTTTTTTTTTTTTTTTTTTGTTTTGTTTTGTTTTGTTTTTTTTGAGACAGGGTTTCTCTGTGTAGCCTTGGCTATCCTGGAACTCACAGAGTTCTGCCTGCCTTTGCCTCCTGAGTCCTGGGATTAAAGGCGTGCTTCTCCACCTATTAGCTGGTTTCCAGAATCCCTTAGCTGCAGGACTGTAGCTCCAGCTCTTTGCCTATTCCGGGAAGCAGAGGCCCAGCTGCAATGTCAGCCAGCACCACGGACAGCGCCTCCGAGGGCCCCCTGTTTGGGAGAGCAGGACAGAAAAAGCTCAGCATATTTTTACAGCACAATTTACTGCAGCTTGTTCTCTGTCCTTCCTGTGTGTGCACGATCACATACACTCGTGAACACTGCATGCTGGAGTCAGTAGCTCAGACTTCTTTGTTGTTTCTGAGACAGGCTTTCTATATAGCCCCGGTTTTCTTAGAACGCACTGTGTTTACAAGGCTGGCCTCAAACTCAGAGATATGACTGCCTCTACCTCTCAAGTGCAGGGATTAAGAGCATGCATCTCTACATCTGGCTACTCAAACCATTTTATCTGAGACATAACTAATGGGCATCACCAGCAGAAAACAGTTGAAAGAAAGATGCTTTTAAAGAATAGATCTGTGTGTGATGGGGCTTGACTATAATCCCAGTATCCAGGTTAGGCTTGGCAGTAAAGGGCCTTTACTCACTGAGTCATCCCACTGGTCACCCTTTTTATAAAGCTTCTTTTACTTCCAACATATGTGTCATATGTGTGTGTCTCTGTTGGTTGTGGTTGTGTTTGTGAATGTCCATGGACTCCAGAAGTTATTAGACATCCTTTCTTATATCACTAAGCTCCCAGGATGGGGTGGGGCAGGGCAGTGGTGGCACATGCCTTTAATCCAAGCGCTGGAACGCTGGAGGCCTGCTGATCTTTCTGAACTCGAGGCCAGCCCGGGAATTTCAGGACAGCCAGGGCTACACAGAAAAACCCTGCCTAGAAGACAAAACAAAAATGAAGAAAGAAGACACATCACTAAGTCACCAGAACCAGGGGGGAGCAAATAGAAAACAGACAAACTGGGCCTCAAAAGAAATGTAAAACATGTGCATCACACCAGGCATTGTGGCCCACACCTTTAATCTCAGCGCTCTAGAGGCAGAGGCGGGAGGATCTCTGTGAATTTGAGGTCAGCCTGGGCTATGAGGAGAGTTCAAGGTCACATAGGACGATATAGTGAGTCCCTGCCTCCCCAGTAAAGTTTTAAAACTTAATTTTTTAAAAAATTCATTTTTTTAACATTTTCTGCATTTAATCAATCTCTTCTTCTTCTTCCTCTTCCTCTTCCTCTTCTTCTTCTTTTTTATTTTTTTTTGAAAGAATTTCTCCGTGTGACTGCTGGATCAAGCAGAGATCTATTTGTCTCTGCCTCCGGATGTTGGGATTACAGGCGTGTGTGCCCCGCCCAGCTCTTATTTAAGAAAAGTATGTTGAGGCGTCATCACAGTATAAAAACGCAGGCTATCTCACTCTAGTTTACATTTTGGCCTGCATCCTACAGAACAACCCAGCCAAAACCAGATCTGCAGATTAACCCACCCAGAGAGGGTTTGAGATGATTTTGTTTAAATTTCCAAGTCCTGCATCGCTGCGGACACAGTCTTGGGAGGAAACTCCTGCTGCGAAGGCTTCGAAGGATGCGATGTCAGGTGAGCTAAGGGCAGGAGCCCGAGTGGGAAAGGGGTGGGGATGCATAAGGCCTTGGCTGCTTCAAATGGGAAGTGTTCAATTTTGGGCCCACAGCTAGACCCCGACATGGATATCTGTTTCTCCACATCTTTCATAACCTCTGCTAGCGTGTGGCCTTTTTACTTCCTTTGCCTTGTGAGGCTAGAGCTCATGGCGTTGCGTGTGTTAAGCAGGGGTCCTACTGCGGAGCCATGCCCCATCTGCCTTCTGGGTAAACATTTTAATGAATTACATGTACGTGTGTCTGTGTGGGGGTGATTTCGAGCGTCCATGGAGGCCAGAAGAGAGTGAGGGATCCCGTGTGAGCCAGAGGTCGTGGGTGCTGGGAACTGGACTCCTTTGAGAGAGGGGGGTGGGATCTATGCCGGTGCCCTTAGAGTTAAAGGCGGTTGTGAACCAGCTGGCTTGAGTGCTGGGAACGGAACTGGAGTCCTGTGCAAGAGCAGCCAGTGCTCTGAACCACAGAGCCTTCACAGAGCCCCATAAAAAATACATATATATTTTTAAAAACTTCCTTCCTTTCTTCATTCCTTGCTTGCTTCCTTCTTTCTAAAAAAAAAAAAAAAACAAAGGAAAAAAGAAAGATAAACAGGGTTTATCTGCAGTCCTGGCTCACTCTATAGATCAACCCTCCTGTCTCAGCCCCAGACTCCCGGGTTGGGATTAAAGGTGTGCCACCATGCCCCACTTACTTATCATTATTTTTAGTTTCTCTAAATTTGTTTTCATTTTATTTTTAGTTTCTTCTGAGAGAATTGGTGTTTTTGTGAGTCTGGCTCATTTAGCTTAATGGAATGGTTCAACTCAGTTGTCCGGGCACGACACCGTTCCCTCTTTCTTGTCCCCAAATAACACTTCCCAGTCTTATCCGGTGCAATCAAGTTGAAAACCCAGCCTCATTTGCTTCATCCACCGACTCACTGTTAGACCTCTAAACTGATTGCATCCCTTGGCTACTGTGGATAGGACTACAGTCAGCAGGATGCTCAGGAAACCCTCTGGCGTTCTGACGTAGATTAGATCCCTTTGGCCCATGATGAGGAATGATACAGCTGGACATGCAGTAATCCCAACTCTCCTGTTCTGAGGGATTTCCACACCTCTCTCTCTAGTGGTCACGCTGGTTTACATTTCCACTGATAGTGCAGAGAGACCCTTCCCTCAGTCCTCACCAGCATTTGTTCTCTCTCTCTCTCTCTCTCTCTCTCTCTCTCTCTCTCTCTCTCTCTCTCTCTCTCTCTCATATCTCTCTTCCTCTCTCTCTCCCTCACTTCCTCCCTCCATCTCTCTCTCCCTCCATCCCTCCCTCTATCTCTCTCTTTCTGTCCCATTTTCATTAGCTGGTCCTGGTGGCACACACCTTTAATCCAAGTGCTTGGGAGGCAGAGGCAGGTGGACCCCTGAGTTCCAGGTCAGCCAGGACTACAGTGGGTCTGTCTCAAACAAAACAGAGCCAGAGTCTCAGTATGTAACTTTGCTATCTTGGAACTCACTCTATAGACCAGGCTCTCCTCAAACTCACAGAGACCCGCCTGCCTCTGCCTTCTGAGTGCTGGGATTGAAGGTGTATCCCACCACTGCCTGTCCAGGATGGCTTTGCTAACCTCAAATGATTTGAATTTCAGGTGGGTCTCTAATAATCTAGTTAAAAAAAATTCCTCACAGCTGTGCCCAGCTGCTTGAGTTTCAGTAATTCCAGATGTAATCAAGATTATCAGTCAGGTGATTGTACAGAGCATTTGTCTCCACCTGTGTCTGTGTACTCCTTCTGTATCAGAACTAATGCAACCACAGTTATAGATGGTTGTGAGCCACCGTGCCAATGCTGTAACCAATCTGGGGTCCTCTGCACAAGCAGCAAGTAGCTGAGTTACTAGAGTGTTTGCCTCTCTCCAGCCCCAATTTTTATTATTTTTAAATATGCATGTCTGTGCCTAAGTGTGTGTGTGTGAGTGGGTGCCCATGAAGGCTGGAAAAAGGCAGGCAGTATGAGTCACACAGTCAGGGCTGGGAACTGAACTCTGGTCCTCTGTAAGGGCAAGCAGGCATTGTTAACCACTGAGCCAACTCTCCAACCCATCATTGTAGTTCTCACTTGTATTTTCCTGATGGCTAGTGAGGCTGAATGCTTTTCTATTGATTATTGGTCATATGCTCAGAGATGCCTGCCACAGCCACAGCGCTGTGTTTATTGGCATGCATTCTTATGCTCTGCTCACACTGGGATATTTATTTAAAAATAAAAGCCTCAGGATAGCTGGAGTAAATGTCCTACCACCCAGCCCGGTTACCTGAATTCAGTTTGGGGGATTCTATGGCAGAAGGAGGGAACCAGCTCCTGCATACTGTCTCCTGACCCCTACACATGTGCTGTGCTGTGTGTACACACACACAAGAACAAATAAATGAAGGTAATTCAAGAATTTTTATTTATTTATTTATTTTGTTTTTTCAAGACAGGGTTTCTCTGTGTAGCTTTGTAGACCAGGCTGGCCTCCAACTCACAGACATCTGTCTGCCCCTGCCTCCTGAGTGCTGGGATTCAAGGAGTGGGCCTCCACCACCTGCCTTGTAATTTAAGAACTTAAAATATTCCTAGTGGTCGTGATGCTTGCCTTGAATCCCAACACTTGGGAGGCAGAGACAGAGGCAGGTGGATCTCTGTGAGTTTGAGGCCAGCCTGGTGTATAGAGCAAGTTCTAGGACAGCCTGAGCTATAGATGCCTTGAAAAATAAACCACACTAAACAACCAACCAAAAACCAGCCAAGCAGAATGCCTTAAAACAAGTGTTCTTGTCTCTGTCTTCAGCAGGACAGCCACAACATGACCAACCATACTGCACCCTATTCAGCCTGGAACAGATTAAGGTGCTCCAAGAAGCATTTGACAGCAACATGTTTCCATCGCAGGAGGAAAGCCAGGAACTGGCTTCAAGGCTCCAGCTTAAGGAACTGGTGGTGAAGGTTTGTACAAGAAGCGCCGCTCACAGTCACCAACTAAGAAAGGCTTCATGTGGGCTTGGCTGTGTCATTTAACATTGTTAGATTGTTTGCCTGTATGCCTGCTGGTTTGTATGTGCACCATGTGCATGCCGGATGCCTGAGAAGGCCAGAAGAGCTTGTCATAGCCCACAGAGTCAGAGTTGCAGGTGGTGGGCGCTATGAGTGGGACCCAGGTCCTCTGCAAGAGCAGCAAGTGCTCCTAACCACTGAGCCATCTGTCCAGTTGCACCCCTGGTCCTTCCAGTTTTTTGTTTTATGGAGACAGGGTTTCTCTGTGTAGCCATGGCTGTCCTGGAACTCACTCTTTAGACCAGGCTGGCCTTGAACTCCAAGAGATCCACCTCCCTCTGCCACTCCTGTGTGTGCTAGGATTAAAGATATATGCTACCACCACCTGGCCCTTTCAGTGTCTGAGGCTAGTCTTGATTTCCAGATTTTCCACTTCTGAAAGTGCTTGGATTAAATGCATGTGCCGTTCATTGCAGGAGTTTCAAGCAGGTATTGATATTATTCTTGAGACATGAGGCCCAGAATATTGTCCTTGACAGTCTGAACTGTCCTAGTGCCTTGTGACCCAGGGTGAGATGCTGCTGCCTGTTTTGGCCACTGAGAGCCCCACAGCACCTACCTTCCAGGATGCAGAACACTTTAGAGGCTGGAAAGAACATGTTTTGATAACCCTGAGGAGACTAGTAGCTAGTTTTCTCACACCCAAACCGCACTCCCCAGGATCCTGCATTTCTCCTCTGGACTGGTCCCTTTATTAACGTGCTTTCAGGCTGATGGTAATGGGTTCAGCTGGTAGAGTGATTGCCTTGAATGCACAAAGTCTGAGTTCTATCCCTGGCACAGAAGCTACTCATCCTGTCTCCAAAAAATGATCCAGTAAGAGATGACTTGGACTGGACACATGGGTTTGTGGTGAAGAGCACTTTCTGTTACTGCAGTGGATGGGGATCAACTCCCAGCACCCATATGATGGTTCACAGACACCTGTAACTCCAGCTTGAGGAAATCTAACGCCCTCTTCTGGTCCTGTGAACACTGCATTCAAGTGCACAGGAAACATTATTAAAAATAAGAACAACAAGAAACCCCAAGCCAAGCCAAGCCAAACCAACCAACCAAAAAAATAAAAACAACGCAAAACAGTGTGCAGGAGACAGAGGCAGGTGTTCTCAGTGAATTCCGGGACAGCCTGGTACAGAGTTCCAAGAGAGCACAAAAAAAAACCTGAGTAAAACAAAACTAAACATAAAAACCCCAAAACAAACAAACAACATCATCACCCCAAAACCCAATATGTATCACATGTTATGATATATAATTTATATGTTAAAGTATCTTTTAAAAAAGATGAGTTGGTTTTTGAATAAGATCTAAAACAATCCTTTCTTCTTTTCAGATGTGGTTTAGAAATCAACGAGACAAACTTAAGACACAGCAGCAAAACCATCAGTGGAGGTCACCTGTAGCAGCATCCAGCCAGGCCAAGGTAGTGAGGAGAGCACCATCCAAGCAGGCTACTAGAGAGAAGGGTGCATCATCTAACCAGGCACCAAGAGAGATGGGTGCTCCATCCAACCAGGCATCAAGAGAGATTGATGCATCATCCAACCAGGCCAAGACAGTGAGAAGAGCACTAACCAACCAGGCCAAGAGACTAAGAAAAGAATCATCCAACCAGGTGAAGAGTGTGAGAAGCCCATCATCCAAGGTGGCTGTGATAGAGATGGGTGCATCATCCAACCAAGCACCAAAAGAGATGGGTACATTATCCAACCACACACCAAGAGACATGGATCCACCATCCAGTCAGGCACCAAGAGAGATGGATGCGTCATCCAACCAGGTCAAGAGAGTGAGAAAAGAATCATCCAACCAGGTCAAGAGTGTAAAAAGAGCATCATCCAAGCAGGCACTAAGAGAGATGGGTGCATCATCCAACCAGGCACCAAGAGAGATGAGTGCACCATCCAACCAGGCATTGAAAGAGATGGATGTGTCATCTAACCAGGCCAAGACAATGAGAGGAGCACCATCTAAGCAGGTGACATCCCGGAAAGATGATGACGTCTTGGTGGTCAAGGCTGACTATGCTCAGCTACTGAGTACCAGGGGCTTAGACAACAGTGAGCTGGAATCATGGGAGAATTTTGGAGCAAACCAACCTGAAGATTCTACCTCTGCGTGGAAGTATGTGGAACATCCTGAGCTTTTGGGCATCCATGAAAGCCTGGGGCTGGTCCAACCTCCCTGGGTATCTATGGCCTTTGACATAGATACATTAGTGAAAATGTACGACTTGCCTGGAGATGATGACCCCCAAGACTTTGATAAGTATCTCTAATGAGCATGCCTTGACTGAACAAACCCATCTATAGTTTTGAAGAAAGACCTGAAAATTCAAAGCTCCTGGTTTTTCAGAGGGAGATTACCAGAATCCTACTCTCTCACTCTTCTCCTGGCTGAGTTCCCAAACTGCCTTTCAGGGAGTTAACAGGGCAGGGACAGTAGAGACCCATGGAGCTGAGCAGGTGCTGGACAGTTCCTGGAATGTCTTCCTTGGCTAACTCCAGCATAGGAAACAGGTGTACTGATTAAACCAGCTGTGGTGGTTGAATGAAAATGGTCCCCATGGGCTTCTAGATTTGACTGCTTGGTCTCCTGTTAGTAGAACTGTTAGAGAGGGACTAGGAGGTGTGGCTTTGTTGGAGATGTGTCCCTGAGGGTGGGCTTTGAAGTTTCAAAAGCCCATGACAGATCCAGTCTCTTTCTCTGCCTGCTGCCTGCACATCAGGATGTGAAGCTCTCAGCTCCTGCTGCAGGACATTGCCTGTCCGTTTCCCCTATGATAATTATGGACTAACTCTGTGAAACTGTAAGCAAGCCCAATTAAATGCTTTCTTTTATCAGAGTTGCCTTGGTCATGGTGTCTCTTCACAGCTATAGAACAGTAACTAAGACACTTGCCTTCTACTTATTTTTTTCCTGTGCTGATGCCAAGTTCAAAGCCTCTAGCATGCTAGACATGGGTATACTACTATGGAGATGTACAAACCCCCAGCTCTGATGAGGGATGTCCTTCTGTATGCTGTGAATATGTTTCTCCTATTGGTTGATGAATAAAGCTGTTTTGGCCAATAGACAGGCAGGATGTGGCTAGGCAGGAAGTACAGGTGGGGTGACCAGAGCAGAAGGCTGGGAAGGGAAACACAGAGTCACCAGAGAGATGCCATGTGGCTGCCGAGGACTAAAGGATGCCGGCATGACTGGTAAGCCAAGACTAAGTGGAGATACATATTTTAATAGAAACAGTGTAATAATTAAGAGAAGAAGCCAAATAAGCCTGAGCCATCAGCCTAACAGTTTATAATTATTATAAACCTCTGTGTTTGTTTGGGACTACATGGACATGGGACCATGCAGGACAGAAAATTCCATCCACATAGCTCCTCATGTGGGGTTTAGGCAGGGGCTCTACCACTGAGCCACATCCCAGCCCCTGAGTGGGGGATTCTACGCAGGGGCTCTACTACTGAGCTATGACTCTAATACCCATTCATTATTCCTGGAACGCATTTGTTTCTGAAAGTCCTGATATTTATAGCTTTAATCCTAGAGACCGAATTCTAAACCTAGATCTGAAAGGGGATACTGTAAGCATTACAGCTTGAATGGAAAGGTATCCTGGCAGTTTGGAGCCAAGCAATACCACAAAATCGCTAAGCAGTGGTGGTGCATGAGCACTCAGGAGGCAAAGGCTGGCACTCTGTGAGTTCGAGGCCAGCCTGGTCTACAGAGTGAGTTCCAGGACAGCTAGGACTACACAGAGAAATGCTGTCTTAAAACAAACTAAAAACAAAACCAGAAATCTCTTGAATTTGTTGATGAAGAAATCTAGGCAAGTTTATAAGGCAGGATGCAACTAGTAGGATTAAGAGGAGGAGAAAGGGGTTAAGAAGGGCAGTATCCAGCTCCATGTTGGACTGCTAATAAGCCACTGGCCAGAGGCATCAAACTGTCTATTACATGTTTTTGGAGATTCATCTGTATGGTTATCTAGTGGTAAACTCCATTCTCTGACCTCCAGACAGGCTTTATTTGTACAAGCAAGATATCACCACATAGCCACATTTTTATGTAAAATTTAAGAGAGGTTATAACTAATATCATCAAAACTATGTAAAATAAGTACAATAACTATATAAATACATACATGGTAATAAGTGCACTAACAATGTGTAGTCCCTAAGCAAATGACAAATTTCAAGAAAATACTCCATTATCCTTTCTCGATGAGTCTTGTACCTAATTTACTTTCTATTCTAATTTGCATTATCATATTCTATTTTAATGTCTTTTAAACCTATTACACTTAATACATCTATAGAGAATTTTTTTATTGATTCTGGTAAACAGGGAAGAGTATATTGTTTAGTCTTCAACTTCCTCAGAGTCTCAAGAAGGAAATAATACTAACTGAATGAACAGGAAGTTTGGGCATGCGACTTTTAAAAAAATGTGAGAAATGACAGAACCAGCTGGCTGTGTTTTTTATTGTTATTTTCTTTTATTTTCCATCATTGTAAAAGTACAGACTAGTTATTCATTACTTTCCAGAACATGCTGATCTTAGCAAGTGAGTCATCAGTCGTCAGGAGTTACTTTTGGAGAATAATCCAGGAATTCCTTCTCAAGGGCTGGATATTGCAAGCAGGGTCTGTCACCCTGGGAAGGCATCAGTATTCGAACTTCCTGCTCCTTTACCCATAAATCAGCCTTTTCATATTAAATAGGGTCTTTTCATAATTCTTTTTGGACAATCAGTGAAAGTTCAGGTAATTCGTCTGTATATTGGATGCTTGTAATACTGCCAGTGTTCTGGGATATTGCCTTCCGGGATTTCTGCTCCACCTCCCCCACCTGGCCTCCCCTGCTGCAGCCCCCAGGGCTGAGGGGCC